>CM038048.1:88394005-88994005 GCA_021397845.1 Areca catechu | reverse complement strand
ATAAAGCTTGGGGATTAAATCAACCCAAGATCAAAATAAATGGTTATGAGAGGAACTTCATAAAGCCTATAATTGCCCTCATAATAGGAAGTGTTCTGATCAGCTCATAGAGATGGCCCAATAGCCAAGTTGGCTCGAGACAAAGCCTTGGCTGAAGCTTAATTTTTTTGAGGGGTATTAGAAGAAGAAAAAGAGAGGAGCATATTGTTATTCTGTTGGATTTAGGGATGTTGAGCCTTTGACAAGGAAGAGGTTTTGATCATGAAGGGTCAGCTAAAAGTTGCTAAGGCCACGATTAGAGAATTAGAGAAGAGCCATCATTCTCATGGTGAGGAAATTGTAAGACTAGAGAAAGAATAGTCTATGACCAAAATTTATAAGACTGCTATGAGCATCTAATTCGGTTATGCTGAGAAAAAGGTATACGAGATCATATTTGAAGAGTGTAGGGCCCTGGCCATTCAGATGCTTTTACTGGATAAGATACATTTGCTTTGGGTCACCATTTATGTGCGTTTGTTGGACATTTTCATCTTTTGTACATTCGAAAAAAAGTTTAACAAAATTGGTGGCTTTCTTCTTAAGTGAATGTGTGTCTCATCTTTTCCCTTTCTTCATTATTTTTCTCTTTCTATGAAAATCTGTTCAAGGTTGATCATACATTCTCCCCTTTATTCCACAAGGAACCCTCGACTATCTTCCAAATGTCAGGGGCCATATGATGTTAAAGGTCTCTTAACACCGAAGGTTGTCTAATACTAAAGGTTGTCCGGTCCAGGATAAAGAGTATGGAGGTTGCTTCCTTAATGAGATGTGACGTTTGAGAAAACACCCCACGATGGTTTTCATGAATATTGGAGAATCTTAAATGTTCTATACTATTTTAGGAGGGCATGATGCTCGAAATCAAACTAAGTGTCCATCTTCTATGATAGTCAAAGAGGCGATGATTACTTAGACTTTTTGTATCCCGATCTGTGATACCTCATCTCGCTCGCTCTCAACCTGCTGTGTCATACATTAGACAGTCCTGTTCCTTTTTTCACAAGATTCAAGTTGTGGAGCAGTCCTATAAATAATGGATCTCTCCTGCTTGGTAAAGGTATGGTTTCGATGCCCTTCTTTTTGTTGTTTCTTTTCGTTATAGGACTGCTAAGAACTTGCTTGTCCTTCGGCAACCTTTTCTGGTAGTTCTTTTCCTTTTTAAATAAGTATTTGATAATCTCCTTCCCTTCTTTCTCCCCTTTTCTTTCTTTTGCTAGGTAGTTTTTTTTTCCTTGCTTTATTTCTCGTTGTGTTTACATTTGGTTTTATAAGAAGTTAGTCTTTGGAGTCCCTTTTTGTAGATTTTCTTTAGTTTTGATCTTGGGGATGCATAAATCCCCCAGTTCCACCAGTTTGTGGCCTTCAAATGGAGGCCAAGCTAAACCCTCCATGTTGGTTGAGGCCCATGTCTTGGTCGAAGCAGTTCATCCAATTTCAGCCCCGATTGTCTCCTTGGAATTCAAGGGTCCGAACTTGAGAGAATTTCTCTCAGGACAAATTCAATATGAGCTTTCCAAGAGGATCTTAGACAACCTTCGACACAAGTATCATATTCCTTTAGAGTTCATTCTAGAGGTCCCCTTATCCATGGATTAGGTTTGCAACCCTCTCCTAGGCTGGATCGCACTCTATGAAGAGTGCTTGAAGGCTGGAGTCTGATTTTCCCTTTTCTATTTCTATATAGAACTCCTAAGATTTTTTAGGATTTCCCCTTGCTCTATGGCACCAAACTCTTCATGCTTTATCTGCAATTTTATGACTAAATGCCCATCGACAGGCATTTATTCAACTCTCAATCTCTTTAGGACTATTTTCAATTTTGCCAAAAGTTTTCATTTCTTAGGGTGGTACTATATATTTCCTAGGAATAAACAATAGGACAATCCTTTTTTTTTGAGGTATTCCTTCCATGGTCCACCATTGGAAGGAACCCTTTTTTTTTGTCAAGCACCGAACAAGTGATTAGGACATAGATTCTTGGGGGGTTTATCAGTGTTCGATGATTCTACCCCCATATTAAATAAGGAGAAGAGGATACAATATGAAGCTCTTCTACATGATGGGATCTCGGAAGTGAATGCCTTATTATCCAACAAGACTCTTGTATGATTGGGACTGTGCCAGATACAACCGAGAGGTGTGAGAAGGGCATTATTACTTTATCTCTCCTCCTTATTTAGCAATATGCATTGATATATTTAAAAATTATTTCTTTTCTTTCCTTAGAGATAGATCCCTCGGAGATAAGAAAGATGAAGCAGACTATCAAGTCTAAACCCAGGGAACCTTTTCCCTTTAAGTCAAAGAGGGTCTACATAATTCTCGTTAGGGTTTGACCGGTGGCACCCCCTTTGGGGTTGGGGTCTCGTGGGCCAAGGATAGCATTTCTCTTGTACTTCCATAGAGTCCTATCATTGAAACTGAGATCGGAGTCTCTTCTTCAGTGGCGGGTGTTTTTACAACTACACTCTCGTTTGAAGAGCCAGGATCTTCTACTGTTTTCCTCCCCATATCAGTGATTGGGCCACTGCACTGAGGACCTTCAAGAGCATCATTTTTCATGACAACACCGAGAGATTCATCAACTCTTCGGCCACCCATCATCCTCAAGATGCGATTATGACCTTCGTCCAAGTGAATATTGTATGCTTTGCATGGTTGTTAGTGCCTCCTAGGATCATTTTATTAATGCTTTTTCCTTTTCTTAGATGGCCCATTACGTTAATGACTACTCCAAATTATGGCTTTATACTAGGGAATTGGAGAAGGAAAAGCCGGCACTCAACATGACCAAGTTCTCCCTTGAGGCTGGGAATGCTCGCCTGAACAAGATGGCTTCAGAGGAAGGGAAGAAGAGGGAAAGGGTGGAGGACTGAGGAAAGGAATTAAAGTGTGAACTTTCTAAAGCCAAGAGCCAGCTAGATACAATGTCTCGAGAGAGCATAAAGGCAAATAAGGCTTTAGAGGAATGTACCCAGGCTAAGAGGAACTATGCTTCAGACTTCTACCTCTTTGGTAGAGATAAAATTAGAACTAAGGTGGCACTCAAATATCCAAAGCTTAGGCTTGACTTCTTAGATGACCCTTCCAATACAAATGAAGCTCTCAAGGCCACTTTGGGTACTCTGCTTGATCAGGACCCTCCGATGGATGTTTGAAAACTTCTTGCCTTTTCTTTTTATCTTTGTAAGGATCTTAGTCCGATCCTCGAAGGGACTGATTTTGTAATGGCTACAAGGCCTTCCTTTTGGATATCAATAGAACTTTATTTTCATTCTCAAATATCTATTATTTTTGCTGTCATATTTTGTCACTACAATCATGGGATTATCAATGTCATAGGCCATTAGACCTTAGGAGTCCCGTACTTCATTTATCAATGATACCCTTTTTGAAGGGGTCATAGAATGGCCGACAACAAGATTTCTTGCACCATTAATGGGATTCAGAGATTTGGAAGGGGTGAGGACTCTCATGTTGGTTCTGAATTCTTACATGGATCTCTTGATTAACCTTAGAAGCCATGGGATGAAAGACCTCTCAGTTAACCTTCGTTATAGAGCTAGGACATCATATTTGACCCAATGACTAAGAGGTGAGGGTTGTCATACCTGGGCTCTATATTGAGACTTGTAGCTAACCCAACTGATCAATCCAAAGGATGGGAGATCCAGTGGTCCACCACCGTTGAGTTGAGACTTCATAGTTAACCCGATGGCCAAGGGACAAGGATCTTCATAGTTAGCCCTAGGCCTTGTACTGGGATTTTGTAGTTAACCCAACTAGCCAATCCAAAGAATGGGGGACTCGATGGTCTACCACCATTGAGTCAAGATTTCATAGTTAACCTTAAGATCAAGGGACAAGGGTCTTCATAGATAGCTCTAGGCCCTGTATTGAAACTTTGTAGTTAATCTAGCTGGCCAATATGAAGGATGGGAGATTTAATGGTTCACCACCATTGAGCTGGGATTTCATAGTTAACCTGATGGCCGAGGGATGAGGTGTAGGTGAAAAAGCACCTATACTAAGCATACAATATGCAGAAAAACAGGGCAGAATGAATGTATTTTAAAATAATTTTAAAGCATGCATAGCAGAAGGCTCGGTAGATAGATCTAAACGATCTACCGATCTGCCCGCAACAGGATCTAGCATAATGACCTAGCATGCAATATAACATCAAAGCAAGAGAGGAAAATATAAAAGTACCATACCTTTATACTAAGAGAAGCTGTGGAAGGAGGAGGGCGCTCGAGCCACACACGTGTCTGGCCTCTACAGGTAATCCACACCTGGGCTCGACTCTGATCAACTCCCTCGGAGTGCTAGCTCTTCGGGATCTTTGGGTCGATCTTCTTCTTCGGGGAAGACTAGGAGGAGAGCTGGAACCCTTTTCTAAGAGAACTCTCTTTCTAATACTTAGCTAGAATACTAGGATTCTCACACCCAATCCCTAGACCTCTCACAACCCTTCTCTATCTTCCTCTCTCAAAGCTTTTCTTAAAAATCTATTGCAGCCACAGAAATGACGTTCATTTATAGGGGCAACAGGGAGAGGGAGAAAAAGGAAGGAGGAGAGATAAGGGGAGAGAATGGGAGAGAGGATCAAGGTCATACTAAATGGGTCCAACCCAAGAAGGTAAGTATGACTATTATACCAAATAACCTTGGAACCAAAACTAGTTTGAATTCAAAATTCAAACCATGTCAAAATTGCCCCAAAATCCTTCCAAAAAATCTTCCCATAATTCTGCTCATCACAGGAAGTGTGGACTCACGAAAATTGCCAAGTGTCGATACTCACCAAGTGTCGACACCTGCAAAATTCCAAGTGTCGACACTTGAAACAAAGTCAATCATATTGACTTCCGGTGATGGCAAACGATTCTCAATCATTGATTAGCCTTAAGATCATATAGAAATCCTCTATGGTGTGTGACCCCATAGGTTTGAACACTAAACCGGTAGCATTGGAACATTTCTAGTACCAGTCAAAGTCCTCATCTAGCAATGTACCCGACATCCGGATAGGTCGAAGATGTAGAGCACCTCACAAGAACCTCTGATATATGGTTGTCGCATAATTCATCCCTTTGACCTCATAATGCTCAGGATGACCTAGGGTTCGACTGCCAACCCTAATTTGGTTTATCCAGATCATGTTTCAACCTTACAAGTTCTGTGACTCCTCACAAGAACTATCCTGGCCAACGTTTCTCTAAATTGAGACATAATGAGTCATTCACTCCAAACTATTTGGAGAGGTCAATTCCATCTTGATCCACCACCGCTCCACAAATACTTGACTGCACCCAGAAACCTTTCATCACTAGATTAGAAATCTAGGTAGTCCGGTACCAAAGTATAGTGAGTTGCTTGCAAGCTGCCATGGTGATCTCAGGTTTGAGGGACACATATACCCATATCCCTTCACGAGCAACCCTTTGGCAGAAGGGAGCTCCGTAGATGGTCACGTTCAGTGAAATATCATACATTTCACTTGCATGTCAAACCAGTGTCTCCACACTCCTTGGTTAAGAGGATAACCAACAAATGTGACATACAATAACCTACACTTGATACATTGTCATCCTATAACAATGTATCCTTTGGTTATGAACCACTTTAAGAACTACATGATATATCCTCTCTATATCAAAACAATGTAGTTCTAAAGACTCCATCATACAAGAGTTCATCTCAAAAAAATGTAAATATGATGAATAGCCAAAATAAATAATTTTTATTTATTAAAAGCATTCATATACAAAATACAAGGTAGCACAACTGTCTACATCCTAGATGATTGGCTTTGGAATACAATTCCTAACATGAGGGTCTTCATAGTTAGCCCTAGACCCCGCACTGGCACTTTGTAGTTAACCCAGCTAGCCAATCCGAAGCTCGAGGGTCCTAACAGTCTGCCACTATTGAGTCAGGACTTCATATTTAACCCGACGGCCAAGGGAAAAGGGTCTTTATAGTTAGCCCTAAGCCCTATACTGAGACTTCATAGTTAACATAGCTGGCCAATCCAAAGGATTGGAGACCCAATGGTGGTCTACCACTATTGAGCCTGGACTGCTAGTTGACCCGACAGTCGAGGGATAAGGGTCATAATAGTAGCCCTAGGCCCTATGCTGGGACTTCATAATTAACCCACCTGGCCAATCTGAAGGATGGGGGACTCGATGGTCTGCCATCATTGAGCCAAGACTTCATAGTTAACTCGATAGTTAAGGGGTGAGGGTCTTTATATATAGATAGCCTTGAGCATTGTACTAGGACTTTATAGTTAACCCAATTGGCCAATCTAAAGGTTGGGAAACTCGACAGTCTACCATTGTTGAGCCTAGACTTCATAGTTAACCTGACAATCAAGAGATGAGGGTCTTTATAGTTAGCCTTGAGTCCTGTACTAGGACTTTGTAGTTAACTCAACTGATCAATTTGAAGGATGGGGGACCCGATAATCCATTACTGTTGAGTTGGGACTTTATATTTAACTCGATAATTAAGGGATGAGGATCTTCATAGCTAGTCCTAGGCCCTGTACTGGGACTTTGTAGTTAACCCAGCTGGCCAATCAAAAGGATGGGGGACCCATGGTCTTTAACCGTTGAGTTAAGATCTCATAGTCAACCGAATAGTTTAGGGACAAGAGTCTTCATAGTTAGCCGTAGACCCTATACTACGACTTTGTAGTTAACCTAGCTAGCCAATTCGAAGGATGAGGGACCCGATGGTCCATTGCCATTAAGCCAAGATTTCATAGTTAACTCGATCGTCAAGGGATGAGGGTCTTCATAGTTAGTCCTAGGATACTAGGACTTCGTAGTTAACCTAGTTGGCCAATCCAAAGGATGATAGATTTGATGATCCATTTCATTTAGTTGGGACTTCATAGTTAACCTGATGATTGAAGAATGAGGAAAAGCCTTAGAGATTCCTTCATGACAAGTGGGGGTTTTTCCTGGTAAGGGTCATCCTGCTAAGTTGGGATCGAAGTTACCCAATTCATAGCTATCCCTCGAAGGGAACCCCATAAGCTACCATGTGGCAAGTACCTAAAGTTGTTGCATAATCGAGATCAGGAATTACAAAGATTCATTTTCTCACCAGGTTTTCATATCATCCTATCATGTCACTAATATCTTCACAAAATTTCCCTAACATAGATTTTGAAGTGGATAAGGATGTTGGACCAAAAATTCATTGCTTCTATATCCCTTCTAGAAGGTGCTCGATCTTAAAGGAAGGGTAGTGCACTCAATGAGGACAATATATGTATGCTGCCAAAAACACGTGTCCCATGATAATTAGTCATAAATATAATCGATTCCTACCGAGCCCCATTATAAATAGGGGGTTTGGCAAGTTGAGCAAAGCATACCTCTACCACATTTCCTCCCTTCCTACTTATCTGAGAGCTTCATGAGAAAATTGTTGCCCCAATTGTTCAATCGGGGTGGTTTTCATACAGGTCTCTCCTTCTCAATGGAGAGTTATCACCAAATATTATTGTCCAGTGGAAAAGAATAGGTGCCACAACGAGAGAGTAACTTGGCATAGGAGGTGTTGGAAATGGTCAATAACTTGGCTGCATTGCTGCTACCCTCACTGGCTAGGGATGGAACTGGAGGAGAGCAAAAGTTTTGTTCCTCCTTAGATGGTTCGTCCCCACCACCTAGTTCCTCTTTAAGGGGCATTGGGTGCAGAGAGAGGCCCCAAATAGATTCTATCATATGCCATGGGTGATAGATGGTCTCTAGGATTTCTTCTCTCGCATGGTAGGTGAAGCCCTCAATCTGCATCAACTTTTTCTCTCCCATCTAATTACAGGTCGAGGGAGGACCTTCTTGTTGTATTAACTTCATGCAGAGAGGGCCCATGCCCAATGTCCATCGGCTTTGCCTATATAGTGTATCTCTCCATCATAGTGGTGGATCCTTGTGTGCACTACAGAAGGTTCGAGTGACTTCCAAAGCACAGGAGGAACCTTCAGCTCTTCAAAATGGCTCTAAGACACCAGACACTCAAGTTCAACTTTAGTCTCTTTTTCGTTGGTATGAGCTTGAGGGCTTCGGCTTTACTTGTCACAACTTGATTATGCCTCAAGTATATTTTGTGAGCGCCCGTGGGATAGATGCACTTTGGTAGAAATTAAGATGTACATAATCAAAAATTTCTTAATAAAGCAAATGTTCTAATGCCTTATGCCAGTATTTACTTGTTCTTTACTAAGATTCCCATGCTACTATGCATTCCCCAATTAAACATCACCATGCCTAACTTAAGCACAAATTTCATGCAGATTGAAAGATCACAGTCTAGCAGTCTTCGTCATCAGAACCCGACTAGTCCCTTTTTGGTTATATTTACATACTTACAAAAGAAACTCTCTTTTTCATCAAGAGGGTCAAGATCATGTCATTAGTAGTATATTCATAAATTTTCGATGTTCCATGGATGGGGTAGAGGGACCTCATCTAGTTGTGTCAAGCAATAGGTCCCGGGTCGGATAACCTCTTCCACCCGATATAAGCGCTCCCAATTTGGGAATAGCTTCCCATGAACTGTTAGTTGGGACACTTTAGCTCACCAATGTACAAGATCTTTGACCTAGAAATGCTTTTCCCTAACTTTGGCTTGTAATTACCTGGCAACCCTTTGTCTATAGGCTGCCATCCTCACCATGGCATGTTCCTATACTTCTTATAATAGATCTAGGTTCACTCGTAGATGCTTAGAATTGCTATCTTTTTGAGATTTTTTAACCCGAAGGGAAGGGAGGCCCAACTTTAAGAGAATCACTACCTCGGTCTCGAAGGCTAGGTTGAATGGAGTTTTACCCATTGGAATCCTCTGCATAGTTCGATAGGCCCATAGGATATAGTTCATCTCCTTAGGCCACATCCCTTTTGCTCGATCGAGTTAACTTTTCAATCCCTGCAAAAGAGTTCTATTAGTAATTTCGGCCTTTTCATTAACTTGGAGATGGCCCACAGAAGTAAAAAAATATTTTATGCCCAATTCTTCACAGAACTTGGCTAACTTGAAGCTACTAAACTATCAACCATTATCAATAATGATAATTCTTAGAAGTCCCAAATGGCAGACACTGGACTTCAATATGACGTCCTTCACCCGAGCTTCAATAATCTTGGTAAGGGATTTGGCCTCCATCCACTTTGTAAAGTAATTTATCACCACGAGCAAGGATTTTCATTATCCAAAAGCTTCGGAAAAATGACTAAGTATGTCCATTCTCCATTGTATAAAAGGCCATGAGGCATCAATGGGGGTTAATAGAGTGGCGGGATACTTTTGTATATTGGCACATAGCTAGCATCGGTTCCATCACTTGACAAAATCTATGGAGTCTTGATACATAGTAGGCTAGTAGTATTCTTGCCTGAAAATTTTAAATGACAAGGCCTTGCCCCATAGATGGCTCCCACATAGCCCCTCATGGGCTTCTCGTAAAGCATACTCTATCTTTAAGGTTCATAGACATCTCAACAGTGGCAATGAGAAAGACCATTTATACAATTTGTCCTTGTAAAGGACATACTGCGAGGCCTGATGTCTTAGCTTCTGTGCTCTTTTTAGGTCAATAAGGAGGGTCCCATCACAAAGGTAATTAATGAATGAGTCAATCCAACATGGTTCGTTGTTTGATTATAGCACTGACACCAATTCCTTGATACTGGGCTCTTCCACCACTTTGAAGAAAACTCTAGCATGCAAATCAAGTAGCAAGCCTGTTGCTAATCTGGTGAAGGTGTCAGCTTGGGCATTCTCTATTCAGGGGCTTTGCTGGATATCAAAGCTTTGAAAGGCTCTAATCAAATCCTTTACTTTTGGCAAATATTTTTTTATTTTTTTCTCTTAAAACTCATATTCATCCAAACTCATATTCACCATGTACATGTGTTGCCCAGCAATGAAGCAACCCAAGAGGGGGGTTTGAATTGGGTTTTATAAAACTATTTATAAAAATTTATGATGAACTAAACAAGTATGTGCTAATTGCAATTAAGTTCTTGTGTTTTGTCAAAGTATTTGTGTGCTTCAAAATAATATGCAGCAAAATTAAAAAAGTAAATGCAAAAAAAAAACAATCACACAAATATAATAAATTTATAATGATTCGATGCACTCCAAGGCACCTATATCCATTCCTCAAGTTCTTCTTGGAAATTCTACTATAATCTTTCTTGATTATAGCCGATTAGTTTTTTGGGCTCACTAATCAAACCCAACTTATTTTTACCGGGCTCACAAGTCAAAACCCTTGTTGGTTTTCTAACTTAGGCTAACCAACAACCTCTTGATTTTCATGGCTAACCAAAAACCTTGTTGATTTTACGGGATCACCAACAACCTATGTTGGTTTTACGGGATCATCAACAACCAATGTTAGTTTTACACAAAGGCTAACCAACAACCTCTTTGATTTTCTAAGGCTCACCAAGAATCTTAATGCAACAATGTAAGAATGAAAATAAATAATACAATAAAGCTTTCTAATAAAAGCAAATATCTCTTTGTAGCTCTTTAAATGTTGATGAAGATCTTGTCTTCAAGTTGTTGAAGCCTTTGATTGCAGCTTGTTGATGTGAACTTGGATGCACTCTCTTATCTTTGGAAGCTTGAAGGCTTGAACCACTCAACTTTTGAATCATTGAAGGATATTCAATAATCTCATCAAAGGATTGCTTTCCCATTTAATTTGTATAGTTTATATACCTTTCCAATCCTTAAATAACTGTTGATGACCATTGGAGAAGAAAATATGACCGTTGACACAATCTGAAAAAATTCTGTGCTTCAGAAAAAACTAGCCATTATAGCAAGTATCGACACTTGACCTTCATGAGTCGACACCTTGAGTCGACACTTGGAATAGTGAGTCAACACTTAACCAAAAGTATCTTCTGAAGTCTTCTGCGCTGTACTGGTGAGTTAACACTTCATTTGATGAGTCGATACTTTGAGTCGACACTTGGAACAATAAGTCAACACTTGACCAAACCTCTAAAATCTGCTAATTTTGTCTTCAGTTTGGTCTCAAGTCTTGAGTCGATCTATGAGTCGACACTTAGGTCGACACTTGAAATAGTGAGTCGACACTTAGGTCGACACTTGGCGTGCTAGCTGAAGTTTTGCATGCCATTCTTCAAAAGTGTCGACACTTGAATCCATGAATCGACACTTGGCATGTCTAGTGCTAAAACTTATCCAAAATTGATTCTTAGCCTCTTCAAGTTCTTCCTTATAAATTTCAAAGTCTATATACTTGAATTTTCATTAATTTAAGGACTTTCTTCAACTGAAAATATGTATTTCTTCATTCAACATGGATGAGTACTAAGATCTGATAAACATACTTAAAAACATAATTAGTACTACATATACTTAAACATTTTATCAATCATCAAAATCAAGATCAAAGTTAACAATCTTCCCCTTTTTGATGATGACAAAATCTTTATGTATATGAATAGGGTAAGCTTAAAAGATTAACAATAGTATAAACATGAAAGCTCAAAATCAATAAGCATCAAGCTCCCCCTCAAAATATGATTTAAAAATATTTTAAAACTTCTTCAAAATATTTTTCAAAATATATTTTTTTAAAAATATAAAATTTTTAAATTTTCTTCCTCTTACTAATTCTTCTCTTAAGATTAAAATATTTTGCTTACTTTTTCTCCTTTTGCACTTTCTTTTATTTCTCATATAATTTATCATATTACATATTTATCATATCTTTCCCTTTTTCATACTTAATATTTTTTTTCCCTTTTTATCATCATAAAAAGGGTAAAAGATAATACGAAGTGGGGATGAAGTAGAAAGATAGCAAGAAATCATCAAAATCAATGCATAAAATCAATTAATCATGATACCAATTAAATATGATACTAATTGAACATGATACCACAAAATGATAAGCACATGCAAGAAATAATTTCATTTCCTTCTTTTTTTTTAAGATTATAAATGATATAAATTTTGATACCAATTGAATGTAACTCCCCTCAAAGGATTAGATTTGAAAACAAGGAGAAGGGATATCAGAGTAATATAAGTATGATATCAATAAAATATTGAAAGCATCATACATATATATAATGACAACAAATCTTTGGATGCTCTCCCTAAATATTATTCTCTCTTAAAAATATGCATTCATTTGAGGAATAAAACATGAAAGCACAAGCATCAAGATTTAAAATTTTCAAGATAT
Organism: Areca catechu; assembly: GCA_021397845.1. Classification (NCBI taxonomy): domain Eukaryota; kingdom Viridiplantae; phylum Streptophyta; class Magnoliopsida; order Arecales; family Arecaceae; genus Areca; species Areca catechu. The sequence continues at coordinate 88,981,701 of CM038048.1, read as the reverse complement.
ACATGATTTTCAAAATACAAAGGATTGATCATTTAAAAACTTTTAGCATTATTTCAAATTTATTTGAAATGATTTAATATCCATACAGATACTAGAAGTAATTTAATAGCAAGTTTAGCTACTAGAGCAAGGATTTATCAATATGCATACCTCCTTCTTAAATGTAACCCTTAACTACCAGTTCTATACTTGATCCAAATCATTTCTAACTTAAGCATAGATGCCAAAAATATATACATTTCATGAAAACACATAAATCATAATATTTTACTTGAAATAGTTTAAAACTATATTAATTAAAATCAAGTAAAAGTCTAATAATCACAAGTTTAATCATGAGAGCATAAAATCCATCAACATCAAAAAGTTCATCATCACAACAAATGACTATTAGTCTAAACTTGATTCTAATTAATCAATTAAAATAATTTTCAAAGTAATATGCAAGTTTAAAAATATTTTTTATGAAGTAATTTAAGATATATTAATCAAAACCAAGTAAAGGTCTTATAATCATAAGTTTAATAAAAAAAGTTCATGATCATAACCAATGACTATAAGTCTAAACTTGATTCTAATTAAACATTTAAAATAATTTTCAAAGTAATTGATGCAACATTTATAAAAAATATTCAACTATATTTTCAATTATGAAAGGAAATGTTCAAAATTTACCAATATCTATAGTCCTTCCTTTACCATTTAGTCTAAAATATAGTAGGTCCACTTCTTCAAATTATCTTGTACAGTAATTTTTCAAAAACCTTTTTTTTTCTTGTTAGGCTACAAGATATCCTTGCAAAATAAATTAAATAGACAATTTTAGTATCCAAATTTTCTTGAATCCTTTAGGGTTAGTGAATATGGTTCTTTTTGGAACCCAAGTTTTTCTTAATCTACAAGAATATGCATTAAGTCCAAATTTTTAATATTTAAAGCATGCAATATTGGAAGTAGTAGCAACAAAGAAATTCTTGTTTTTCAACTCAAGATTTTTGTTTTTCTTTAAAAGATCATATTTGATACAAAAATCTTGGATCTTCTTAGAATTTCTATTTCATTTAATAATTTTTTTTTAATTTGAAAAGTTATTGCATAACTCTTTCAAATCAAAATTTTATTTTTCTAAAATTTCTTTTTTTAAAATTTCTTTTTCTTTAAAAAGATTTTTTTATCAATTTCTAAAACATCAATCTTTATATTTAAATTATGATTTTTATTGATAAGATTGGTGTTCTCAAGAGAAAAAGAAGTTACATTTTTTTTAATTTCTTGTGCTCATTTTTTAATACTCTGTATTCATGCACAAGATCATTAAATGCATCATGTAACTCATTAAAGGTGAAATCATATTCATTTTCAGAACATACCTTTTCTTATTTGCCATGAAGCAAAGATTGGCAACTTCTTGTTCTTCATCCGAACTAGAATCTTCGCTATCGCTCCAAGTTGCCATCATTGCCTTGAATTTTTTTTGGTCTTGAGGGCTATTATCTTCTTCTTCTCTTGATCAGCAACCACTTCTTTGTACCATAAATTCAACTAATTGGTCATGAGTGAACCAATTAGCTCCTCCAAAGGCAGGGTATCTAGATTTTTTATTTCTTGGATTGTCGTTACCTTTGGATCCCATGATGTTGGCAAAAATCTAAGAATTTTATTAACCAAATCAGCATTAGTATAGACTTTGCCAAGATTTTTTATTTCATTAATAATATTCATAAATCTAGTACACATATCAGATATAGATTCATAATGCTGCATTTTAAACATTTCAAAAGAATGAACAAGCATATTGATTTTAATATTTCTCACTTATAAAGTACCCTTATGAGTAATCTCAGGTGTGTCCCATATCTCCTTCACTGATGTGCATGTAGAGATCCTATTGAATTCATTAAAGTCCAATGCACAATAAAGCAAATTCACAGCTTTAGCATTAATTTCAGATTGTTTAATGTCATTTTCATTACAATCTTCTTCAAGCTTTGGAATAGAAATGCCATTAGCCAAAATGGAAGGAATATGTGGACCATTAACTATAACTTTTCAAAGATAATAACTAATAGATTGAATATAGATGCGCATGTGAGTTTTTCAAAATGTATAGTTAGTGCCCTTGAAGAAAGGTGGTCTATTAGTTGCGTGTCCTATAGCAAAACAAGCACCTTCTAGGACTGCCATGATCTTTTAACTCAAAATCGTTGGATTCTTTGCTCAACACCAAGTTTAGATACCATTGATTTTAGGTTCTAGGCTTTGATACCAATTGTTGCCCAGCAATGAAGCAATCCAAGAGGGGGGTGAATTAGGTTTTATAAAACTATTTGCAAAGATTTATGATGAACTAAACAAGTATGTGCTAATTGTAATTAAGTGCTTGTGTTTTGCTAAAGTGTTTGTGTACTTCAAAAAAATATGCAGCAAAATTAATAAAGTAAATATACGAAGAAAATAATCACACAAATACAATAAATTTATAGTGGTTCAGTGTACTCCAAGGTACCTACATCTACTCCCCAAGTTTTTCTTGAAAATTCTACTATAATCTTTCTTGATTACAGCCGATTAGTTTTCCAGACTCACTAATCAAACCCAACTTGTTTTCACCGGGCTCACAAGTCAAAACTCTTGATGGTTTTCTAACTTAGGCTAACCAACAATCTCTTGGTTTTCACGGCTAACCAAAAATATTGTTGATTTTGCGGGCTCACCAACAACCTATGTTGGTTTTACACAAAGGCTAACCAATAACTTCTTTGGTTTTCTAAGGCTTACCAAAAACCTTGATACAACAATGTAAGAATAAAAGTAAAGAATACAATAAAGCTTTCTAATAAAAGCAAATATCTCTTTGAAGCTCTTTGAATGCCGATGAAGATTTTGTTTTCAGCCTTTGATTTTAGCTTGATGATGTGAACTTGGATGCACTCTCTTATCTTTGGAAGCTTGAAGGCTTGAACCACTTAACTCTTGAATCCTTGAAGGATATTCAATAATCTCACCAAAGGATTGCTTTCCTATTTAATTTGTGTAGTTTATATACCTCTCCAATCCTCAAATAACCGATGATGACTGTTGGAGAAGAAAATATAGCCGTTAGACACAATCTGGAAAAGTTCTGTGCTTCAGAAAAACTAGCCGTTACAGCAAGTGTCAACACTTGACTTTCATGAGTTGACACCTTGAGTCGACACTTGGAACAGTGAGTTGACACTTAACAAAAATGTCTTCTGAAGTCTTCAGCTCTGCACTGGTGAGTTAACACTTCATCTGATGAGTCGATACTTGGAACAGTGAGTCGACACTTGATAAAACCTCTAAAATCTACTCGTTCTATCTTATGTTTGGTCTTAAGCCTTGAATCGATCTATAAGTCGACACTTGAAATAGTGAGTCGACACTTGAAACAGTGAGTCAATACTTAGGTCGATACTTGAAATAGTGAGTCGACACTTAGGTCGACACTTGGTGTGCCAGCTGAAGTTCTACATGCCATTCTTCAAAAGTGTTGATACTTGAATCCATGAGTCGACACTTGGCCTGTCCAGTGCTGAAACTTGTCCAAAATTGATTCTTAGCCTCTTCAAGTTCTTCCTTATAAATTTCAAAGTCTATATACTTGATTTTTCATTAATTTAAGGACCTTCTTCAACTAAAAACATGTTTTTCTTTATTCAACATGGATGAGTACTAAGATCTGATAAACATACTTAAAAATATAATTAGTACTCATATATACTTAAACATTTTGTCAATCATCAAAATCAATATCAGAGTTAACAACATGACTGATGATAAGTAAACAGTCACTGCAGACCTTTAGATGGTGAATGCCTAGCTCCTCAGATATCCTGAGGCCTGCAATCAAGTCTTAATACTTAGCCTTATTGTTGGTTGAGGGAAATCCAAAGTACAGGGCATATGATGGGGACATCAGATCAGACATAGACTTCAAGCTTCATTTTGTTCTCTAAATCATGTGTTGGATAATTTTGAGTCCTGTAATGGAATTATTTTTGAGTCCTGTAATAAAGTTAGTCCAACAATTGAGTCCTGTAATAAGTTGAGGCGAGAAGTCTAGTTGAGTTGTCTCAATCTCATGAGTCCTTAAGTGTATTTGAGTCCTGTAAGTTTGCTTCTAGTCAAGTTTTGTACAAGAAAAGGATTACCATATCAGAACATTTACCAGGCCACTCCATCAGAACTGAGTTCAAGTACCTGGACCTTTGCCAAGCCCCTCCTAGCTATGCTGCCCAGGAGGTGGGCCTTCATGCCGCCAAGCCCAAGTGGAGCACCCTTCCAGATTGGCACCCTACCCAGTATTAGCACCCGGGCCTTGGCACCTTGCCCTGGCCCACTAAAGCTGGCGCCCCCTCCCAAGCCCCTTCATGAGTGGCACGCCATCTAGCCCAAGTCCAAGCCCAGTAGGGAGTGGAAAAGTCAAAGCAGCCCAAGAGGATTTCATCCCAGCCCAAGCCCATGGAGAAAAGTCAAAGCTTCCAAGTTCTACAAGGAGTCCAATGACCAAGTCCTATTAGAATTTAGTCCTCCTAATTTCAATCAAACTTTGTACTCCTAATTCTAGTTAAACCTTGTACTCCTTGTCCCAAACAAACTTGTAATCCAATTTTAACAGGAAAAGGGTTGGATGAATCTATAAATACCCCACCCCTCCCCCTCTTGTATAATAATCTCTTTTTCATGAATACAACTTGATGTTATTTTATCAAATTATGTGCTCTAGATTGGAGTGGTGTGAGACTTATTTTTTTCTTCTTGTGATTAAACCCTAGCCATTGTCCATACAAGCAAGAGCCCAAAGACGCCCACCATCAACCCTCTCCAAGATCCAGATGCCTGAAGCTTCCTCCAAGGCCGCCAACCCCCTGCAACTCTATCTTTTAATCATCCTTCAGCCCGATCTCCAATTTCTTATTTTTCATTCTTGTTTGCCTCTAACCTTTGATGTTTGCATGTTCCCTCCGGTGAAACCATCCTCGGATAAAGTTTTCTTTCCCTCTGAACGAAGCGATAAAAAGCTGGCAGATCCGCGGGAACATGACCAGATCATCCAGGTGCAGATATGAGCGGAGCGATCTCTTCCACACCAACTAGAAATCATTGCCTGGTATGTTAAACCTAATTTCCATATCTTTTTATCTGATTTCTTGAAGGTGAATATGCTCCTAATAGGCCTTCTTAGACCTAGGATCCTGATTTTCTATTTTTTTTATTGATCTAGCATGTGGGTAGGATGCTAATTGATACAGGATAACCCTAACCTAATCTAGGCTAGTTTCGAAAATCACAATCATAAAAAAATTGAAAATATTTGATTGCTTTAATTTGGTTTTCTTCATCTTCATCCCTTGCATATCATCCTGCATCATATTAGAATCCTGTCCCTCATCAATTTTGGTATCAGAGCACAATTTAGGGCATGTTCTTGCATCATAGTCTAGATTTCTGCATGCTGTTTTCTGCATAACTAGTCAAAACATAGGGCTGTTTACCCATCAAAAAGATTTTATTTTTCTCTGATTTTCACATCATTTGGTCTATGTCTTGTCCTATATTTTCTGTGATTTTTATGGACTTTTCATATTTAAAACAGTCCAGAAGAAAATCCATAACTCAAACCCTGACTGTAGTCTAAAGTTTCTGCACCTCTGAATTCTGCATCAGGAGTCCACACCTTGATCTGTTTCACCATCTTAGGTATTTTATTTTTCTTTAAAACCTACATCACGTCATCTCTATTGAGTCCTCTATTTTACTGATATTTTTCTCAGATTTTACAGAACCGAAAATTACAAAAAAATTAGCATCCTAAAAATCCTAACCGGAAATCTATCTTTTCCTGCACCTAGTTAGACACCATAGGTTTTGCATCATCATATCATTTTTGTTTTGAATGAAATTTGGTAGGAAGCATCCTCACACATCAATCTCTATTCTTTAGTTTTTTAGAATTTCTCTGCATTGAAATCTATGCTAATCTCTGTATCAAATCTGAATAAAAAAATTTTAATTTCTACTAATTCTGCATACTTGACTTAACCTAACCTAATCAACTACCAAACCCCTCCCAACCCAAGCCAAATTTTGTTTGGTAACTTAACCAACTTAAATTTAATTTTCCACCTCATAAAAAGACAAAAAATTTTATTTACTGTTTTGTTTTTAGACTGCATCAGGTTTATCAATTGTGCATCATATCATTAAACTAATCTTAAGGATAATTTTACTCTGTTAGATCAGGGCAAGATTTCATCACCTGTCCTGGGCCCAAAATAACCACCCAGTATCAGAACCCAAGCCTTAATTAAAATTAACTAGCAACCTAATAGCTTAGGGACACCAACAAGTCAGGTCCGAGTCTAGTGAAGAAACTAGTGCACCCAACCCATCATCTATTACTGAAAACTAGTATCTAAGACTAGAGGTCCAGTGGCAAATGCCCTAATTGGATTGGTAGTTACTTAATTAGGACCTTGTCACAGGAAGGGGAAGCCTCCCACCACCCCACCTCTTACCTGGCCAGTAGAAGGATTAGGTGCTGTGTTGAGTGTAAGTTGAGTTAACTCATTAGGTTTTGGCTCTAGGTCTGGCAAACCCTAGTACGATTAACCCGTGTGTGCTTGGTTATACCAATAGCCTCAACCCAACCCAACCTAGTATGACCATGGAGCCCAACTCTAGGAGAGCCCAATACTCTGACCCATACTGGGAGTCCAACCCTAGGAGAGCCCAATACTCTAGCCTATACTGGGAGCCAACCCTAGGAGAGCCCAATACTCTGACCCATACTGGGAGCCCAACCCTAGGAGAACCCCATACCATGACCTATACTTGGAGCCCAACCCTAAGAGAACCCAATACTCTGACCCATACCATAAGTCCAATCATAGGAAACCCAATTATAATTTCATAGACCTGAATGAGAAAGCCATTAAGTACATTGGGATATATACACCTAACTTTGGTGGTGATCTTGATTTTGAGGATTATCTTGCTTGGGAAGGCGACATGGATCTATATTTTAAGCAGGAGAAAATGTATGGGAGATGTCAGTTCGAATTTGCTAAACGTAAGTTAGTTCTCCATGCTAAGGTAGATTGGGATATATTTGAGGAAATGTCTAGACTAAAAGGAGAAATGCCCATAACTACCTAGAGCGACATGAAACTTGAACTTAGAGAAAAGTACCTACTAGATCCCATGAACCTAGCTCCTATGCACCCAGATCCTATGCACCCACATCCTATAAGCCTAGTAAACCCAAGACCCATAGAGCTGAACCCTTGTCCTATGAGCATAAACTTTTAGAATAATGGTACGAATTGAGACAGGGTAATAAAATTGTGTCTGAATACATTTACCAATTTAATGAGTTTATTAGGAGATGTAACACAATTGAACCTGAGTCTAAGATCATATTGAGGTTTAGAGCTGGCCTACATAGGGACATCCAGTGGAAACTATTTCAATGGCAAATTCAGGACCTATAGGAAGCCTATCACATAGCTAGGGAATTCGAGTCAAATAAGAGGAAACTCATGATCAGTCAATCTAAGTCCAACAAGAGTAACCCTCCTGAACCCAAGCCCAGAACTAGCTGACTTCCTTTAGACCAGCTCAGTCCCATTACCCCTAGCCAGACCCTAGCACCTAGCAAGTATGTCCGAGCCAATCCAGCCTGAGCCAAGTCAACCCTAGTCAACCTGAACCCTATAAGATTAGTACCCTTAGATATGAGCCCAGTATTAATCCACTTTCTCTTAGTTAACCCATCCCTATCCCAGCTACTAGTCAATTTTTCCTTAGCCAAACCCCTCCTACCACCCCATTGGTTCATCAAAATGACCTTGAAGAGAAGATATATGAAGCTGATATGAGCTTAGTAGATGAGTATGAGAAAGAAGAAGAAGAGATACCTATAGAAGACCTAGAATTAGTTAACCCAGTAGATACCCAGACTGAAACCAATCCAGAATTAGTTGACCCTGACCATACCCAAATAGAAGCTGATCTAGAATTAGCTGACCCTGATCACACCCAAACTGAAGCTGCAATGGAAAAACCATTAAATGAAGAAACCCATGATCCTACAATTATAACTCTATCTGAGGAGACACTAGGAGAAAACCTAATTATAGAGTCTAGTCCTAAGATTCAAGAACCCGAGAAATTTATTAAGGACCTGATCTCTTTAAGCCAGTACCCTCAGGAAGAATTCTCTCCTATAGTTCCCATTGACGATCTCTTCCCTAAAATTAATGACCCATTCTTCCATAATACAAACCCTGTAGGTATACACCAACCCCATAAGGTCAACCTCATTAGTCTAGGACAAATCCCTAAAATCCCTTCTTGTATTATACTCTTTTCGATTAATCTGAACCATCTTCTTATTTCTTACCCTGCCAGACTAACCCTAAACCCACCTCTTATTTTCTACTCTTTCCTGAGACTTCTTATATTTTTCTCACTATTAAATTATTTTTTGTAGAAGTTTGCATGATGCATTCATTCATTGAGCATGTCATATTTGCATCTTACTTTTGGAGGACCCTATGGCATCTAGTAGGAGTCCATGCACCATTTTCTTCTGCATGTCACCCACCTGACCAAAGGGTCAAATCCACAGTTGTAGTTTAGGGTTTAGTTTTTTGTTTGCCTGTATTAGGTGTTTTGCCTACATGTCGTTAGTCTGCGTTGTTTGCATGCATGGAGATTATTATCATCAAATTAATATAAGAAATGATTTTTATAAAACATGGTTAATTCTCGAAAAGAGTCTAGGAGTTCACTAGGAAATCTTGTGATGATTAGGCTACATACCTGTAGAGCTGGATCCATCAAAGTGATAAAGAAGGTTGGACCTAATGCCTGATTTACTTAATTAGGCATTAAGTTCAACCTTCAATATCTTCGACTTAGTTGAGTATAGGGATCCAACAATGATACCTAGTGAGTTTGAGTCTAACCCTTTTCTTTGAGAGCGAATCGAACCCTGAGTGTCCACCATCAATTAGCTTGTGAGAGGAACGATTGAGCGTATCTGGAAAACCAAGCCACTAGTACCGAATCAAAGGCTACCATGTCACTTGGTTTGTTGGCAAGGTCGACCAAAATATGAGGATTCATGGATCACTCGAGAGGATCTGTAGTGCCTCAACCCAGACCCGTCAGTGTAGTACCCGAGCCAGATCGACATTCTTACTCGACAGGGTCGAGTTCCTCCCACCTCAGGAGAATTGATGGGGACATCAGATCAGACATAGACTTAAAGCTTCATTTTGTTCTCTAAGTCATGTGTTGGTCAATTTTGAGTCTTGTAATGGAATTTAATTTTGAGTCCTGTAATAAAGTTAGTCCAACAATTGAGTCCTATAATAAATTGAGGCGAGAAGTCCAGTTGAGTTGTCTCAACCTCATGAGTTCTTAAGTGTATTTGAGTCATGTAAGTTTGCTTCTAGTCAAGTTTTGTACAAGAGAAGGATTACCAGACCAGAACATTTACCCGGCCACTCCACCAGAACTGAGTTCAAGTACTTGGACCTTTGCTAGGCCCCTCCTAGCTATGCCGCCCAGGAGGTGTGATGGGGACATCAACAAGAAAGAAGTTTTTGGACTTACTTTTGTTTTGCAGTTAAAATAGACAAATCTAATAAAGGGATTGAGTCCATCTTCTCTTTCAGCAAATACTTGAGCCGATTTATGAGTCGACTCAACCTAGATTCAAGTAGGGTATGAGGCCACTTCTTTGATGCCCATTTTCCTCACTTGGTGCCATCCATTTGAAGCCCACTTTCCTCACTTGGATACCATCTACTTGAAGCCCATTTTCCTCAATTGGTCGACACCACATCAAGTACCTTTTGGGGAGGAGGAAGGACACACATCAAAAATTTTATGGGAAGATTGAAGCCCCAACAATCCTCCAACTAACTTGCCATGTGGGATGCCACATCACATGATCTATATCAGCAAATGGAGGACACATCATTGCCACCTAGGAGCCACATGTCAATTGGTTGTAACCTTCCACCCATAAATGGTTGTAAAAAACTAATTCTAGTTGAACCACCGAACCAAAAGTTGTTGGATCCAACTAGAATTAGCTAGCTCATCCTTATTCCCTTAGCTCATCCTTATCCCCTCCCCTTGGACGAAATTTTCTTGGATTAAAAGCCTATAAATAGGGCCCTAGGCCCTCTCTTGTATTCATTCTATGTTTCATTCTATTTTGGATTAAATAAAGAAAGGTATCTTTCTTGTTCAAGTTCCCCTATGTTCTCTTGTTTGGAGTGAAAAAGTTCTTAAGTTTGAGAGTTAGAAGATAAGTTTGAGAAGAGAGTGTGAGGTTCTTGAATAAGTGTTTGAAGGGTAGAATACCCTTGAATATTTAAAAGGTGGAGTGCTTCTTGCTTGATCCAAGAATCAAGCATCATTCCTTGAAGGCGCCGGCTTCTACTTCCTTATTTTCCCTTTCTTCTTCTTCTTGTTTCAATTCCAATTTTAAATTCTCCTTCCATGCCTAATCTCTGATTTGATGCAGATTTTCTCTAATTTTTCAAGTCCAAGATGAAGGTCTCCAAGCCAAGGATCATGGCCAAGGTGAGTTCTAAAAGTAGGGAGTGCTAGTCTTATGGTTTAGACCTCAATCCTTGAGTGATGAGAGCTCATTCTTTCACCAAATAATTAGCCATCATTATTGGTAGGAAAACTCTTCCTAAGCTTCATTAGATCTGATCATTTGAAGGTTAACTTGTCCTAGTAGTGATGGTTTCCTTGCCATGACGATCCTAATTTCTATTTTGAACTAGATCTACTTTCAGGTATTGTAATTTAGATCAACTAGTCTCCTTATGAAGATTCTTTTCTTTGATTAATTTAGACCATTTATTAGATAATTAATTGCTCAAGTTTACTTGCTGGTTAGCTTGCTAAAACTCTCCATTCATCATTTTATTTTCATCCCCCATCAATTTTTGGTATCAGAGCTTAAGGTTGTACTAGGTCAAGTATTTGATTGCTGAAATTTCTGTTCTAATATTCACCTGAAATTTTTATGAGTTTTAGTAATTTTTTTCATTACAAAAAAATCCAAAAAAAATACTTTTCTAGTACCTTAGTATGTTAGGATTCGAAATATAAAATTCAAAAAAGTATTTTCTATTGATTTCTGGATTTAAAAATATAAGTTTTTAGATCATTTCTGAAGGTCTGTCCAAAATTCTGTTTCTGTCTTCCATTTCATTTAATTTTCAAAAATATATAAAATATTTTTTATAAAATTTTTAATTTTTAGATCTGAGATCCAGACTATGGGTTTTGTTGTTCTCCATCAAAATTTTGAATATTAGAAGGATCTAGAGTTAGAAATTTAAAATTTGAATTCAAGCTGTTAAGAGTTAGCTAAACTGCTGGAACCTTCTAGCATGTGCTTTCAAACTACCTTCTCAACCAAAATTCGAGTTAATCTAAAGTCAAAACTTTAAAATCCAAGAATTCTTATCTGAGAGTTAACCAAATAAACTTTATTTTGAATTTTTGTATTTTTAAAAAGATTAAATTTTGAAGTTTTAAAACTAGCTAGTTAAAAGTTGTTCCTTGCTGAATTTTTTTTTACAACTAGCTTTCAAAATGAATTTCTTAACCAAATTTCAGGAATTAAATTTCAATATTTAGAATCTAAAATCTTCACTAAGGGATCTAACAATTCAAATTTTAATTTTAATTTTTTTTGAAATTTTAGAATTTTAATTTCAAATTTTTTAAAACTAGTTGACTAGAAGTTGTTAGGGCTGAAACTATCTTGCAACAACTCTAACTTCTAGAACGAATTTTTAATCCTAATTCAAGATTTAAATTTTAAATTTTGATTCCTGAAATCTGGACTTCAAAATCTAAATTTTTTAATTTATTTTTTTGAATTTTAATTTTTTAAAATTCAGGTTTGAATCACATGTTTGTGTGCTAATACTAGTTGTTGTGTTAACTAGTTGGTGAATTGTTTGTGCATCCATTCCTAAATCTAATTAAGGGCATTCAATCATAACATAGGGAAAGGAGGTCATTACCTTTCCTTGGCCCAAAACAATCACCAACATTTGCATTGACCTAAACCATAATTGAAATCGAGTAAAAACCTAAAACTAGGGACACCCACAAGTCGGGTTCAAGTGCAAGATGAGACCAAATATTAGTTAAGTTTGTACTTACTTCTTGAAATTGGTGTCTAAGGCAAGAGGTCTAATGGCAAACGCCTTAAGTGGACTTGTGATTTTTAATTAGGATCTCGTGAAAGTGAGGGGAGCCTCTCTCAACCTTAATTCTTACCTGGCCAGTAAAAAAGGTAATTATAACTTTAACTAATACTTAGTCAATTCCTGTATTTTGAATTTTTAGGTCCAGGAGGCTCCCGTAACCCCACATATGGAACTCCATTCTTTATAATTTAATTGCTAACATAGACATAGGTTCCGTGGACCATCTCTCTCTATTTTAAATAGCTACTCTGTTTGGATACTAGTTTATGTTTACCTAAAACTTTTAGGTCGGTACACAACATGCTCAGAATCCAAGCAACTATGCCAACATTACTCCGGCCCAAGCTGGCTTTTGTTCCAATAACCAAGCTAGATTATCTGCTTAGCTAATACTAGCAGCTTTACAATTGTTTATATCTTAAACCATTGGGTTTTCTTTTTACAACATGTAATAATTTTAACTGGTTGAATATTTTTGCATTCATATGAATCATATGTAAACATATCCATCACATACATGTATATATACATGGGATCGTTCAGCATTCAGCAACCCAATAGTATTTTATTTCCAAGACTCAACTAACTTTTTAGGTAACATCAGCCATTTATTAAGGACTAAAATTTGATGGATGGAATAATGGTTTCCATACTTCATACTATGGAACCATTTGGCGTCTATGTTATGTTCTTGATATGATGGGCAAGGTATAATTTCAATTCAAGGGCATACTAGATGGAACAGAATTTTCTTTATAAATCTTTGTATAGTTTTATGCATATCTTTTGACTGCATGAGATAACACATCAGTAAATGGGCTAGTGTAGAGAAGCCAAATTAAGCCTTTTTTTTTAAAAAAAAGAAAGGAAATATTTGTTATTACTGCATTATACAAAAAAAATGTTATACAAATATTTAAATTTTAAAATAATTAATATATTTTTTAAAAAAGAAATTGGAATTCTCAATGCTTTAAAGCATCGGGAATAACTTTATCTCAGACTTATCCTCGATACTTTAAAGTATCAGGAATAACTATATTCTCAATACTTTAAAGTGTCGGGAATAATCTTATTCGAGAGTTATTTTCGATGCTTTAAAACATCAGGAATAACTTTATTCCCGATGCTTAAAAGCATAAAAAAAAACTCTGGATCAATGGCGACACTTTCAAAAAGTGTCGAGAAAAACCTTCTCCACTCCTTTAGCGACGCTTTTACGATTCTTTTTAAAGCATCGGGACTATTTTTAGCGATACTTTAAAGCATCGGGAAAACTCTATATTAGCATCAGGAATTCTCCTATTTTTCACGGTGGATATTATAGAAATAAAGTATTTTATATGATATTTTATAAGTAAATCATGCATGAATAAATCATGAATATTTCATAAATATGATTAATAAGTCATTATTATTATATATCCATATCATACTTCAAAATATTTGCTCATAAATATTTATGCTGTGGTTAGTTTATATCTGACAGAACCATATTTCTTAATTGATAGAGTTTGTATTTCGTGTTCCAACGTTATATCCATTAGCATAGCTTTTTTTATAGATACTAGCTCTGGATGTTGACTTTCTTAATTTTAGAAATTCTTCCATAACTATTTGAGAGTCTTTAAAATATTAATATTTTTAAAATATATATAAATAAAAATAATAAAAGATATAATAAGATTCATGTTTCATGAATATACTATTTTCATAAAATACATTCAAAAAGTTATTTGTCAAAATAAAATAAGAACTTCATAACACATATGTCGATCTTTTTTATTTTTAGAAAATATATGATTTCATCAATAACAATTAAATAAATAAAAAATATTATAATTTAAAAAATTTATAAAAAATATAAGATCTATTTATTTTGTCCATCCTAGATTTTCAAATTTTATTAGAAGAATTGGCTAATCCTTGATCAAGTGACCAGTCTGCTAAAATAAATGAGTAAATTTAAGCGACCCAATCAAAAAAATTATAAAATATATATTGGATCAAACCCTAGATCAATCAACCATGTTTATCAATAATAGATCTTAAAAGTGCTTATAAAGGTCGGGAGGAAGGAAAGGTAGGATTGGCTAGAAGCCCAACCAAAGTGATTGGATTCCAAATATATTTGATAGGGATTATCATGGATTGGCACAAATATTTAAAAATTTTAAATTTTTTAAAAATTAACCTCGGGCTCTGGCCATGTCTCAAGCCACAATTTCTCAAGAAAAATTGGTGAAAATAGGAAGAAAGAAGGAGAAAGGATGGCCAATGCTTCTGGTGGCTTGAAAGGAGGCCGGGATCTATTATGGATAAATCACCTGTGGCTGAAGCTTCGACAGTGCCAGGTGTTGCCACCAGGATCGCCGTGGCCCGTAGCTGCTGTTGGCATCGAAGCACGCCTCCTTCGCTGTCTCACCGTTCGATGGTCCTGGACCTGCAAAACAGGGGTTAGTGACTCGGGCCGGGGTTTTCGGCGGGGGCACTCCGACGGTCAAGTCAGTGACGATCCAGGGGAATAGATCCTCCTAGTCGAGCCCCTCTTGATAGACTCCACACGAAGAGGAGTGACTAGTGTGAGAGTGGGATGCAAGTGTGTCGAGGGAAGAGTGGCCTGGCTAGAGGGAGTCTCTGTGTGGCTCTTCCACCCGCCCTTGCTTGAGTTTTTCTTGTGGTACTGTGCTCTCTGGTTAAGCTTGCACTTGTATTATGGCTTATGTTTATTGGGGATGTTACCTCCGAGCTTTGTAGGCTAGGTTACCGTTGGGCGTTCGTCTTGGGATCTCCGTCGGGCTGTCAGGCGCGTGCGACGGTGTCCCGAGGAGCCTTTCCTGATTTATGATAAGGGAAGCTGTCATGTGTTCTGACATTTCCATTGGTCGCCTCATTCCAGGAAACCTGGCAGTACCTCGATTGGTGGGCCGCCACCCCTGGGATTTGAATCTCCTGGTTGACTTTCTTTCTCGGGTAGTTCAGGCAGTTGGTGAGGAGCGTGGCGCCTCTATCAGTGGGCTTCTTCCCTTTCTGATGTAACCGACGGTTGCAAGTGATCAGTGCGGTCTGGCAGGTGTCCCAGTGCAATCCCTGAGCGGCTCGCTAATGTCCTAGGATGGCGGTGCTCAGGTCTGAGCTGGGGCTGAGCTGGAATGGCAAGGCTCGCTCCTACCTAGACGCCCCGAGCTTGTGGGGTCACCTCGATGGAGGAGGGTAGAGTGCGGGCCCGGTCCAAAGGGCTCAGTTTCGAAGAGGCTCCACGTGGCGGAGGAGGGCTGAGCTCGACTCCAACCACGGGGCTCGATCTTCGAGGGTCTCGCTCTGGAGGGCAGAGTGTGGGCCCGGTCTAGAGGGCTCGGCCTCAAAGAGGCTCCACGTGGAGGAAGAGGGCTGATCTCAACTCCGACCACGGGGCTCGATCTCCGAGGGTCTCGCTCTGGAGGGTAGATTGCAGGCTCGGTTCAGAGGGCTCAGCCTCGAAGAGGCTCCACGTGGCGGAGGAGGGTTGAGCTCGACTCTGACCACGGGGCTCGATCTCCAAGGGTCTCGCTCTGGAGGGCAGAGTGCAGTTCTGGCCTAAGCATCCCGAGCTTGCAAGACCGACCTGATGGAGGACAGAGCTCGGCTCATTGTCCTGAAGGAGCGTAGCTCGGTGAAGGAGTCCGAGCAGAAGAATTGACGTGGCGTCTGACATGGTAGCTTCCTTTGACATGGTGCCTGTCAGCTCTCCCATGTCAGCGATCTTGCCACATCTTTTGCCCCACACTCCCGAGGCTCGTTAGTGCATGGCGCTCGGGTCGAAGGGGGTAATTATGATGCTGACATGGAAAGGCAGAGATTTGGCACAATAATGGCCATGATTGCTGGCGCTCCGTGAGACGGTCCTGCAGGCCAATACGGGGGCACCACGTGGCCATGTTCGAGGAGCAGTTGACGTTGGCATAGAATTCAGAGCGGCCGGGATGCTATTTTCATTGATGGGCAACACGTGGCATGGATCCGTTGGCGGAGGGGTCATAACAGTACGGATCCGTCAGGTCATTTCAAAATGAAAAGAGGGCCTACCCGAAATATCCATCCTTTTGAATTCTCTGTGCTTGCTACTGTGTTCAAGCTTTCTTCTTCCTCCCAGTTCACTCAGATCTTCTAAGGAACCAGGTTAGTCCCCTCTTTCTTCCCCCTTCGTCAGAGTAGGGTCCCTCCTCCTGGTCTAGGGTTTCCTTCGAGTCGAGTCCGCTCTTTCGTCCTCTACCTCGAGTCCACTTCTCTCGTTCTTGAGGATGTCTTGCTTTGGCCCGAGCTTCCGCCCCTCCACTGATCAGGGTGAGGCCGGTCTCTCCGAGTAGAGGCCGGCGTCTTCTTCTTCCTCTGGTGAGGAGGAGGATGTGACTCGCTTCGAGTTCAGTAGGAGACGTTCTCCCGGTCCGGTGCTCATCAGGGAACCAGGGTCCGGTCCTTCTCTCCCTCCTCCTTCTTCTGTACCTACTCCTGAGTCTACTCGGTCTACAAGCCCTGGCAGGGTCGCTTGGATGATCACCGCCGAGGAACTAGGGACCATTTGGGATGTCTATGGCATCCCACATTCTGTTCGGCTTATGATCCCTCGTTCGTGGGAACGGGTCACTTCCAGTGGCCCAGGCCGCATTGCCTTTTATGAGGAAACCTTTTCAGGGGGTCTCCGCTTTCCCTTCCATCCCTTCTTTATGTCCTTCTTGGATAACTATCGTTTGGTCCCTGCCCATTAGTACCAAATGCCATTAGGGTCATTTTCTCCTTTGTTGTGCTCTATCACCTCCACAGGTTTGTTGCTCGATTCTCTTTGTTCAGGGCTTTCTTTGCCCTGAAGCGCCACCCGACTGAGGATGGGTGGTGGTCCTTGTCTTCCCGTCCAAAGGGTATTAGGTTCGAGCTCCCCTCTTGCATCAAGGGATGGAAGAGTAAATTCCTTTTTACCGCGGTTGAGGGAATCGACTGGGCCTGGAGCGATCCGGACCAGTCCCCCAATCGAAATTCTGTGGTCGATGCGGCTGACCGGGATGACTATGAGCATCACCGCACCATCCAGATCCCTTTTCTCGAGGTCCTGTTATCAGAGAAGAACCTCTCCGATGCCGGGGTCGACCCAACGAATGGGTTGGGTGAGTTCGACCTGAACTTTTCTTTTTCTTCCTTGCATTTCTTACACTGCTTCCTACGGGCTCTGACCATTGTGTGACTTGCATGCAGGGATGATTTTTATAGAGAGTGACCTGCTGGCGATCACCCGGAAGAGGCCGCCAACCGGGCTGGTCTAGGAGCCTCTGACGAGGTTGGTCTGGGGTGAGAGCACGCCTGCGAATGCTCCTACCGTGATGGCCGGTCCGAGTCCTGCTGCTCCGGTCGGTCAGAGTTCAGGGGCGACCCGAGCTGCCCTTGCACCAATGGAGAGGGTGGTATCTGCGATGCTGAGGCTGGTCTAGCAGGAGGCCCAGAAGATCCCAAGCAGCTCGGTCGTCAGGGGGTGGCCCCCGTCATGGAGCCCGAGGTAGTAGCCTGGGTAAGGGCCGCAGTTGCTGCCGCTGCGTCCCCTAGTCCTCCGAGTCCGTCTGTGATCGAGATCGGGGATGAGGAGGTTCGAGCCACAACTAAGGCTACGACTGAGGTGCCACCTGCACAGGTATCAGTTCCTCAGCCTGCCTCCGGGGGCCCTATGGCTAGTGGGGCAAGGCCGCCTACTCCAGGAGAGAGTAGGAGAGAGGAGGCACGATGTCAACTCCCTTTCAAGATGGGGCCGGGGAGCTCTGTCCTCCTGAGCCCCACACTGGCCGAGCACATGATGGATTTCTCAATCCAGACATGCGACCGGCAGGAGATGGCCGAACTACAGCTGAACGACGTCCTCAGCACCATCTTCCCCCAGCTTTACTCGGTGAGTTACCCCTTTCTTCTCTTTCTCTTTTCTTTTTTTTTCTTTTTTTGGGTTGAAGTTTTTTCATGGTGCAGATCGATGCCGAGGCCCTCTTCATCAGGGGCTGTTGTCAGAACTGGAAGCATTTTGAGCGGCAGCAGGTGGCCGAAATCGAGTCTCTGAAGACTGAACTGAAGGAGAAAGCCGGGGTTAATGGGGTGCTCGAGCAGAAGGTCAAGGACCTGGAGAAGCAGCTTGTCGATGCTGAGGGGTTAGCGAAGAAATTCCTGGAGGGCCTTGACCTGGAGCGGAGTAGCTCAAGGAAAGATGTTGATGAGCTCTTCACTGTCGAGAAGAAGCTGAAGTGGTATAGTGCCGAGGCTGATCGGCACAAGGAGGCCTCCTTAACTGTCCAGGCAGAGCTGGCGGCAGGGAAAGAGAGGTTGGCCGTGGCTGAGAAGGGGCGGAGGTGGCGACCAAGTCGGCGGAGGCGGATAGGATGGAGGCCGCCAAGGCCAATAAGGACGTTGCCAAGTTCAAGTCCTCGGAGGAGTTCATCGTTGAGATTCATCAAATGGTGTCGGACTCATTCTTTAAAGGCTTCATGTTCTTGCACGGTCGGATCAAGGCGTTCGTTCCCGATAAGAATCGAGATCGCCTCAGGTACCCCTCGGCCTCGAATGTGGAGCCTGATAAGGAGGTAATCATCGAGGAAGCTGTGGCCATTGAGCTTTCGACAGCAGCCGAGGTTGAGCCATCCGAGGTCGAAGCCGTTCAGTTAGAGGTTCCTAAAGGCGGGACCTCTCAGCCTCAAGGCTCAGCAGGGGAGCCGGCCGGTACAGAGTAGTCTTTTCTTCTTTCTTTTGTACATTGTTTTCTTTCTGTACTTGGTCGGGGTCACCTGGCATGTCGGGGGCCTAGAAAATATTTGTAACTAGCTCTCTGTTAATAAAATTTGAACTTTCTTGCAACCCATCCTTTACCTGGTTCTTCCCTCTTTTTCTCTTTCTTTCCTTCCCCTCCCTCTCTTTCTTTCTTCTTTCTCTTTTCTCTCTTTTTTTTTAGATGAGTGGGGAGATCAGAGAAGAGGGTCTCACCTTGCCTGGGGCTTAATTACCAAGCTTTGGTGTCGACAAGTTGGGCGTAAGGTTTTGGCAATTGTGAGCAGCTGGGCTCAGTGGTTCCTTGGCCGGAGAGCTGGGCCCCGGTCCAAGGTGCCTGAGGGCTGGGCTTAGGTCTTGGATGCCTTGGAGCTAGGCCCCGGTCTAGGGATTGCCTGAGAGCTGGGCTCAGGTCTTTGGCGCCTTGGAGCTAGGCTTGAGGCGTTGGTAAGAGCTGCTTGGCTTGAAGATCCCTTGGCCAGAGAGTTGGGCTTCGGTCTTGGGTTAGCATCTCGGAGCTAGGCTCGGAGACGTTGATGATTGCAAGCGACATGGCTCAAAGGTCCCTTGGATGGAGAGTTGGGCTCCGGTCTTGGGTTACTTGAGGGCTGGGCTCAGGTCTTGGCATCTCGAAGCTGGGCTCGAAGACGTTGATGATTGAGAGCAGCCTGGCTCGAAGGTCCCTTGGCTAGAGATCTGGGCTTCGGTCTTGGATTGCCTGAGAGCTGGGCTCAGGTCTTAGCGCCTCGGAGCTGGGCTCGAAGGTATTGATGATTGAGAGCAACTTGGCTCGAAGGTCCCTTGGCCGGAGATCTGGGCTCCGGTCTTGGGTTGCTTGAGAGCTAGGCTCAGGTCTTGGCACCACGGAGCTGGGCTCGAAGGCGTTGATGATTGAGAGCAGCTTGGCTCGAAGGTCCCTTGGCTAGAGATCTGAGCTCCGGTCTTGGGTTGCCTGAGAGCTGGGCTCAGGTCTTGGCGCCTTAGAGTTGGGCTCGAAGGCATTGATGATTGAGAGCAGCTTGACTCGAAGGTCCCTTGGTCGGAGATCTAGGCTCCGGTCTTGGGTTACCTGAAAGGTGGGCTCAGATCTTGGCACCTCCGAGCTGGGCTCGAAGGCATTGATGATTGAGAGCAGCTTGGCTCGAAGGTCCCTTGGCCGGAGATCTGAGCTCCGATCTTGGGTTTTCTGAGAGCTGGGCTCAGGTCTTGGCACCTCGGAGCTGGGCTCGAAGGTGTTGATGATTGAGAGCAGCTTGGCTTGAAGGTCCCTTGGCCGGAGATCTGAGCTCTGGTCTTGGGTTGCTTGAGAGCTGGGCTCAGGTCTTGGCTCCTCGGAGCTGGGCTTGAAGGCGTTGATGATTGAGAGCAGCTTGGCTCGAAGGTTCCTTGGCCGGAGATCTGGGCTCCGGTCTTGGGTTACCTGAGAGGTGGGCTCAAATCTTGGCACTTCGGAGTTGGGCTCAAAGGCATTGATGATTAAGAGCAGCTTGGCTCAAAGGTCCCTTGGCCGAAGATCTGAGCTCCGGTCTTGGGTTGCCTGAGAGCTGGGCTTAGGTCTTGGCACCTCGGAGCTGGATTCGAAGGCCTTGATAATTGAGAGCAGCTTAGCTTGAAGGTCCCTTGGCCGGAGATCTGGGCTCCGGTCTTGGGTTGCCTGAGAGCTGGGCTCAGGTCATGGCCCCTCGGAGCTAGGCTCGAAGGCATTGAGGAGGTTTTCCTGCAAGACAGATAGATACTCGCGCAAGGAAAAACTATCATCATTATTATTGATGAAAAACCTTACATTATTGATAGTATCTCCGCAGGTTGCAGGCATTCCACGTTCGAGGGAACCTGACGCCGTCGAGATCTTCAAGGTAATAGGCCCCTTGTGAGAGGGCCTCAGCCACCTTGTAAGGGCCTTCCCAGTTCGGTGAGAGCTTGCTACACTCCCGAGGTTGAGATGCCTCTGCCCGGTGTAGCACCAAGTCTCTGGGTTTGAAAGCTTTTGGCTTGACCCGGGTGTTGTAGTACCGGGCTACTCATTGCCGGTATGCCACCATTCGTAGCCGGGCTTTATCCCTTGCTTCTTCGAGGAGATCCAAGTTGAGCAGAAGGTATGCCGAGTTCCGTGCCTCGTCATACTGCTGCACTCGTAGCATGGGCACGCCGAGCTCGACCGGGATGATCGCCTCGGTACCAAAAATAAGGTTGAAGGGCGTCTCATCGATCGCCATTCTGGGTATTGTATGGTAGGTCCACAGAATGCTTGGGAGTTCTTCCGCCCACCTGCCCTTAGCTTGGTCCAGCCTGGTCCTGAGTCCTTGGAGGATGGTTCGGTTGGTCATCTCGGCTTTTCCATTTGTTTGAGGGTGAGCTACCGAGGTGAATCGATGTTGAATGCCGTGCTCGGTGCAGAACCCTTCGAACTCCCGGTTGTCGAACTGTTGCCCTTTGTCAATGATGATGCAATGGGGGAGTCCGAAGCAGCAAATAATTGACTTCTAAAAGAACTGGCAGACATTGGCTTCCGTGATCCGGGCTAGTGGCTCTGCTTCGACCCACTTGGTGAAGTAGTCGATCGCCACCAGCAAAAATCTTCGTTGTCCTGGTGCAGAAGGAAACAGCCCCAAGAAGTCCATTCCCCACTGGGCAAAAGGCCAAGGGGCTGAGCTGGGAGATCGACGCCGCCGGTTGGCACTTTATGTTCGCGTGGTGCTGGCACTTGTCGCACCTTTTAACAAAGTCGGCGGCGTCCTCCCTCATGGTCTCCCAGAAGTATCCCTGGCGAATGGCTTTATAAGCCAGTGTTCTCTTTCCCACATGGTTCCCGTAGAGGCCTTCGTTTATCTCTTGGAGCACAAAGGTTGCCTCGGTGGGCCTGAGGCACCTTAGGAGTGGATAGGAGAAGGATCGATGGTAGAGCTGGCCCTCCATCAGAACAAATCGGGAGGCCTTCTTCTTGACGAGGGCTGCTTCTACCCGGTCCTTGGGTAAGGAACCATTGGTGACATACCTGATGTACTTGTCCATCCAGCTCGGCTCAGGGGCGACTTGATGCACCTCCTCTAAGCTTTCGTAGCTGGGACCTTCGAGGTACTCGATGTAGGCACGTCCCAGTGATGAGTCCGGCAAGGTCGCGAGCCTGGACAGTGCATCCACGTGCATTCTCCCCACAAAGGATGTGGAAGATGCTGAAGTGCTAGAAGCCTGCCGTGCTAGAGCGGACCCGCTCTAGGTACTTCATCATCTGGGCATCCCTGGCTTCATACTCTCTGGAGACTTGTCTGGCAACCAGCTGGGAGTCAGTGAAGACTTTTAGATTCTGCACACCCAGCTCGCGGGAGACTTTTAGACCCGCGAGGAGTGCCTCGTACTCTGCCTGGTTGTTTGTTGCAGCGAATTTGAAGCAAAGGGTGCATTCTGTCACAACCCCATCGCTGTTGGTGAGGATGAGGCATGCTCCGCTCCTGCTGGAATTGGATGCTCCGTCCACATGGAGGATCCAAGGTTCCTCTCCTGGTCCGGGCTTCGCTATTGTTTGCTCCGGCTCCTCGACGAACCCGGTGCACTCGACCACGAAGTCAGCTAGGACTTGGGCCTTCTGTGAGGACCTCAGTCGGTACACTATGTCGAACTCGCTGAGCAACAGGGACCACTTGGCCAATCTCCTAGAAGTTTCGGGTCGGCTGAGTATGGTCCTCAGCGGCTGGTCCGTCACAACCACTATTGGGTGTGCTTGGAAGTAGGGCCTGAGGCGCTTAGCAGACATTATTAGTGCATAAATGAGCTTCTAGAAGCGAGTATACCTGATCTCCGCATCGTGAAGGATTTTGCTGGTGTAGTATACCAGCTTCTGATATTTGTCCTCATCTGCACGGACGAGAACCGAGCTAACGGCTCCTGGTATAACCTCCAGATAGAGCAGGAGCTCCTCCCCCTCCTCTGGCCTGGAGAGCAACGGGGGAGAGGCAAGGAATTTCTTCAGCTCCTCGAAGGATGTTCTGTACTCCTCCGTCCAGGTGAAGTCGTGCATCTTGCACAGCGCCTTAAAGAATGGAAGGCAACGGTCGGCCGACCTCGAGATGAATCTGCTGAGGGCGGCGACACGCCCCGTTAGGCACTGGACCTGCTTCTTGGAGGTCGGGTGCTCCATGTTGATGATTGCCTGAACCTTTTTTGGGTTCGCTTCGATGCCTCTCTGGGTGACCATAAAGTTGAGGAACTTCCCCGCCGCCACTATGAAAGCGCACTTCACCGGATTCAGCTTCATCTGATATTGCCACAGGTTGTGGAAGGATTCGGCGAGGTCGGCGATGTGGCTCGAGCTCAGCTTACTCATGACGAGCATGTCATCCACATATACTTGCATGCTCCATCAAATTTGGTCCTTGAAGACCTTATTGACCAGACGCTGGTATGTAGCTCCTGCATTTTTCAGATTGAAGGGCATCATTCTGTAGCAGTACGTCCCCTGGTCGGTGATGAAGGCGATGTGCTCCTCATCTTCTGGGTGCATACGGATCTAGTTGTATCCAGAGAATGCATCCATGAAGGAGAGCAGCCTATGGCGAGAGGTGGCGTCTACCAGCTGGTCGATCTTCGGTAGAGGGAATCTGTCCTTCGAGCAAGCTTTGTTGAGGTCGGTGTAGTCTACACAGATCCTCCACTTGCCATTGTTCTTCCTTAACATGACTACATTCGCTAGCCAGCTCGGATACTGGACTTCTCGAACGAAACTGGCACTTAGGAGTTTGTCAACTTCCTCCTTGATAGCTGCCTGCCTCTCTAGGGTGAAGCTTCTCTTCTTCTGTTGAACTGACCTGTGCTTTGGGTCAACACTCAATTTGTGAGTAATGATGTTAGGAGGAATACCTGGCATGTCCGCCGCTGTCCAGGCGAACACATCCGTGCTCGCCCGCAGAAACTCCAGTAGTTGGGCACTCTCCTCCTTGGGTAGCTGGGCTCCAATTTGCACCGTCTTTGTAGGATCATCTCCGACTGGATAAGAGAGTAGACATTCGACCGGGCCTCCCCTGGGTCTTGGGCCCTTTGGTCGAGATCGTCTACCTTGGGGTCGTCCTCGGGGACCTTGGCCCCAGGGAGGGTTTGGAAGCAATGCTGCACTGGCTGGGGTGCTCCCCTCATTTCCCTGACACCGTAGGGAGTGGGGAACTGTACAAGTAGCCTCTTAGTGGAGACAACGGCATTGAGCAAGTTGAGCCCAGGTCGGCCCAGGATCACGTTGTAGGCGGAAGGAAGCCTAACAACCGTGAAAGTCATCATAACGGTGCTCTGCCGAGGTGGGGTCCCGGCGGTGACCGGGAGAGTGATCTCTCCCTCTACCCTTATGGAATCACCCATGAAATCGACAAGGGGTGCATGCACAGGTTTGAGCTGATCGGGAGAAAGGTTCATTCTAAAGAAGGCATCATAAAAAAGGATATCTGTGGAGCTTCCACTATCAACCATGATGCATTTTACAGGGTACCTCGCGATCATCATCTCGATGACCACGGCATCATTATTTATATTTTTCCCTCCATCTTTCCCTTCCCTCATAAAGAGAGTACATTCTCAGGATCCCCTGCCCCCTAGGCCCTTTTGTGCTCGCACACAGCTCCCCAGGAGATCATGCTTACCGGCTTCTCGGTAGGGCGGTTGTCGATAGCTGGAGCCGGCGGGAGAGCGACGAGCACCTGGGATTCCACCTGAGGTCTGCCCCCCACGAACCTTTTGAGGTAGCCCCTCTTGATGAGTTCTTCGATTTTCCACTTGAGGTTGCAACATTCCTCGGTGTCGTGGCCGTGATCGCGGTGAAAGCAACAATACTTCATTTTATCATGGCCGGTGGAGGACTTCATCGGAGGTGGGCATCTTAGGTAATCCTCACCTTCGATTTTCATGAGGATTTTTATCCTCGGGGCGAGGAGAGGGGTGTAACTCTCCTCAGGAACAAGAGCCCCTTTCGGTCTTAGCCGGTCCCTCTGGGAGTTCAGAGCCTGGGGTGCTGGCTTCCAGGTTCTGGGTGCCTCGGTTGGGGCCGGCTTCTTCAGTGGCTTCCCATCGAGCTCCCACCTCGTTCGATCCGCCTCCTCGGTGCGGATGTACTTTTGGGATCGGAGGAGGAGCTTGGAATAAGTCTTGGGGGGCTTCTTGTCCAGCGAGTAGGTCAGGCGAGAGGTCCTGAGCCCTCGCTTCAGTGCCAGCATGGCAACTGGCTCATCAAGATTATAAATCTTCAACACGGTGACCTTGAAGTGGGCCACGTAGTCCCACAGGGGCTCACGGTCTTGCTACCGGATGGAGAAGAGGCTGTTTGCCTCTCGTGGCAACTTCCAACAGGAATCGAAGTGGGCCACGAACTTCTGCCCTAGCTGGGCGAAAGAGTTGATGCTCTCCAGCTCCAAACGGGTGTACCACATCCGAGCTACCTTCCGGAGAGTAGCAGGAAAGGCGATGCAAAGGAGAGCATTGGTGGCCCCCTGGACCCTAATGTTGGCAAAAAAGGAGGTCGGTGGTCCCATCGTAGGGATCCACTTGTGGCATACGGAACCGACTCGGGATCGGCTCGTCTTGGATTTTTTGGAAAAAAGGGGGACAGGCATCATAGCCCGCTGGCTCGCTAGTTGGGCCTTGCATATTGGCAAACTGATGGGAAAACTCCGCTAGCTTGCGTTCATGCTCCTCCAGGTGCTTCTCTGCCATGCGCCTGACAGCTTCATCAGTAGACCCCTCCGCTGAGGGAGACGGAGAACGTGACATGGGAGCATGGTCTCCGTGACGGGGGGTCTTGCTCTTTCTACCTCGGTGAGGTCTGGGCACTGCCCGCCCGAGGTTTGGTGAGCGGCTCTCCCTGTCGGCAGAGCCAGCTTATTGCCTTTTTGCCGGAGTTTGATGGCTACCCCAGTTATCAGTAGTGGCCCACGGCTGCGAAGGCCTTCCTTGGAAGGAACGCAGACTGTCGCGGGGGGCCGCGGCATGGGCCGCGAGTGTCCCCAGCTATTGGTGGGTAGCCAGGGACCGGTGCTGCTGCTGAAGTTGGTGCACTGCTATGGCGAGGACTTGCATCTGCTGGGCGAGTGCGGCCAGCTGAGATTCCGGTGGAGGTGGTTGAGCCGGAATGGGTGGCTTCACCTCTTAGCGGTGTGGGTTCCCCCGAGATGGGGAGTCCCCCTTACGATTGGTGGAAGCCTCCCTTGCACGTGTTATCACCATCCTCCCATCGGACTGCTTGTAGAAGAGGTGGAGGGCTTGAATTGAATCAAAGACTGCTCACAGTACACCGAGCCGCCCTTTCTTGGCGTGCCAATCTGTTATCGCCAGGATCATCGTAGCCCGTAGCTGCTGTCGGCATCGAAGCGCGCCTCCTTCATTGTCTCGCCATCCGGTGGTCCTGGACCTACAAAACAGGGGTTAGTGACCTGGGCCAGGGTTTTCGGTGGGGGCACTCCGATGGTCAAGTCATTGATGATCCAGAGAAACAAATCCTCCTGATCAAGCCCCTCTTGATGGACTCCATACGAGGAGGAGTGAGTAGTGTGAGAGTGGGATGCAAGTGTGTCGGGGGAAGAGTGGCCTGGCTAGAGGGAGTCTCTGTGTGGCTCTTCCACCCGCCCTTGCTTGAGTTTTTCTTGTGGTGCTGTGCTCTCTGGTTGAGCTTGCACTTGTGTTATGGCTTATGTTTATTGGGAATGTTACCTCCGAGCTTTGTTGGCTGGGTTACTGTTGGGCGTTCGTCTTGGGATCTTCGCCGGGCTGTCAGGCGCATGTGGCAGTATCCCGAGGAGCCTTTCCTGATCAGTGATAAGGGAAGCTGTCATGTGTTCTGACATTCCCCTTGGTCGCCTCATTCCGGGAAACCTGGCAGTACCTCGATTGGTGGGCTGCCGCCCCTTGGGATTCGAATCTCCTGGTTGACTTCCTTTCTCGGGTGGTTCAGGCGGTTGGTGAGGAGCGTGGTGGCTCGATCAGTGGGCCTCTCCCCTTTCTGGTGTAATTGACGGCTGCAGGCAGTCAGTTCGATCTGGCAGGTGTCCCAGTGCAGTCCTCGAGCGGCTCGTTGATATCCCGGGATGGCGGTGCTCACGTCTGAGCTAGGGCTGAGCTAGAATGGCAAGGCTCGCTCCTACCTAGACGCCCTGAGCTTGCGAGGTCACCTCGGTGGAGGAGGGCAGAGTGCGGGCTCGATCTAGAGGGCTCGACCTCGAAGAGGCTCCACATGGCAGAGGAGGGCTGAGCTCGACTCCGACCACGAGGCTCGATCTCCGAGGGTCTCGCTCTTGAGGGTAGAGTGCGGGCCCGGTCCAGAGGGCTCGGCCTCGAAGAGGCTCCACATGGCAGAGGAGGGCTGAGCTCGATTCCGACCACGGGGCTCGATCTCCGAGGGTCTCGCTCTGGAGGATAGAGTGCGAGCCCAGTCTAGAGGGCTCGTCCTCGAAGAGGCTCCACGTGGCGGAGGAGGGCTAAGCTCGACTCCGACCACGAGGCTCGATCTCCGAGGGTCTTGCTCTGGAGGGCAGAGTGCGGCTCCGGCCTAGGCATCCCGAGCTTGCGGGACTGACCTGGCGGAGGACGGAGCTCAGCTCATTGTCTTGAGGGAGCTCAGCTCGGCAAAGGAGTCCGAGCAGAAGAATTGACATGGCGTCCGACGCGGCGGCTTCCTTTGACATGGCGCCTATCAGCTCTCCCATGTCAGCGATCTCGCCACATCACCAGGCAATCCCACTCGTCCTTTAGGCCGGATGAGATCCTGTTCCTGAATGCTTTTCTTGGATGGAGACCTATAAAAGATCTCCGGACCAGGTTTTCGATGGAGAACACTTAGTTAAAGGGATGGGAGGATAATAATATTGATTAAGTATACAAAAGTATATTTTTTAATTTTACACACATCACAAACAAATGATGCCCACTGTACTCTAAGTAAAAGGGATGGGAGGATAAATTCTGATATAGTTATCCAGCAGGCCCCAGCCTTACCATATAATGTTCAATACAAGATGCTTAGCTTTTTACAGTATTTTTCTATCTAAAAGGGAATACGTCAACCTGACACCACTAAAATACCGGCTAGTAAAATGGAAATAGAATCCGTGACCAGTTGGTACCGAGGCAAGGTCTCTACCAACTGAGCTACTGTCTTAGCGATGTACTCCAAGCATCTTAAGCACTTAGTTTTCTTGAAAGGACAACTTGAAGTTAATAATAAAAAAAAAATCTTTCTGCCATGCACCATTCTATTCTCAAACATCCATGTTAAGTTAGCTAGTTTCACTTGATAATTCATCCGGTGCTTGTTTGCCGGATAGGACCGGGCTCTTGTGTCATACAGTGCCCACTAGACATGTTTAGATAACGTCTAAAACTTTATTTAGCCATGTCCAGTGGATATAGACGTACATGCGCTTCCCAAGGTGTATCATACCACCCTCTTGTCAATTTTCTACAGTTTCAGGGTTTTGTATCGTAATGTTGTTGATTCTTCATCGACACCTCAATCTCAAGACCCCCCTATGAATGATTTTGGACAAAAAAATAGTCAAAATCTACTAGAAATTTCAGAAAAGATTAAGATTAGTGAATAATCTTTTCCTTGGAATCTCAAAGTTAATGTTCCCATGACTCATTAGTATTGGTAACATATATCTTGTCAGGCTTCCTCACCTCCTCCATTATTGCCACTCCAGCTGAAATTGCTGGCATCCACCAATGCAATTTGTCAAGAAAGTCAGCATCATTCTGTCTTCTCATGCATTGTTTAAGCATGCGAATCTTGTTGGCTAAAGATTCGGTCGAAGTTACAGTCAACTAAATGTTAAGAGTAATGTATTAAGAGTACAATATTCTAGCAATGTTTTCAATCATGTTGCACAAACTACAAATAGGAAAACAAGTGATGCCAACCTTCTACATGTACCATAAATTTTTAAAAAAATATTAAGAAAATAAATACATGGATTTTGTTAAGCTAATGAACCCAAAGTAATCGTCTTAAATGATAATTAAAATAAGCAGGAGGCCATTCCAGATTTAAAGAGATTTACATAGCAGGCCTATCAAAGTTTTTAGTGAAATTGGCTGTTGACCGATCCCTTGCAATTATAAAAGAATCTATAAGCAATCTAAAGATGGAATAGAAAGAAGATGCTATGTTTTTGGATCGACCTCATCAATTCTTCATGCTTGTTTCAGTGTTAGATATTTTGATAAGAAATCAATGTTCCCCACCTAGCATTTAGTTTACTTAGCATCCTTTCCTTGTCACCAATAAGCATGACATGCACTCTGCAAATCAGTACAATTATCTCAGAAAGTTAGGAGGAAAACAAAATAAATGCTTGCTGTTCAGAAAATCAATTTGTCCAATTGGACCTTGTTCCTTTAATCTCTATACCAATTTACAATTGTAAGTTAGTTCTAGTTTCTTTTTAGAAAAAAATGTCACAATAATTGAAAGCTGTGTACTTTTATAATGATGTAAAATCAGATTATTTTTTTTTCCCCCTTCAAAGAGGACAAGTTGTAGTAGCCTTCCACCACCCTCATCAGCTGGTCAAGCCATGGTCTGAAAATTCTTTTTTCTTACTCTAGTTTTGTCCAAATTCCTGCAACTTGTTTTGAAGACTAGTTTCAGATTTTTTCATCACCATCAAATAAGAAGTATGTGGGGCACATATCATGCATCCATTTAATAACTATTAAAATGTTAAACGAGTATTCGGTATAAAGTAATCAAGCCAAGATCAAGAATTATATGGATGGAGGTGATGAAATTACTACATTTAATTGTAGAGAATAAACTTGCATGCTAGTGATCTCAAATTATCTCCACTTCTCAAATCATCACCTAACGAAGTTATAGGATACCCATCCTTGGATCAGGAATCTAACATTACCCTAAACAGTAATCTTGAACTGAAATTTAAGAATAAAAATATTTTTTGGTCTAGCAAAAATATATATATATATCAATATACAATTAATTTATTATATCAATATTATGCATTTGATATTTTATTATTTTATTATTATATTATATTGATATTTTATTATATTTATGATATATATTCCATTATCATATATTATTAATCACATTATTTTCATATTATAATTTAATGATAATTTTAAATAAGAGTAGAAATATATTATTTTACTTTATATTTATATAATAAAAGTATTTAATATATTATTTTTGTTTGTCTAATTTTTCTAATCAAAATAAATATTTGTATTAATAAATAATATATTATAAGTATTACAAGAAAGTTTAATATTAGCGATGGCTACTAGCGACGGCTCGTTGCTAATAATGTTGTATAACGATGGCAAAATTGATGGTAAAAATCACAGTTGCTAATCATATTAACTATAGAAAATCGGATATTAACGATGGCAAAAGCCATCGCTAATAACTATAGGGTTTTTATTTTTAAAAAATAATTATTATTGATAGCTTATGTACTATTAGTGAGACAAGCAGCCATCGCTAATAAGAATTAAAAATATAAATAATTTTTATTTTAAAAAAAACTATTAGGATGGTAATCTTATCTTCAATGATGGTAGCTAATAGTGGTAATAGAAATTTAGATATTTATGACCAATATTAATGATGGCAAGTTATGTCGTTGCTAATAAATTTATTACTGATAGTTTATCTAATCTTTAGCGATGGCAAATGCCATCACTAATAGTGGTAACAAAAATTTTGGTATTTCTAACCAATATTAACAATGACAAACTCTGCCATCACTAATAAGTTTATTACCGATGGCTTGTCTTATCTTTAGCGATGGCAATTGCCATCACCAGTAGTGGTAATAGAAATTTAGATATTTCTAACTAATATTAGTGATGGCTTGCTATCAATAATAAGCTATTTTATTGATGGTTAATTAGTGATGGTAGATTGCCATCACTAATAACTCTCTTAAAATTCCTCTTGTAGCCATTTTTTTTTTATTCTTACTCGACTATTCATCTTCCCTCTCCCCTTTTCCATGGATATTGGTCTTCCATCACGACTTTGCCAGCGAGCTTCCATGCCTTCCCTCCCTCTTGCGGTGCCCCTCCTTGTTCTCGCTAGCAAGCTCCCACTCCTCCCCTCCTCCATGGCTTCTATCCTTCTCGCTCCCGCTAGTGAGCTCCCAGGCCCTCCCCCATGGTGCCCCTCCTTGTTCCTGCTGGTGAGCTCCCACTCCTTTGCTCTCACCACAGCTTCTGTCCTTCTCGCTTCTACCAGCAAGCTCCCACTCCCCTCACCCACGGCACCCCTCCTTCACATTCCCACCAATGACCTTCAACTCCTCCCCTCCCTTCGCAACTTCCCTCCTTCCTACTCTTGTTGATATCGATATTGCTACCGAGGTCCCCCCAAGCAGTGCCTCTCCTTCCTGCTCTTGCCATTCGAGCCCTCTCCCATCGCTAATCTCGTCGTGCCGTGAGACCCCCTCCCCGCACCAAGCTCGCCATACCATCTGGCCCCCTCCTTGCATCATGCAGCCCACTCCTAGTGCCGACCTCACCATGTCGTGAGGCCTCCTTCCCTCGATACTAGTAAAAAACTTGAGCCAGGATATAGATTAATTATGGAGATATTATATAGTGTTTGATATATTAGTTTTTCTTCTTGTTTGATTTCATCTAGAACTTTATTTTTGATGTTATTTTCTGAAAAATTTACTGTATATTTTGAAGTGAATTGGTTATGGCATTTGAACTCATTTATATTTTTCATCCATATTTCTTATTGCTTTTAAAATTATTTTGAGTGATTTCTTATAGAATTTTATCAGATTTTTATCTTAGTAACAAAAATTTTTATCAAGGCAGTCTATGATGAGTACTAAGACCAGGTGCTATTCTAGATTAGTGGAATAATAATCACTTCTTTTCAGACCTTAGTACATATCATTAACGATGGTTATAGCAATGGTGCGAGAGTTGTTACTAAAAGGTAAATTTTTTATATTAATAAAATTTAATTTATTAATTAGATATTACTTTTTATGTATTTATGTATTTATTTATTTAGATGGTTCTTTAATTAATTAGATGCTTATTTATAGATTTAATTAATTGAAATTTATTTATTTATTTATTTATTAAATTAAATTTTAATTTAATTAAGTAAATAATTAAGGTATGTTTGGATGCATGTTCTTAATGCACAAGATTTAGATCTTGATGTACAGATAGAGTTCGAATTGGGCTCAAGCCAATTTGATCGATTTTAAGCCTGGTCTGAAGCCTAGCCATGCTTTGGGCTAGGCTTGAAGTAGATCAGGAAGGGCTTAGGTTCGATTAATAGAACGTATTTAATTTTTAATCCATGCTAGGACATTCAAAAGGAAAGCAAGATCTTCGATGGAGAAGCACTCAAGATCGCTTCGAACAAATATTGAAGTCGTCAATCTGCTACGATGGTCATTTTAGAGTGGGAGTCCTAAAATTATTCTTCTGGTTCGTATCTATTTAATTACTCTGAGTTATAGGAGGGGCACCACCCGGTGCCACTTTCGTGTCTTAGGATAATTAGATAGGCACAAATTAGAAGACCGATTTTAGGGCTTCCAATCTGAAATTGCCATTATAAGAGAACTATTTCAAGGTATTCTTTTTGGAATCATCCTTTCAGAAGTTGGAGCCCTCTACGACCTGTGAAACATTGAGGGTCCAGGTCCAATAACTAAGGTCAGGTCTAGACTTGGATATATATTTAGATTTCGATTTGAATCCAATCTATTGATAGCTCTAAGATAAAGTAAGAAAAAAAAAAGAAGAAAAAACCAAACTATCGCTGTGTGTCAGAGTTAAAGAAAATAAGAGTTGAAGACGAAGAAGAATAAGGACACAGCAAGGATTGGAAATTTTATCTTACTATTGACTTTATTCATTATTGATATTTTAATTCTTTTTTCATCTTAGTTACATCATTTGCATGATCTTGGATTGGTCTAACATCATCTAGTACAATATCTGATTATGGATTAATTCATGTTTCAATTCATATGAATTGAACAAAGTTAATAGTTCATATACATTAAAATATAAATTAATAAATAATCAAAGATTATACTAGATAATGTTATGCTAGCCTACGAGGTAAATGATGTAATTAAAGATAAAGAAAGAGTTAGAATTTTAATAATGAGTGAAGTTAACATTTGAGTTAGAATATCCAATCGATGTTGTCTTCTTGTTGTTCTTCATATTCTTCTCTTTTTCTTTAGCTTTAAGAAAGGAAGTTCAGTTTTTTCTTCTCTTCTTTTCCTTGCTTTATCATTAAACTCTTAATGAGTCTAGTTCAAGTCTGAACCTAGATACATCATACCTAGACCTAACTTGGACCCTAAATAGATCAATGAGACTAGGCATCCCCTTTAGTCCTACCCGGTTCAGCCCGAATCCAGTCTAAAAAAATGTCTGATTAGAATAAGTATTTAAAATTATTCAAGAATTTAAAGATAGAGAATTCTTGCGACCTTCTCATACTCCAACTTCTAGAATAGAATTCCAAGAAGAAAATGAGATCCTTGATGAAAAAGTGCTTGAGATCACAGGAGAAGATCTCGAAGCTGTTGATCTTGTATGATGATTATTCTGGAGTGAAAGCTCTAAAATTGTTCTTCTGATTAGTGTCCATCTAATAACTTTAAGATACAAGAGTGGCGCCATCGATTGTCATAGCGATGTCACTGGGATCTCATCATCAAAGGCTATTTTCTGCTTGAAATATTAGAAGCTAGATATGTTGAATTGGTCAATGCAAATATATCTTCAATTGTACTTAAGATATTGTAGTCCATTCCAACTTCATCATTTGGTCGGTGATAGTAGCAGTGATGTAGTTGTCACACCGATCATTTCGATATTTTCAATTTCAAGGTGAGCATCCTTAGCATCAGAGCTACTTAGGACCAAGTAGTAACTAGTTTATTGTTCACTTCATTCACTATCAAAATTTTAATTTTTTATCTTTAGTAACATTATTAACATGATCATTAGCTGGATTAAAATTATTTAGGATAATTTCTAATCATGGATAAATTTATATTTTAATGTGTATGAATCGAACAAAGTTAACATTTCATATACATTGAAACATGAATTAATCGATGATCAAATATTATACCTAGCGATATTAAGCTAGTCCATGATAAAAATAATGTAAATAAAAATAAAAAAGAGTTAAAATTTTGTTAATGAATAAAGTTAATAGCGAGTTAGTTGCCATTTAGTGTTAAGCTATTTTGGTGTTAATACGTGATGATGGACGTTCATCTTAGAGTGGGAGGTATCTGATATGGCTAGTGCGAGAGTTGCGTTGCTGCTACTATCATTGGTCGAATGATAGAGTTGGAATAGACTACAGTCTCTTAAGTATAATTAAAAATATTTTTTTATTTACTAATTTGGTATATTTAACTTTTAATTTGTCCAGCTTAAATCAATATTTGGTGACAAGGTTCTATTGGCATTGTTGCGATAGTCGGTGGCGCCACTTTTGTGTCTCAGGATAATTAGATAGGCATGAACCAGAAAAGTGACTTTAGGGCTTCCTCTCTGAAATGATTATCATGGAAGATTGATGGTTCCGAGGTATTCTCCTACAATCTCAAATATTTTTCTATCAAGAAATTTATTTTCTTCCTGGAGTCTTCCTTTCAGAAATCAGAGTATGAGAAAGTCACAGAGATTCTCTGTCTTTAAATTCTTGAATCATTTTAAATCCTTATCTTCTATCATTTTAATTCGATGAATATGATGAGTAAGAGTCGAAAGAAGGAGTAGGAGTCGGGTCATGAAGGAAGAGGACGATGACGTAGATCTCATCATTTTTTTTATTTTATTATTATCTATTTATGTTTTTAGCAATGTAAATTTATAAAGTAAATTTATAAATTTATAAAATTTATTTAGAAAAATTAATTATTTATTATTATCATTGAAATTAATTTTTTTTAAAAAATAATTATTTTTTAAAAAATTAAAAACTTATTAGTAATGGTATTGGTGACGGCATGTGCCATCGCTTATTACTGACGGCTATTTCTACTGATGAAACTTTTATTTGGTCGCTCATAAATTTTTAAATTATTTTTAAAAAATTGAAAGATTTTCAGTGATAACTTGTTGTTATCACTGATACCATTGATAATGATCATTATTAGTGGCGGGAACCCATCGTTAAAAATAGTTAGTTTTAAAAAGAATTTAATCGATGGACTAATAATGATGGCTAAACTTTTTTCTGGTAGTGAAGTATAAATAAAAATATTAATTTTATAATAATTAATATAATTTTATAGGATTAATAATTTTATAGGATTAATAAGTATATTTTTATAAAATAAATTAATTATTAATATTTTATTATTTTATTATAATATATTTTATATTATTAATAAATTTATTTTTATGAAATATATTAGGAATAGTTTTCAAATCACATGGTTATAGTGATTTTAGATTTCCATAAAATATCAAATAAATTACTCATGAATATCTAAAAGAAAATTAATTATTGAACCATGCCCTACCATAGATCATAGGGATTATATCACGGATCATTCGAAATCTTAGATCACCGTGGTAATTCTATTTGAATCATCAAATGCCAGCTAAGAGTCCACGATGGATTGTCCTCTCTAGGACCAGGACTGCTACAAATAAGATCAACCTTGAACTCTTTGCCTTGATCTACCTTCTAGCAATGATGGCTATCTGCATCGTAATCGCCTGGATTCTTTTTGTCACACTTGCCTCCCTTCTTCTTTCTTTCAGATACAGAAGACTGGAACAACGAAAGGCAGTGTACAGACTCCCTCCAGGCCCAAAGAAGCTTCCCTTAATTGGGAACTTGCACCTACTTGGTAGGCTTCCTCATCACTCCTTATGGCAACTCTCTCAAAAATATGGCCCTCTCATGTATTTAGAACTATGTAGCATTCCAACAGTAGTAGTCTCATCTGCTGAAATGGCTAGAGAAGCAATGAAAACTCATGATCTGGACTTCTGCTCGAGGCCCCGCCTTGTTGCTACCAGCAAATTTTCTTACAATTGCTTGGATATCAGCTTCTCACCCTATGGTGAACATTGGAGGGAGATGAGAAAGATATGCATCCTCGAGCTTTTCAGTGCCAAGAGGGTGAAATCATTTCAATTTATAAGGGAAGAAGAGATTTCACTAATGATCAATTGCATCTCCCATTCTTCAGCAACTCCTATAAATCTTAGCAAGTTAACAATGACTCTGGCAAATAATATAATTTGCAGAGCTGCGATGGGTAAGAAGTATCAAGAAGGTGATTATGAGAAGAGTAAATTTCACAGCCTAATCCTCGAAGCAGAGGCATTGTTAGGCAGTTTTTATATTGCAGACTTCTTCCCGTCAATAGGCTGGATGGACAAGCTAACTGGACTTGCAGGCAGGATTGAGAAGAACTGTAGCATGCTTGATGCTTTCTATGAGCAGGTCATCAGGGAGCACCTTGACCTTGAGAAGAGGACGAAACCCGAACACGAAGATATAGTTGATGTATTGCTTCGGTTACAAAAGGATGGACCTGTAACTAAAGATCACATAAAAGCAGTGCTAATGGTATCTTTCTTGCACCTTCATATTCTTCATCAAAATGTGCATAATTAATTTTCTTTCGCTTCTTTGTTGCAAAAAACTCTACTAAATTCGCAGCTTCTGCTTAATTTTTGAACTGTACGAGCCTTAACTACTCATGTCCTTTCTTAAGATTCTTGTGGAGTTTATTTAACTGTATTTTAAACAAAATTTTGTTCTTCTCTTTCGCATAGGATATCCTCTTGGGAGGAACAGAAACCACTTCGGCGACCTTAGTATGGGCTATGGCAGAGCTGGCAAGACATCCAAGACTGATGAAGAAAGCACAAGAAGAAATAAGAGCCTCTGTAGAAACTAAAGGAAAGGTGGAAGAAGAAGATCTTCACCAGCTTCAGTATCTCAAGTCTGTGGTGAAAGAAACACTGAGGCTACACTCTCCTGTCCCATTATTGGCTCCCCGCGAGTCCATAAGACACACTAGGATTAATGGATATGATATCTTGCCAAACACAAGAGCGTTTGTCAATGCCTGGAGTATAGCAAAAGATCCTAAATCATGGGATTACCCTGAAGAGTTCATTCCTGAGAGATTCATGGATAGCTCTATCGACTACAAAGGAAATAATTTCGAGTTGATACCATTCGGTTCTGGTCGAACAATGTGCCCTGCACTGAATTTAGGGACTTTGACAGTGCAGCTAGCACTTGCAAATTTGTTGTACCATTTCAACTGGGAACCGCCAGCTGGGATGAGCAGAGAAGACATTGACATGAATGAAGTGCCAGGACTTGTGGTGCATAAGAGTCGATCTTCACCTTGTAGCCAAAAACCACAGCATGAAATAGCCATAAATCATGCAAGTCATAGTGTCTAGTCATCGATTCTTGTAAGATTAGGTGAAAGAAGAGTTTGCAGGACCAAGTGAAAATTATGTGCATTATGTTTTACGATTTCTGAATATATATCTAGAGTTATAATGATCTAACCAAATAGGAAAAGTCTTAGCTTGGAATGTGCATGTGCCAAACTTTCATCTATAAAATCTGAGAGGATTGATGTTGTTTGAAGATCAGTATTACTCCTGATTGATTTGCTGATAAATATTTGTATGCTTATATAGGGAAAGATCAAGCATTGTTCTATAATCTGCTGGCAAGAGCTATTCACCAACTACTATAATATGTTGGTAGGGCAGTACAATAGCTTTTTGGGAGTCAATTGTCAAATTTCTTAAAGCAAATTTTTCTTAAATTATAATTTCTTAAAATATATGTTCTTACATTATAAATGAATAAATAAGTTGAAAGTTATTAAATAGTTTTATTGAGTTCATAATCAATAAATAAATTATTAATAGTGAAATAATTATGTAATCGTTCTTGTCATAACAAAAATGCAAATTTTATAAATATGGAGTTCATATTCTATAAAAAAAATAATTAATATTAGCATATTTATGAAACTATACTTTTCATGATAATATATAATTTGTATATTATATCATTTGCTCGATCTTTAATTTAAGAAAATACAGAATCATTAATATAAATTTTTTTATATAATATACAAATCATATAATAAATATATTAATATTAATATATTGATATTTTATCATAATATATATATTTTTATATGAATATATTAATATTTTATCATAATTTATTTTATATTATTAATAAATTTATTCTTATAAAATATAATAGGAATAGTTTTAGAATTATATGGTTAGTGATTTTGGATTTCCATGCAATACCAAACAAATTATCCATGGATACATAAAAATCTTTAATCACTGAACCATGACCTACCACATAGTACTTCTTAGATCATAGGGATTATGTAATATTTAGACCTTTGGGCCGAAGTTAGCAGGCCCAGCCGACTTCGACCCAGCCCAAGAAAAAAAAAAAGAGACCGAACACGATGAGAAGAAACCGGAACAGGGGGGTTTTGCCCTAGCCGGCTGGAGTTTATGCCGGGAATCTCGGTGGGAGAGTCATGAGAGTGTGGGAGGAGGTCGGCGACGGGTCTGTGTAGGTTTGGGACTCGGTGGTAGAGTTTCAATGGCGAGGGAACTCTCATTGTTTTTCCCTTTAAAACTCCACACCGTCGCCTCATCAAGCCCTACATGCACTTTTCCCTCTCCGACGAGCGACCGGGAACTCTCCAACGCTGGCCAGTGAGTTCTTTCTATTTATTTTCAATTTTGGAAGGATTTTTTATGGTTTTCTTGGGATGGATTTTGGTTGGGGTTAGGGCCGTTCTTCGTCGCCACCGCCATCGCCGCCGCCTGCCATCGCCGGTCCGTGAAGCCTCTGCGACAACCACTCCGTGGTTGCCGACAAAATGGGGAGGGGGGAAGCTGGTTCGGCCAGGCCGAGGGAGAGGCAGGGGGAATGGTTCGGGAAAAGAAAAGAGGAAGAAGGAAAGAAGAAAGAAAGAAAAGAAAAGAAAAGAAAAATAAAAGAAAAATAAAAGGGGGGGTTCTGTATGGTCTAGGGAAAAAAATAGAGAGAGAAAGAGAGGAGAGAGAGAGGAAGAAGAGAGAGAAAGTCAAGTGATTTTCTCGAGATTCGTGAAAAATTAAGAATTTAGTTTTTAATTAAAATTCTTTATTTATGTAGAGAATCAGTCTCCTAAGCAGGAAGGCGTCGCGTAGATTTCGGGTACGGATTAGTTCAAGCACGGATAGTTGATTTTTGAGATGTAAGGACTTCTAGACTTGATCACCCATAATATAAATATTTTTTATATGACCTGTTTGATCCGAGCATATATATAAATATTTTTCATGCACGGTTGTTTTTGGATAGCATGATTTGATTTCTCGAGATACAGAACGAGTTTGTTGTTAATGTTGTTTGTGTTCTATTCAATATATCATGGTTATCAAGTGATCTTTGAATGTGTTTGATCGTGATATCGATCATTGAAAGGTGACATGTTTTGACTATGTGAGATGAAATGATAAAGTGTTAAGTGAACCGGTGTTTGGACTAGCCATGCCACGACGGTACTGTGGTTTCTCAGTGTGCCAATCACAAGCTGGAGTGTGACAATAGTATGCCCGTCATAGGCTGGAGTGTGACAATAGTGTGCCAATCACAGGTTGGAGTGTTGTCCAAATAGTGGGCCCATACACTGGAGTGTCAATAGTGTGCCATCACAGGCTGAGTGTGACCGTGGATACCTGTCCAGAGAACCCTAAAGATAATGTTAAATAATAGAAATTCTAAAAGAAAATGTAAAGTTTTCAAAGTTTTTGGTCATACATGAAACTTGAATTGTTTGACTGCGTCACATGATATACTGATATTTTGCTGTTTTTTATATATATATATATATTATGGTGATCACATGAAAACTTATGGGCTGTATAGCTCACTACCTACTATTTGTATTTTTTTTTCAGAGACTCAGGAACATAGCGAGCGAGGATTTGGGCTGGGCGTGAGACGGAGCTTCATAAATGTTGAGTTAGTTAGTTAGTTTTAGTTTCGGTTACTGATGTTTGAGTCAGTAGACCAATTAATGATATCGACTCAAATAATGGATGTATAATTGTTATTGATTGTTTATATAATATTAGTTTAATTTGATATGTTTGACTCTTGTGTAACTAGGCCTTACATGATCTCTAGGGTAAAACCTAAGGTTTGTGCAGCCGGTCGCATAGCCAATTCCGTGCTAGATTCGGGGAGTGACATAGTGATATCAAGCAAACCAGGTTTTTAGGATCTTAGGATATAAGCTCATCGAGAGAGTGTGGGTTGATCATAGGTGGGGTAGATACTATGTTATATTTTTTTTTATCATCTGAGAGTTAGTTGGATACTAATAATGACTGGTGTAGGATTCCCATGGCGCATGGAAGTGGGCGTGGACGTGCTAGGTGGCCACAGATTTGCGGATGGACCAAATGCTTGGGATCCTATAGAGCAGCATGAGGATACTGGGGTTTTATCTGGTGATGAGGAATATCCACAAGAACCAACGTCCAATCCCATGGACAACACTGGTGATGAGGAGCATCCACGGGAATCGGTGCTCAATCCTTTGGACAATATCCCGGAGACTGGGACTGCAGAAACAGGAACACCAGGAGGATCTAGAGTTCAGCCTGGGGACCAGGTGGGTCTTCCTCAGCTATTGCAATATTTAGTGCAGCAACAAGCTACTGCAAGAGCTGATACACTAAGATTAATGGAAGCACAGCAGCAACAGCAATAATTTATGCAGCAGCTATTACTACAACAGCAACAGCCAGAAGTTAGAATTCCACAAGAACGACCAATTACTTTAATAGATTTCAAGAAGTATGTGCCATCAGTATTCAAGGGAACATCTGATCCCATGGAGGCAGAAGGTTGGCTGAAAGCTGTTGAGAAAGTTTTCCAAGCCTTGCGGTGTCCAGAAGGGGAGAAGGTTACATTCGCTACCTTTTTATTGCAAGATGAGATAGCTGCTTGGTGGGAGTTAGAGCTTGGAAAACAAGGACCGATTGATGTACTTTTTACATGGACAGATTTCAGAAATGTTTTCTATGAGAGGTACTTTCTTCAAAGTGTTCGGATACAAAAATTTCGAGAATTTGATCGCTTGGAGCAAGGTAACTAAATTGTTTCTCAGTATGCTGCAAAATTTGAAGAATTGTCAAGATATGCTCCATCACTGTTAGTAGATGAAGGGATCCAGACCAGAAAATTTGAAAATAGACTTAGAGGTCGGATTCAGCATCAGGTGACTGCCTTTGAGCTACCAACTTATAAAGAGGTCATCAATAAGGCATTGATTATAGAAAGGGGATTAGATGTGGCTCAAGCTGAAAGAGAAAAAGCATTAAAGAAGATATCTGGAACAAGAGGGTATCAAGGCCAATCCTATAAACGTACCAGTGCAAAAACAAGGAAGCTTGACAATGTTACTTCAGATGACAAGACTCAACCAAAGAGTGACGTCAAGTGCTTTAAGTGTGGTGGTTCTCACTATAAGCGGGATTGTACATGGCCAGATGAGTGGAAGTGCCACAATTGTGGCAAACGGGGTCATAAGGCAGTTGTGTGTCCCTGTGGTCAAGGGTCACAGCACCAAGTACCTCGTGGAAGACAGCAACTTGAAGGACAGCAGAAATCAGTAACTCAGGGACAGGTTTATGCACTCACCCAGCAGGATGCTAATGCATCAAATTCAGTAGTGACAGGTATGATCAAATTATTTTCTAGCAATGTTTATGTTCTATTTGATACTGGTACCACCCACACTTTCGTATCTATTAGATCGGTTAGAGAGAGTAATGAGTTAATCCCAACACCTTTAGAATTTGAACTCTGTATTTCCACTCCTAGTGGGGATGTTTTTGTGGTTAATCAAATCTGCAAGGAGTGTAGTAGATTGAATATCGAAGGTAGGGAGATGGAAGCTGATTTGATAGTAATGGATATGAAAGATTTCGATGTAATCCTTGGAATGGATTGGCTAGCAGCATACCATGCTTCCATCAACTATTTTGAGAAGATAGTGAAATTTCAGATTTCTGATCAGTCAGAGTTTTATTTTAAGGGTAACAAGTTAACCTTTATTAGGAGGGTAATTTCAGCTTTTATTCCCAAGCGACTCCTTAAAAAAGGTTAAGAAGGATTTCTGGCAGCAGTGATAGATACTCGACAGCAGGAGCTTAAGTTGGAAGACATATCCATTGTGAAAGAATTTTCAGAGGTCTTTCCCGATGATCTGCTAGGATTACCTCCTGATAGAGAGATTGAGTTCTCTATTGATCTTATACCAGGTACAGGTGCCATCTCCAAAGCTCCCTATAGAATGGCTCCGGCAGAATTAAAAGAACTTAAGGAACAATTGCAAGAACTGTTAGATAAAGGATTTATCAGACCTAGTGTGTCTCCCTGGGGTGCTTCGATCCTATTCGTAAAGAAGAAGGATGGAAGTTTTCGGCTCTGCATTGACTATCGAGAGTTGAACAAAGTGACCATAAAGAATAAATATCCCTTACCAAGGATTGATGATCTATTTGATCAACTACAGGGAGCACATGTATTCTCAAAGATTGATCTTCGTTCTGG
This sequence comes from Areca catechu, assembly GCA_021397845.1. Lineage (NCBI taxonomy): Eukaryota > Viridiplantae > Streptophyta > Magnoliopsida > Arecales > Arecaceae > Areca > Areca catechu. The sequence goes on along the minus strand of CM038048.1, from coordinate 88,939,014 downwards.
TTATCATCAATTGAAGATAAAGGTAGAGGATGTGCCAAAGATAGCTTTTAGAACCAGATATGGACATTATGAATTTTTGGTTCTACCTTTGGTTTGACAAATGCACCTGCAGTTTTCATGGATCTCATGAAACCGAGTGTTTAGACCATATCTGGATCAATTTATAGTAGTATTTATTGATGACATATTGATTTGTTCAAGGAGTCTACAAGCACATGAGGAACACTTAAAAATAGTATTACAAATACTCAAGGAGGAGAAATTGTTTGCCAAGATTAAAAAATGTGACTTTTGGTTGGACAGAATTTCTTTTCTTGGCCATGTTATTTCTAAGAATGGTGTTTCTGTGGATCCAAAGAAAGTGGAAGCAGTGGTAGAGTGGGAGAGACCTACTAACATGTCTGAAGTTCGTAGTTTCTGAGAATGGCAGGATATTATCGAAGGTTTGTTGAAGGATTTCTCTTATTGCTATACCTTTAACTCGCCTGACCCAGAAACGAACAAAATTTGAATGGACAGATGAATGTGAGCCAAGTTTTCAAGAATAGAAGAAACGATTAGTCACTGCCCCAATGTTGACTATTCCTGTAGAAACATGGGATTTCAGCATATACAGTGATGCATCTAAAAAAGGTCTCAGTTGTGTTTTAATGTAAAATGGAAGGTGATAGCCTATGCTTCTAAACAGCTGAAATCGTATGAGTCCAATTATCCTACTCATGACCTGGAGTTAGCAGTTGTAGTTTTTTCCTTAAAAATATGGAGGCATTACCTGTATGGTAGTCGTTGTGAAATCTTTACAGATCATAAAAGTTTAAAATATATATTCACTCAGAAAGAGCTGAACTTGAGAAAAAGAAGATGGTTGGAACTATTAAAGGATTATGATCTGACTATCAACTACCATCCAGGCAAGGCAAATGTTGTAGCAGATGCCCTGAGTAGGAAGTCCCCAAGTAAGTTAGCAGCTTTAATTACTAATCAAAAGTATATCATAATGGATCTGGAGAGGTCTGAGATTGAGGTACGAATTCATAATTCTGGGATTCAATTAGCGAGTATTCTGGTACAACCTATCCTGATTGACAAAATTAAATCAGCTTAGAAGGAAGATTTAGAGCTTCAGAGAATTAGAGAGACGGTTGAGTCTGGTGCTCAGTCAGAATTTACTATATATGAAGATGATACCCTGAGGTTTGGTAACAAATTATGTGTTCCTAAGCTTCCATAATTAAAAAATGAGATTATGGAAGAGGCGCATAGTTCAGCATATACGATGCATCCGGGTAGTACAAAAATGTATTGAGATCTACGTGAAAGCTTTTGGTGGACTGGTATGAAGAAAGATATAGCTCAGTATATGGCTCAATATTTGGTATGTCAACAAGTAAACGCTGAGCATCAAAGACCTGCTGGACCATTGCAGTCTCTTGCGATTCCTCAATGAAAATGGAAGCACATTACCATGGACTTTGTGACAGAGTTAATAGAATTTGCCTACAACAACAGTTATCAAGCCAGCATTCAGATGGCGCCTTTTAAGGCTTTATATGGTAGGAAGTGTAGATCTCCTATCTGTTGGGATGATGTAGGAGAAAGAAGATTGTTGGGTCTAGAAATAGTGCAACAAACAGTGAAAAAGGTACAAATGATCAGGAAACGTTTGCATACTGCTCAGAGCTGACAGAAAAGTTATGTTGATAAGAGACGAAGAGAGCTGGAATTCAATGTTGGTGATCATGTCTTTTTGAAAGTGTCTCCCACAAAGGGTGTGATGAGATTTGGTGTACGAGATAAGTTGAGCTCGAGATTTGTGGGACCATTTGAAATTTTGGATAAGGTTGGTGAGGTGGCATACCGATTAGCGCTACCATCAGTTTATCTGGGGTGCACAACGTGTTTCATGTGTCTATGTTACAGAAGTTCATTCCTGATCCCAATCATGCAATAGACATAGTACCATTGCAACTTCAAGAGGATTTGATTTATGAGGAGGTGCCTTTATGAATCGTCGACAGTAAGGATCAAGAATTGCGACATCGAATCATACCATATGTGAAGGTGCAATGGAGCAATCACAGTGAAAGAGAAGCTATATGGAAACTTGAATCAGAGATGCGACCAAAATACCACAGCTTTTCAAAATACCAGGTACGTAAATTTCGAGGACGAAATTTTTTTTAACGGGGGGAGAATGTAATATTTAGACCTTTGAGCCGAAGTCGGCAGGCCCAGCCAACTTTGACCCAGCCCAAGAAAAAAAAAAAAGAGAGACCGAACGCGATGAGAAGAAACCGGAACAGGGGAGCGGGGTTTTGCCCTAGCCGGCCGGAGTTTCCACCAGGAATCTCGGTGGGAGAGTCATGAGAGTGTGGGAGGAGGTCGGTGACGGGTCCATATAGGTTTGGGACTCGGTGGTAGAGTTTCAATGGCTAGGAAACTCTCATTGTTTTTCCCTTTAAAAACTCCACACCGTCACCTCATCGAGCCCTACACGCACTTTTCCCTCTCCGACGAGCGACTGGGAGCTCTCCAACGCCGGCCGGTGAGTTCTTTCTATTTATTTCAATTTGGAAGGGTTTTTGATGGTTTTGTTGGGATGGATTTCGGTTGGAGTTGGGGCCGTTCTTCGTCGCCACCGCCATCGTCGTCGCCGGTCCGTGAAGCCTCTACGACAACCACTCCATGGTTGCTGGCAAACTAGAGGGGGGGGAAAGCCGGTTCGGCCAGGTCAAGGGAGAGGCAGGGGGAATGGTTCGAGAAAAGAAAAGAGGAAGAAGGAAAGAAGAAAGAAAGAAAAGAAAAGAAAAGAAAAAAAAGAAAAGAAAAAGAAAAAAAAAGGGGGTTCTATACGGTCTAGGAAAAAAAAATGGAGAGAGAAAGAGAGGAGAGAGAGAGGAAGAAGAGAGAGAAAGTCAAGTAATTTTCTCGAGATTCGTGAAAAAATTAAGAATTTAGTTTTTAATTAAAATTCTTTATTTATGTAGAGAACCAGTCTCCTGGGCAGGAAGGAATTGCACAGATTTCAGGTACGGATTAGTTCAGGCATGGATAGTTGATTTTTGAGAGGTAAGGACTTCTAGACTTGATCACCCATAATATAAATATATTTTACATGACCTGTTTGATCCGAGCATATATATAAATATTTTTCATGCATGGTTGTTTTCGGATAACATAATTTGATTCTCGAGATACAGAACGAGTTGTTGTTAATGTTGTTTGTGTTCTATTTAATATATCATGTTTATCAAGTGATCTTTGAATGTATTTGATCTTTGAATGTATTTGATTGTGATATCGATCGTTGAAAGGTGACATGTTCTGACTATGTCAGATAAAATGATAAAGTGTTAAGTGAACCGGTATTTGGACTAGCCATGCCACGGCGGTATCGTGGTTTCTCAGTGTGCCAATCACAGGCTGGAGTGTGATAATTTGTGTGCCAGTTACAGGCTGGAGTGTGACAACAGTGTGCCCGTCACAGCTGGAGTGTGACAACAGTGTGCTCGTTACAGGCTGGAGTGTGACAATAGTATGCCAGTCACAGGCTGGAGTGTGACCGTGGCTAGTCCAAAACCCTAAAGATAATGGTTAAATAATAGAAATTCTAAAAGAAAAATGTAAAGTTTTCAAAGTTTTTGGTCATACATGAAACTTGAATTATTTGACTGCATCATATGATATACTGATATTTTGCTATTTTCATATATATATATATTATTGGTGATCACATGGAAACCTTACTAGGCTGTATAGCTTACTACATACTATTTGTATTTTTTTTCAGAGACTCAGGATACATAGCGAGGATTTGGGCTGGGTGTGAGACGGAGCTTCATAAATGTTGAGTTAGTTAGTTAGTTTTAGTTTCGGTTACTGATGTTTGTGAGTCAGTAGACCAATTAATGATATCGACTCAAATAATGGATTGTACAATTGTTATTTGATTGTTTATATAATATTAGTTTAATTTGATATGTTTGACTCTTGGTAAGGCCTTGCATGATCTCTAGGATAAAATCTAGGATTTGTGCAGCCGGTTGCGTAGCCGATTCCGGTGCTGGATTCGGAGCATGACATATTATATCACTACGGGATTGGAATCACCCATAATCTTAGATCACCGTGGTGATCCTATTTGGATCACCAAATGCTAGCTAAGAATCCATAATGGATTGTCCTCTCTAGGACTAGGACTGCTACAAGTAAGATCAACCTCCAACTCTTTGTGCACTGCCTTCTAGCAATAATGGCTATCTACATCGTATTTACCTAGCTTCTTTTTGTCACACTTGCCTCCCTTCTTCTTTCCTTCAGATGCAAAAGAATGGAACAATGAAAGGCAGTGTACAGACTCCCTCCAGGCCTAAAGAAGCTTCCCTTAATTGGGAACTTGCACCAATTTGGTAGGCTGCCTCATCACTCCTTATGGCAACTCCTTCAAAAATATCTCTTTTGGCCCTCTAATGTATTTAGAGCTAGGTAGCATTCCATAGTAGTAGTCCCAAATGCAGAGATGGCCAAAGAAGTAACGAAGACTCATGATCTGAACTTCTACTCGAGGCCCCGCCTTATTGCTATCAGCAAATTATCTTACAATTGCTTGGATATCAGCTTCTCACCCTATGGTGAATATTGGAGGGAGATGAGAAAGATATGCATCTTCGAGCTTTTTAGTGCCAAGAGGGTGCAATTATTTCAATTTATAAGGGAAGAAGAGATTTCACTAATGATCAATAAGATCTCTCATTCTTTAGCAACTCGTATAAATCTTAGTATTACAGGGCGTCGATCTTTTATTTAAGACATGAGATGCTAATCTTTTTTTCAAGGCACGGGATACTGATCTCTTATTGAAGGCATGAGATATAGATTTCTTATTCAAGGCACGGGATGCCGATTTCTTATTCAAGGCATAAGGTATCGATCTCTTATTCAAGGCATAGGATGTCGATCTCTTATTTAAGACACGGAATGCCGATCTCTTGTTCATGGGATGCCTATCTCTTGTTTAAGATATGGAATGCCGATCTCTTATTTAAGGCATGGGATACCGATCTCTTATTCAAGGCACGGGGTACCGAACTCTTATTCAAGGCATGAGGTGCTGATTTCTTATTCAAAGTACAGGATACCAATCTCTTATTCAAAATATAGGGTATTGATCTCCCATTTACGGCACAGCATACTGATTTTTTATTTATGGCATAAGGTACCGATCTCCTTTTATAGACACAAGAAACTGATCTCTTACATAAAGTACTAGGTATGAAGTTCTATATTCCATAAAGCACATGTCTTAAGGTCATTTGGGTTATTACGACTAGATTGGTAGAGTAGTTATCAAGAAGTAAAATAGATCACTTAATAAACCACTGCATTAACTAACCTCTTAATAGCTTAATCGATCTAACCACTTTACGAATGGTTATAACCACCTAACCAACTCGGCTCTCTACTAAGATAAATAGGAGGTCGAGGGGATCTCCTAGGAATAACTTTTTCTAAGCACACTCTCTATTTTCTTCATACTATTCTCCCTCGTAAAGCTGATTTAAGCATCAGAGTGTCCCTCATTAGAGAATTCCACCAAGTTTCTCCAACTTTGTGGACCTTTTGCATGTTGAAGAAGAAAGAAATCTACCAACACTTCCACAAGTCCTCCATGTCTTCGACAAGAAACCAGCCAAGTACTTGATGACCTCCATATCTTTAGCTAGAGATCAGCTAACCACCTGAAGACCTCCAAGAATCCAAATCTGCTCCAGCACTACTTGCTTGATTAGCTTGAAAAGGTACAGTAATAAATTGGTCCTAAAGGAAGGGTCCTATGCCCAAAATAGTCAAGAAGAAGGGAAGAGAGGGAACGAGAGAAAGTGACCTCGCAAAGAAGAAACTTAAGCTCAGCTAGAAGCAACTAGGCTCCCGAAGATCCAAAGCCCGACCATCCTACTCGTCAGTTTGATAATTATACTGCCTTGATGGCATCTAAATCTCATATCTTAATGGAGATTAAGAAGAAAGATTTCTTCCACAAACCATTGCTATGAGGGCCCCACCTGAGAAAATAGATAGAAATAAATACTATAGATATCATAGAGACTATGGGCATGACACTAAAGACTACCACTAATTGAAGCAATAAATTGAAAACCTAATTCAAAAAGGATATCTTAGTAAATACATTGGCACTCAGAGAAAGGAAGAGGTGCCTCTAACCACTTCAGAGCAGAGGGCTGAACTAGACAACTCACCAATTGAGAAGATAATGATAATTATCTCTGGCCTTTTCCATGACTTGGGGGCAAGAAGCCAGGATGAAGAACACCAAATAAGAAGCATCAGCTAGAGCCAGTTGTTCATGAAAATGTTATTACTTTCTCAGATGTAGATGTGGAAGCGGTTCAAATCCCTCATCACGATCTAATTGTTGCCTCCATGACAATAGCCAATCACAATGTAAACATGATTTTAATAGATAATGGGAGCTCTACCAATCTCTTGTTCTATGATATATTTGTAAGATGAAGTTATCACTTTCCATATTGAAAAAAACACATACTTCACTTATTGGATTAATGAGAGCTTAGCCGTTACTGAAGGAGAAATCCCTTTATTAGTGACTATGGGGCATCGCCTAGATAAGCAACAATTCAGTTAAACTTTTAGTTATTCGAGTACCATCGATCTACAATGTTATCATCGGATGACCAGGATTGAACACATTAAGGGAAGTAGTTTCTGCATATCATTTGCTCATCCTTTTCTGACCAAGAATGGAATTGGGAAAATCAGAGGGGATTAGAGACTAGCAAGATAATGCTTCCTCGCAGCCATCAGAACCTCAAAACAGGTTAAGGGGCCATCAATTGAGGAGCTGGATGTGAGGGAGGACACCACCTCCAATAGGGGGAACTGGTCGAGCAGTTGGCCAACATTCTCCTAGGTGATGATCTAGAAAAAAGTATAGATCGGTTCCTATTAGTCCCGAACTCAAAGAAAAATTGATTTCCTTCCTCCAAACTAACATCTATGTCTTCGCATGGATTGCTGCCGACGTGCCAGGTATTTCTACTGATTTCATTATTCATAAATTGAATATCGATCCCCATTATCCCCTGTCAAACAAAAGAAGAAAAATTTTGCTCCAGAAAGGTAAAAAGCTATCAAGGAGGAGGTTCATAAACTCTTAAAGTTGGGCTTCATTAGAGAAACACATTATCCAGATTGGAAAGCTAACGTGGTAATGGTTAAAAAACTGAATGATAAATAGAGAATCTATATTGACTATATCGATATTAACAAAGCTTGTCCAAAAGATTGCTACCCGCTACCAAAAATTTATGAAGTAATAGATGCAACATCAGGCCAAGAACTACTTAGTTTCATGGATGCTTCTCTGGATATAACCAAATTTGAATGGTAGAAGAAGATCAGGAGAAATAGCTTTTATACTGAGAGAGAGCTTTACTACTACAAAATGATTCTCTTTGGGTTGAAGAATGCCAGGGCCATATATCAATTCTTGGTTAATAGAGTCTTGAAAAAGTACATCAAAAAGCATATGGAGGTATATGTTGATAATATGCTAGTTAAATGTACAGAAGCTGATCACTTGTCACCAACCTAGAAGAAACTTTCAATGAGTTGAGATGTCACTAGATGAAGCTCAATTTAAATAAGTATGCTTTTGGTGTTACATCTGAAAAGTTTTAGAACATCATAGTAACCCAAAGGGATATCAAAGCCAACCCCAACAAATCTGAGCTCTTCTGGAAATGAAGTATCCCAAGAATAAAATGAAAGTCCAATATTAATAGGTCAGATAGCTTCCCTAAGGCTACAAATGGGTCGGGTTGACCCGTGACCTGACCTGACCTGACCCATTTAGACCCGATCCAACTCATTTTTAGGGATTTGTGGATCCAGGTTGGGTCCTAAAATTAGATCCATTCCATCTTTGAGTCAGGTCTAGGTTACTGAATTTGGATCCAATCCAACCCAACCCGACTCGAACATACTAATAGTATTAGGATGATATCTATTTGAACTTTTAAATTATAATTTAAAACTTGTATGAAACTTATTTTTAACATAAAGATAGAGTTATAATTATTTTTATATCTTAATTATTTAAAAAATAATATTGTTTGTTATCTATTTTATGATTAATAATAGTTGACTGTGTAATAATTAAATATAGTTATCTATATTTATCTAGATCATATATAGATCCAAGTTTTTTAGATTAAAACTAGATTATTATGAACCCGATCCAACCCGAATGACCCGTTGGGTGAAAATCTAATAGTAAACCCGACCCGACCCAACCCATTTTCTAGTAGGTTGGATCTAGGTCTAAAATTAGGACTCGATCAAAGAATCGGGTCAGATCGGGATCACTCATGACCCGATCCGACCCGACCCCATTTGCACCCTTAGCTTTCCTAAGTAGGTTCATCTCCCAATCTACTGAGAAATGCCTACCATTTTTCAAAATCTTGAAACATATAGATGACTTCAACTGGTCAGATAGTTGCCAATCAGCCTTCAAGGACTTAAAGAAGTACCTCGGCATGCTCCTATTGCTTCCAAGGCCAAAAATAGGTAAGCAACTTTATGTTTACCTATCTACTTCTCCTAATGCTATCAGCTTTATTCTTGTTAGAGAAGATATAGGTGTACAAAAGCCTATGTATTACATGAGCAAAATACTAAGGGAGACAAAGACCAGATATACCAAAGCAGAAAAGATAATCTATGCTCTCCTAACTGCTTCCAAGAGATTATGGAGTATTTCCAATCCCACACCATAATTGTTCTAACAGATCAACCTCTGAAATCCTTACTTTGGAGATAAGATATCTCAAGATGCCTAACCAAGTGGGCTATTGAGCTAGGAAGATTTGACATTGAGTACAAGCCTCATCTCTCTATGAAAGCCCAAGTCCTCATGGACTTTGTTGTAGAATGTATGATGGCCTAGTGATGAAGTTGAAGAAAAGAGGTAGAATGGAACATTGGAAGAAGTGCCGATCTCGCCTTCTTCGATTTTGCATGTTGATGGTACTTCAAATACCCAAGGGTGTGGAGCTGGCCTAATCCTTACAGGTCTTGATGGAGTCATCATGGAATATGTGCTAAGGTTTGGCTTCCACACCACCAACAACAGAGCTGAATATAAGGCCCTAATAGCTAGTCTAAACATAGCCAAAGAGATCAGAGTGAGTCATATCAAGATACTCTTCGACTCCCAACTAATCATCACCCAAGTGTAAGAAAAATATAAGGCTAAAGAAACAACCATGATTAGATACCTACAGAAGATCCATGAATTATCTTCAAGCTTCAAGGTCATAGAGATACAGCAAATTTCCAAATAGTAGAACATCCAAGCTGATGCACTGTCCCACCTCCCTACATCAAACTGCCCAAGACTACCTAAAGGAGTCTTCGTCGAGCTCTTAGAAGCTTCAAGTATGGAAGAAACCCCCATAACAGCCCAAGTAGAACAAGAACCATGCTGGATGGATCCAATTATTAGCTTCTTGAGAAAGATAATCTCCCGGAGAATCAGAAAGAAGCTTGTGCATCAGACAACAAGCTCTATGATACATCCTCTTGGATGGAAAACTATATAAAAAATCTTTTACCATGCCATTATTCCAATATCTGCACCCTTCAAAAGCCAACTATGCTCTTAGAGAAGTTCATAAGGATATTATGGTAGTCACATCAGAGGGAGGTTGTTGGCTTATAAAATCCTTAGGTAGGGTTCTATTGGCCATCTATTATGGAGGATGTGATATGTTTTGTCCAAAAATGTGACGGTGCCAAAGGTTCATCAAAATCCAAAAAAATCATCCATGCCGATTACCTAGATCTTAGCCCTTTGGTCCTTGGACATATGGGGTATTGACATCCTTAGCCCTTTCCCAATGGCAATAGGACAAAGAAAGTTTCTATTGATTGCTATCAACTACTTTACAAAAAGGGATAAAGTAGAGCCTCTGGCCCACATATTGGAGAAAAGGATCCAGGACTTTGTTTGAGAATCTATAATCTATCACTTTGATTTACCAAGGTATATCATCTCTAATAATGGCCAACAGTTCAACAACAAGAAATTTTAGGAGTTTTGCTCGAGTTTGTACATTGAACACAAGTTTGGATACCCATAATCAAATGGTGAGGCAGAAGTTACAAATCGAACTATCTTGTAGGAGCTCAAGACCAGACTTGATCAAGCCAAAGGTCTTTGGACTGATAAGTTGGATTATGGTTTGGATACCCATAATCTAAGGGGGTACTATTATGGTTGGGATTTGTGTATGCAACACTCCAGGAAGACCTAAGTCTTAATGACCAATTAAAGGAAAGAAAGAAATACATATCCTTCCACTCATGGCTAGCAGAAGGAGAAGCCAAAATTTACCTGCTTTAAGGATAATATGAGATCATATCTTAAATTCGATACAAATATGTGGAGCATAAATAACTTACAAAATAAATGCATCCTATCATCAACTAATAGATAAAGATATATCCTATCATATTTATAAATTATATTAATTCTATAAGTCAATTACAGTAATCAAATGATACATAATAAAGGCTAAAAAAAATTTCATTAGCATTTTTTTTTAATTCTCCTCCACACAACGAAGATGTGTAAGGCCTTATGCATACCGTTTGATTTGTCATGCCCCGAATCCAGCACCAGATTCGGCTACGTGATTGGCCACACAAACCCTATATTTATTCTAGAGATCATGCAAGGCCTAGATACACAAGAGTCAAACACATCAAATAAATTAATATTATATGAACAATTGAGTAATAATTAAACAATCCATTTATAAAGTCAAAATCACTAATTGGTCCACTGATTCACGACAAGTATCAGTAACCGAAAAACTAAAAATTACCAACTAAATATCTAAACAATATTGAAGTTTCCGTCGCACGCCCAGCCCAATCCTCTTTATGCATCCCGAGTCTTTGAAAAAAAAACAAAAGTAAGGAGTGAGCTGATGGGGACATTGAGTAGATCCCAGCCAATCCAGATCCCAGCTGTCCAGTCCGTCCTGCACCATGAGCTCTACAGTCTAGTAAGGTTTCCATATGATCACACCAGTAATAATATATATTCTTGGAAATAGTAAAAAATATATTAGAATATCACATCATGCAGTCAAACAATTCAACATCATGTATGACAAAACCTTTTATCAATCATATTTTCTTTTTATGTTTCAATTTAATCATCCTTCTTCTTTAAGGTTCTAGACTAACCACGATCATGCTCTAGCCTGTGACTGGCAGCATCATTGTCCATGCCTATAATTGACAATATTTATCATGATTTTGCTTGTGACCGGAAATATCATTCTCCATGCCTGTGAAAGGCAATATTTGTCATGATTACATCTGTGATCGGCAATATCATTGTCCATGCCTGTGAAAGACAATATTATCATGATTCTACCTATGACCATGACCACAATATCATTGTTCATGCCTATGAAAGGGAATATTTGTCATGATTCTGCTTGTGACCGACAATATCATTAACCACGATCTCGTGGTATGGCTAGTCCAATCATCTCATTCTCTTAATTAACTCTTTATCTTTTTACATTATCATGTCAAATCATATCATGATGTCAAACACATTATGATGATGTCTAATTATTATTTTTTTATTCTCTCTTTTTCTCTCTCTCATCTTTTCTCTCTCCTCTTCTCTATTTCTTTATCTCCTCTCTCTCTCTCTCCTCTTTCTCTCTCTCTTCTTCTTCTCTTTTTTCCTTTTCTCTTCTTTTTCCCTTTTTTTTTATTTTTTTTCTTCCTCTCTCCTTCTCTTCTTCTCTTCTCTTTTCTTTTTCTCCCGAACACATGCTTTCTCCCTCGGCTCCCGACTCCCCTGCTTCCTCCTTGATTCGGCGGCCTAGCCGGCCTCTGCATAGTCACCGACGATAGCCATAGGGGTGGTCACCGGGAGAGAAGGGTCGGTGGACAGTGGTGCGGCCCCCGGCGACTCGAACTCAGGTAAGTGTATATATATATATATTTTTTCCTTCTCCCAACCTTTGCTGTTCTTCCTCCACTAGACCGAATCGGCCTCCCATGGTTGCCGGCAGCCATGGGAGGTGGTCATCAAGAAGGTGCGGCTGGCCGGAGGACGAGGCAATGACATGGCCACCGTGATCCATGGCCCACACAACGAAGCCGATAAATCCGGAAAAAACCCCGAAAACAAAATTAAAATCACCGGGTTTAGAAGCTCGTCACTTGCTGGAGAGAAGGTCGACGGTGTAGAAGAGGCTCGATGGGGCTCAACAGGCGACGATGAGGGGATTTTAAAGGAATAAATTGATGGATTTAATTGCCGTTGGGAAGCAAACTCCATCCAATCAAAGTTCTAAACCACCCCAAAACACATCTATCGATGAATCCCTCTCCCCCATGGCTATCCCTGACTCCTCCGGCGAACTTCTTAGCCAGATAAGGGAGAATGATGGTTCCCCTATTTCCAGTCCGCACCCCAAATTTTTTCTTGTTCTGGGTCAAAGTCGGCTAGGCCTACCGACTTCAGCCCAAAAGCCCAAAAAAACAAGCTCAGGTTTCACATTCTCCTCCAGTTAAAATAATTTCGTCCTCAAAATTTACATACTTGGTATTTCGAAAAGCTGTGAATATTTATCTCTCATTTCTGCTTTCAGTTTCCATTTAGCTTCTCTTTCACTGTGATTGCTCCATTGAACCTTCACTTATCTACATGAATAGCACTTTTATTTTAATCATCACTATCTATCTACATAGTGGATTCGTTCGATTTCTTTCAAATAAATATTAGCACCTTAACCATGAATTAAATACACAATTCTTTGTCCCTGAAATTGATTTCTCTTGATTAACCCTCACATGGAAACGATCATCTATTTTAACCAAGTTTAACAGAGTTTTGAAGCAAGATACTTACTATGGTCTCTAGCACTCTTCTTCTCTTAATCTTCTTCACGAATTTACAGTTAGTATTATTGCAGGTAAACATTAAGCCTCTTCAAATAATGAGATCATAATATTAAAACTAAAATAAACTGTGTCAGGGTACTCCAGATCCAAGCCCAATAAAAGAATCATCACGTGTCTTTCTAAATCTAGAGATGTCCAACATTTCTTGCAATTTCTCCTTAAGTTTTTTTTTTTTTTAATCCTACCGGAGCCATTTTGTTCTAGTGCCTGGTATAAGATCAATAGAGAACTCGATTCCTCTATCAAGAGGTAACCCTAGCAGATCATTGGAAAAAACCTCTAGAAACTTTTTCATGATAGGTATGTCTTCCAATCTGAGCTCTTGCTGTCGAGTAGTCTAAAGCTACCGCCAGAAACCCTTCACAGCCTTTCTCGAAGAGTCGCCGGACAATATAGGCTGAGAACTCTCCTCAGAGAGGTTAGCTTATTACCCAAAAGTAGAACTTGGCTAACCAAAAATCTGAAACCTCACTATCTTCTTAAAATAGTTGATGGAAGCATGATATGCTGCTAACCAATTCATTCTAAGGATCACATCAAAATCCTTCATATCCAAGACTATCAAATCTGCTTTCATCTCCATACCTTCGATATTCATATTACAATCCTTGCAGATTCGATTAGCCAAATGACATCTCCACTTGGAGTAGAAATACAAAGTTCGATTTCTAAAGGTGTCGAAGCCAACTTATTGTTTTCCCTAACAAGTCTAGCAGATATGAAAGAGTGGGAGGCACCCATATCAAATAGAGCATAAACATTGCTAGAAAATAATCTAATTATACCTGTCACCACTGAATTTGATGCATTGGCATCATGTTGTGTAAGTGCGTACACCCATCCTTGGGTACCCGACTTCTATTATCCTCCTTGTTGGTGTCCAACACGAGATGCTTGAGGTGCTTGGTGCTGTAACCCCTGACCACTATGACACCCAATAGCTTTGTGACCCGCCTTGCCATAATTGTAACACTTCCACCCTTCTGGCCAGGTGCAATCTCGCTTATGGTGCAGCCCACCACACTTGGAGAACTGGATAACATCCTTTTTTGAGTTTTGTCATTTAGAATAGCATTGTCAGGCTTCTCATCTTTGTACTGATATTGTTATTAGGTTGACCCTGAAATCTTTCTGATCTGGATCTCTCTTCAAAGCTTTTTTCGTTCTACTTGAGCAACACCCGATCCCCTTTCTATTATCAGTGCCTTATTAACGACCTCCTCTTAGGTGGATAGCTCGAATGCAGTCACCTGTTGTTGAATCCGACCTCTAGGTCTATTTTCAAATTTTCTGGCCCGGACCCCCTCATCAGCTATCAGTGTTGGAGCATACCCGACAGTTCCTCGAACTTTGCAGTATACTGAGCAACTGTTAAGCTACCCTGTTCTAGGCGGTCAAACTCTCAAAGTTTTTGCATTCGACTACTTTGAGGATAATACCTCTCATAGAAAATCCTTCTAAAATCTGTCCATGTGAAAGGTGCATCATACGGTCTCTGCTTTCCAAGCTCTAACTCCCACCAAGCGACTGCCTCATCTTGCAACAAGAAGGTAGCAAAAGTAACCTTTTCCTCTACTAGACACCGCAAGGCCAGAATACTTTTTTCACAGCTTTCAACCAGCCCTCTGCCTCCATGGGGTCAGATGTTCCGTTGAATACTGGTGGCACATATTTCTTGAAATCTATCAAGGTTATATGACGTTCTTGTGGGACCCCGGCTTCCGACTGTCACTGCAAAATTTCTTGTTGTTGCTGTTGCAATACTTGCCACATGAACTATTACTGTTACTGCATAAATTGTTGTTACTATTGTTGCATAAATTATTATTGTTGCTACTGCGCTTCTATTAATCTTAGCGTATTAGTTCTTGCAGTGGCTTGTTGTTGCGCCAAAAATTGCATCAACTGAGGGAGGCCAACATGGTCCCCGGGTTGAACTCTAGATCCTCCCAGAGTTCCTGCTTCTACAGTCCTAGTCTCCGGGGTGTTGTCCATTGAATTAAGCATTGATTCCTGTAGATGCTCATCATTACCTGGTAAGACCCCAGTATTTTCGTGCTGCTCCATAGGATCCCAAGCATTTGCTCCATCCGCAAATCTTGTGGGCCTTTTAACACATCCACACTCACCACCACATGCCATAGAAAATCTATATCAGTCATTATCAGTATACACCTTTCACTTAAAATCAATAATATATTACACTATCTACCCCACCTAAGAATACCCACACTCTCTCAACGAACTTATACCCTAAGATCCTACAACCTGGCTTGCTCTGATACCACTCTATCATGCCCCGAATCCAGCACCGAATTCGGCTACATGCCACGATTCTGCCTGTGATCGACAATATCATTAACCACGATCCCATGGCATGGCTAGTCCAATTACCTCATTCTCTTAATTAAGGAACCAAGGATTGCAGGAGTATACCTCAAAGTTAGACAAGAGGGGAATACAAAAAGTATCAATAATCACACAGGTGTAATCTGTTAAAAAAACAAGCAAATTTGTCTTTCAAGTGATGTTTATATGTTATATGTTCCCAATTTGAGATTTTCACTTCAAATGACTTTACCATACCTAACCATAACCTTGGCTTCTTAGTGTCAACGGGATTTGAAAGACTAATTGTAATTATAAAGAATATCTATTAAGAAAAGAAAGATTAAGATGACAATTAGTACTCTACTTCTCACCTAACAAAGTCCTTAAAATGTTATTTTTACCTTTGTACCTTTTTCCTAATATTGTTGGAAGAAGTCCGAGAGAGAGAGGGTGTCGAATATTGAACCTATAAAACTTTTGCTGAATCTAGCAAAAAAAAAAAAATTCTGCTCTTGCTGCATATGGATGTGACAATTTGTGTTTTATTTATTTTCCCTTCGCCATATTTTATTCAGTGGTACTAAATTCAGAACAGTACCTAACTACAAATACATTGTTTGGTCCTTGGGCAAGAACTTCTCCATGTGCAACAACATCTGTAATGGTTCAGCCAAAAAAAAAAAAAAAAAGAAGTCCAAAAGGAGAAAATTTTCCTTCATATCTTCATTTCAATGATATAATGATCTAAGCTTTACAGAAGCCTCTCGATTCTTTTATCATTATTGGCCGAGATCTCATATACGATAAATAAGAAAACATGGTTCCAAAAGCAAATAACAAAAGTTTCGGTTGACAGGACCATATCATTAAATACCATCTGCAACTCATGTACCACATCCGACTTTCTAATAGGATCCAAATCCTTAATAAAGGATGTGTCTGATTGCATTAATTCTCTCGCTTATCCATGGACACCCATTTCAAATACTCTGAATGCCAGTGTAGTTGATAATGAAGCCTTCCAACCATGTAAACTATGATACTTTTTGTGTCTTCTTTTGGGCAAATGAGATGTTTCCTGCCTTACCAAGAGCTTGGTCAAATATGCTCTAATATGTTTCCACTTGGCATGCATAGCCCTGGATGAGCGTGTTAGCTTGCAGCATCTGGCCTTCACTTCTGAGGCTCTGTAAGAGGAAGATAGTTCCCACTTCTAGATAGAAGTTATTTCGTTTCAAGGATAGTGCAGGTAGGTGCATATAAAAAACTCTTCTATCCTAATCACAAGGAGGGTTATTGTGAAGCCCAAACCATATTGGGCTGCCTGGGCTGAAGTCGATAGCCATCACCGACTTGGATTCATAACTCAGAAAAAAAAATTGGACGAGAGACAGAAACAGGGGAACCATCGTTCTCCCCTATCCGACCGGTGTTCTCGCCGGGGAAGTCGGAGGAGAGGTCATGGGGGAGACGGGGTCGATCGACCGGAGGGAAGTCGTGAGGGAAAGGAAAATTCGATCGCGTGTACGCGAGAAATTCCTAGGCTTTTTCTTTAAAAACCCCACCCTATCAAATCCTCCTTCCTCTTCCCCTACGACTGCGCCGCCTTGCCCTTCTTCTCCACCAGCCATCATCCAGCAAACCCTTTTCCCTCCTTCGATCTCCGTCTGTAGGATGCCGGAGGCCCGTGCGATTGAGCCAAAGTGAAAGAGAGAGAACGAAACAGGGGGGAAGAGATGGTGACTGCTCTGGAGTGCTGATGGGTTGTGATAAAAAATTTTGGATCAAAGGAGGCGTCCGTTCGGCCGACGTTCCTGTTATCATCAGTAAATTTCCTTCTTCCCAGTATTTTTGGATCTATTTGGTTTGGGCCATTTGTCGCCGGTGGCCGTGCCACCGATTTTCTTCCAGTCCATCGGGGTCTTCCCGACAACCTCCTCCTATGGTCGCCGTCGGCAACCGTGGAGGGGTTCTCGATTCGGTCGAGCAGAGAGAGAGGGGGGGTTCGGTGGAGACGATGGAGAGAAGAAGAGAACAGGGAAAGATAGAAAGAAAGAAAAAAAAACAAAAAGGGAAGTTAGTTTGGTTTCGGTCCAAGGAAAAAAAAAAGAAAAAAAAGAAAAAAAGAAAAACAAAAGAGGAGAGAGGAAGTGGAGAGAGAAGATGAAGAGATAGAAGATGAGGAGAGAGAAAGTGGAGAGAGAAGATGAGGAGAGAGAAAGTGGAGAGAGAAGATGAGGAGAGAGAAGAAAGATATATATGTGTGTGTTGAAAGGGGGATCGAAAAGTTTTATTCTAGAAATCGATTCGTGTGATTAGGATTTACGGATGAAACGTAGAAGAAATTTGGCTAAAGGTTTGGGTTTATAATTACCCTAGGATTATTGATAAAAAAATTATTATTGTACTTGTAGGGAATCAGTCTTCTGAGCAAAAAGGCATCGCGTAAATTTTGGATATATACTAATTCGGGTATTTTTGGATTAGCTCTAGGAGGTAAGGATCTCTGCACATGTTCACCAGTTATATATATGTATTTATTTCGACATGGTTTGATCCGTGCGCATATGCATTGGTATGCATGATTTATTTGCATGGAATAGTTTGACTTTTTATATTGATCAGTACGATTATTATTGTTATGAGCTATATTCCTGTATTACATATTTTATCAAATAAAGTGATATTTGTATGGCTTGGACCGTGGTGCCGGTCAGTGGAAGAGTTGAGATTTCATGATTTGACATCATGATATGATATCATAAGATGAGGTGTAATGATAAAGTGTTAAGTAAAAATGGTGTTTGGACTAGCCATGCCACGGTGGTACCGTGGTTTCTCAATGTGCCAGTCACAGGCTGGAGTGTGACAACTTTGTGTGCCAGTCACAGGCTGGAGTGTGACAATAGTGTGCCAGTCACAGGCTGGAGTGTGACCGTGGCTAGTCGAGAACCTTAAAGAATGATGATTTAATTGAAAGCTTGAAAAGGAAACATGATTTTGAAAAAGATTTTGTCGTATGTGACACTTAAGTTGTTTAATTGCATGGCATGATGTGTACTCTTATATCCTTGCTATTTTTAAAATTACTATTGATGGTGTCCATTTGGAGACTTACTAGGCTGAATAGCTCACAACCCTACTTCCTTCTTTCACAGAATTGTGCAGACATTCGAGCTTGGTGAAGAATGAGATTTTTGAAGTGACTCTTGTATACCTAGGCCTCGCATGATCTCTAGGATAAAACCTAGGGTTTGTACGGTCGGTCGCGTAGCTGATTTCGATGCTGGATTCGGGGCATGATAGAGTGGTATCAGAGCTTAGGTTATGATCATTTGGGATAGTGATATAAGTGATTTAAAATAATAATGACATGATGGTTATTAGGACTTGATAAGAAAAGTATCAGGACTCAGGTTATGATGACTTTGGACTATGGTATAAGTGATTAGGATAGATATGAGTGACATCAGAATTCAGGTCATGATTGTTCGAGACTGGGACATAAGTGAATTGGAAAATTACATGATAGTATGATGGTTATTAGGACACGACTGAGTGATATCTTAGGTTATGATTACCTAGAATCATGATGTAAGTGGTTTGGACATGACATGAATAGTATTGAAGTTAAGAGTATGATCACATAGGACTGTGACATAAAAGATTAAGAAATTAACATGATGATTAGTAAGACATGACAGAATGGTATCAAAATTTGATTTATGATCATTTGGAACAATGATACAAGTAGTTAGGGAATAATGTGGTGATTGTTAGGACGTGGCAGGATAATATCAAAATTTCGGTTATGATTATTTGGAACTACGGCATATGTGATCGGGACATAACATGAGAAACATTGAAGCCTAGCTCATGTTATTAAGGATTGTATCATAAGTGATTAAGACATGATATGAATGATGTTGAAGCTTAGTTTATGATTATTTGGATTTAGATATTAATAGTTTGGACATGATATGAATAATACCGAAGTCAGAATATGATTTCTTAGGACTGTGACATGAGTGATTGGGATGTGATGCGAATGATGTCAAAATTTAAGTTATGATCACTTGAAATTATGACATAAGTTCTTGGGATACGATTTAAATAATATTGAAATTTGAGTTATGATTAATACGGACTGTGATTTAAGAGGTATTTTAATTTAGTGTCATGATCAATCGAGATATGAAGTTGGAAAGAAAATGGATTCGAAGGTTGGATTCTAATATTTAGGTATTATGTTTAAGATCGGCATATGATTAGTACCAAAGAGGAACACGATGTTTGGTCTGTAAAGTAAGTAATGGGATTGATTTAGGATAAATGTTTAGGGCTGGATGATTGTACTTTTTTTTAATCATGATAAGTAAGCATATAATGGGTATAGAAGAGTTGGATGGGGATGTATCCTCGCCTTTGATAATTGGGTAAGCCCAAGCATTAAGAGTACTGGCCTGGAATTATAGCATGTTATGTTAATAAGTCATGCTTAATAAGTAGGTTCAATTGTTAATTGGATGATTTTAGAATCTTGAACCTAGTGTGGATGTGGATGTTAGGAACGTGTTAGTTCTACTGTTAATTGTCAGATTGTAAATTTTTGGGACTGTTGTGAAAGATGTTTAGAGTATAAGTTATGAAAGAGTTCAATGATATTAGAAAGAATATGCTGTTGATAATCTGTATGTGGATTATGATTGAAAATATATAAAGAAAAATATGTTTGGGATGATGTATAGCTTGTCACTCTATATGGTGGATTAGATTGTGACAACTTGGCATGTATTATTTTGATAGATTCTTGATAGCCTATATTTATAGTTTGGATTGGATTACTAAGTCTACCCTATAATCATGGGGATTCTTGCAATAAGATATTTCGGGTATAGGTTATAAAAGAGTTTACAATATTAAGAAAGAAAATTTTCTTTCGATGAATCTGTATGGGGATTATTAATGGAATTATGTCATGAAAAATGTGTTTGGCATAATGCATAGATTTACAATTAGTGGAATAAATGTTATTATGTGGTCATGCCATGCACATTTGGGTAGAATCCTTGATGATGTAGGTTAGTGGTTTGTGATTGAATAATTGAATCTATTCTATAATTATTGAAGATGACTTGGGTATGTTAAATACCAAGTTAAATTAAGATCTATAAGAAGAATTAAATTACCCTGCTACTGATATTGTATTGAGCGAAGAGATTGGTATTAAGAAATTTATATGGGTTTAGTTTGTGAGAGACAACATTTTTGATGGTTGATAATTGATATTAAGAGTTATGGTAAGATAGTTCTGTGAGAGATAAGATGATTGATTCCTTACATAAGAGTATTGATTGAAATCCATGTACTTGTTAGAGTTAATGATAATTTTCCAAGAGAAGATATTGATTTAGATTGACTAATAGAATTGTCAAGAAAAGTATGATTAATCCAGACTTAAACTAGAATTATTGAAGTCATAAAAAGGATGGTAAAATTTTGAAGGACTTTCAATATGAGAACCGGGTCAGGATAAACCTTGATATAATATACCTGAGATGTAAAGGAGATAGAGAGACTCTATAGCTTTACTTTAATAGTTTTGGGTTTTTCTGGTACCAAGTAAAATAAATTTTTAGATGATTTATTTAGTGAACCTAGATGTTTAGTAAATTTTTATCAGAGTACGCAGTAGAAACGTAGTAGTTTGAGACTTTGAGTTATCCTGAAATCAGTTATGAATATTAACTTTAGAAGTATTGTAATGGAAAATACTGATTTGAATTTCAGTAATAAGATAAAAGATAATGTTGATGATCCTTGGGTTAGTTATATATGTTGCCAGACGATTTTTCTCAATGGGTCCCCTAGTGTAAAGGACTATAGTAAACAAGATTTTTGGATATCATTAAATCTAGAATAAAGAAGTGATGGTCCTTTACCCGATTTTGATCGAGAATATTTGTGGCACCTGACATTATGATTTCTCCATTTAAGGAGGGCTCAAGGTTTCTATAAGATTAAGGATTATTGTAAAGTCATGGAGAGGTGCAAGGAAAGAAAGAATGTTAGAAACCATGTCAAGTGTCTAATGCTCAAGCTTTTTCTAAATTTTTGATTAAGAATAGAGTAGACCGATTATGATTTCATGTGAAGGTTAATCAAGAGAAATAAATTTTAGAAGCAAAGAATTTTACATTGAGGATTGAGATGTTAATGTTCATTAGAAAGAATTAAGAGAATTCTGTATGTACAGTAAAATCATAAGGAGCAAGAATTGAGATGTGGTATAATTTTGTTATGGACTTATGAAGAAAATGATCTAAGAAAAGAATCATACAGAAGCTTAAGGATGATGTTAAATTATGTATATCTAGGGTTGGGCTATCATGAAATTCTGTAGAACTGATTAAGGAAAATTAATTATAATGACATCGAAAGATAAGTGTTCTTTTTGAAGAGCTTGAGGAAATTCAATACGGATTGTAGATGGAAAAAATCAAGTTTTGAATGTTTTATGATATCATTATGATTCAGATTTGCGAAACAAGTGCCCTACGAGGAAGACAAATTGGGAGTTTGAGGATTGACATAATAGTTGGATATTTCCAGAATTAAAATCTTAATCAAGCTAATTTTGAGAACAAAATTATTTTAACGGGGGGAGATTGTGAAGCCCAAACCGTATTGGGCTACTTGGGCTGAAGTCGGTAGCCATCACCGACTTGGATTCAGAACTTAGAAAAAAAAATTGGGCGGAGACGGAGAACAGGGGAACCATCGTTCTCCCCTATCCGATCGGTGTTCTCGCCGGGGAAGTCGGAGGAGAGGTCGTGGGGGAGACGGGGTCGATCGACCGGAGGGAAGTCGTGAGGAAAAGGGAAATTCGATCGCGTGTACATGAGAAATTCCTAGGTTTTCTTTAAAAACCCCACCCTATCAAATCCTCCTTCCTCTTCCCCTGTGACTGCACCGCCTCGCCCTTCTTCTCTACTAGCCATCATCCAGCAAACCCTTTTCCCTCCTTCGGTCTCCGTCTATAGGATGCCGGAGGCCCGTGCGATCAAGCCAAAGTGAAAGAGAGAGAACGGAACAGGGGGGAAGAGATGGCGACTGCTCTAGCGTGCTAATGGGTTGTGATCGGAAATTTTTGGATCAGAGGAGGGGTCCGTTCGGCCGACGTTCTTGTTATTATCGGTAAATTTCCTTCTTCCCAGTATTTTTTGATCTATTTGGTTTGGGCCATTTGTCGCCGGTGGTCGTGCCACCAATTTTTTTCCAGTCCATCGGGGTCTTCCCGGCAACCTCCTCCTATGATCGCCGTCGGCAACCGTGGAGGGGTTCTCGGTTCGGTCGAGCAGAGAGAGGGGGGGTTCGTGGAGACGATGGAGAGAAGAAGAGAACAGGGAAAGAAAGAAAGAAAGAAAAAAAAAACAAAAAGGGAAGTTGGTTTCAGTCCAAGGAAAAAAAAAAAGAAAAAAAAAGAAAAGAAGAAAAAAAAAGAGGAGAGAGGAAGCAGAGAGAGAAGATGAAGAGATAGAAGATGAGGAGAGAGAAAGTGGAGAGAGAAGATGAGGAGAGAGAAGAGAAAATATTATATATATATAAATGTTGAAAGGGGGGATCAAAAAGTTTTATTCTGGAAATTTGTGAGACTAGGATTTATGGATGAATCGTAGAAGAAATTGGCTAAAAGGTTTGGATTATAATTACCCTAGGATTATTGATAAAAAAATTATTATTGTACCTGTAGGAATCAGTCTTCTGAGCAAGAAGGCATCGCGCAAATTTCGGATACATACTAATTCGGGTATTTTTGGATTAGTTCTAGAAGGTAAGGATCTCTGGACATGTTCACCAGTTATATATATGTTTATTTCGACATGGTTTGATCCGTGTGCATATGCATTAGTATGCATGATTTGTTTTGCATGGAATAGTTTGACTTTTTATATTGATCAGTACGATTATTATTGTTATGAGCTATATTCTTGTATTACGTATTTTATCAAATAATGTGATATTTGTATGGTTTGGACCATGGTGCCGGTCAGTGGAAGAGTTGAGATTTCATGATTTGACATCATGATATAATATCATGAGATGAGGTGTAATGATAAAGTATTAAGTAAAAATGGTGTTTGGACTAGCCATGCCACGGTGGTACCGTGGTTTCTCAGTGTGCCAGTCACAGGCTGGAGTGTGACAAATTGTGTGCGAGTCACAGGCTGGAGTGTGACAACTTTGTGTGCCAGTCACAGGCTGGAGTATGACAACAGTGTGCCAGTCACAGGCTGGAGTGTGACAATAGTGTGCCAGTCACAGGCTGGAGTGTGATCGTGGCTAGTCCAGAATCCTAAAGAAGGATGATTTAATTGAAAACTTGAAAAGGAAACATGATTTTGAAAAGATTTTGTCGTATGTGACACTTAAGTTGTTTAATTGCATGGCATGATGTGTACTCTTATATCCTTGCTATTTTTAAATTATTACTATTGATGGTGACCATTTAGAGACCTTACTGGGCTGAATAGCTCACAACCCTACTTCTTCTTTCACAGAGTTGTGCAGACATTCGGGCTTGGTGAAGAATGAGATTTTTGAGATAAGTGACTCTTGTATATCTGGGCCTTGCATGATCTCTAGGATAAAATCTAAGGTTTGTACGACTGGCCGCGTAGCCGATTTCGATGTTGGAATCAGGGCGTGACAGTTATTATTAATTGATGCTTAGGTTTAGGTCCCAGCTACCGATCAATTCAATGAGTATTAGTTCGCAACTAGAATTGAAATTGAAATCAATTAGAATGGGAGTCAGTATTGTTATATTTTTTGATATATTTGTTTTATAACTAAATTTAGAATTAGAATAAAAATGGATGTTAAATTAGAGTTTGTCGTGACATTTTCATCCTCATCCCTTCTTAGAATCAGGACTAATGAGAATAGAACTTCTCTCAATCTAATAGTTAGAATGAGGGTTACTAATTTTATTTTTTTTTTGACCAAATGTGCTCTCAATCAGATCAAATAATTTTCAAGACGAGAATCTTTCGTATCCCATACCACTGCACCTGGGCCTATTAAACCTAACCAGGAGGACAAAACAAAATTTCTAGGCTGAAATAATGAGCAAGCATGTCCTTTCCATCAATCACTTTAGCTAGCTAATTAGGTGTGGTTGCTTGTGCAAAGGACAGCCCAACTTCTCCCCTTTGACAAATCTATGTTGCTCAAAGTTTAATACTTATCATCTTCATGCTTAAAAAATTCGTTCAAAAATCATGGTACCAAAAAAAAATAATCTAGAAAAGTGTGACTGTATTCCTCTAATCCTTTGGGACGTACTATTTTTGATCTTCATAACCATTATTATATTAAAATAGTATAATCGTCCGTCTATATAAAAAAAAAAAAAAAAAAATTATGATACCATATATTTTATAAATCAATTATATCACATCTTAAATTTATTAAAATATTATTTAACAAAATCTATCATGAAGATTGCATGAATATATCAAAAGACCTGCACTAAGAGAAACATTAAAAAAAAAAAGAGAGAGAGAGAGAGACAAACCAAACACGCACCAATATTATATCCACTAATTCTTGGACAAATAAACTGTAACAAGAAAGCCCCCAGTCCCAAACGCATCACATTTTTAATGGTATCAATGTAATGTGTTTGATGCTCCCTCCTCGGCTCCTCCATATCTAATCTATGCTTGTATGCTAGCGCAGTGCCTCCTTTCTTCTTTGTTTCAAATACAAAGGAATGGAACGACGAAAGGCAGCGTACAGACTCCCTCCAGGCCCAAAGAAGCTTCCCTTAATTGGGAATTTGCACCAACTTGGTAGGCTGCCTCATCACTCCTTATGGCAACTCTCTCAAAAATATGGCCCTTTCATGTATCTAGAACTAGGTAGCATTCCAACAGTAGTAGTCTCATCTGCTGAGATGGCCAGAGAAGTAATGAAAACTCATGATCTGGACTTCTGCTCGAGGCCCCGCCGTGTTGCTGTCAGAAAGTATTCTTACAACTTCTCGAGTATAAGCTTCTCGCCCTATGGTGAATATTGGAGGGGATGAGAAAGATATGCATTCTCGAGCTTTTCAGTGCCAAGAGCGTGCAATCATTTCAATTTATAAGGGAAGAAGAGATTTCACTAATGATCAATAGCATCTCCCATTCTTCAGCAACTCCTATAAATCTTAGCAAGTTGACAATGACTCTGGCAAATAATATAGTTTGCAGAGCTGCAATGGGTAGGAAGTACCATGAAGGTGATGATGAGACGGGTATATTTCACAAGCTTCTTAGTGAAGCGCAGGCATTATCAAGCAGTTTTTGTATTGCAGACATCTTCCCATCCATAGGCTGGATGGACAAGCTAACCGGACTTGCAGGTAGGCTCGAGAAGAACTTCAGTATGTTTGATGCTTTCTATGAGCAGGTCATCAGAGAGCACCTTGACCCAGAGAGAACGAGAACCGAACATGAAGACATTGTTGATGTATTTCTTCGGTTAAAAAAGGATGGACATCTAACAAAAGATCACATAAAGCAGTGCTAACGGTATATCCATTTCTTTCACCTTCAAATTCTCCATCAAAATTTGCATGTTTAAATTGTTTTCGCTTCATTGCTGTGAAAAACTCTACTATTTACAACCTTTGCTTAATTGTTGAACTGTACAAGGCTTCACTACTCATGTCCTTTCTTGAGATTCTTGTGGGGTTTCATTAAACTGGATTTCAAAGAGAGTTTTTATTCTTTTCCTTTGCTTAGGATATCTGTAGAACCCAAAACCCACGCACACGAATTTTGAAGGACGGGAAGAACAAAAAACGTTGCTGCAATCCACACAACGTGGATTTTCTTTTTATTATTATTATATAAAGTCCTCTACTGGCATATATGATGGAAACACCAAGACTTTAACTAAAACTTGACTAACTCAAGACTCATTGTTTAAACCAAACAAATAAACTAAGAGTCCAAACAAAAATAAACTCTGAGACTCAATCCCACGTAGATAGGCTGGTGTTGGTCATTCAATACTCCCCCTCAACGCCAGCACTTCATCTATTTACTACACCGAGTTGACGACAATGATCTTCAACTTTGTTGCCACATAAGCTCTTGGTAAACAAGTCTGCAGCTTGGTCTTCCGTTCGAACATATTTCAACTCAACCTCCCCCTGCAGCACCTTTTCTTATGAAGTGATAATGAACCTCCACATGCTTTGTCTAGCATGAAAAACTGGATTTTCTGCCAGCTTTATTGTAGACAGATTGTCACAATGTAAGAGAACTCCACCTTCTTCCAACTGAAACAGATCTTTCAGCAAGCCTTAGCCAAGGCAATTTCTTGAGATGCCATTGCAGCAGCTCGGTATTCAGCTTCTGTGGTTGACAAAGAGACAGTGGGCTGTCTCTTACTGCACCATGAAACTGCTCAGATCAAGCTTAAACACATATCCAGTAGTTGACCGCCGAGTATCAAGATCACCTGCGTAGTCAGCTCACAATAACCTTCCAATTTGCAACTGCTGTTCTTTGTGTACATGATGCCATGACCGAGCGTTCCTTTCACGTACCTCAAGATTCGCCGAGCTGCTTCCAGATGAAGGTTCGTTGGATTGTGCATGAATCGGCTCATCACCCCAACAGCAAATGAAATATCCGGCCTAGTAACACTGAGGTAAATAAGACTGCCCATCAGTTGCCGATACATAGTGATATCTGTCAGACTTTTGCCTTCCTGAAAGTAGATTTTCGCATTAGGTTCCATTGGTGTGTGTCGTGCTCGTTTGCACTGAGCATCCCAAATTTCTTCAACAAATCCTCGGAGTACTTTCTTTAATGTAGAAATAGCCTTCATCAGAGTGATCAACTTCTAAACCCAGAAAACGCTTAGTCGTCCTAGTTCTTTCATCTGAAAACGGATCGACAGGTTTCCTTGGTTCGAATAATTTCCTCAAATCTCCGGTGATAATTAGATCATCCACATACACTAATACGGCAGCTATTTTCCCTTCACTAGCTTTGACAAACAGGCTTGAGTCTGCAGAAGTTACCTGGTATCCAGAGTGAATAAGAAATTCAGCAATCTTCCCGTACCAGGCCCTCGGCGCCTGCTTTAAACCATAGAGTGCCTTCCGAAGTTTGCACACATATTCAGGGTGCTCAGAACTCTGAAATCCCAGCGGTTGTTCCATGTAAATTTTCCGGTCTAGCTCTCCATGTAAGAAAGCATTTCTTACATCCATTTGCCATAAATTCCACCCTCTGCTTGCTGCCAAAGCCAGGAGAACTCTTACTGTTGTGAGCTTTGCAACAGGACTAAAGGTCTCATCATAATCTAACCCATACTGTTGGGAGAACCCTCGAACTACAAGACGAGCTTTGTATCTCTCAATCGATCCATCAGCACGGTGCTTGATTTTGTACACCCACTTGCATGAGATGGGCATCACATCCTTTGGCTTGGCCATCAGCTCCCAGGTCTGATTTCGGTCAAGTGCAGCAATCTCTTCCTTCATTGCGTTGAACCATTCCGAGTGCTGTGAAGCCTCTTCAAATGTCTCTGGTTCCCTTGTATCCAGATCCTCCACTAATGCAGCATTAGCATATTTAGGATTTGTTTTCTAATCCTGGTTGATCTTCTAAGTGCAGTCGGCATATCTTGCTGTAATGGCTCGTCCTCCTCTTCTACTCTCTGATAAACACCTGTCTGCCATGGATGTTGAACAGCTCTTTCCTCGCCATTACCGCTGCTTTCTGCAACTTCAAATTGCTATGAACTAAGCTGAACATGTGAGGGTTCCAGATCTTCTTTGTAGACATCCGAACTTGGCAGTTCCTTCTTGTCCGCAGACCACCATGAAGATGCCTCATCAAATACCACGTTCCGCGATGTGTAGCATCTTCCTGTAACTGGATCACAGCACCGCCACCCTTTTCTTTGACTATCATAACCTACAAAAACACATCTGATAGCCTTCTTCTCCATTTTGCTGCGTAGATGGTCAGGTACAAACACATAGCACACAGATCCAAAAACGCGAAAATGTCCTACTGCAGGTTTTGAATTCCATAATTTTTCAAAGGGTGAAAGAAAGGATAACCTTTTTGAGGCAACCGGTTGATCACAAAGACTGTTGTCTTCATTGCTTCAGCCCAAAATCGACCCGGTACATTCTTCGCATGAAGCAAGCTTCGACATATTTCAGCTAGATGTCTGTTCTTCCTTTCTGATACACCGTTTTGTTGTGGAGTATTGGTGCAAGTGAACTGATGGCGAATTCTGCACTTCTGAAGAAAATCCAAGAACTCCTTTGAGGTATACTCTCCCCCGTTATCTGTCCGTAAACAGTGGATAGTTCTTCCAGTTTCCGCTTCTGCAGTTTCCTTGAACTCTCGAAACTTTGAGAAGGTTTCAGACTTCTCCTTCATGCAATAAATCCAAACATACCTCGAGAAGTCATCAATAAAGGTCACCAAGTATTTCATTCCACTGATGGAAGCCTGCTTGACTGGTCCAAACACATCCGAATGAATCAGTTGTAGGGGCTCCTTTGCTTGAAAATTGGACACCTCATAAGGCAGCTGATGTGCTTTTCCATATTGGCATCCAGCACAAACCTATCAGTCCTTACTTCAAGCTGTGGAAGGCCCCTCAGCATCGCCTTCTTCATCATCACATTGAGCTTGGAGTAGCTGACATGTCCCAGTCGCATATGCCAAAGATCAGCTGTTTCATTTTTCCGGGTTTTGTCTACATAGGCGGTTTGGGCAGACATCACATAAACTGAATCCAATTTCCGCCCCTTCATCACTGGTTCTTGGACAATCTGAAGATCCCGATACACCTTGACATCTTGTGGGCCAAACACAACAACATGGCCAGAAGATGTCAATTGTGCCACAGAGAGAAGATTCTTTTTCATCCCTGGAACATGGTAGACATTATGGAGCGGCACCTCACTATTATTGCAAGGAAGAGCAACTGTTGTATTGCCAGTGTGAGCAATCGGTAGCTTTGAATTATTTGCTGTCACCACCACCCGGCTTCCCTTATATTCAGACAGATTCTGTAGCTTCTCCTTGTCACCGGTCATGTGATTTGAACACCCTGAATCAACAATCCAGTCATTTTCATAATCAACTTCGGTGACAGTTGTTACCGTGAATGCTTGCTCAACCTCGGCTGTAGCGAAAAGTGCCTCAGTATCCCATTCATCTTCGATTTTTGAGGTTGCAACATTGCTTTCGACCTCCTTCTTCTTGAACCAACAATCCTTTGCCATATGACCTTTCTTCTTGCAATTGTAGCATTTTCCTTCAAACCTTTTACCATTGCCAGAGTTTCTTGATCTGCCCCCTGCACAAGAGTTTCCTTCGCCCTGATGATTCTCCACCTCATCATCCTTCTTCTTAGATCCTTTAACAACATGCTGCTTAGAGTTCTTCCTGCCTCTATTGGCATAGAGTGCCTCTTCTTCACCTTTTAACGAGACTCCTCCCATCTGCTTGGCTAAGGCTTCTTGGCCGGCTAACAGATTTTCAAACTCCACAAGCGATGGCTGATTTTGCCATCCCTGTATAGCAGCAACAAAGCTCCTAAATTCAGGCTTCAAACCATGGATGATGATTCGCTTCATCCTGGTATCGCCAATTGGAGCTTCTGGATCCAACTCGGAAATCTCTCGACACAAGGATTTCACCTTGTGGAAATACTGGGCGATCGTCTGATCTCGCTGCGCCACCGACAGTATTCGCTCTCCAGAAGTTGAAGCCTGGTATCATTCTTCTTGGAGAACAATGCAGCAAGAGTATTCCAAGCTTCGTTGGGGGTCTTCAACTCACGGATATGGTCCAGCACGTCTTCTTCGACCGTCGTCTTCAGGACAAACATCGCCTTACCCGCCTTGATCTTCCACTTCCGCAGCGTCCCGTTCGTATCTTCATCAGGTTGCCGTGTTTCATTGCCGTTTACAACCTCCCACAAATCCTGACCTTGCATATACGAAATCATGCAGGTTGACCAGGAGTTGTAGTTCTGATTATTGAGCTTCTTGATGCCACCAACAACATGAAGATCAGCCATGATCGCTGGTTATGGAATTCCTTTGATCTTCTCCGCTGCACACGGTCTTCCTCTCACGTTCTCCAAGGCTCTCCAAACAACAGCAAGGTTTGGAGACGGATGCACAGTGAACCTGGCTCTGATACCAAGATTGTAGAACCCAAAACCCACGCACACAAATTTTGGAGGACGGGAAGAACAAAAAACGTTGCTGCAATCCATACAACGTTGATGGATTTTCTTTTTATTATTATATCAAAGTCCTCTACTGGCATATATGATGGAAACACCAAGACTTTAACTAAAACTAGACTAACTCAAGACTCATTGTTTAAACCAAACAAATAAACTAAGAGTCTAAACAAAAATAAACTCTGAGACTCAATCCCACGTAGATAGGGCTGGTGTTGGTCATTCAATAATATCTTCATAGCTGGAACAGATACAGCTTCCTCGACATCAGAATGGGCGATGGCGGAGCTTGCAAGACACCCGAGGCTGATGAAGAAAGCACAAGCAGAAATAAGAGCCTCTTTAGGGACTAAAGGAAAGGTGGAAGAAGGAGATCTTCACCAGCTTCAGTACCTCAAGTCTGTGGTGAAAGAAACACTGAGGCTGCACCCTCCTGCCCCATTACTGCTTCCTCGAGAGTCCATAAGACACTCCAGGATTCATGGATATGATATCTTGCCAAACACGATTGTGTATGTCAATGCTTGGGCAATAGCAAAAGATCCTGAATCATGGGATGACCCTGAAGAGTTCATTCCTGAGAGGTTCATGGATAGTTCTATCGACTACAAAGGCCATAATTTCGAGTTCATACCATTCGGTTCCGGTCGAAGAATCTGTCCTGCAATGAATTTGGGGGCTTTGATGGTGGAGCTACCACTTGCAAGTCTGTTATACCATTTTGACTGGGAACTGCCTGTTGGTATGAGCAGAGAAGACATCGACATGAACGAAGCACCAGGAATTACGGTGCACAAGAGTTCGGCTCTTCACCTTGTAGCCAAAAACCACATCATGAAATAACCATAAATCATGTAAGTTATAGTGCTTGGTCATCCACTCACGGAAGATTAGGTGAAAGAAGTGTTTGTAGAACCAAGGGAAAAATTATGTGCGTTCTGTTTTATGATCTGGGAATATCATGGCTAGAGTTGTAATGCCATAAACAAATAGAAAAGTCTTTGCTTGGAATATGCTTGTGCTGAACTTTCATCTATAAAATTTGAGATGATTTATCTTGTGTAAGTGATAAACATCACTCCACATTGACTTGCTGGTAGGCATTGGCATGCTTATGTGGGGAAAGATCAAGCATTGTTCTATAGTGATCACCATATAATTTTCATAGCTGACCATGTTCCCATGGGCTTCTTTATAATATTGATTGGATACCTTTTTTTCTACGATAATACTGATTGGATAGCTAAAAACATGATTTTTAATTTTATATACGCCACGAACAAATGATGCCTATAATGCTCTAAAACATCTTGAGCATGTGGAAGAAAAGAAAGGTAACCCTTTTTTATATAGTGGCATTCGTAGCATCACTGATCCAAAACCGCACAATCAAAAATTAAAAGAAGAGACAATTGGAAGAAAAGAAAATGATTAGCAAAGATTTCACTAAAAACGAACTGGTATAATTTTTAAATTTTGTATCCCCTCAAATTTATAGTTAGAAAGAAGACTCTTAACTTTGTACTCAACACTTAGACTTCCTAACATGACTCTGAAATTGTTTCAAGATACATTGTGACTATTAAAATTCTAAAACATAATAAATGCTTATTAAGGTACATTATAACTGGCTCTTAAAATTTCTTAAATATAATGAATACTCTATAAAATTCAACTTTACCATAACTTAACACTTCCAGTTAAAGTGAATTTTTAAAGACAAGTCCAAGCTTAGCACAAAGATCTTCAAAAAATCCTTTAAAAAGACATTTAGTAAAAATGTTGGCCACATTATCTTTACTTCTCATCTCCATGACTTGAATGGTACCATGAAGTACCTTTTCATGAATGAAATGATGCTCAATTTCAATATGCTTTGTCCTTGCATGACACAATGGATTAGTTGCTAACTTAAGTGCACTTTGGTTATCACAATGAAGAACTATTGGCTTGTGAATTTGATAATAAACCTTCTTGACCAATCATTTTAGCCACACACATTCTTGACTAGCAAGTGAAGAAGCCTTATGCTCCATCTCGGTGGTAGAAACAGAGATTGAATCTTGTTTCTTGCTACACAAAAAAATACATGTGGAACCAAATGAAAAAACATAATCAAAGGTTGATCTTCGATCATCCAAATCACCACCTATATCAGCATCGGTGTACCCTGTAAGAAAAGATTATCTCCCTTCTTGAACAATAAATCAAAATCAAGAATGGAGTTTACATACTTTAGTATTCTCTGTCGCACCAAGATGCGGCTTTCTTGGAGATTGCATGAAATGGCTTACAAGTCCAACCAAATAAGCAATATCCGACCTGTAATAGTCAAGTAAATAAGGCTTCCAACAAGAGCTCAAAATAGTTAAGGATTGGAGAGGGCCTTATCATCATCACGCCTCAACTTGATATTTGTATCTAAAGGAGAATATTTCTTAGCTCGATGAATCCCAAACCTATTAACAAGTTTGGCTACATAAGCTTGTTGACCCATAAAAATGCCACTCCTTGTTCTTGCATTTCCAATCCAAGAAAATAATGGAGTTCACCTAAATCTTTTATCTCAAATCGAAGAGAGAGATCAACCCAAAGTTAAAAAACTTCCTTCTCATCATTATCAATGATGATTATATCATCTATATATAAGAGAATAATAATATGAAGATCTCCTTACCTCTTGACAAATAAACTTGAATTTGATTGAAAAGAAAATTAGTCACAAAATTATAAATATTAAGCAATCTTAACATACCAAGCTCGTAGAGCTTGTTTTAACATGTAAAGGGCCTTCTTGAGTTTGCAAATATAATCTGGATGAGAAGTTGAGATGTAGCCAGGAGGTTGCTTCATGAATATATCATTATCAATCTCGTCATATAGGAAAGCATTCTTGACATTAGGTTGCCAAAGCTTTCAATCAAGACTAGCCATCAAAGCAATCACCATTCGAATAGATGTCATCTTGGCTACAGGACTAAATACTTTTTCATGATCTTCACCATATTTTTGAAAATATTTTCATGCAACAAGTCTTGCTTTGTAGCAATCTATGCTTCCATTAGCCTTATGCTTTAACATATAAACTCGCTTACAAGTGACTGGATCTACAACCTTAGACTTTGGCACACGAGATCCCAAGTTTCATTCTTTATGAGAGCCTTCATCTTTTCATGCATAGCATTTTTTCATTCTTTAACACCTTTTACTTTGTCAAAGAAAGATGGCTCGAGATTGTTTCCCAATGAAGCAATCCAAGAAGGGAGTTGAATTGGTTTTTAAAAACTTTTTACAAGAATATGCCAATTTAAAAGCAGTGAAGGTGCTTTGTACAATGTGACTATGTCAAGCAAATGCAGTGAATAAATAAGAGCAAATAACAAAGAAGAGCAAGTATAAAAATACAAGATTTTATAGTGATTCAGTGCACTCCAAGCACCTACGTCCACTCCCCAAGTACCCCTTGAATATTTTACTATAATCCTCAAAGATTACAGCCAACTTGTTTTAACCAGGCTCATAAGTCAAATCCTTATTGGTTTTGTCACTTAAGCTCACCAACAACCTTTACACAAGCCACTCTTAGCTAAATACTTCCAATTTCAGGCTTGGAATAGCCTCTCACTAGTTTTAACATTGTTGAAACTAGTTTCAACTCAAGTACAAAAGAATAAGAGTAAGTAAAACAAAAATGCTCTCTCAAAGAGTTGAAATTTGGTCACTGAAGCTCTTGGAAGATTCTTCTTGAGTTGTCTTCTTGGTGAAAGCCTTGAAGGATTGATGGTTGTTGAGAATTGAAAGCTATCACTCAATGTTTGTTTTTCATTTTTGTATGCTAACCTTTTTTTTAAAGAATATTCTCTTGAGTACAAAGTCAATATGTCTGTTCTTTTTCCCTCTCTTGTCAATTCAATATATTCTCCGAGGAATAAATACTCCAAATCTTCTGAAAAAACTGTTTATAGCCGTTGAAGATGAGAAACTAGCCATTTGGAACTTAAAAACAAATTATGTGGCTCTAAAATATAGCCGTTACTGTGATGTCAGGGCTGCTTGAGTCGACACTTGAGGTGGTGGGTCGACACTTGCTTCTGGTGAGTCGACACTTGAAGTGACCTAATATACCATTGTTCTGTGTCTTTACTGTCTCAAGCCTTTAGCTGATCTGTAAGTCGACACCTGACTTTCTTGAGTTGACACTTAGATCAACACTTGAGATGTGTGAGTCGACACTTGAATTGAGCCTTGAAACCAATGTTCTGTATTTTTTGTTCTTAGGCCATGGGCTGTCTCTGAGTCGACACTTGATCTTCTTGAGTCGATACTTGACAGTCTTGAGTCGACACTTAGGTCGACACCTGGCGTGCCAGCTAAAAAATTCTATGTGCCAAGCTTCTAAAACTTCTGATACTCAGCTGGGTGTCGACACTTGAGTTCCATGAGTCGATACTTGAGATGTTCCACTCAAGAAATGTGTTCCAAACTTGATCTTTATGACTTAGAATGAATTTTTCCACTTTATCTCTTAATTTTTTACTTGTTCATCAATCTTCATGGTTCTTTTGCTTCTTGAAGATAACAAAGACTATTGAGACTTTACTTCTCTTTTTGATGATCTTAACATACTCTTTGATCCATTCAACTTGTTACCTGAGTTGCTTAAAAACATATTGAAACAAATCATTAGTATCCCTTACATACTCAAACATTTTGCTTATCATCAAAATCAAGCTTGGAGCCAACAATCTCTTCCTTTTTGATGATGACAAAACTTTGAGTATATAAGCAAAAAAGAATAAGATTTATAATATATCAGGGCATAAACTTTGAGTATATAAGATTTATAATGTATCAGAGTATTTGTTAATAATATTTATATCAAAATGCTTTGACAATGATAGAAAATTTCAAAAACACTGTGCCATTGTTGTTATTTCGATAAGATTGCCTTAGGAAGTGTTACGAATGTGCCCGAATGCAATCAAGGCAAAATTATATATGATGTTTGAAGAAATGTATCAAAGCAATGTTTGAAAAAAGAATGTATCAGAGCAAGAAAACAATGTATCAAGGTACAATGTATCGGAGCAAATTGCATAAGATGTTTAAAAGGTGTATCCGAGCAAAAAATTATGGATTGTTGCATATGATGTTGAAGGGATGTATCAAAGCATAAAAAAAATGTAAGATCCATTTTAAGGATGATGGATTTACTTTGCATTTTATCAGAGCAAATTAAGTTTCTTTTGAAAATTTTGAAAAATTGTTGATTGTTGTCCTAGCTCTCAATTTCTTCTTGGATTACTCTTTACTCTCTTCATATGCATTGCTTATATACTATCTTTTTAAATTTCTTCGCCTTTTTGTCATCATTAAAGAAATAAATCTTATTTTTGTGGATGCTCCCCATGAATGTTACTCCCCTGGGTACATATATACAGTGAGGAACAAGATAGACAAGTGAGAAGCATGAAAGATATAGATATCATTCCATAGATCAAATAGATAGCATAGATCAAATGGATACAAGATAGCCAAAGTATAAACTGCATATCATAAGTTAAACTGTATTTGATACAACATCATAAAATATGTCATCACAAATTACAATATCCCAAAATGCATAAGTCATCAAAAGATACATCATCAAGAGTCAAACAATATAAAATAGTCAAGTACATCAGCAAAAAATCAGATGCCTAGAGATCTATAGCCTAACATCACTCCTCATTGGAGGGAAACACTATAACTAACGGGGTTGTGACTCTAGATATGGGTGCTCTAGGTCTGACTGAACAGGTCCTGGTCCTACCAGAACGGAGGGAACCGGGAACTAGGAATTCTCCTGATGCCAAGGGCCTGCTCTGTGATACAAGATGCTATGGAACATCTGCTAGTCCGTTTGAGGGTGAATTGGAGTCTGACTCTGAGTTTGAGTCCTCAATGGCCGGTGTCTGATATGGTGTGTCATCCTACCTATCTCCAGTCTGTAAGTCCTGCTGCAGATCTAGATCCTGGTGCTGAGATGGAGGGGGATTCTGTGGTGGTATGAGATCCTCAGTCTGAGACTGTGGAGGCTCCTGGCCTGTGGGTGGATCCTATGGCAGAGGTGGAGAGTCTGGTGCAGCTGGGGCAGTCATATGAATTGTGCAGATCTATGTTATGGCTACCAGCACTTGGGAGAAGCCTGACTCCATCTCTGATCTTAGAAGGTCGAGCTGGAGATATGTCTGTGCTCTATAATCTTTGAACTCTGTCTCCAGCCTCTATTGCCTAAATGAAATATGAAGAAAGTCCTCTCTCCTAAAAGCCCCCTTTGATCCTCTAGAAGTCCCTGTGGCCGGTGGAGTGGTAGTAAAATCCTCTGCTGCTGCTGGCTCGTCGTCACTCCTGGCCTCTGATGATCCGGCCTCCTTTGTGGCTCTAGAAGGTCCTACCTCCTTAGCTCGGAGCTTCTCCTCTGTAGCCTCTGCATCCTCCTCAGTCTCATCATGTCTGACCCATCGATCTCGAATCTTGCAGAACCCCATCCGATGGAGTGACCGCTCATCATAAGTATCGATATGCCTATGCTCTGTCAAACACTGTAACTGCTATCACTCCTCTAAGTGGTAGCACCCATACTCTGCTCATAACCTCTACTGAGAGGGGCATCTGTGTCCCTCTTACTTCAGCTGTCCAACCATCTATGCCTTGAGCCAGAGTGGTGTGGGCACCAGACCTCTGGTTAGGGTTTCAATTTTCGGATCTTGTAATAAGGCTTCAAGCCTAGTCTCAACCTTGTAATTTTTCTTTTTGCTTTGAATTGATTCTGTACTTTGACCAATTGGATCAAATTGTGTCCTTTACTGAGTCCAGTCACAAATCGAGTCCAGTCTGAGTCTGTTAGAAGTATGGGTCCATGCAAGAATTGGTCTTAAAATTTAGTCTCCTTGGACCAAGTCAGGAAGGAATCCAAGTCAGCTCAGGGCCCACCTTTTCATCCTATGTGGCGCCATGACAACTTGCCATGTGGGCAGCACACTCTTCATCCTTGGATGCCCAAAGAGGAGGAACGCATCACTTGGCACTAGCCCTTTTTCCCTCCCCCTATCAAGCTCCTTTCCAAGCAAGGGTGGTCGGCCAAAGAGAAGGTCAATGGGAGTTGAAGTTAGGAATTCAAATCCCTTGCTTCAAGCCCTCCAATCAAGTATTCTTCCCAAATTGTTTGAAGCTCTTTGGAAGGAAGAGACAAGATCCATGGGCGCCTCCACCTTACACTCCCCATGTCATGCCTTGTACCAAAAAAGGATGCACAACCAAGGAAGGAAGAAGAACACATAACTTGCTCCAAGCCTCTCTTCATGTTTTCTTCCAAGACAAAGAAGCTTCTTTCCAAGTTCAAGGTGCCAAGATCCCTCCTCCAAGCCTTGCATCATGCCATGCCCAATCAAGCTACCTCTTGGTCGGCCAAGGAGAGAAGAAAAGTCAAAAGTTTGGATGCCCATTCAAGAATTTTGTAAATTTTTCATTTGAAATTCAAAAGGGTCCTAAGGTGCCTATTTAAAGGACCTAACCCCTCCTTTGTAATTTTTAATTTTGATGAATGAAAAATTATATTCCTTGAGTTCCAATCTCTTGTTGGTTGCCTTCGTTCACTAGGAACGTCGATCTCCGTAAGGGAGCGCCTTCGCCTTCGGGCGTCGAGAGGTGTGAGGCCTCAAACTACCGTCACTACCGCAACTCCATCATCCGACTCCGAATCAAGTAGAACTCCACCATCACTTCAACAACTCTTTCTTTCATTCTTCCACTGCTTTCTTTCTGATTGAAACTTAACCTTATCTTCTTTGAATGCTCGCAGGTCCTCCAGGTGACACGAGTACGGAGATGGTTGCCTTTGCCATCGAGATCTTCGAACAGCCAGCCGGCGCCTCTGCAGGGTTGACAGCTCGATCATCCAGGCTACATCCGCCAAAGTGAGCGATCTCTGCATCGGGTGCTTCAGATCTTTGAGGTTTGCCCCCTGACTCCTAAGTAGGTCTTGATCGGAGAGCTAAGTCCTATGGGGTTTCTCAATCCTAGGGTCCTCTCTTTATCATTGCTTAGGGACTAATTCACCTACTCGTAGTTCTTGTTATTATTGAATCCTAGATCAACTCTTACTTATTTTCGGGAATCCAAAGAAAATCATAAAAATCTAAAAATCACAAAACCAACAAATCACTTGCATCATTCTTCATATTCGCATCTAGTTAGTCCCCCATCATTTCTGGTATTAGAGCTTTATCCCACATCACAAAGATCCATAAAACTCACGATTCAAATAGGGATAGAAGCGTTCCCTCATCAAGCAGAAACTCACGCAACCAGCTGAGCATAGCCACTGAGCAGGCTGGAAACCCTCTTGGTCCATCCACTGGAAATCTATCCTTCTCCCACTGGCTATCACCTTTCTGGACATCCTTTCTACAGCAGGAGATGGTGGAGGTCGTGGGGCCTCCTCACTCTGCTCGTGTCTCGCTTTAGATATTTTTTCACTTGGACTAGACACTATAGCAAGCCGCTTTTCCTTGTGGGCAAGCTGTTTCCTTGGATCCATTGCAATGGATGAAAGGTTTTGGTGCAATATAAGGATTGGAGGGTGGATGCGAGTTTCCATAATTTGGTTCTAAGTAACAACAGACTTCCCACAGTCTGGTTCTAAATAACAGTAGACTTTTCACAGTAGTCAAGTTCCAAGCAACAATCACTTCCCACAGTCATGTTCCAAGCAACAACCAACTTTCCATAGTTAGGTTCTAAGCAACAACAGACTTCTCATAATCAAGTTCTATTCAACAACCGATTTTCCACAATCAGTTTCAAGCAACAACCAACTTTCCACAATCAAGTTCCAAACAATAACTGACTTTTCATAGTTAGGTTCTACTCAACAACCAACTTTCCACAATCTGGTTCTAAGTAACAACCAACTTCCCACGGTCCAATTCTAAGCAACAACTGACTTTCCATAACTAGGTTATACTCAACAACCAACTTCTATAGTCAAGTTCCAAGCAATAATTGACTTTTCATGGTTTGGTTTCAAGCAACAACCAACATTTCATAGTCTGATTCCACTCAATAACTGACTTTCCATAATCAGGTTCCAAACAACTACCGACTTCCTATAGTCAGGTTCCAAATAACAACCGACTTTTCATAGTCATGTTCCAAAATAACTGACTTTTCATAGTCATGTTCCAAATAATAACTGACTTTTCACAGTCAGGTTCCGCTCAATAACCGAGTTTCCACGGTCTGGTTCCAAGCAATAATTAACTTTCCACAACTAACTTTTTACAATCATGTTCCAAACAATAACTACTTTTCACTGTCAAGTTTCACTCGATAACTGACTTTCCACAATATGGTTCCAAGCAACAACCAACTTTTCATAGTCCAGTTCCAAACAATAACCGACTTTCCATAATTATGTTTCAAGCAATAACTGACTTTCTATGATCAAGTTCCAAGCAATAATCAACTTTCCACGATCATGTTTCAAGCAACAACCGACTTCCCATAGTCAAATTACAAACAACAACCAACTTCCCATAATTAGGTTCCACTCAATAATCAACTACCCACAGTCATGTTCCAAGCAACAACTGACTCTCCACGATCTGATTCCACTCAACAACCAACTTTCCACGGTCAGGTTCCAAGTAACAACCAACTTTTCTCAGTCAGGTTTCACTCAATAACTAACTTTCTACAGTCAAGTCTACCAACAGCCAACTTCTATAGTCATGTTCTACTCAACAATCGACTTCCCATAGTCTAGTTCTAAGCAACAACTGACTTTCCATGGTCAGGTTCCAAGCAACAACCGACTTTTCATAGTCAGGTTCCACTTAATAATCAACTTCCATAGTCAAGTTCTAAGTAACACCAACTTTTCACAATCCGGCTCCAAGCAACCACTGACTTTCCACAGTCAAGTTCTACTCAATAATTGACTTCCCATAGTCAAGTTCTAAACAACAACCAGTTTTTCATTGCCTTAACTCCAGATAGAAGCACCAATAGAAATCTATAATGACTTCAAGATACAGATGCTACCATAGGTCAAGGCAAAAGAAGTGATGCTACTACTCCCTTTGTCCAAAAATAACAAAAGTCAACGTATATAATCAGTGACATTTTAGGCTCGGAAGTGGGGGACAATGTTGTGGCCACAACTCAATTACCAGGCCTTGACGAACCAATCAGATCGATAACTAAACTAGAGGCAAATTTTGATCGAGTACCTATGATCGGGTATGAGTACCTCCTTGGTTGAGTAACTTTAGCTGAGTATCTATGATCGAGTATGAGTACCTCCTTAGCCAAGCACCTGTGCCCTAGTACGAGCATCTATGATCGAGTACGAGTACCTCCTTGACTGAGTAACCATGGTCGAGTACAAATACCTATGGCCGAGTATGAGTACCTCCTTGGCCAAGCACCTGTGGCTAAGTACGAGCACCTGTAGCTAAGTACGAGTACCTATAGCCAAGTATAAGTATCTATACCAAGTATGAGTACATCTTTGATCGAGTACCTGTGGCGAGTATGAGCAGCCTTGGTTAAGCAAATCAGCCTGCCCGAGCGAAAAAACTTTGATCGAGCAGACTAGCCTAGGCCAAGTGGACTAGCCTTGGTCAAGTAGAGCAACCTTGGCTGAGTATACCATCTTTGACCGAGTAGAGCAGCCTTAGTCGAGCATATCAGCCTTGATCGAGCAAACCAATCTTGGCCGAGCAAACCAGCCTTGGCCAAGTAGACTAACCTTGGAGTAAAAGGCAAAGACAAACAAGTTACAACTATTCTAGCAAAGATCATAGCTAACAGAATCCTAGCAAATGCTGCCATCCCAATAGAAAGATACCAACAAAACAAATACGGGAAACAAGATCTCAACACCCAACAAAAATCTGTTATCCATGTCAGAGAAGGTCATCATCGCAACAATATTCGATTGCCCTACATAATCCTATAAAATTGGTAAGAGGAGATCCCCATGAAGTAGATCTTCACACCCCTCTCTACATGCTCATTCTGGCATTTTTCTCATTATATATAGCTCTCAGCTCTAGCTGTTGCTACCCAAACTCCCTTCACCAACTTGAGCATCAAAAGGTCCCTAGCCGATAACCATCAATCAAGGGGGACTGTTCTTATAGGTCTCTACTCGATAGGTGTCCAAGAACAAAACCTCATCTCACTGGAAAAGCTAGCGGGACCGCCCGGTACTGACCAAGTTTCAAGGGAGGTGATTTGTCGACAATACCATATATTCTTCCTAATCCTTCTAATTTATAAAAATGCAAAATGGTGGGCCTAGATGAATAGAGAACCCCTTTTTTTTATCCATTTTTCTTAAGTTTTTTTGAGCCATATAGTAGATGGGGACCATCCATCCTTCCAATTCCATCTATCTTTCCTATCATGATCCCAACCAAATACGGGGTTATAGATATCTACACTATAGACCTACCAAGATTTTAATGAAAATAGCTCCTAACTGATCCATTTGCAGTTACGAAGGAATCTATAAGCCAATCTAAAAAGGATTGAATAAAAAGAAGATACTATGTTATAGGAACTTAAATTAATCTAAGAGGAGGTCATCAATTCTTCATGCTTGTTACAATATTAGATATTTTGATAAGAAGTCAATATTCTCCGCCAAGCATTTAGTTTACTTAACATCAAGTCCTTTTCATCCATGAGCATGAGATGCACCACCAATAAGTAGAATTATCTCAGAAAGTCAGGAGGAAGACTGAAGAGTTTTGTGTGGTGCTCCCAAGCTTTGAAAAGACTTGGGAGGCCATGGCAGGGATGTTCGAGGTGATCCCTAGATGCTTGGAGGCATGCCAAGCGATTTCTGGAGGTGTTCTAGAGGACCTGATGTTGTGCCAGGGGGCTCTGAGTCATTTGGATCACGTCATGTTGGGCCAGGGGCTTGATCTAAGGTTAAGAGAACATGTAAGACATTGGTGTACATGGTCTCAGGTTTGAATGTTTTCTCATGTGGCTTAGAGGAGAGTTTTTTGAGAGATTGTAACATAACCCAATTGGGTTATGGGGTTGGGTCCAGGTGTTAGTTGGTTAGTTAGTTGGTGGTTAGTTGGTTGGTTGTAACTAATTAGGAAGCCCAACTACCTAAGAGTCATAACCAGTTGTTGGACCTTTCAAGAAGTCTTAGCCCAACCATCCAAGGATTGTTACCGCCCAAGATCAAGATCCATAACCACCACCCCATCTATTAAGAGAGGGAGCGTGCAACGGTTGTGGGGGCAGGGATCGCCCCTTGGGGGCATGACCATGAGATGGCCTCTGGTGTCTTGACGGGTCGACGGTCTAGGGGATTAGACTGTGAGGGCTTGGAGAGGTTGCGTGGAGGCTTGGATGGTCCTAAAAAAGATAGAAGGGCATGTGTGAGGGCTTGGCGTACATGGAGGTTCTTCTCCCTGGTGAGATCATGGACTTCTTGGTTGGAGAAGGGACGCGTGAGGGATTTCATGCGTGTGGCTTCCTCCCGGGTTTGGAGGAGGAGGTGGGTTCTTGTTTTGTCTTATAATGGCAGCAAGGTTCTTCTCCATGGAATAATATAATATCTTTTTTCTCCTACATATATTTTTCTTCTATCTCCTTGTGAATCTTGAATCCAAGAACAGGTTGCTTCCACTACGTAGGGTCTGATCCGAATCTCCCACCAAGTGGTATTAGTGCGTAGGAATCTCTACAAGTGGTATCAGAGCAAGGTTCTCTCAAAGATAAGTTCTCTCAGAGCCTTGTTCGAGCATTGGGAGAGGAG
Source organism: Areca catechu (assembly GCA_021397845.1). NCBI lineage: Eukaryota > Viridiplantae > Streptophyta > Magnoliopsida > Arecales > Arecaceae > Areca > Areca catechu. The sequence continues at coordinate 88,895,525 of CM038048.1, read as the reverse complement.
GATTCAAGGAAGAAGGAGGTGCTGCTCCCTGGTTCATCTACAAGAAGAAGGAAAAAGACCGGCTTGCAACCAGTTTTCTGCTACACCTATCCGCAAGTGTTGCGGATTTCTATCCCAGGATCCCTTCGAGGTATTTTTGAAATCCATCTTTTGGTTATTCATGGCCTGATCAACCATGAATAGCGGTAGCAATAAGGAGTTTGAGAAATTTAATAGGAAGGGAAGCTTCTCTATGTGGAAGGTTAGGATAGAGGATTTGTTGGTGCAGTATTCTCTGGATGTGGCTTTGGTGGAAAAGCCTGAGGGGATGGTGGTTCAGGAGTGGATATCTTTATAGAAGAGGTTTGACATTGGCATTAGGTTTGCACAGTTGTTTGGGTGCACTATGGAAGCACAGGTTAGTTTTGTAGTCACGGGGACAGAGCAGGAAAATATCAGTTCGAGGTCAGGAGCATGGTGGAGCACGAGTCTCAGGAGCTGTGGAGCATGGGTTGATGTTCTAGCTGGGGAGGCAAGAAGGCTTCGACGGGAAGATGTTAGCTCTGGAGAGCAAGATAGGTGCAGACGGTCATGCGGAGCTTGTCAATGATGGAGAAAGGAAAAGCCCGGATTTCTCAGGTTTCGTCACTAGGTCAGAGGAAGAGTTGGATGAGCTCTTTGTTTCGAAGGAGCCTACATGGTGCAGTGTATCTGAAACGATCTCGGAGAAGTTCGCGGGATGCGAAGGGTCCGAGAAGGCAGCGACGGGGTATGAGGTTAATAGTAGGCTCAGCAGGGTAGCATTGAGTGGCTAGTGTTGGGATTTCATTCTGTGGCATCAGGTGGACTTCAGTTTTAGGTGGAGCATCGGGGAGAGGTGGCTTCATGGGTGGAGTAGGATTCGACACGAGTTCAGAACGGGAGTTGCAGGGATACTGGCTAGGTCCTAACACGAGCGCCAGGGGTGCAATTAGCCAGGTGGAGTAGAGTATGCAGAGATAGGCATGGCTCTAAGAAGATGGTGTCAGGTAGAGCTCCAGTTACACCGAGTGCCGATTCAGGATCGCTATGGTCTCTCCAAGAAAGTTCAAGGAAAAGACTGATATAGCTGCCAGACAGAAGGAAGGCTAAAATGGTGGTGCCAGGGTACAAGCAAGGATCTTCAGCTGAGGAGGCAGTCATCCCAAAGGCCTCCAAGGGAGCTCAACAGCTGAAGGGAGTTGGCAGAGGCAAGGAGATCCGCACAAGGAGCTGTCAGGACATGCAGTTACAACGGATTGTGCAGGTGGACGTTGCCAGATTTGCCAAAGCTGGGGGGCACCAAAATGGAGATTGTAGGATTTTGTGTGGTGCTCCCAAGCTTTGAAAAGACTTGGGAGGCCATGGCAGGGATGTTCGAGATGATCCTTGGGTGCTTGGAGATATGCTAAGCGGTTTCTGGAGGTGTTTCAGAGGACCTAGTGTTGTGCCAGGGGGCTCTGAGTCATTTGGATCACGGCATGTTGGGCCAGGGGCTTGATCCAGGGTTGAGAGAATATGTGAGACATGGGTATACATGGGCTCGGGTTTGGATGTTTTCTTATGTGGCTTAGAGGGGAGTTTTTTGAAAGATTGTAACATAACCCAATTGGGTTATGGAGTTGGGTCCAGGTGTTAGTTGGTTAGTTAGTGGTGGTTAGTTGGTAGTTGTAACCAATTAGGAAGCCCAACTACCTAAGAGTCCTAACGAGTTGTTGGACCTTTCAAGAAATCTTAGCCCAACCATCCAAGGATTGTAACCGTCCAAGACCAAGATCCATAACCACCGCCCCATCTATTTAAGAGAGGGAGCGTGCGACGGTTGTGGGGGCTGAGATCGCCCCTTGGGGGCATGACCATGAGACCGCCTCTGGTGTCTTGAGAGGTCAACGGTCTAGGGGATTAGACCGTGAGAGCTTGGAGAGGTCACGTGGAGGCTTGGATGATCTTGAGAAAGAGAGAAGGGCATGCGTGAGGGCTTGGCGTACGTGGAGGTTCTTCTCCCTGGTGAGATCGTGGACTTCTTGGTTGGAGAAGGGATGCATGAGGGGTTTCATGCATGTGGCTTCCTCTCGGGTTTGGAGGAGAAGGCGGGTTCTTGTTTTGTCTTATAATGGCAGCAAGGTTCTTCTCCATAGAATAATATAATCTATCTTTTTCTCCTACATATATTTCTCTTCCGTTTCCTTGTGAATCTTGAATCCAAGAATAGGTTACTTTCACTATGTAGGGGCTGATCCGGATCTTCCATATCGGTACCTAGAAATCTCTACAAAGACAATTTAAATGCTTACTGTTAGGAATTTCAATTTGTCCAATAGGACCTTCCTCCGCTAAACTCTATACTAATTTACAATTGTAATTAGTTATAGCTCCATTTTAGAGAGAAATACCCCTACTATTGAAAGATGTGGACTTCAATATTGTCGTTAAGTTCAGATATTTTTTTTTCCCTCCTCAAAGGATGGAAAAGTTGTAGCAGCCTTCCACCACTCTCATCAGCTGTTCAAGCGCGGGCACGAAAATTCTTCTATCTGAATCTAGTTACGTCCAAATTCGTGTGTTGATATTTTAAAGACAAGCTCGAAATTTTCTAATCACCGTCAGATAAGAAGTCTGTAGGCACATATCTATCATCCATTTAATAACTCCAGAAATACTAAGAATCCATTATATATTGTCCTCAATTAGACCGGATGAGAATAACCTCCAACTCTCTGCCTTGCTCTGCCTCCGAGTAATAATGGCTATCTGCATCATATTCGCATGGCTTCTTCTTGTCACACTTGCCTCCTTTCTTCTTTCTTTCAAATACAAAGGACTAGAACGACGAAAGGCAGTGTACAGACTCCCTCCAGGCCCAAAGAAGCTTCCCCTAATTGGGAACTTGCACCAACTTGGTAAGCTGCCTCATCACTCCTTATGGCAACTCTCTCAAAAATATGGCCCTCTCATGTATTTAGAACTAGGTAGCATTCCGACGGTAGTAGTCTCATCTGCTGAGATGGCCAGAGAAGTAATAAAAACTCATGATCTGGACTTCTGCTCGAGGCCCCGCCTTGTTTCTGTCAGCAAAATAACTTACAATTGGTTGGATATCTCCTTCTCACCCTACGGTGAATATTGGAGGGAGATGAGAAAGATATGCATCCTCGAGCTTTTCAGTGCCAAGAGCGTGCAATCATTTCAATTTATAAGGGAAGAAGAGATTTCACTAATGATCAATAGCATCTCCCATTCTTCAGCAACTCCTATAAATCTTAGCAAGTTGACAATGACTCTGGCAAATAATATAGTTTGCAGAGCTGCAATGGGTAGGAAGTACCAAGAAGGTGATGATGAGACGGGTATATTTCACAAGTTTCTTAGTGAAGCGCAGGCATTGGCAAGCAGTTTTTGTATTGCAGACATCTTCCCATCTATAGGCTGGATGGACAAGCTAACCGGACTTGCAGGTAGGCTCGAGAAGAACTTCAGTATGTTTGATGCTTTCTATGAGCAGGTCATCAAAGAGCACCTTGACCCAGAGAGAACGAGAACCGAACATGAAGACATTGTTGATGTATTGCTTCGGTTACAAAAGGATGGACATCTAACAAAAGATCACATAAAAGCACAGCTAACGGTATCCATTTCTTTCACCTTCAAATTCTTCATCAAAATTTGCATGTTTGAATTGTTTTCGCTTCTTTGCTGAGAAAAACTCTACTATTTACAACCTTTGCTTAATTGTTGAACTGTACGAGGCTTTACTACTCGCATCCTTTCTTTAGATTCTTGTGGGGTTTCATTAAAATGGATTTCAATGCCAGTTTTTTTTCTTTCCTTTTGCTTAGGATATCTTCATAGCTGGAACAGATGCAGCTTCCTCGACATTAGAATGGGCGATGGCGGAGCTTGCAAGACACCCGAGGCTGATGAAGAAAGCACAAGCAGAAATAAGAGCCTCTTTAGGGACTGAAGGAAAGGTGGAAGAAGGAGATCTTCACCAGCTTCAGTACCTCAAGTCTGTGGTGAAAGAAACACTGAGGCTGCACCCTCCTGCCCCATTACTGCTTCCTCGAGAGTCCATACGACACTCCAGGATTCATGGATATGATATCTTGCCAAACACTATAGTGTATGTCAATGCTTGGGCAATAGCAAAAGATCCTGAATCATGGGATGACCCTGAAGAGTTCATTCCTGAGAGGTTCATGGATAGTTCTATCGACTACAAAGGCCATAATTTCGAGTTCATACCATTCGGTTCCGGTCGAAGAATCTGTCCTGCAATGAATTTGGGGGCTTTGATGGTGGAGCTACCACTTGCAAGTCTGTTATACCATTTTGACTGGGAACTGCCTGTTGGTATGAGCAGAGAAGACATCGACATGAACGAAGCACCAGGAATTACGGTGCACAAGAGTTCGGCACTCCACCTTGTAGCCAAAAACCACATCATGAAATAACCATAAATCATGTAAGTTATAGTGCTTGGTCATCCACTCACGGAAGATTAGGTGAAAGAAGTGTTTGTAGAACCAAGGGAAAAATTATGTGCGTTCTGTTTTATGATCCGGGAATATCATGGCTAGAGTTGTAATGCCATAAACAAATAGTAAAGTCTTTGCTTGGAATATGCTTGTGCTGAACTTTCATCTATAAAATTTGAGATGATTTATGTTGTGTAAGTGATAAACATCACTCCACATTGACTTGCTGGTAGGCATTGGCATGCTTATGTGGGGAAAGATCAAGCATTGTTCTATAATGACCACCATATAATTTTCATAGCTGACCATGTTCCCATGGGCTTCTTTGTAATATTAGTTAGATAGCCTTTTTTTTTTTTTTTTTTTTTTTTTTTTTTTTTTTTTTTTCCTATGATAATATTGATTGGATAGCTAAAAACATGATTTTTAATTTTATATACACCACAAACAAATGATACCCACGGTGCTCTGAAGCATCTTGAGCACTTGGTTTTATTGAAAGGACACAATGAGATTAATACAAAGAAAGTATTTGTGCCATAGATGGTGCTATTCTCAAACATCATCTATGGGAAGTTAGCTTGTTTCACTAGATAATTCATCCACAGCTTGCTTTCCAGATAGTACCAGCCTCCTCTTCCTCATAGTGAATGCTGTTCTTGTGTTATGCACTGCCCACTAGACATGGAAAAGTAGAGCTTTAGATAACGTCTAAAACTTTATTCAACCATGTCCCGCGTGTAGTGACACACTGGGATAATATGCCCTCCCCAAGATGTATCATATCACCCTCTTGTCAATTTTCTTTTGCCTTTTATAAATACCCAACCGGCTCAACATCGAACCAGACCGCTATATTCGATGAGGTCCAACCGGGCCGTCCTCGCAGGCATCCGGACGACCCTCTCCTGCTGAAGCTCCGACGGACGCTCACCTTCGGAGATCTGACCGATCCACTCAAGTAGAGATCCGAACGATCACTTCTGCTGAGGTCCGGTCACCCTCTCCTACTGAAGCTCTATGGACTCTCTCCTTCGGAGGTCCGACCGATCCACTTAAGTCGAGGTCCGAGCGATCTACTTCTTTTGATATCCGACCATCCTCTCCTGCTGAAGCTCCGACGTACTCTCTCCTTCGGAGGTCCGACCGACCCATTCAAGTAGAGGTCCAAGCAACCCACTTCTGCTGAGATCCGACCGCCCTCTCCTGCTGAAGCTCCGACGGATGCTCTCCTTCGAAGGTCCGAGCGACCCGCTTCTGCTGAGCTCCGACTGACCCATTCCAAGGATAGTTCGGTGATTCCATATGCCTCTTCCAGTTGGTACCAGAATTCTGTTATAACAGACTCCTGCCACATCAGCGCCACTACTCCATCAGGTGCCATGTGGCCACTCTCCAGATTCTTCTAGGGACAGATCGGTCTTTCCTAGCCTCATCCCTAACGGATTTTGGCACTGTTCCGCGCCTATATAAAGTAAACCAGGGAACACAGGGCGGTAAGCAAGCTCAAGTAAGCTAGCACAAACTCTCTTCCTTCTCCATACGCTGCATCTTTGATTCCTCTATTCTGTTGCATTCAAGCTCCCGTTAACTTAAGCATCGGAGTGTCCCCCACCGGAACACCGCCGGCCCTTGGGGACTTTGTTGCAGGTAAACCGGGAGAAGAGCGCTCTAGCCCCGCCATCCAAGCCCGGTCTGGAAGAAGTTGTGGCAACACCTTTGTTTCAAGATTTTGTATGATAACGTTGTTGATCCTTCATCAACACCTAAGTCTCAAGGTCCCCCTATGGATGATTTTGGGCAAAAGAATGGTGAAGATTTGTTAGAAATTTTAGGAAACATTAAGATTAATGAATAATCTTTTCCTTGGAATATCAAAGTTAATGTTCCCATGACTACTTAGTATTAGTGACATATCCTTGTCAAGCTTCCTTTATCTCCTCCATCGTTGCCACTCGAGCCGAAATTGTTAGACATCCACCAATGCATTTGTCCTGAAAGCATTCTAAAGTGATTGCCATTCTGTCTTCTCATACTTGGTCTAAGCATTTGGATCTTCTTGGCAAAAGATTCAATGATAGTTACAAGCAACTAAAAGTTAAGAATAATGTCTTAAGAGCATATATAATATTCTAGCGAAGTTTTCGGTTCATGGTTCACCAACCGTAGAAAGGAAAACAAGGGATGGGAACCCTCTAGATGTACCACAAATGAAATAAAAACATTTAGAAAATAAATAAATGCATTTTGTTAGGCTAATGAAGCCCAAAGTGATTGCCATTAATGATAATTAAAATAAGCAGGAGACCGTTCCAAATTTAAATAGATTTGTATAGCTGGCCTACCAAAACTTTTAGTGAAATTAGCTGCGGACTGATCGTTTTGCAATTATGAAAGAATCTATATGCCAACCTGAAGGAGATGGAATAGAAAAAAGATAAGGTAAATTATATTTGTAATCTTTAAACTATATCGGGTTTCTTTAAATAGTTCTTAAACTATAAAATCTTAACTTTTGGTCTTCAAAATTTCTAAACTATTTTAATGTTACCCTTCATCCCATTTTTTTGACTTTCTCATCAAAAATCTTATTTGGCATTACCGGTACTTATGTGGCTGGTTTTACTTGAATAGGTGCATTGGTTCTAAGCTTGAAATAAGGAAATTTAAAAAATATGATGATGTCGTATACAATAACGGTTCAGTTTTCTTCCAAAAGGATGGTACCATTCCCTTCTCCAATCATTTTTTCCCATCTCTATCCTAGTTTCTCAGGGCTCCTCTAGTTCTTTCTTCTTGAAAAAAATTCTTCTTCCTCTCTTGGAGGAAGACCGCCGATTGTCATGCTGGTTTGACCTAATTGGACACTGGTTTGCATATTGCAGGAATCCTCATCGGTATTCTTCTTCCGTCCACAACAGTTGATACTCATTCTACATTCGGAGGTCACATGGATGCCTTTCCCCACCAAATGAAAATTTGCATCCATGTTATTTTGGGTTATAGAATGCATGTTTGTACTTTGCTTTGTAAAAACCATGCTTTTTGTTGATAAAGTGTAATATCAATCTATAAAAGTAAAGTATAAATTGAAGTTAGGAAATTTAATTTTCTTATTTTAAGTTACAAAATCTAATTTGAAGTTAGTAAATTTAATGGAACTATCCATCCTTATTGAGTGGGATTCACCTAAATAATTGTCTGGCTGTTCCTTAGCCCCGGGGTTTTTATTTCAGTTTAAAATAATGAAGTCCATGGCACTTAATAGAATATGAACAAAGCAGCAGTAGTTTGCTATGGCTGTAGAGAATTATTAAACGATATTTTTTCTTCTCTCCACAAAATAATTTGCACACTTATTTGCATTCAAAAGCTGGTTACATTGCTTCTTTTAATCTGAAAAACATAACCATTGTAAGCACTGAATTTCTGCACTATATCTTTAAATTATAATATAAAATCTCAAGGGTTGTTAATTAGTTAGTTCTAAGCTGCCAGCCTTCATCCCTTCTAAATTCCTTATAAAATTGATTGCAATGTCTCATTGTGATAATGAGGATTGGGCTTTGGAAGAAGAAAGAGAATACCTATTCAATGTCACTAACATCTAGTTTGGGAAACCTCGTAGTGATCAAAGTGATAAGCAACTTATTATAGTTTGGTCATAGCAATACACTTGACTGGTCTATATATCTTGACCTTGGATGAGTTTTCCATTGTGACCTTTTAATTGATAGGTTTGCTTTTGAGTTAGCGTGACCAAGTAGTCCATTTGCCCTTGTTCTTCACTTATAAGGCTTATCATAGGTAACACTAGCTTAATATAGTGAGCAAAGTGCACAATGATGTAGGTATTGTTGATAAAAAATTTGGTACACTTCAAGGTTTACCAAAAATAAAAGTATGAAGATTTCAAAACGAGACATACAAAAATTCAGATCTAGTCCTAGGAAACACATATGGGTTTCAGATTGTCACCAATACACTCTTTCCCTTCCTCGCAACTATATGGACCTGCCAATAAAGGATATTGATTGAATTCCTTCCAAACTCCTTTCATATCCAAAGCTTTGCTTAAAAATAAACATTGTCAGAATGGAAAAGAAGGGGGTGGAGGGGTTGGAAAAGGCAACATAACTATTTTATTTTGGTTAAAGGAAAAAGAAAAAGACTTTGGCCCTTATTTCTCCGAATCAAATAGATCTCATCAATGCTAAAGATATACCTTACAAGTTATTATCAAGAAGTGCATCTTAGCTTGCAAATGACTCACCGAGTTGATTGATATCTTTATATATTTAATCTTCTTTAATCAGCTAGCTCCTTTATCACGTTTGCCTTCATGAACACTTCATGTTAATTTTAAATCCCATACAATCCTTTACTTTTAAATTTAATTATTCTTGGTTGCTTGTGAGGATGGATGCATGCACATAGATTTTGATTGCACTTTTTGTTTCCTTTATTATGTCAATAGATTTCAACTTTTTTAGTCTTCTACCTCTACAAGCTTCTATCTATTCATAATTTAATCTTTATGTTCCTTTACTTCCTTTACTATACTCATCTTGGTGGGCCTTCTTTTTTTAGCATGTAGTCCCGAAACATGTTGGAGCTTTATATGTGACTTGCCAATTATTCAAAATATACTTCAAGGTTGTTTCTTATCTATACTTAGCTTTTTGTTTGAGTCCTTATTCTGATTCTACTCTTTTGAGACATTGTTTATGTGCATGTGAATGCACATATCTATTTACTCCATGCTAAAGTTTGAAAGTCAAAATTTGCTACTTGGTATAGTGTATCTGTATTGTAGTGTCATAAGAAGTATTGAAATTGCTTAAATATTTGATTTTGAAGAATTTCCAGCTATAGACAGAGTTATTTTATATCCTTTACTGATAAGTTTAGTGGAGATTTTTAACTTTTTGACTTTTATTTAACATTGCATTTCCTCTATTACTTTTCAGACCAAGATCATTGCATGATATTTAAATTGAATGATATATTTGCTTTAAGCCTGAATCAAAATGCATGCATGATATTTAAACTAAAGTGAGATTTTTTAGTTGTTTAATATACTAATAGTAGTTTGTAATAGATGCAATGCTTGTGAGAGGAAGTTGTTTAATATACTCATGGTAGCTATTTGATATAGTCATAGTAGTTTAGAGTCTCAAACTAGTTTGAATAGTTTGGGTACATGCTTTCTGTTTAGTCAACCTTTCAATATTAAGATGACCAGCCTTATTTTTCTTGATCATATGAATGTCCTAATTCATATCACAATAACCTGAGATTAAAAATCAATGTAGGAAATATCCTATAAAAATTGAGAGAATGTTGATTGAAATATGCAAAATAAATTTTCATGAACTACAAAGTTTTATATAGGATATCTACCTCAAATTTTCACGAACTACAAAGTTACATATAGGATTTCTGGAAATAGACATCTCATTTAAACTTGCAATCCATGTAGTTCCCCTAAAATATTCATCTTCCAATTGCTTGTTTGGCCATCATGTAAGTTCTTTCTAAGGCATTTTGTATGTAGTGCATTCTGCCTGTGTAGATTCATACATATGTTATAGGTTCTATTTATTTGAGCAGCTGATATATAATGAATAAGTGATACTGCATATATAAAAACTTAATAAATCAATATGAAGCTATTATTCAAAATATTTTTTCTACTTGGCCATCATTGTTATTATATAATTAGAAATGCTTTCATTTATCTGTAGTTATGCCCTAGGATTAAAATATCGCTGCCATTTCTTTTTCTATAACATTTTATTATGGTGGCAAGTTCATGTTCAAGCCTACAATATAGTACATTGGGAGACAAGTTTTTATATATGATAATGCTAATCCTAGTAGAATATCTATTCTAGAGTTAGAGAGCATGTTAGAGAAAGTTGGGGTTTCCAACTTCTCTCAATTTTACTATGTCAAGCCAAGAAAAGGTTTAAATAGTGGCTTGAAATTTATCTTAAAGATCAAGATATCTTAAAAATAATTTCAGATATTCTAGCAGATGAATGATACATTTTATGTAGAACATTAGAGACAAAAATAACAATGGTCATCAGGGAGCTGTGCCAGAGCTGAAACCAAAGTAGTAGGCTTAACTATAACCTTATTCAACTACAAAGCCTTTTCTAAATATAAAATATGTACCCATGCATAGACCTAGCCAGGATGTTAAGAAAGGCAGTGAGCAAGGCTATGAGAAAGGTAGTAAAGAAAGTGAAGTTCAACTAAAAAGAGTACTTCTACAAGATAGTGATTATATCAGAAGTAATGCTAAAGAGGCCGAAGAAGGTGCTACAAGACAACCAGCTAAACCAAGGATTAAAGGGGGTGACCCAATGACTGAAAGTGGTGAGCCAAGAGCTGAAGGAGATAAACCAAGGACTAAAGGTGGTGAACCAAGGATTGAAGGTAGTGCACCAAGGGCTGAAGGAGGTGAACCAAAAAATAAAACAACTGATCCAAGGGCTGAAGACAATGAAAACTAGTAGGATGTTTCCTCAAAATATACAGAGTCCAAGAAATTAGTTTCATTGCATTTATCAGATGAGGAGCATGGACCTACTTTTGATGTATCCAACAAGGAAACTGATATGGCAAATATGACATTTAAGTTGGACATGAAATTCAAGAATTTTGAGCTACTTAAAAGAGCAATAACAGAGCATGCAATAATTGGGGGTCACAATATGAGATTGATGAAAAATGACAAAGTTGGGATGAGAATTGTATATTAAGAAAATTGTAACTAGAAACTATATGCTTTGTTGATACAAGATGGTTCAGTAGATTAAATCTTATCATGGTGAACATACTTGCTTTAGAAAGGTATGGAATATGAACATGAAATCTACTTTTCTAGCTAATAAGTACCTAGAAAAGTTCAGGAGTCAGTCATCTTAAAATCCTGTGAGATGGTTATGTAGGTTAGGCAAGATTTCAATATACAAATATCAAAATCTCAAGTATACTTGACAAAGAAAAAGGTAATGGAGATTATACAGGGATCTATTACAAAGTAGTATAGCAGATTGTGAGATTATGTAGAGGAGATCAAAAGGATAAATATTGGTAGTACAATAAAGATGCTTGTTGATACACAAGAGCCGGGTGGTGAACCAATTTTCAAGCAATTTTAATCTGCTTTGTTGCTCTTAAATATGATTTTCTGGATGGCTACAGGCATATAATTATTCTAAATGCTTGTCATCTCAAAGGATCATATTTGGGATAGTTAATGACTACAATAAGTATTGGTAGCAATGATGACATGTACCTAATTGCGTGGGTATAACACCGCAGAAAAAAAAAAAGAATTGTAGTCGGCCCGGCCCAGACCCATGCGTGGGTGGGCCAGCGCGCCGGCTAGGCGTGACGCGAACGGGGGGCATGGACGAGCGACATGGAGGTGCTGGAGGGCGAGCGACATGCGGCGCACGAGCGCGGGGGGATGCGGGCGGGCATGCGAGGTGCGACCTGGCCCATTGCGCGGGAGCGCGGTGCACGCATGGACCATCTTGATCTGATCACTGCTACACGAGTACTTAACTGTACCCAGAAACCTTCCGTCCCTGGATTAGAAATCCAGATAGTCCAGTACCAAAGTACAGTGAGTTGCTCGCAAGCTACCATGACGATCTCATGTCCGAGGGATAACTACGTCCATATCAAAACTCTAGGCAGAAAAAAGTACAGACGGGTCACGTTCGATGAAATGTCAAACACAACATCTGCATGCCATACCAGTGTCTCCACACTCCTTGGTTAAGAGGACAACCAACGACTATGGCACACAATGACCTATACTTGATATACTATCATCCTGAAATAAGTGAATCATTTGGTTGCGAACAATTTTAGGACTATATGATATATCCTCTCTATATCACATACAAATAGTCCTAAGGACTTCATCACTCAAGAACTAATTACAGAAAGATGAAATAGTGATGAACTGCCAGAATAAATATTTTATTCAATAATATAATTCATATACAATTACATCAAATGTACAATTGTGTACAGTAGAAATTGATTTTGGAATACATTTCCCAACACATATTAGCTATAGTATATATGAAATAAAATATTTAAAAATTAATTTTTGTGATATGTGTAATAGAATATTTGATGTCATAAATAATTTTTAAAAAATAAAATAAAACCTGATTTAGAAGGTAATAAAATCACTATCCTAAAGGAGATTTAGTTTCTTTCTTATGCAAAGAATAATTAGACCTCTCACTCTCCTTCAAGGTACAATCTGGAAACTGATACTCTAACATTCATCAGTGACATGATCTCAAATAAACGCTGATCAATTCATCTTCAATCCAAATAATAATAAAAATATATAAAACTTGAGTGAGAGAGAGTATATTTGAGTAGAGAAAAAGAGAAAGAAATTGATTTTTGGAAGCTTTTGGATGATCTTGAGAGGCTAGGAATTGAAGTCTATTTATAGGCTCAAATCTTCGAATAAAATACCAAAAAGCCTCCCAAATTAGCTGTTGGAATGAATTAAAACATAATCAAATAAAAAAATGCAGTTTCAAATCATTAAAAGAAATTTTAACGAAAATGTATGGGCCGAACGATTGCTCGCACACAGGCTGCACATCATGGAAGGTCCACGGAGTTTTTTGAAACTCCTGTAATATCAACAATCCCCCATAAGTTTCAAAAAATTTATGAAAATATTTAAATTCAATAAATAATTTAAATAATAAAATATTTGGGTTTTTACTGTAATCAGTACAAATACCTTCTAGATTTAAACTTTTATTTAGTATAAGATATACACAGTATGAAAACGAACTAATAATAATGCGGGTAGCGCTATTTAAGCCATGCACTTATCTTGATTTTTATGAATTCATCCTAGTTCTATAGTCACGGTCTCACGACTACTCTTATTAATGTAGATCTTCTAAGGGTACATGTAATAGAATCATACATCCCTAAACTTACAGCCTTGAATCTATTAAAAACTATACACAACCTAACCATCATAATAGAGCACTACATCATAGGGATGAGATAGAGATAGACTCCAAATCGATGCTTCCAAACATCATCTCATAGTTATTTTCCTTTAAACCTTAACCATGGGGTTACCATCATGGTAGAGGTCTACTCTAGTAATTAATAGATGGGCTTAAGCCCCATTCTCCTTAATCTCTCAGGTACCGTAGCCATTATAAGGCCTTCGATTAAAAGATTAGCCAAGTTATTTTTAGATCTTATAAATTGAAATGGTATCACATCTTTCATTTTATTTCTTACAACTTTATATATGATCAGGATATGATTGTTCATCTTTTTGTTCATTGTCTATTGATTTAATAGATCAATTAGAGCTCTACAATTATAATTTAATTAAATTTTTAAAAATTTTTATTGAATAATTTTTATATTATTTATTAGATCTTTTAGCCACTGTGCTTCAGTACATACAATGCCAAGAATAATTAACTTAGATTCTAATGTACTTCTAGTAATTATTGTTTATTTATAAGAATCCCAAAATATTGCAGCTCCTCCTAACAAGAAGAGATATCTAGTTGTGGACTTAATATCTAAACTATCTATTATTCAATTAGAATCACTATAACCTTCAAGTATTTCTGGATAGCCTGAGTATACTAGAGAGTAATCTAAGATTTCATTAAAATATTTAAAGATTTTTTTCTAGAGCTTTCCAATGTTCTATACTAGAATTACTAGTATACCTACTCAAGTTGCCTACAACATAAGCTATATCTAAACGTATTCTATTTAAAGTATATAATAAGGATCCTATCATATGGAGATATTTTAATTATTTAACAAGTTCTTTTAAATTTTTAATTAAGCAAGAACTATGATTATATAAGGTAAAAATAAGATTTAGATCAAAATATTCAACTTTTTAAGCATTTTTTGTATTGAATATGCTAGACTTATTATTCTTCCACTATCTACTATTTTAAACATTTTTCTTAAAATTATATCAGCTTCTTCTAAGTCTTTCATATCAAAATTGTTTGATAGATAGCTTTTAATTTTTTGAATTACTTTCATTGATATTCTAAATAATAAAATATTATCTATATACAAATATAATATTATAAAATCTATATTCTATTTTTTATAATATATATATGTCATATTTATTTATTTTAAAATTATTTTTTAAGATAATTTTATCAAACTTAATATGCCATTATCTAGGAGCTTATTTTAAACCATTAAGTGATTTAATTAATCTACATACCTTATATTCTTATCATTTTTTTTCAAATCCTTGGAGTTTGTTTATATAAATTTCTTCTTTTAATTCTTCATTTAAAAATATAGTTTTTATATCTATTTGATGGATTATTAATTAATGAATTAAGGCTAAAGCTACTAAAATTTTTAGGATTATTATCCGAGCATAGGTATCAAAATAATCAATCTCTTTCTTTTGACTAAACCCTTTGCTATTAACCTAGCTTTATATATTTTTATTATTCTATCTAGCCTAAATCTTCTTTTAAAAATTCATTTTATTCTTATGGGATTGTTTCCTGGAGGTCAATCAGTCAAAATCTAATTTTTATTAAAATGATCATCAAAGTGATCAAACATATAATTTATTAAGATTTTTATTTAATTTATTTATCTTTAAACTCTACGAGCTTTGATTAATTTATTTGTATTGTCTTTAAAAATTAATTTTATATACTATAGTATAGGTTTGTAGAGATCTTCAATTGATTTTGCACAACATGAAATTATAAAAAAGATGTTACGGTTAATCAATTAAAAATATAATTTATATATAAATATAAATATATAAAGTGTTGAAAAACTTTTAATCTTTTATGCTTGGATCATGCTTTTATGTGCATGCAAAACCATAATTACAGAAGACATATCTTAAACTATTGTACCGGTCTGTAGATTACGCAGTCCTTGAGATGCCCCTCATGCAGTCTTGAGATGTCCCTTTCTTCTTTGCAAGATGACTAGTATTCTCTCTCCTCACTCTCTTCTTCTTATGTAGACGATTGATGGGAAATTGTATACCACTATTATGAGATTTGAAAAAAAGGGACCAGGTAACCTTTTATTTATAACTGCATGTGTCTCTTCCATCAGAAAACTAATAAAAGATTAAAATTTTAATTAGAGTTTTACTCTAGTCCTGGTTATTCAATTTTATTGAGAATAGTTTCTTTTAATCAATTGGACTCTGATCCAGTACATTTGATCGAGTCAAAAGTTGATCATGATAAGATGATAATTAGGCCACCTATTAGATTTTAAATTAACATTCTTCTACTTTTTCTATATTATCCTTAAAACAACTTTTGATTCTATCAAAAATATTTATTTTAAAAATAAATAAAATATTTAATTTTTTAAAATAAAAAATAACAGTATTGAGTCAAATTTTGAAATTGACCTAACGAGTGCACTCATATTTTAAAAATTATCCAATTGTCTATTTCTAAACAAATCCTTTATACTTTGATTAAGTAAAAAATCATTGATGTAGATCATAGCAGTTATACATCTCTATTGACATACTCCTTTTCATGTATCATGACATCAATAATTTTTACTTAACCTGGTCTTATATACTGGAGTACATAGGCTATCAAAAATTATAATGCCTATCATAATGGTCCCACTGTAATGTCATATAAATGACCCTTCTGTTTACTTTAATTTTGATAAAAGTCAATTATAATGTATACAAACAATAATTGAACAGAAGTGATGGTAGTCAATAAACTATTAAGAGATCTCAAATAAGTATCTATTACAAATTAATTATCCCAATGACAAATATCCATAAGTTTTACATGCTCTTTAAAAAATTTGAATATTAATCTTTTAGTCAATGGATCAGTCAATATATAAGCAATACCAATAAAATTAATAGACACTTGATGATGACTAATTCTCTCATTTACTGCAAGATATTTAACATCAATATGCTTATTTGCATTGGTAATATTGCCATTATTGGAGAACGAAACTGCAGTAGAATTATCATAATAAATTTTCAATGGCTTGGAAATAGAATCCACAACTTATAGTCCAGAGATGAACAACAATACAATCTGCATCTGAATAACTGATCACCTCCAACTGATCAATTATTCGATAAGTGAGCATGTAGTCCTTAGTCCCCTGAAAATATCACATCACTTTCTTGCCAGCCTTCTAGTGATCCATACCTAGGTCACTTTGATATCTACCAAGCATTCCCGGAGCAAAACTAGTATCAGGACGAATATATACTTGAGCATACATCAGACTACCCACTATAGATATATAGAGTATATCTTTTATCTGATTTCTCTCAATCTCCTTCCTAGGATACTGAAATTTACTGAATTTATCATCTTTAATAATTGGTACTTCACCTGATGAGTAGCTTAACATTCCAAACCTTTCTGGGATCCTAGTAATATAATTTTTTTGGGATAAACCAAGTAACCTCTTATTTCTATTACGATGAATTTCTATACTAAGAATATAAGAAACATCTTTCATATCAAAATATTCGAAAAGAAACCTTTTAGTTTCATACAAGAGACCCAAATCACTGTTGGCTAGTAAAATATCATCCACATATAGAACCAACAATATAAACTTACTCCCACTCACCTTCAGATATATACATTATCAGCAATATTTTTTTTAAATCCGAAAGATGCAATGACATCATTAAATTTTAAGTACCATTGCCCAGAAGCTTGTTTAAGATCATAAATGGATTTCTTTAATTTACATACCGCCTTTTATTTTCTTATATTGAAAACCCTTCTGGCTATTCCATATACACTTCTTCTAATAAATCTCCATTCAAGAACGCAGTCTTGGCATCTATTTGATGTAGCTCTAAATCAAAATAAACTACTAATGTTATAATATTTTTGAATGAATCCTTTCTAGAATAGGAGAAAATATTTCAAAATAATCAATACCTTTCTTTTGAGTGAGTTTCTTTGCTACAAGCCTAGCTTTATACCTTTCGATATTACCTTTAGAGTCTCGTTTGGTTTTAAAAATTCACTTACAACCAACAGGCTTAAACTTTTCAGGTAATTCGATAAGTTTCCAGACTTGACTTTTATTCATGAATTCCATCTCATCTTTTATGGCATTTAACTAAAGTTCAGAATCATCACTATTCATGATATCTTTAAATGAAACTAGATCATCCTTAATTCTAATATTATAATCACATTCTTGTAAGTAAACAATATAATCATCTAGAATAGTTGATCTCTTAATTCTAGCAGATCTCTGTAATACTCCAGGTTCAGTGTTATTGTGATTATTTTTAATCAGGTCAGGTTCATTGATAGTTTGTTCGAGAGGTGGTGTATCAGCCTCTTATTGATATTTCATAGCCTCAAAACATCTCTAGGCATTGCTATAATAGGAAAAGATTCTCTTATTTCCTCTAACACTATATCGCATGATTCACTACTCCCATTATTATCACCATTTTCAATGAACCTAGCTATTCTAGTTTCAATAATTCTGGTGGTGTGTGATGGACAATAAAACTTAAAATCTTTTGACCTTTTTGGATATCCAATAAAATAATAACTTATAGTTCTGGGATCTAATTTTTTTTCTTGTGCATTATATAATTGAGCCTCTACAGGATAACCCCAAACATATATATGTGCTAAATGTGATTTCCTACTCGTTTATAACTCAAAAGGAGTTTTAAGAACGGCCTTACTAGGAATACGATTTAAGAGATACATAATAGTTTTCAAGACTTCTCCTCATACATATAAAGGTAATGATGAATTACTAATCATATTCCTTACCATGTCCATTAAAGTACGATTACGCCTTTCAGCCACACCATTTTGTTGAAAATCTTTTGGTACAGTATCCTGTACTACAATGCCACACTGTTCTAGTAATTTGGCAAAAGGTACAGGATTATGGTCAGATTCATCATATCTGTCATAGTATTCACCACTCCTATCAAATCTCACAATCTTAATTTTTTTATCAAGTTGATTTTCTACTTTAACTTTGTATACCTTAAAAGCTTCCCAAGCTTCAGGCTTTTCATGTAATAGAAAAACATAACCATAACGTGAGAAATCATCAATAAGCATGATGACATACGTTTGCCCTCCAAAACAAGGTGCAAAATAACCATAAATATCGGTATGTATCAATTTTAAGAATCTTTGACTTCTAGTGGTATGCTTTTTATTATTTTTAATTTATTTTCTTTTAATACAATCGATACACATACTAAAATTACTAAAATCTAGATTTGATAAAATAACTTCCTTAACTAATCTAGTTATCCTTTCTTTTGATATGTGACCTAATTGCCTATACCACAACATCGAAAAACTCTCATTTACAATACTGCATTTCATTTCGATATTGATATTTAAAACAAGTAGAGACTGTGTAAAAGAAGAATCCAAATTTATTTTATATAAACCATTGCACAATATTCCAATACCAACTAAAACAGAATTTTTCATTTATTTAAAACTTAAATTTACAAAAATAAATGAAAAACCTTCTAAATCAAGTTTTGCTAATGACACTAAATTTCGAGATACTAAAAGAACAAAAAAAATATCATGTAGATCTAATTAAAAACCGATATCTGTAATAAGTCTGTAGGTCCCAATTGAAATAACCTTGGACTTCATCCGGTTTCCCATAAAGATCCACCACTCTCTATCATTTGGTTTCCAGCTTGAAAGGAATCCCTGCAATGAATTAGAAACATGAGTTGCAGCATCCGAATCAATCCACCAAATATTAGAAGGAACATCAATGAAATTGGTTTCATAACAAACAAGCGATAAGAAAATACCCTTCTTTTCAAACCATTTTCTTTTTTTTTCACAATCCTTCTTGACATGTCCCTCCTTGTTACAGAAAAAACATTTCACTTTATGTGAACCTTTTTTTGACGAATTGTTATGCCCTTTATTTTCTTTTTTTGCCTTTTTTTCTTTTAGATCGCTTCTTAGAAATCATGTGAATAACTGGAATCCCTTCCTGTGCCAGTCACTTTTCCTCTTGCACACATTGTAATATAAGTTCATTCATCAACCAGGATTCTTAATATATGTTATAGTAGATTTTAAATTGAATAAACTGTGATGGAAGAGAGTTGAGAACAAACTGGACAAGGAAGTTTTCAGATGCTGTCATTCCTAGGTCATTTAATTTTCCAGATATATTATACATTTCTATAATATACTTTCATACTCCAGAAATTCTATCATAATTTATAGAGGTTAACTTGTTCATCAGGGTACCAGCCAAGGCTTTATTTGAATTGGTGAATTATTGCTTTATAGAGAAAAGGTACCCAAAAGTCAATTTATTATCAGGAATATATCCCCTTATATCTCTTGCTATAGAGCTCTTAATTATCATGAGAGACAATCTATTGGAATGCTCCCACTTTTCATATAATTCCTTTTAATCAGGAAAACTAGTGGGAGTTAAAGGATCAGGCTGAGATTTACATAGAGTCAAATCTAAGTCTAGACATCCTAGAACAATAAGAAGCTGCTTATGCCAATCAGATTAATTTAATCCATTCAGTGTGGAAATATTCGTTAGATGCAATGAGAGTGAAGCAGAGATCACAGCTATAAATAAAGAAATATCCATACAATTACTTTCATGATACAGATTCCAAAAATAATAATTCTGCTAATAATACTTACTATATAATCATAAAATATCTTTGGACAAGAATTATAGCATATAATAAGTGCTGTAACTAATTCAATCATAAATTTAACCATAATAATGCCAAGATATGCATTACATAAATCACAAATAATAATAATATGAAATATGTAAGCAACAACAGTAATTATGGCATAAATATATAATTTATATTTAAATTATAATCCTTTATATTAGTTATACTTTTAGTGGTTTATTATGATTACAAAAATCCAAGATTATTTCCATCTTTGGGTGTAGAACTTCCGATCTTTATGTAATTCAAGTTGGTCAACTTATAACTATCAATTTTGCATCTTATTACAGTCACCTTTGGGTCAACTATAACAGACACACCTTTATATAATTCTAAAATATAATGAGAGAGAAAATCATTAGCTTTCAAGAATTCATCTATCCAAAATCCATAGGGTGCTTCAGGCCCTTTGGAGCTATGCGAAAACATCCTTGAATAATGTAATAATGAGTAAAATTACTAATAGATAATTTTAAAAATATTTAAGTTTTTAATCCTTTATAAAGAACTCAATCAAAATGTTCTTCAAATCATTACGAGTCTAATAGCTCAAAAATCTTTTAAATCGGATATAAATCGAGCATGTTATAGTAATTTTAATAAAATTTAATAAAAAAAATTAAACTATAAATAATAGAGGACCAAGCTGTAAATGGCAAACAATATAGGAGCTTTCTATAAAACAAAAATAAAAAACTGACAGGAACTTAAATATAAATTTTAATTTAAATTTATATATAATTTTATTTTTATAGAGATTAAATTATGAAAATCTTCTTAACCCAAATTCGCTGATTCGGTTCGGTCATATCTCTGACCCGTTAACCCAGAAGCCGAAAGCCCGTTTTAAACCTTTCTTATTCCCCTTTTCTCTCCCATTTCTTCTCCTTCCACCGAGCTTCCAAAAACCTCCATTAATAGCGTCTTGGAGCTCGGGATATCACCCAAACAAGGACCACCGGCCGAACCAAAGGTCCGGCAATCTTCTCACGGCCGCCGGCGACAGGGTCGCCGGCTTCACGGTGATCAAGATCACCGGGAAAGAGAGCTTAAAAAACCTTGGATTCTCTCTTCCCAAATTCCACCGCCGGCCGAGACCAGCCATCGACGGCCATTTCCCGGCCGCTAGCGACCATCTCGTCGGCTTCACGGTGGTCAAAACTACCGCCAGGGCTGCCCCACTGGTGGCCTCCATTTGGAGCTTCGGTGGCAACATCAACGGTAACCTAGTTGCAACAAACTCGGAGGTAACATAACAACCCCAACACACAAGCAAAAAAGACAAGCCAGAACAAAAAAAAGAGAGAGGTGCAACCCCCACCAGGAAGAGGGGCATGGCACCACCGACACTAGCGCAAGCTCGACCAAGAGGGCGAAGTATCACCACCTCCACCACCACAATAGATGGGAAATGAGGGAAACAAGGAGAGACGGAGGAACAGGGAACCCCTCTGTCCCCACTATCATTCTTCCCCTGTAACGTTTCCGTCTTCACACACATCTTTTACTCCTCCTAGTGCAGAGTCCATCATAAGGGACCCGACCAGGAGGATCTGTTCTCCTGGATCGTCACTGACTTGATCATCGGAGTGCCCCCACCGGAAACCCCGGCCCGGGTCACTAACCCCTGTCTTGGAGGTCCAGGTCCACCGGATGATGAGGCAGATAAGGAGAGTGCATCCAACTTGGAGGTCCAGGAGCAGAGGATGATCGGGTAGCGAAAGGGAGCGCACTCTGGCGCCGACAGTAGCTACGGGCCACGGCGATCTTGGCGGCAACATTATGTATCTCCAGATCCATGCACTTCCAACCCTTCTTCCATTCATCATAGTCAATGAAGACACACTTTCTTACTTTAGGATCTAGCTTTCTTTGTTTAGAGACTGGTACATGAACATAGTATGGATGACTGAACATCTTAAAGTGCTTGACACTTGGCTTCTCTCCAAACATGAGCTCATAAAGAGACTTCATATTAATTGGGCTAAGAGGAACCTGATTAATGACATAAGCTGTAGTATGTAGGGATTTGCATGGTGCTCCTAAGCTTTGAAGAGACTTGGAAGGCCAAGGCAGGGAAGTTGGATGCGATCCCTAGGGCTTGGGGGCGTGTCTCAAGAGGTTCTTGGAGATATTCCAAGGGATTTCTGGGATTTTTTCCAGGGTCCCAGAATCATATTGGGTCAGGGGGCTTGACTTAGGGTTGAGGGTTTTCTCACATTGATTTGTTAAGAAAAGTTTTTTAAGAGATTGTATCATAACCCAATTGGGTTATGGGGATTGGGTCCAGGTTTATTAAGTTGGTTAGGAGGTTAGCCAGTTGGTTGGTTGTAACCAATTAGGAAATCCAACCATATGAGGTGTTCTAACTAAATTTGTTATGGGCTATCCAAGTCCTAATTGCCTTAGGATTGTAACAAACCAAGAAGTTGTTAGCCCAAGATGAGTCCAAGAAGTCCAAGATGGTTGACGCCCAACTTGAGAAGGATTTCACCGCCCACTCTTCTATAAAAAGAGAGGGCACGTGTGAACTTGGAGGAGCATCCAAGAGGGGCCGATCCCTTTGGGGTCTCTTAGTTTGGAGAGAGGTCGACCAAGAGGGATCTGCATGAAGACTTTCTCACAGTCATGGAGTGACTGTGAGGGGCTGATCTTGGGATGCCCCTTGGGGGTGTGGACCGTGGGAGACCTCCTAGGTACAAGGATGCCATGGTGGAGGACTTTTGAGAAGACCACGTGAGAGAAATATCAGGTGGGGACATGGTCATGGGAGATCCTACGTGAGGGAGTTCGTGGGTAGAGCTCTTTCCGGTAAGAGAAGGCACGATCATGGCTTGGACTTGCAGAGAGGTGCATGTGAGGAAGATATCACATGGAGGGCTTGGACCGTGGGGTGTTCCACGGAACTTTGGAGAAGGGATATCTGCATTGAGGTATTGTCCGTAGATAAGAAATGCACGTTGAGGTATTGTCCGTGCGGGGCTGTACGTGGATTCTTGGAACGTGGGGCCTGCAAAAGAGAAGACAACAGGACGGCGAGAAGCTTCTGAATTTTTAGAAGGGATGTCGGGGTTATGTCTTAATTGTATCAAGGGTTCTTCTCCTAAGGAATGAATAAAGCAATCTCTCATTTTCTCCAACATCTCTTCTCTATAACTTCATATTGCATGATATTGAATCCAAGAACAGGTTGTTGGATTATTTTCTTCTAGAATGCTACTGCTACATATAGGTGCTGGTCCGGAATAGTGCCTAGAATTCCAACATAGTCTTTATACTTTTCACCCATAAAGTCTTAGGTAAATTCTTTGTATGTTGCCAACTTCTGCATATCTCCACAAGATGACAAATTTTCCTCTTCGCCATGCTATTTTGTCATAATATCTTAGCATAAGAAAGTTCTATTTTAATTCTATATTTTTAATAAAATAAAAAAAACTCCTTTGAAGTGAATTCTCCTCTATTATCAGTCCACGGTCTTTTAATTTTCTTATCAAGCACTCATTCAATAATCATCTTGAAATCTTGTAATTTAAAGAAGAACTCTGACTTCTCCTTGACAAAATACACCCAGGTGAAGCATATGAAGTCATCAATAAACAATAATATATGTTTGTAGCCAGAGAAAGATGAAGTTTGGGTAAGACTCATCAAATTCCTATGAATAAATTCTAATGGAGCCTTACACCTTAAGAGAGAACGATCAAATGACCTCAATGTACTTGCCATATGGGCAACCTTCACAAACACCAAACACCATCATAACTAAAGGAAGATAAATTGGGAAGCCCCTGAAGAAGGCTATTGACTACTATAGCCTTTAAGTTGCCAATATTAATGTGGCTAAGCCTTACATGCCAAATAGCCCCACCATTATTTGTGCTCATCTTATCAACATAAGAATTAACAGCTGAAAGAGCATATAAGCCTTTGGCCTACTTACCAATGTAAATAATTTCCGCCTTTATCTTCTTAGGGTTTTGAAGAAACTTTATATCATGAGGTTCTGCAGCTTTCTTGGATGGCATTATTAATCTACCTTTAGGCCATGCTCCTTAAAATTGTATCATGCATGTCCTATATTTCTTTTGGTGCCAAAATCTTCAAGCACCAGGGATGCTGAAGTTGGTGGTACAGGAAGGTCACCGAGGTAGAACCTATAAAAAGCCATGAACAAAAGGTATCTGGCATGGGCCCTTTGACACTTAAGTTAATATTCTAGCACAACAAGAGTATGGGGAGCATAATGGAGAGTTTTTTTTGCATACCTTAAGAGTCCCCATGGGCCTCATTTTATAGGTAAAGGATAAGGGTATTTTTGGAATAAGAAGAATCTTGGTAGATTTGGTAAGAATATGGCTTATCAGCAGGTTGTCAGAGGATTGTTCATTTATAGAGGGCATCTAATCCATTTTAATTGAAACCTTGTCCTTAAGTGGAGTTTGCCACATTTTTATTATTAGCGATTACTAGGTATGATGTGACCTTTTGGCCACATGTCTAGTACCTGGGGATGAGCGTCGGTAGTATTAGCCTTCGTGAGCTCAAGTGGGCATATTGTCTAAGGACTTGCCCATTATGTCCAAGACTAAGGGACAGTCCAAGTGTTCCCATTGAACTTGGGGCTTGGTCAGCCGGAGGATGCGTGATTGAACGGTCTTAGTTGAAGGTGGGATATACCGATAGCTTTCGGACCATCCAATTAAAGGGAGGCTAGTCGCCACTGATGCTGGGTTGGATGAAGGTGGTCGATGGCAACACTTGGCTTGGTCTAGCCAATTAGGATGTCATTTTTTTAAATAAAATGATGAATGGTCGGATAGAAGATCACTCATGCTAAGCACGTGATCCAGCCACATCTAAGCATATATGAGTGAGACTCTTAGACGACCAAGGGTCGGATCTAATAGACGATCAATGAGTGCATTTGATAACTTTCGGAGGCTAGTTGATAAATGCCAGTTGTTGTCGAGACCTACTCAGATGAGGGTACTCATTGTTTTAGTGCCCGGTTAGATCCAGTTGATCGAAAGAGGCTTTAGTCTTCCTAGCCAGAGGATGAACAAGGAGTGTTGCCCGTATGGCCATCGTGTGGCTGAGAAATGCTCAGAAGCACAGCCAGCTCTAAGGCTTGCTTAAGTGGGGGAACTTGACAATCTGGTATTTCAGCCAAACTTGACCAGTTTAGAAGAGCACCAACTTCTCCAATTAGAAGTTGGCTAAGTGGTGGGATTGACATTGGTCATGTTGTCTTGCCCAATAATATAGGAACAAAGGGGGAGTCTTTTTCTAATTGAGATATCTACCCGACAAATGGTCAGTGACACATACCAAGACTGTCCAATCAGCATGTTGATATCTGATAAGTTTTGGACCCAGTCCAAACCCACGCACGTGGCCCAGGCATGCGCGTGCAGGCGAACACGTGGACGTGCGGGCGCATGAGCTCGGCCCAGCCATAGGCGGGCATTATAGGGGCATTTCCCGACCATTTTTTAGGAGTTTCCTAACTAGTTTCGTACGGTTCACCACGGTCCATGGGCCTTCTGAGCGATTTGAACCATCTGATTACTTGATCGAATGGTTGAGATAGATTCAAGGGAGATTAGGCTTGATCAAGGGCTTTTGGATTTGGATTTTGATGCGATCTAAGGCATTGATCTCATATATAATGGCCTGGAAGGTTTCTTGACAGTTTTGGACTCTTGAGATGAGTTTTGATGCAATTTTTGATTGGTTTTGTTCTTCTTTTCAACAAGGGATGTTGAGGATTATTTTAGGAGGCCAACAGAGTGTAGAAAGCCAAAAAGAGAGCCACGAAGAGATTTTGCAATCTAGAAGAGAAGAAGAAAGAAAGAAAAAGGAAAAGGAACAGAAAAAAAACAAAGAGAGAGGGGGAGATCTCGGTTCGGTGGAGAAGAAAGGGGAGTGGAAAAAAAAAGAAAAAGAGGAATAAGAGGAAAGAAGGAAAGAAAAGAAAAAGGAAAAAAGAGGAGGAAAGAGAAAGATGGGAGAGAGAAAGAGAAGAAAATAAAAATATATATTATAGGAGAGAGGATCGAGAAACTTTCTTTCTTAAAGTTCGTGAAGTTAAGGTTTTGGCTTTGAATAAAGTTATGTGTTATTGTAGGGGGTAGCCTTCTAAGCAGACGGATATTATACAGGCTCCAGGTATAGATTGATACTAGATATTTTGAGGTTAGCTCTTGAAGGTAAGGATCTTTGGACTTGATCACTAGTTAGATATATGTATTATAAAATGATTTGATCCGTGCATATATGTATTGGCATGCATGATTTATTTTTGCATGGTATAGTTGACGTTTTATGATGAACAGTATGATTGTTGTTATTTATATTCTTGAATACCATATTTTATCAAATAAAGTGATCTTTGTATGAGTTGGACCATGATACTGGTTATTGGAAAACTGAAAAGATATGATTTGATTACATGATGTGAAAGTGAATACGGTATTTGGACTAGCCATGCCACGAGATCGTGGTTACACAGCCTGAGCCACGAGCTTTGTATGTGGAATAGCCGGTCACGGGTGGTTAAAACGTGGGACAGCCTAAGCCACAGGCTTTGTACGTGGAATAGCCAGCCACGGATAGCTAAAACATGGGATAACCAGAGCCATGGGCTTAGTACATGAGCTGGCCTGGTCACGGGCGGAGAGTACATGCTTGATTATGAGATTACCACTCATGGATTTGAGCATGACCATGGTTAGTCCAAACCCTAAAGATGAAGGATAATTAATGGAAACACTAAAAAGAAAATATGATATTATCATTGGTTTTGTTATACTTGATATTTGTGTCATTTTGGTTGGGGGATCTAATTAACTATTATTTTTCAATTATTTTCAAGTTATATTATTATTAGTATGATTGTTTGGAGACCTTACTGGGTTGTAAAGCTCACAACCCCCTATTTATTTTTCCTTCTCAAAGTTGTGCAAGATATTCGACCTTGGTAGTGGATTGGATTCATGGTGAAATGATGCATATCAGGGATCTAGCTAGGTGTGAGGCTGAATATCAATATTTAGATTGTATAGTTAGTTTTGTTTTGCTAGATCTATTACTGATACTTATGTAATAACTCAATGGATCATTTAGTAGTTTTGACTTGAATAAATGGATTGTCTAGTTATTACATAATTGTTTAAATAATATTGGTTTATTTGAAATGATTTTTGAATGAAGTGAATATTATAGGTCTTGCATGATCTCTAGAATGCATTCTAGGATTTGTGCGGCCAGTCGCGTAGCCGATTCCAGTGCTGGAATCGGGGCATGATAGAGTAATATCAAAGCTTAGGTTATGATCATTTGGGATGATGATACAAGTGGTTAAAATAATAATAACATGATGGTTATTAGGATATGACAAGAATAGTGTCAGAGCTTAGGTTATGATGACATGGGACTGTGGTATAAGTGATTATAATAGATAGGAGTGACATCAAAATTCAAGTCATGATTATTCGAGACTGTGATCTAAGAGATTAGGAAATAACATAGTAGTGATTAGGACATGACATGAGTGATTTTGAAGCTTAGTTTATGATTACTTGGGAATGTGATATAAATAGTTTGGATGTGACATGTATAATATTGAAGTTTAAAGTATAATCACTTGGGATGGTGATATAAGTGATTAGGATATGATTTGACTATCAAAATTTGAGTAATGATCATTATGGATTATGACTTAGTATCATGATCAGTTGGGACATGATAAAAGTTCCAAGAATGAATTTGAAGTTGGATTTCAAATCTTTAAGTGTTATGCATAAGATCTGACTTATGATTAGGAACATGATTTTTGATTTGAAATATAAGTAATGGAATTGATTTAGAATGAATGTCAAGGACTGGATGATTTGTACTCTTTGATCATGATAAGTAAGCATATAATAGATATAGAAGAGTTGGATGGGATGTATCCTTGTCTTTGATAAGTAGGTTTGGTCCAAGCTTCAATAGTACTGCCCTGGAATTATAGCATGTTATATTAATAGATTATGTTGAATAAGTAGGTTCATCAATTGAACGATTTTGGAATCATGAACTTGATAGGGATGCAGATTATGATAACATGCCAATTTTGTTGTTAATTATTGAATTATAAATTTTAGTATTATTGTAAGAAGATGTTTAAAGTATAGGTTAGGAAAGAGTTTAATGATATTAAAAAGGATATGTTTTCGATGAATCAGTATGTGGATTATCATTGAAGATATATAAGAAAAAATATGCTTGGGATGATGTATAGCTTTGTAGCTCTCTATTGGTGGATTAGATTCTTTTATGTTAACATGGTATATATATTTTGATAGAATCTTGATAGCCTATGTTAGTAATTTTGGATTGAATTACTGGATCTATCCTATAATTGTTGGGGATTATTGATTGTGTCTAACTTTAAGTCAAATAAAGATTTATAAGAAGATCTAGGTTATCATGCTATCGATATTGTATTAAGCGAAGAAATTGATATGAAAATACTTATGTGTGTTTAGCTTATGAGGGACAATATTCTAGATAGTTGTTAATTGGTGCTAGGAGTATGGTAAGATAGTTCTATGAGTGATAATATAATTGATTCTATTCATAAGAGCATTGATTCAAGTCATTTATCCTATTAGAGTTAATGATAACTTTCTAAGAGAAAAGATGATCTAGATTGTCTAATTGAAATATTAAGAAAAGTATGATTCATCCAGACTTGAACTAGAGTTATTGGTGTCTCAAAAGGATGGTGAGATATATGCAAGGACTTTTAATATGAAAATTGGGTCAGAATAAATTTTGATATGATATGCCTAAGATGTGAATGAGATAAAGAGATTCAACAGCTTTACTTTAATAACTTGCGATCTCCGTGGTACCAAAATAAGATAAATTTTTGAAGGGATTCATTTAGTAAACCTAGATGGTTTAGTAAATTTTATCAGAGTACGCAGTGAAAGCGTAGTAATCTGAGTTATTCTAAAATCTATTAAGAATGTTAACTTTATCTTAGAAGTGTTATGATGGGAGCACTTATTTGAATTCCAGTAACAAGATTTTAGTATTAAATAAAAAGATAATGTTATTGATCTTTGGACTAGTCTATAGGTGTTGCTATGCAATTCCATCAATAGGTTCCCTTAATGTAGAAAATTCTAGTAAAAATTTTGGACATCTCTAAATCTGGAATAATGAAGTGATGATCCTTTATCCAGCTGGGATCAGAAATATTTTAGACATCAAGTTTTTTTAGTTATGACATTATGATTTCTTTAGTTAAAGAGAGCTTGAAGTTATCATAAGATAAAAGATTAATTATAAAATCATGAAAGAGATCGATTGAAGAAAAATGTTAAAGACCATGACAAGTGTCTAATAATCAAAGTTCTTTTATTTGTGTTAATAGAATAGAATAGGGCCAATTATGATATAAAGTGAATCAAAAGAAATAAATTTCAGGGACAGAATTTTATATTTTAATTCAAGGTTGAGGCATTAATGTTTGTTTGAAAAAAAAAATTGAAAGAATTTATAATATAGATAGATGGTGATGATCAAAATAAAAATGCTATATCATATTATTATAAAAAAGATGTATGAGAAAAGCATTCTAAGAAAGGGATCACGCAGAAGCTTGAGGATAATGTTAAATTATGTATATTCAAGGTTGGGCCATCATGAACTTATGTAGAATTGATCAAGGATAATTAATTATAGTGAAATCGAAGGATTAGTATATTTGGAAGAACTCAAGAGAATTTGATACGTATCATAAATGGAAAGGATTTAGTTTTGAGTATAACATAATTTCATTATATTAAAATGTTGAAAAATAAGTATTCTAAGAGGTAGACTAATTAGGAGATTGAGATTAACATGAGAAGTTGGCTATTTTCAAATCTTAAACTTCAATCAAGCTAATTTCGAAGACGAAATTATTTTAAGAGAAGGAGAATGTAATAACTCATAAAAAAAAGGAAAAGAAGCCAAGCCGGCCAACCTGGTTGGACCCGACCCAAATCCACGTGCGTGGCCCAGCATGCGGGTGAGCAAACACGCGGACACGCGGGCGCATGGCTTGGCCCGGCACATGGGCACATAGGCATGGCCCAAGCCCACGCATGGGCGTGTGGGCTCGACCCAGCCGGAGGTGGGTGTTGTAGGGGCATTTCCCGGTCATTTCCCGGGCATTTCCCAACCGGTTTCGCATTGTTCACCATGGTCCATGGGCCTTCTGAGCGATCTAGACCGTATGATCGCCTGATCGGATGGTTGAGATAGATCCGAGGGAGATTAGGCTTGATCAGGAGCTTTTGTGTTCGCATTTTGATGCGATTGAGGCATTGATCTTAGATCTAACGACTTGGAAGGTTTCTTAATGGTTTTGGACTCCTGAGATGAGTTTTGATACAGTTTTGGATTGGTTTTGTTCTTCTTTTCAATAAGGGACACCAAGAATTATTTCAGGGGGCTAACAGAGTACAGAGAGCTAGAACAAAGAGCCAAAAAGAGAGCCACGAAGAGATTTTGCAATCCATAAAAGAAGAAGAAAGAAAGGGAAAGGGAATGGAAAAGAAAAAAAATAAAGAGAGAGGGGAGATCTCAGTTCGGTGGAGAAGAAAGGGGAACGGAAAAAAAAGAATAAGAGGAATAAGAGAAAAAAAAGGAAAGAAAAGAAAAAGAAAAAAAGAGGAGGAAAGCCAAAGAGGAGAGAGAGAAAAAGAGGAGAGAGAAAGAGAAGAAAATAAAATATATATTATAAGAGAGAGGATCAGGAAACTTTCTTTCTCAAAATTCATGAAGTTAGGGTTTTGGATTTGAATAAAGTTATATGTTATTGTAGGGGGCAACCTTCTAAGTAGAAAGGTATTATGCGGGCACCGGGTATAGATTGATACCAGATATTTTGGGGTTAGCTCTTGAAGGTAAGGATCTCTGGACTTGATCACCATTTAAATATATGTATTATAACATGATTTGATCCGTGCGCATATGCATTGGCATGCATGATTTATTTTTGCATGGTATAGTTAACTTTTTATGATGGACAATATGATTGTTATTATTTATATTCTTGTATACCATATTTTATCAAATAAAGTGATCTTTGTATGGGTCGGACCATGATACTAGTTATTGGAAAACTGAAAAGATATGATTTGATTACATGATATGAAAGTGAATACGGTATTTGGACTAGCCATGCCATGGGATCGTGGTTACATGCCTGAGCCATGGGCTTTGTACATGGAATAGCCAGCCACGGGCAGTTAAAACATGGGACAGTCAGAGCCACTGGCTTTGTACATGAAATAACAAGCCACGGGAGGTTAAAACGTAGGACAGCCTGAGCCACGGGCTTTATACATGGAATAGCTAGCCACGGTTTATTAAAACGTGGGATGGCCAGAGCCACAGACTTAGTACGTGAGCTAATCTGGCCATGA
Organism: Areca catechu; assembly: GCA_021397845.1. Classification (NCBI taxonomy): domain Eukaryota; kingdom Viridiplantae; phylum Streptophyta; class Magnoliopsida; order Arecales; family Arecaceae; genus Areca; species Areca catechu. Next base: position 88,863,786 of record CM038048.1, on the reverse strand, counting down.
GCGGAGACTACATGGTTGATTGAGGTTGCCAGTCATGGGCTGGAGCATGATCGTGGTTAGTCCAAAATTCTAAAGAAGAAGGATAATTAATGGAAATACTAAAAAGAAAACATGATGTTATCATTGATTTTGTTATACTTGATATTTGAGTCATTTTGTTTGCGGGATTGATTAACTGTTGTTTTCCAATTATTTTCAAGTTATATTATTATTGGTGTGATATTTGAAAACCTTGCTGGGCTGTGAAGCTCACAACCTCCTATTTATTTTTTCTTCTCAGAGTTATGCAGGATATTCGAGCTTGATAGTGGATTGGATTCGTGGTAAAATTATGCATAGCAGGGATCTCACTAGTGTGAGACTGAAAATCATATTACATTGTGTAGTTAGTTTTGTTTAGCTAGATCTGTTACTGATACTTATGTAATAACTCGATGGATCATTTAGTAGTTTTGACTTGAATAAATGGATTGTCTAGTTATTGCACAATTATTTAAATAATATTGATTTATTTGTAGTGATTTTTGAATGAAGTAAATATTGTGTACCTAGACCTTGCATGATCTCTAGAATGTATTCTAGGATTTGTGTGATCGGTCGCGTAGCCGATTTCAGTGCCGAATTCATGGCGTGATACTAAATGACTCCTTTAGATTCTAGAAAGGATAAAGAGGATGAAAAATATGAAATATAGAAAAGAGAAAAGGGAGAAAGGGAATCTTTGTCATGAAGTGGAAGAAGAGTTTTGCCATGCAAAGCACATGGCATGGCACTGCTAGCCTAGCCGAGCTAAGCATGCATGCATGCACATGTGTGGTCACCAACCAACATTCCCCAAAGCCTGACTTAGGTTTCTAGGAAAGAAAACTTATTTAAGTAGGGAGATTTTCTTTCGATATGAGACTAAAAAAAGGAAAAGATTTTCAAAATAATTAAAACTACTAACAAATAGAGGACAAGATTGGTTTTATTTTTAAAATTTAAATCTTTTATAAATTAAAACTTTAACACAACTAACATGTACCATAAATGAAAAAAAAAGAAAATAAATACATGGATTTTGTTATGATATGAACCCCAAAGTGATTGCTATAAATGATAATTAAAATAAATAGGAGGTTATTCCAATTTTTTTCTCTGTTTGGTATAAAATGAATTGGAGAAAGGATAGATGGAGAAGGAAGGATGGATGAAAAAGAGGATTGATAAATAAAATCCTTCCATTCTTTCATATATTTGGTAAAATATAGAAGGATTAATAAGAATGCTCTCTCCTCTATTTGATAGAAAAAGAATAAAAATAAGGATAAATGATATTTGAATTACATTTTTGCTAAACTACCCTTTGATAAAAAAATATTATTATTATCAATTTATAATCAAATTTATAATATTTATAATTTATAATTATATATAAATACATAAATATTTATTTTTAATTTATTTTAACTAAATAAATGATTTTATAAATTAATTATTAATGAATTAATTTGTTTTTATATTAATTACATAAATAATTAATTAATTAATAATTTAATTTACATAATTAATTTTATGAAAATAGTTAATTAAAAATAATATATAAAAATTTAAAAAAAGGTAACTAAAATTATTTAATTATAATTATAAAAATTATGGGTTAAAATTAAAATAATTAGTAATAAAATTTTAAAGTTTAGAATCAATAGTATAAATAAAATAAAAATACATATAAATATGCAAATGAAAAAGTGAAGAAGTATTATAGTTTTGTTAAAAAACTAATTTGGGATAATTTTATCCAAGCAAATAATCATCTCTTACATATTCTATCTATTGTGGCCACAACCCAACAATCTGGCCCCAATAAACCAACTAGATTGGCAATTAAACTGGAGGCAAACTTTGATTGAGTACCTATTGCCAGGTATAAGTACTTGTAGCCAAGTACGAGTACCTCCTTGATCTAGCACTTGTGGCCAACTACAAGCACCCATGGCCAAGCACGAGTACCTCCTTTGTTGAGTAACTTTGATCAAGTACCTGTAGCTAAATGCGAATACCTCCTTAGCTGAGTAATTTTGACCGAATATATGTGACCAAGTACAAGTACCTGTAACCAAATACAAGTATCTCCTTGGTCAAGTATGAGCACCTATGGCCAAGCATGAGCACGTGTGGCCGAGAGCAAGTACCTCTTTGGCAGAGCACCTATAATCAAGTATGAGGACCTATGGCCGAGTATAAGTACCTCGTTAATTGAGCACCTGTGCCAAGTACAAGCACCTATTGCCGAGTATGAGTACCTATAGCCGAGTACGAGTATCTCTTTGGCTAAGCACATGTGGTCGAGTACTAGCAGCCTTGGCCAAGCATACCAGCCTTGGTCGAGTAGAATAGCCTAAGCCGAGCAAAGCAACCTTGGTCAAGCACCTCAGCCTTTACCAAGCAAAGCAGCCATGGTTGAGCAAATCAATATTGGAGTAAGAGGAAGAAGTGAACAAGTTGCAACTATCCCAACAGAGATTGTGGCAGATAAGATTCTAGCAAATGCTGCCATCCTAGCAGAATGATACCAACAAAAAAAGATATAGGAGACAAGATCCAACACCCAATAGAAATCTATTTCTATGTCAAAAGAGGTCACCTCCATAATGACATTTAGTTATCCTGCATAGCTCAATAAAATTAGTAAGAAGGGATTCCAGCGAGATACATGTTCACACCCCTCTCTACATGCTCATTCTAGCATTTTTCTTACCATGGCTCTCAGCTCTGGCTGCTGTTACATAAACTCTCTCCATTGACTTAGCATCGGAGGGTCCCCCACCAGTATCCACCAGACAAGAGGGACTGTTCTTACAGGTCTCTATCCAAGAGGCATCCAAGAGTAAAACCTTAACCCACCGGAGAAGCCAGCGGGACCGCTCGGCACCAATCAAGTTTTAGGGACAAGTGATTTGTCAGTAATAGGTTGGTGCACCAAGAATGAGGCAATATTAAGAAGAGATCCAAGAGCTTGAAGCCCAATGGTGACGATGCGAATGCAGGATGCTTCAACTGATCGCACTAGATATTCTTCATGCCATGATAAAAAGCTCAGCTAGAAACTAGTGCTCCTCAATTAGTGAATCAATAGCAACTATTCGCGAGCCAGCGGAACAGACCTAGATCCAAGGCATGAACACCTCCAGACCCATCGAAGCCCATCTAATGTACCAAGTCCATGGGGCCCACCGGTGCACCGACTCCCATAGGACCCATCGACCCTGAAACCTATGGGGCAAACCAGTGCACCAATGTCCATGGAATCCATCGATCACCAAAACCCACAAGGCCCATAAGCATATTGATGCCTGTGGAACCCACCAGTGCACCGAAGTCCATAGGGCCCACTAGAGTGTAGTAGATCCATAGAAGTCCACGATATCCACTAAAGCTTCTCGAGCTATTGACTAATTAACAACTAGTTGCAGTAAAGATAGGTGCATTTCTATACCACCATCTCTTATGCATCCAACTAATAATTGGTCGCAGTAAAGATAGGTGCATTTCTATACCATCATCTACTATCAGTCGATTAATAACTGTTCATAATAAAGATAGGCATATTTCTATACCATCATGTCCTATCTGGTCGATTAACAATCGATCGCAGTAAAGATGGGCATATTTTTATATCACCATCTCCTATCCAATCACTTATCACCTAGTCACTGATGAAGATGGTTGCATTTCCATACCATCTCCACCAACGGGCTCCCCAAGCCCTTCAACCGACTAACATCCGATCAACTATAAAGATGGCTACATTTTCACCTCCATCACTTCTCTTTGGCTACTCAATAACTAACTTCTTATAGTCAGGTTTTAAATAGCAATCAACTTCTCATAATTAGGTTCCACTTAACAACTGGCTTTCCATAATCCAATTCCAAACAATAACTGACTTCTCACAGTCTAGTCTAAATAATAGTAGACTTTCCACAGTCAAGTTCCAAGCAACAGTAGACTTTCCACAGTCAAGTTCCCAGCAACAAATGACTTTCTATAGTTAGGTTCCAAGTAATAACCAACTTCCCACATTCAGGTTCTAAGCAACAACCTACTTTCTATAATCAGGTTCTATTCAATAAGCAACTTTCCACAATTGGTTCCAAGCAACAACCAACTTTTCACATTCAGGTTCTAAACAATAATTGACTTTCCATAGTTAGGTTCTGCTCAGCAACCAACTTCTCGTAGTCTATTTCTAAGCAATAACCACCAACTTCCCACGGTCCAGTTCTAAGAATAACTAACTTTCCATATCTAGGTTCCACTCAACAACCAACTCCAACAGTCAAGTTCCAAGCAATAATTGACTTTTCACGATTCAATTACGAGCAAAGCTAACTTTTCATAGTCCGATTTTACTCAATGACTGACTTTCCATAGTCAAGTTCCAAACAACAACCGACTTTCTATAGTCAGATTCCAAACAACAATCGACTTTCTACAGTAGGTTCCAAATAATAACGGCTTTTCACAGTCAAGTTTCACTTAGTAACCAGCTTTCCACAAACTGCCTCCAAGCAACAATTAGCTTTCCACAACCAACTTTTCATAATCAGGTTCCAAATAATAACTAACTTTTCACAATCAAGTTTCACTCAATAACTGACTTTTCATAGTCTGGTTCCAAGCAACAATGAACTTCCCACAATCCGATTCTAAACAATAACCAACTTTTCATAATTAGGTTACACTCAATAACTGACTTCCTACAATCAGGTTCCAAGCAACAATCAACTTCCTACGATCTGGTTTCAAGCAACAACCGACTTTCCACAGTCAAATTCCAAATAACAACCAACTTTTCACAATTATGTTCCACTTAACAATCGACTTTTCATAGTTAGTTCCAAGCAAAAATCGATTACCCATAGTCCGATTCCACTCAACAATCAACTTTCCACGGTCAGGTTCCAAGTAACAACCAACTTTCCTTGGTCAAGTTTCACTCAATAACTAACTTTCTACGGTCAAGTTCCACTCAATAATTGACTTTCACAGTCATGTTCTACTCAATAATCGACTTTCCATAGACCAGTTCTAAGCAACAATCGACTTTCTATGATCCGGTTCCATGTAACAACTGACTTCGATAGTCAGGTTCCATTTAACAATCAACTCCCACAGTTAAGTTCTAAGTAACAACCAACTTCCACAATCCGGCTCCAAGCAATAATTGACTTTTCACGATCAAGTTCTACTCAATAATCGACTTCCCACAGTCATGTTCCAAATAACAACCGGTTTCCTATAGTCTAGACTCTAGATCGAAGCACCAATAAAAATCTATGATGACTTCAAGATACAAATGCTACCATAGGTCGAGGCAAAAGAAGTGATGCTACTCCCTTTGTCCAAAAATAATAAAAATCGAAGTACATGATCAATGACATTTAGGCTCGGGAGTGGGAGGCGATGTTATGGCCACAACCCAAGTACCCAGCCTCAATGAACTATTCAGATCGATAACTAAGCCAGAGGCAAACTTTAATCGAGTATCTTGACCGGGTATGAGTACCTCCTTGGCCGAGTAACTTTGGTCAAGTACAAGTACCTCCTTAGCCAAGTACCTGTGCCCTAGTATAAGCATCTATGATCAAGTATGAGTACCTCTTTGACAGAGTAACTATCGCTGAATACAAACACCTATAGCTGAGTACGAGTACTTATGGTCGAGTAGGATTACCTTTTTGGCTGAGCACCTGTGGCTAAGTATGAGCACCTGTGGCCAAGTATAAGTACTTATAGCCAAGTATGAGTACCTATACCGAGTACGAGTACATCTTGGATCGAGCACCTATGGCCGAGTATGAGCAGCCTTGGTCGAGCAGACCAACCTTGGCCAAGCTGACCAGCTTTGGCCGAGCAGAGAAACCTTGGCTAAGCAGACTAGCTTTGACCAAGCAAAGCAACTTTAGTCGAGGAGATCAGCCTTGATTGAACAAACCAACCTTGTCCAAGTAAACCAGCCTTGAACAAGTAGACCAACCTTGGAGAAAGTGGCAAAGATGAACAAGTTACAACTATCCAAGCAAAGATCATGACTAACAGGATCCTAGAAAATGCTACCATCACAATAGAAAGATACCAACAAAAAAGATATGGAAGACAAGATCCCAACACCTAACAAAAATATGTTATCCATATTAGAGAAGGTAATCTTTGCAACCATATTTGATTATCCAATATAATCCTATAAAATTAAAAGGAGACCCTCGTGAGGTAGATCTCGGCACCCCTCTCTACATGCTCATTATGGTATTTTTCTTGCCATTTATAGCTCTCAGCTCTGACTGTTTCTACCCAAACTCTCTCCACCGACTTGAGCGTTAGAGGGTCCCCAACTGATAACCACCGGTCAAGGAGGACTGTTCTTGTAGGTCTCTACCTGATAGGTGTCCAAGAGTAAAATCTCATCTCACCAGAGAAGTCAGTGGGACTACCCAGCACCAATCAAGTGTCAAGGCAAGTGATATATCGACAATACCATCTATCCTTTCTCATCCTTGTAATTTATAAAAATACAAAATAGTGAGCTCAGATGAATAGAGAACCCCTCTTTTTTATCAATTTTTTTAAAAATGTTTTGAACCAAATGATAGATAGGGGCTGTTGATGCTGAATCCTCGCCAACCGAATGGAGTAGCTCACCCGCCATATCGCCATCAATGGGAGCCTGCAAAATAACTCCCCTGACCGAAATTTTTCTGGTGGGGGACACTCCGATGCCAAAGTTAGCAAGAATTCAGGCAGCAGAATGAAGAACTCGAGAGCAGAGAGGGTGAGAAGAAAGAAGAAAATGGCTCAAGTTTGCTCAGAGTTAGCTTCCTCGAGTGTCCCCTCTTACCAATATTTATAGGCAAAAGTGTAAATACTTACAGTTATGGGAGTTGTTAGGAAAACCTCCTCATAACAGTAAGTAGTGGCGGTCAAAAAATTAGTTATTCGATCATGTGAGAGGTTATAACTAAAATAGCCTTTAACCATTTTAAGTTGAAAGATCGTCCAAAAGTTTCAAATATACTCCTTTTAGAGAGAGTGTCCGAAGTAGATCTAACAACCTCTTCGGAGGGCCTTCCTTGGGATGGCTCGAGGAAATATTAGTTATATACTTCAGACACATCCCTTTGGAGTGAATAAGAAAAATAACTACTTACTATAATGTCGAAGAGACGAAAATATTCCAAGGCATAGTCTTCGGACTAGGCTGAAGATACGAAACCAAAGAAAATAATAATATCCCATAGACATATTCTTCGAACCAGAATGAAGATATGAGGCCAATGGAAAGAATAACATATTCCAGGCATACTCTTCGGACCAGGCTTAAGATATGAAGCCAAAAGGAATAAAATATTAATAAATCTGATGCTTTCTTCAGATCATACCAAAGAGATTTCTTTTAGTACATTAATTCAGCTAATAGACCAAAATTTTAAAATTGGCTTGACAGATGGACTGGTCAATATTTTATATTAAACTGAATTATCATAACAGCCACCCCCCACTTCCAAGTTTGAAATAATTTTATTTCAAAAATGGGAGTATCAGAATTTATCGTTTACAAAAAATGGAGCAATGATGGCAAATCTCTGATAACTGTCATTCATAATAACTGCTTGGTAGCATGAAAATCATGCTAAGAACATGTATCATCTCCTTATTGCTGTTCCAAAAAGATAGTACAGATTTGAAAAGCCTGGCTGATCTTTTTATTAAAAAGCTTTTCGAAGAACGTTAATTTTGGGATGATGATTCATCCAAGTATAAAATCTTCAGACTTGAAATAAAGTTAAATGCTCCGAAACTTAAGGCAACAAGTCTTCAGATTTAAAATAATACTAAGTCCTCAGACTTAGGATAATTGAGAATAATCCTGAGATTTAGAAAAAATAGTCTGAAGATGATAATACCAAGTCTTCGGACTTAAAATAATACTAAGTCTTTAGACTTAGGATAATTGAGAATAATCTTGAGATTTAGAAAAGATACTAAGTCTGAAGATGATAATACCAAGTCTTCAAACTTGAAATAACACTAAGTCTTCGAACTTAGAATAATTCTGAAAGATTTCAAGACTGAAAATATCAAGTTTTCAAATAATAATACCAAGTCTTCGGACTTGAAATAATACTAAGTCTTCGAACTTAGAATAAATGAATAATCCTTAAATCTTGAGAAGATATCAAGTTTTCAAATAATAACACCAAGTCTTCGGACTTGAATTAATATTAAGTCTTTGGACTTAGAATAAGTGAATAATCCTAAGATCTTGAGAAGATATCAAGCTTCCAAATAATAATACCAAGTCTTCGGACTTGAAATAATACTAAGTGTTCGGACTTAGAATAAGTGTAATCCTGAGATCTTAAAAAGATATCAAGTTTCCAAATAATAACACCAAGTCTTCGGACTTGAAATAATACTAAGTCTTCGGACTTAGGATAATTTTGATCTGAAATAAGATAGACCACGTGGGTCATCCCTATTTTTTGGAGAGTGAAATAGGTTGATCTGACCTTGGTATTTTATAGGGTAGATCATGTAGATCATCCTTATGCCATTTAGAAAAAGAGAAAAATTAAGACAGGCTGATCAAGCCCACATCGGTACTTCATAGGGTAGATCACGTAGATCATCCTTGTGCCTTTTAGAAAGAAAGAAAAATTAAGACAGGCTGATCAAGCCCACCTCGGCACTTCGTAGGGTAGATCACGTAGATTATCTTTATACCTTTTAAATAAAGATTAAGACAGGCTGATCAAGCCCACCTCGGTACTTCATAAGATAGATCGCAGAGATCATCCTTATATTTTTCAAATAAAGATTAAGACAGGCTGATCAAGCCCACCTCGGCACTTCGTAAGGCAGATCACGTAGATTTTCCTTATGCCTTTTAGGAGAAAATGAAGATTAAGACAATAGTTAAATCTTATCCTGAAAAAGTAATGGGATTTTTTCCTTTAAACCTCTTAGGGTTACTGTCTTTAGCTTCATCCTTCCATCCAATTGACCGATGAAACATGCCAACATTTCCATCGGTCGGCCTTTAAAGAGGTAGTTCGGCTTCATCAGTGATTCTTTGAAGAGTCGTTGCTTCGGCTTGAGATTCCAGGCGATTGATATATTTTCCCAGATACCCTCTTTATTAAGTCCTCAATGGCATCCCGAAGCTGAAAACACTCTTCAGTATTGTAGTCATGGTCTTGATGGAATCGGCAATACTTGCTTTTATCCCTTGTTTTAGCAGAAGTCTTCAGGGGACGTGGCCTTTGCAAGTAATTTTCCTTTTTTATTTTCATCAGGATCTTCTCCCTCGGCAAATTGAGGGGTGTGTAAGAATCAAACCGATTACCTTGGACTTGGGACTGCATCTGGGAATCAAAGCATTATTTGAAGATGTGAGCATATTTGGTCCCTTGATATTTTTTTTTTCTTAGAAGGGTTCCTCCCTTCAGTGAGTCTACGGCTCGCAGCCTGCTCTTCAGCAATAGCATACTTCTGAGCTCTTGCTAGTAGTTCGGTGTAGCTCGTAGAAAATTTTTTGTCCAGGGAAAAAGTAAACCTTGACGATCTAAGACCTTGTTTCAAGGCTGACATTGCCACATGTTCATTTAGATTTGGAATCTCCAGAGTGGCTGAATTGAACCAAATCACAAACTCCTTGAGACTCTCCCCTTCATTCTATTGAAGGAGAAATAAACTATCAATGTTACACGGCATCTTCTGACATATTCTGAAGTGTGAGATAAATTACCGCTCCAGTTCAGTAAAGGAATGGATAGTCTTCGGCAGTAAGCTTGAATACCACATTCGAGCTGATTTCCTCAAGGTGACAGGAAAAGTGAGGCAATATAATGCATCAGATGTTCCTTGCACCATTATGTGAGTCTTGTAACTTCCTAGATGGTCAAGGGGATCCGAAATCCCATCATAAGCCTCCAGTTATGGGAATCTTGAAGTGCCGAGGAATGACTTTGTGATGGGGGAAAGAGATGGGTAGGATCGTTGGTGAGCCTAGAAGTCACCTAAATTAGGGTACTATATTTTTTTGGTATTTTTTTCTCTAGGGGTGGCGATGGAATAGTGGGGATGTAGGATAGGGATCTGGATCTCATGGACTTTGGGACTCACCCTAACGAAGAGACCTCTCACCTCTAGGGTATTACACCCTCCTCGATACTTGGAGGCGCTAGGATGGATCTCAAAGGCCACGAGGGGATAGAGAAGATGGAATGGGAAGGGGGATAACTGGGCATGACCTCACATCATGTCCTGGGGTTAGGCCTCATACCCTCTCCTCACAGAGTGAAATAAAAAAAAACACTCTTTTCTAAAACTCATCTCAAACCAGTCAAAATACTGGTCCATCTCACCTTCCCAATCAATGTAGATCTTTGGATCTAAAATTCCATCAAAGGTGGGAGCTTCTAGCCTAATGTTCTTCATGGTTCGGTCATCTTGATCAAAGTGAATTGGGGTGGGTCTCCTGACATTGGGTTCATAGTTAGGCTCATGATGGAATCTCCTTGGGTTGGGCTCGATGGTTTGACCAGGGTGGGGTCCTCTAGGAATTGGATCGTAAAACTGATCTTGGGGAGCTCTCCTAGGGTTTGTTTCGTAGAGAGGGTTTTGATATGGAATCCTTCTAGGGTTCAATGGGGTCTCGAGTTCAGGTGCAAGACTTGGCTCAGGCTCAGTCTGGGCTTCATGATTGCTTTCTGGGGTTCTAGCCTCTAACTGATCCAACCTAGTAGTGATGTGGGCTAACTGCTCATTCATGTCTTGGTTGGTTTGTGCCATATTCTGATTTGTTTGGGCCAATTGCTCAGTTAAACTCTTAGTCAGTTGGGCCACTTGATCATTTAGGCCTTTGATTAAATTCCCTAAGTTTTGGTCCATGGCTACACTTGACTGGGCTTGGATTGGTGAATACGGTGTTCCTGCTCTAGTTGTCATGCATGCAAATGGACTCAAGTTCGAGCTAAGGTTTCCTAGACCTAGAGCACAAATTAGAAGTCTAATTAAGTGAACCAACTAGCTAGTAGTACTTATGGGACTTAGCCAGGTAGGTGGAGGGGAGTGTAGGTCCCTGATTGCCAACCTTAGACACCAATCTGAGATTGGCCAGGTAGGCGGACCAAATCACAAGCCCTGATGCACCAATCCTAGACACCAAGCCAGTAAGCACACACCAATTAGCTGACACAGTTAACTTGACCCTAACCTGAACCCAACTTGTTGGTGTCCCTAACCCACTAGGGAAATTAACGTTCTATTTTTTTTTTAAATCATGGCTTTAAGACTTGATTAGACTTAACTCAACTGAATTAGACTTAACTCAACTGAACTGACTTGACTGACCTAGACTTTAAAACTTGAAATGGACTTACAAGAAATGAAATTTTAAAAGTAATTACAGGACTCAATAAACACTCTTGATTTGAAACTCAAAATTAATTACAGGACTCTTGAAAAGGAAATGACTCTTGAAAATAAAATATTTTTGAACTAAAGGATACAAGGTAACCTAATTATCTTCGATCCAAATTGGGATAAGGCTAACCTTGTTGGAGTGAAGTTTCTTTCGGCTTCTGGTGTCCACACCACTTTGGCCATGATCCAATCAGAGAAAAGAGGTTGGGAGTTGAAAGCCACTTCATCGTTTCTTCTTTGATCTGTGAGTCTGGCTATCTGTGACTCAAAGAATTTGAACTTTTCTTCAAACTCAAAGTTCACTTCCTTTTGCCTAACCCTTCCAGGTGTAGAATCTCCGAAAGAAACAGAGGGGGAACGTCTGTGTCTCTTCTTCCCATTATGATCATCCATGCATTATTCTGGTAGTGAAGCATTATGATTGCAGGATGAATGGATCCTTGAGGAACTTGGAGTGAGCTCTTGACATAGATCCTCCCTTCTTTTAGTTTGATGGCTGTGCTGTGAAATAGATGGAGGACACTGTCTTTGAATATCAGCTTCTTGAAAATTTTGAATCAGAGTTGTCAAAGCATCTACTCTATTCAAAAGAGCTTCAAACTGTTGTTGTCCTACCATCAACACAAGAGGTGGCATGTTATTATCCACTGGAGGGTCGTTTGCCTGAGAAATAGGTTGATCTCTGCTTGTAGAAGCATTCTGGATCTTCCCTTTCACCATTTCTGCTTGATCAAAGCTCCCCTTTAACCAGAGGAAACGGATCTATCCCTACCTAGTGCGCCAATATGTTGACACTGAATCCTCACCAACCGGATAGAGTAGCTCGCCCGCTAGATCGTCATTGATGGGAACTTGCAAAACAACTCCGCTGACCAGAATTTTCCCGATGGGGGACACTCCGATACCAAAGTTAGCAAGAATTTAGGTAGCAGAATGGAGAACTCAAGAACAAAAAGTGATGAGAAGAAAGAAGAAAATGGCTCAAGTTTGCTCAGAGTTAGCTTACCTCGAGTGTCCCCTCTTACCAATATTTATAGACAAAAGTGTAACTACTATGGTTATGGGAGTTAGTTAGGAAAACCTCCTCATAACAGTAGTAGTGGCGGTCGGAAAATTAGTTATTCGACCGTGTAGGAGGTTACAACTAAAACAGCCTTTAACCATTTTAAGTTGAAAGACCGTCCAAAGTTTCAGATACACTCCTTTTAGAGAAAGTGTCCGAAATAGATCTAACAACCTCTTCGGAGGGCCTTCCTTGGGATGGCTCGAGAAAATATTAGTTATATACTTCGGACACATCCCTTTGGAGTGAACAAGAAAAACAACTACTAATTGTAGTATCGAAGTGACGAAAATATTCTAAGGCATAGTCTTCGGACCAGGCTGAAAATACGAAGCCGAAGGAAATAATAATATCCCATAGGCATACTCTTCGGACTAGGCTGAAGATATAAAGCCGAAGAGAAGAATAACATCTCATAGGCATACTCCTCGGATCAGACTGAAGATATAAGATTGAAGAAAAGAATAACATATCCCAGGCATACTCTTCGGACCAGAATGAAGATATGAGGCCGATGGAAATAATAACATATTCCAGGCATACTCTTTAGTCCAGGCTGAAGATATGAGGCCGATGGAAAGAATAACATGTTCCAGGCATACTCTTCGAACCAGGCTGAAGATATGAGGCCGATAAAAAGAATAACATATTCCAAGCATACTCTTCGGACCAAGCTGAAGATATGAAGCTAAAGAAAATAAAATATTAATAAATCTGACACCTTCTTCGGACCATACCAAAGAGATTTCCTTTAGGTTGTGTTTGGTGGATCGCTAGGGAATCCTGAATGGTAATCTGGATTACCTGCAAGATATATTACCATTAAATAGATTGCCAGTAATGCTGATTACTATGTTTGGTATACACATGTAATCTATCAGTAAGATTGATTATTGTGTTTGGTATGACAAATAGATTACTAGTAATCTAAGCTCAAATTTTCAAAATGTCCCTAAGTCAAATTTATTAAAAATATATTATAATATAATATAATAATGTAATATAATATTACTTTAATATAATATATTATAAAAAATATATTAGATTATATCATATTTAAAATAATATAATATATATAACATAGTATACTTATTTGAAATATATTTATATATAATATAATATATATTTAAATTATGCATTTATGTAGAATATAAATATATTATTTTAAATTTAATAATATAATATATATATATTTAATATATTACTTAGTATATTTAAAAGATTATATATAATTTTTTTATATTTATTTAGTATAAAAAATAATTTTCAGTTTTTCAATTATAATATAAAAATATTAAATATTTTATATTTAATAATATAAAATATTTAAAAATTATATTTTTAATAAATAGCTAAAATATAAAAATTATATTTTTATAAATAAAATATAGATTTAAGAAGAGATCCCAATTAGTACCCAGAGGACACAGATTACAGCCAGAAGGGAAATATTTCATTCTCACCGAAGCGAAAGGAACAGGATAATTTTGTAAAAATAAAAAATACCATATTACCACATATCCGGTAATCTGGATAGCCAACCCTTCCTGAGGTAATCTAGATTACCACATAAGAGGTAATCCAGATTACCACTGCAACATAGATTACCGATTTAAAAAATAACAAATAAGATTATCTGGTAGGTCCAGTTTAAAATTACCAGTAATCTAGATAGATTACCGTCTACCAAACGCAACCTTAGTGCATTGATTAAGCTAATAGACCAAAAATTTAAAATTAGCTCGACAGATGGACTGGTCAATATTTTATATTAAAGCGAATTATCATAACAGGGGCCATCCATCCTTCCAACCATATCTATCTTTCCTATCATGATCCCAACCAAATATTTGGTTTTAGATGTCCGTGCTGTAGACCTACCAAAATTTTAGTGAAAATGGCTCCTAACTGATCCGTTTGCAGTTACGAAGGAATGGATAAGCCAATATAAAGAGGATGGAATAAAAAGAAGATACTATATTATAGAAACTTAAATTAATCTAAGAGGACATCATCAATTCGTCATGCTTGTCACAAAATTTAAATATTTTGATTAGAAGTCAATATTCTCCACCTAGCATTTAGTTTACTTAACATCCGGTCCTTTTCATTCATGAGCATGACATGCACTGCCATTTAGTTTACTTAACATCCGGTCCTTTTCATTCATGAGCATGACATGCACTACCAATAAGTAAAATTATCTCAGAAAGTCAGGAGGAAGACAATTTAAATGCTTGCTGTTTGGAATTTCAATTTGTCCAATTGGGCTTCCTCCACTAAACTCTATACCAATTTACAATTGTAATTAGTTATAGCTCCTTTTTAGAGAGAAATGCCCCTACGATTGAAAGATGTGGACTTCATTATTGTCGTTAAGTTCAGATTCTTTTTTTTTCCCCATCCTCAAAGGACGAAAAGTTGCAGTAGCCTTCCACCATTCTCATCAGCTGGTCCAGCACGGCACGAAAATACTTCTATGTGAATCTAGTTGCTTCCAATTTCGTGTCTTGATATTTTCAAGACTAGCTCGAAATTTTCTAATCACCATCAGATATGAAGTCTGCTGGCACATATCAGTCATCCATTTAATAACTCCAGAAATACTAAGAATCCATTATGTATTGTTCTCAATAGGACCAGATAAGATCAACCTCCAACTCTCTGCCTTGCTCTGCCTCCGAGTAATAATGGCTATCTGCATCATATTCGCATGGCTTCTTCTTGTCACACTTGCCTCCTTTCTTCTTTCTTTCAAATACAAAGGAATGGAACGACGAAAGGCAGCGTACAGACTCCCTCCAGGCCCAAAGAAGCTTCCCTTAATTGGGAATTTGCACCAACTTGGTAGGCTGCCTCATCACTCCTTATGGCAACTCTCTCAAAAATATGGCCCTTTCATGTATCTAGAACTAGGTAGCATTCCAACAGTAGTAGTCTCATCTGCTGAGATGGCCAGAGAAGTAATGAAAACTCATGATCTGGACTTCTGCTCGAGGCCCCGCCGTGTTGCTGTCAGAAAGTATTCTTACAACTTCTCGAGTATAAGCTTCTCGCCCTATGGTGAATATTGGAGGGAGATGAGAAAGATATGCATTCTCGAGCTTTTCAGTGCCAAGAGCGTGCAATCATTTCAATTTATAAGGGAAGAAGAGATTTCACTAATGATCAATAGCATCTCCCATTCTTCAGCAACTCCTATAAATCTTAGCAAGTTGACAATGACTCTGGCAAATAATATAGTTTGCAGAGCTGCAATGGGTAGGAAGTACCATGAAGGTGATGATGAGACGGGTATATTTCACAAGCTTCTTAGTGAAGCGCAGGCATTATCAAGCAGTTTTTGTATTGCAGACATCTTCCCATCCATAGGCTGGATGGACAAGCTAACCGGACTTGCAGGTAGGCTCGAGAAGAACTTCAGTATGTTTGATGCTTTCTATGAGCAGGTCATCAGAGAGCACCTTGACCCAGAGAGAACGAGAACCGAACATGAAGACATTGTTGATGTATTGCTTCGGTTAAAAAAGGATGGACATCTAACAAAAGATCACATTAAAGCAGTGCTAACGGTATATCCATTTCTTTCACCTTCAAATTCTCCATCAAAATTTGCATGTTTAAATTGTTTTCGCTTCATTGCTGTGAAAAACTCTACTATTTACAACCTTTGCTTAATTGTTGAACTGTACAAGGCTTCACTACTCATGTCCTTTCTTGAGATTCTTGTGGGGTTTCATTAAACTGGATTTCAAAGAGAGTTTTTTTTCTTTTCCTTTGCTTAGGATATCTTCATAGCTGGAACAGATACAGCTTCCTCGACATCAGAATGGGCGATGGCGGAGCTTGCAAGACACCCGAGGCTGATGAAGAAAGCACAAGCAGAAATAAGAGCCTCTTTAGGGACTAAAGGAAAGGTGGAAGAAGGAGATCTTCACCAGCTTCAGTACCTCAAGTCTGTGGTGAAAGAAACACTGAGGCTGCACCCTCCTGCCCCATTACTGCTTCCTCGAGAGTCCATAAGACACTCCAGGATTCATGGATATGATATCTTGCCAAACACGGTTGTGTATGTCAATGCTTGGGCAATAGCAAAAGATCCTGAATCATGGGATGACCCTGAAGAGTTCATTCCTGAGAGGTTCATGGATAGTTCTATCGACTACAAAGGCCATAATTTCGAGTTCATACCATTCGGTTCCGGTCGAAGAATCTGTCCTGCAATGAATTTGGGGGCTTTGATGGTGGAGCTACCACTTGCAAGTCTGTTATACCATTTTGACTGGGAACTGCCTGTTGGTATGAGCAGAGAAGACATCGACATGAACGAAGCACCAGGAATTACGGTGCACAAGAGTTCGGCTCTTCACCTTGTAGCCAAAAACCACATCATGAAATAACCATAAATCATGTAAGTTATAGTGCTTGGTCATCCACTCACGGAAGATTAGGTGAAAGAAGTGTTTGTAGAACCAAGGGAAAAATTATGTGCGTTCTGTTTTATGATCTGGGAATATCATGGCTAGAGTTGTAATGCCATAAACAAATAGAAAAGTCTTTGCTTGGAATATGCTTGTGCTGAACTTTCATCTATAAAATTTGAGATGATTTATCTTGTGTAAGTGATAAACATCACTCCACATTGACTTGCTGGTAGGCATTGGCATGCTTATGTGGGGAAAGATCAAGCATTGTTCTATAGTGATCACCATATAATTTTCATAGCTGACCATGTTCCCATGGGCTTCTTTATAATATTGATTGGATACCTTTTTTTTTCTACGATAATACTGATTGGATAGCTAAAAACATGATTTTTAATTTTTTAAACGCCACGAACAAATGATGCCTATAATGCTCTAAAACATCTTGAGCATGTGGAAGAAAAGAAAGGTAACCCTTTTTTATATAGTGGCATTCGTAGCATCACTGATCCAAAACTGCACAATCAAAAATTAAAAGAAGAGACAATTGGAAGAAAAGAAAATGATTAGCAAAGATTTTACTAAAAACGAACTGGTATAATTTTTAAATTTTGTATCCCCTCAAATTTATAGTTAGAAAGAAGACTCTTAACTTTGTACTCAACACTTAGACTTCCTAACATGACTCTGAAATTGTTTCAAGATACATTGTGACTATTAAAATTCTAAAACATAATAAATGCTTATTAAGGTACATTATAACTGGCTCTTAAAATTTCTTAAATATAATGAATACTCTATAAAATTCAACTTTACCATAACTTAACACTTCCAGTTAAAGTGAATTTTTAAAGACAAGTCCAAGCTTAGTACAAAGATCTTCAAAAAATCCTTTAAAAAGAGATTTAGTAAAAATGTCGGCCACATTATCTTTACTTCTCATCTCCATGACTTGAATGGTACCATGAAGTACCTTTTCATGAATGAAATGATGCTCAATTTCAATATGCTTTGTCCTTGCATGACATAATGGATTAGTTGCTAACTTAAGTGCACTTTGGTTATCACAATGAAGAACTATTGGCTTGTGAATTTGATAATAAACCTTCTTGACCAATCATTTTAGCCACACACATTCTTGACTAGCAAGTGAAGAAGCCTTATGCTCCATCTCGGTGGTAGAAACAGAGATTGAATCTTGTTTCTTGCTACACAAAAAAATACATGTGGAACCAAATGAAAAAACATAATCAAAGGTTGATCTTCGATCATCCAAATCACCACCTATATCAGCATCGGTGTACCCTGTAAGAAAAGATTATCTCCCTTCTTGAACAATAAATCAAAATCAAGAATGGAGTTTACATACTTTAGTATTCTCTGTCG
This sequence comes from Areca catechu, assembly GCA_021397845.1. Classification (NCBI taxonomy): domain Eukaryota; kingdom Viridiplantae; phylum Streptophyta; class Magnoliopsida; order Arecales; family Arecaceae; genus Areca; species Areca catechu. The sequence continues at coordinate 88,845,444 of CM038048.1, read as the reverse complement.
CACCAAGATGCGGCTTTCTTGGAGATTGCATGAAATGGCTTACAAGTCCAACCAAATAAGCAATATCCGACCTGTAATAGTCAAGTAAATAAGGCTTCCAACAAGAGCTCAAAATAGTTAAGGATTGGAGAGGGCCTTATCATCATCACGCCTCAACTTGATATTTGTATCTAAAGGAGAATATTTCTTAGCTCGATGAATCCCAAACCTATTAACAAGTTTGGCTACATAAGCTTGTTGACCCATAAAAATGCCACTCCTTGTTCTTGCATTTCCAATCCAAGAAAATAATGGAGTTCACCTAAATTTTTTATCTCAAATCGAAGAGAGAGATCAACCCAAAGTTAAAAAACTTCCTTCTCATCATTATCAATGATGATTATATCATCTATATATAAGAGAATAATAATATGAAGATCTCCTTACCTCTTGACAAATAAACTTGAATTTGATTGAAAAGAAAAATAGTCACAAAATTATAAATATTAAGCAATCTTAACATACCAAGCTCGTAGAGCTTGTTTTAACATGTAAAGGGCCTTCTTGAGTTTGCAAATATAATCTGGATGAGAAGTTGAGATGTAGCCAGGAGGTTGCTTCATGAATATATCATTATCAATCTCGTCATATAGGAAAGCATTCTTGACATTAGGTTGCCAAAGCTTTCAATCAAGACTAGCCATCAAAGCAATCACCATTCGAATAGATGTCATCTTGGCTACAGGACTAAATACTTTTTCATGATCTTCACCATATTTTTGAAAAGATTTTCATGCAACAAGTCTTGCTTTGTAGCAATCTATGCTTCCATTAGCCTTATGCTTTAACATATAAACTCGCTTACAAGTGACTGGATCTACAACCTTAGACTTTGGCACACGAGATCCCAAGTTTCATTCTTTATGAGAGCCTTCATCTTTTCATGCATAGCATTTTTTCATTCTTTAACACCTTTTACTTTGTCAAAGAAAGATGGCTCGAGATTGTTTCCCAATGAAGCAATCCAAGAAGGGAGTTAAATTGGTTTTTAAAAACTTTTTACAAGAATATGCCAATTTAAAAGCAGTGAAGGTGCTTTGTACAATGTGACTATGTCAAGCAAATGCAGTGAATGAATAAGAGCAAATAACAAAGAAGAGCAAGTATAAAAATACAAGATTTTATAGTGATTCGGTGCACTCCAAGCACCTACGTCCACTCCCCAAGTACCCCTTGAAAATTTTACTATAATCCTCAAAGATTACAGCCAACTTGTTTTAACCAGGCTCATAAGTCAAATCCTTATTGGTTTTGTCACTTAAGCTCACCAACAACCTTTACACAAGCCACTCTTAGCTAAATACTTCCAATTTCAGGCTTGGAATTGCCTCTCACTAGTTTTAACATCCTTGAAACTAGTTTCAACTCAAGTACAAAAGAATAAGAGTAAGTAAAACGAAAATGCTCTCTCAAAGAGTTGAAAAGTGGTCACTGAAGCTCTTGGAAGATTCTTCTTGAGTTGTCTTCTTGGTGAAAGCCTTGAAGGATTAATGGTTGTTGAGAATTGAAAGCTATCACTCAATGTTTGTTTTTCATTTTTGTATGCTAACCTTTTTTTTAAAGAATATTCTCTTGAGTACAAAGTCAATATGCTTGTTCTTTTTCCCTCTCTTGTCAATTCAATATATTCTCCGAGGAATAAATACTCCAAATCTTCTGAAAAAACTATTTATAGCCGTTGGAGATGAGAAACTAGCCATTTGGAACTTAAAAACAAATTATGTGGCTCTAAAATATAGCCGTTACTGTGATGTCAGGGCTGCTTGAGTCGACACTTGAGGTGGTGGGTCGACACTTGCTTCTGGTGAGTCGACACTTGAAGTGACCTAATATACCATTGTTCTGTGTCTTTACTGTCTCAAGCCTTGAGCTGATCTGTATGTCGACACCTGACTTTCTTGAGTTGACACTTAGATCAACACTTGAGATGTGTGAGTCGACACTTGAATTGAGCCTTGAAACCAATGTTCTGTATTTTTTGTTCTTAGGCCATGGGCTGTCTCTTAGTCGACACTTGATCTTCTTGAGTCGATACTTGACAGTCTTGAGTCGACACTTAGGTCGACACCTGGCGTGCCAGCTAAAAAGTTCTATGTGTCAAGCTTCTAAAACTTCTGATACTCAGCTGGGTGTCGACACTTGAGTTCCATGAGTCGATACTTAAGGTGTTCCACTCAAGAAATGTGTTCCAAACTTGATCTTTATGACTTAGAATGAATTTTTTCCACTTTATCTCTTAATTTTTTACTTGTTCATCAATCTTCATGGTTCTTTTGCTTCTTGAAGATAACAAAGACTATTGAGACTTTACTTCTCTTTTTGATGATCTTAACATACTCTTTGATCCATTCAACTTGTTACCTGAGTTGCTTAAAAACATATTGAAACAAATCATTAGTATCCCTTACATACTCAAACATTTTGCTTATCATCAAAATCAAGCTTGGAGCCAACAATCTCTTCCTTTTTGATGATGACAAAACTTTGAGTATATAAGCAAAAAAGAATAAGATTTATAGTATATCAGGGCATAAACTTTGAGTATATAAGATTTACAATGTATCAGAGTATTTGTTAATAATATTTATATCAAAATGCTTTGACAATGATAGAAAATTTCAAAAACACTGTGCCATTGTTGTTATTTCGATAAGATTGCCTTAGGAAGTGTTACGAATGTGCCCGAATGCAATCAAGGCAAAATTATATATGATGTTTGAAGAAATGTATCAAAGCAATGTTTGAAAAAAGAATGTATCAGAGCAAGAAAACAATGTATCAAGGTACAACGTATCGGAGCAAATTGCATAAGATGTTTAAAAGGTGTATCCAAGCAAAAAATTATGGATTGTTGCATATGATGTTGAAGGGATGTATCAAAGCATAAAAAAAATGTAAGATCCATTTTAAGGATGATGGATTTACTTTGCATTTTATCAGAGCAAATTAAGTTTCTTTTGAAAATTTTGAAAAATTGTTGATTATTGTCCTAGCTCTCAATTTCTTCTTGGATTACTCTTTACTCTCTTCATATGCATTGCTTATATACTATCTTTTTAAATTTCTTCGCCTTTTTGTCATCATTAAAGAAATAAATCTTATTTTTGTGGATGCTCCCCATGAATGTTACTCCCCTGGGTACATATATACAGTGAGGAACAAGATAGACAAGTGAGAAGCATGAAAGATATAGATATCATTCCATAGATCAAATAGATAGCATAGATCAAATGGATACAAGATAGCCAAAGTATAAACTGCATATCATAAGTTAAACTGTATTTGATACAACATCACAAAATATGTCATCACAAATTACAATATCCCAAAATGCATAAGTCATCAAAAGATACATCATCAAGAGTCAAACAATATAAAATAGTCAAGTACATCAGCAAAAAATCAGATGCCTAGAGATCTATAGCCTAACATCACTCCTCATTGGAGGGAAACACTATAACTAACGGGGTTGTGACTCTAGATCTGGGTGCTCTAGGTCTGACTGAACAGGTCCTGGTCCTACCAGAACGGAGGGAACCGGGAACTAGGAATTCTCCTGATGCCAAGGGCCTGCTCTGTGATACAAGATGCTATGGAACATCTGCTAGTCCGTTTGAGGGTGAATTGGAGTCTGACTCTGAGTTTGAGTCCTCAATGGCCGGTGTCTGATATGGTGTGTCATCCTACCTATCTCCAGTTTGTAAGTCCTGCTGCAGATCTAGATCCTGGTGCTGAGATGGAGGGGGATTCTGTGGTGGTATGAGATCCTCAGTCTGAGACTATGGAGGCTCCTGGCCTGTGGGTGGATCCTATGGCAGAGGTGGAGAGTCTGGTGCAGCTGGGGCAGTCATATGAATTGTGCAGATCTATGTTATGGCTACCAGCACTTGGGAGAAGCCTGACTCCATCTCTGATCTTAGAAGGTCGAGCTGGAGATATGTCTGTGCTCTATAATCTTTGAACTCTGTCTCCAGCCTCTATTGCCTAAATGAAATCTGAAGAAAGTCCTCTCTCCTAAAAGCCCCCTTTGATCCTCTAGAAGTCCCTGTGGCCGGTGGAGTGGTAGTAAAATCCTCTGCTGCTGCAGGCTCGTCGTCACTCCTGGCCTCTGATGATCCGGCCTCCTCTGTGGCTCTAAAAGGTCCTACCTCCTTAGCTCGGAGCTTCTCCTCTGTAGCCTCTGCATCCTCCTCAGTCTCATCATGTCTGACCCATCGATCTCGAATCTTGCAGAACCCCATCCGATGGAGTGACCGCTCATCATAAGTATCGATATGCCTATGCTCTGTCAAACACTGTAACTGCTATCACTCCTCTAAGTGGTAGCACCCATACTCTGCTCAGAACCTCTACTGAGAGGGGCATCTGTGTCCCTCTTACTTCAACTGTCCAACCATCTATGCCTTGAGCCAGAGTGGTGTGGGCACCAGACCTCTGGTTAGGGTTTCAATTTTCGGATCTTGTAATAAGGCTTCAAGCCTAGTCTCAACCTTGTAATTTTTTTTTTTGCTTTGAATTGATTCTGTACTTTGACCAATTGGATCAAATTGTGTCCTTTACTGAGTCCAGTCACAAATCGAGTCCAGTCTGAGTCTGTTAGAAGTATGGGTCCATGCAAGAATTGGTCTTAAAATTTAGTCTCCTTGGACCAAGTCAGGAAGGAATCCAAGTCAGCTCAGGGCCCACCTTTTCATCCTATGTGGCGCCATGACAACTTGCCATGTGGGCAGCACACTCTTCATCCTTGGATGCCCAAAGAGGAGGAACACATCACTTGGCACTAGCCCTTTTTCCCTCCCCCTATCAAGCTCCTTTCCAAGCAAGGGTGGTCGGCCAAAGAGAAGGTCAATGGGAGTTGAAGTTAGGAATTCAAATCCCTTGCTTCAAGCCCTCCAATCAAGTATTCTTCCCAAATTGTTTGAACCTCTTTGGAAGGAAGAGACAAGATCCATGGGCGCCTCCACCTTACACTCCCCATGTCATGCCTTGTACCAAAAAAGGATGCACAACCAAGGAAGGAAGAAGAACACATAACTTGCTCCAAGCCTCTCTTCATGTTTTCTTCCAAGACAAAGAAGCTTCTTTCCAAGTTCAAGGTGCCAAGATCCCTCCTCCAAGCCTTGCATCATGCCATGCCCAATCAAGCTACCTCTTGGTCGGCCAAGGAGAGAAGAAAAGTCAAAAGTTTGGATGCCCATTCAAGAATTTTGTAAATTTTTCATTTGAAATTCAAAAGGGTCCTAAGGTGCCTATTTAAAGGACCTAACCCCTCCTTTGTAATTTTTAATTTTGATGAATGAAAAATTATATTCCTTGAGTTCCAATCTCTTGTTGGTTGCCTTCGTTCACTAGGAACGTCGATCTCCGTAAGGGAGCGCCTTCACCTTCGGGCGTCGAGAGGTGTGAGGCCTCAAACTACCGTCACTACCGCAACTCCATCATCCGACTCCGAATCAAGTAGAACTCCACCATCACTTCAACAACTCTTTCTTTCATTCTTCCACTGCTTTCTTTCTGATTGAAACTTAACCTTATCTTCTTTGAATGCTCGCAGGTCCTCCAGGTGACACGAGTACGGAGACGGTTGCCTTTGCCATCGAGATCTTCGAACAGCCAGCCGGCGCCTCTGCAGGGTTGACAGCTCGATCATCCAGGCTACATCCACCAAAGTGAGCGATATCTGCATCGGGTGCTTCAGATCTTTGAGGTTTGCCCCCTGACTCCTAAGTAGGTCTTGATCGGAGAGCTAAGTCCTATAGGGTTTCTCAATCCCAGGGTCCTCTCTTTATCATTGCTTAGGGACTAATTCACCTACTCGTAGTTCTTGTTATTATTGAATCCTAGATCAACTCTTACTTATTTTCGGGAATCCAAAGAAAATCATAAAAATCTAAAAATCACAAAACCAACAAATCACTTGCATCATTCTTCATATTCGCATCTAGTTAGTCCCCCATCATTTCTGGTATTAGAGCTTTATCCCACATCACAAAGATCCATAAAACTCACGATTCAAATAGGGATAGAAGCGTTCCCTCATCAAGCAGAAACTCACGCAACCAGCTGAGCATAGCCACTGAGCAGGCTGGAAACCCTCTTGGTCCATCCACTGGAAATCTATCCTTCTCCCAGTGGCTATCACCTTTCTGGACATCCTTTCTACAGCAAGAGATGGTGGAGGTCGTGGGGCCTCCTCACTCTGCTCGTGTCTCGCTTTAGATATTTTTTCACTTGGACTAGACACTGTAGCAAGCCGCTTTTCCTTGTGGGCAAGCTGTTTCCTTGGATCCATTGCAATGGATGAAAGGTTTTGGTGCAATATAAGGATTGGAGGGTGGATGCGAGTTTCCATAATTTGGTTCTAAGTAACAACAGACTTCCCACAGTCTGGTTCTAAATAACAGTAGACTTTTCACAGTAGTCAAGTTCCAAGCAACAATCACTTCCCACAGTCATGTTCCAAGCAACAACCAACTTTTCATAGTTAGGTTCTAAGCAACAACAGACTTCTCATAATCAAGTTCTATTCAACAACCGATTTTCCACAATCAGTTTCAAGCAACAACCAACTTTCCACAATCAAGTTCCAAACAATAACTGACTTTTCATAGTTAGGTTATACTCAACAACCAACTTTCCACAATCTGGTTCTAAGTAACAACCAACTTCCCATGGTCCAATTCTAAGCAACAACTGACTTTCCATAACTAGGTTATACTCAACAACCAACTTCTATAGTCAAGTTCCAAGCAATAATTGACTTTTCATGGTTTGGTTTCAAGCAACAACCAACATTTCATAGTCTGATTCCACTCAATAACTGACTTTCCATAATCAGGTTCCAAACAACTACCGACTTCCTATAGTCAGGTTCCAAATAACAACCGACTTTTCATAGTCATGTTCCAAATAATAACTGACTTTTCACAGTCAGGTTCCGCTCAATAATCGAGTTTCCACGGTCTGGTTCCAAGCAATAATTAACTTTCCACAACTAACTTTTTACAATCAGGTTCCAAACAATAACTACTTCTCACTGTCAAGTTTCACTCGATAACTGACTTTCCACAATATGGTTCCAAGCAACAACCAACTTTTCATAGTCCAGTTCCAAACAATAACCGACTTTCCATAATTAGGTTTCAAGCAATAACTGACTTTCTATGATCAAGTTCCAAGCAATAATCAACTTTCCACGATCATGTTTCAAGCAACAACCGACTTCCCATAGTCAAATTACAAACAACAACCAACTTCCCATAATTAGGTTCCACTCAATAATCAACTACCCACAGTCATGTTCCAAGCAACAACTAACTCTCCACGGTCAGGTTCCAAGTAACAACCAACTTTTCTCAGTCAGGTTTCACTCAATAACTAACTTTCTACAGTCAAGTCTACCAACAGCCAACTTCTATAGTCATGTTCTACTCAACAATCGACTTCCCATAGTCTAGTTCTAAGCAACAACTGACTTTCCATGGTCAGGTTCCAAGCAACAACCGACTTTTCACAGTCAGGTTCCACTTAATAATCAACTTCCATAGTCAAGTTCTAAGTAACACCAACTTTTCACAATCCGGCTCCAAGCAACCACTGACTTTCCACAGTCAAGTTCTACTCAATAATTGACTTCCCATAGTCAAGTTCTAAACAACAACCAGTTTTTCATTGCCTTAACTCCAGATCGAAGCACCAATAGAAATCTATAATGACTTCAAGATATAGATGCTACCATAGGTCAAGGCAAAAGAAGTGATGCTACTACTCCCTTTGTCCAAAAATAACAAAAGTCAACATATATAATCAGTGACATTTTAGGCTCGGAAGTGGGGGACAATGTTGTGGCCACAACTCAATTACCAGGCCTTGACGAACCAATCAGATCGATAACTAAACTAGAGGCAAATTTTGATCGAGTACCTATGATCGGGTATGAGTACCTCCTTGGTTGAGTAACTTTAGCTGAGTATCTATGATCGAGTATGAGTACCTCCTTAGCCAAGCACCTGTGCCCTAGTACGAGTATCTATGATCGAGTACGAGTACCTCCTTGACTGAGTAACCATGGTCGAGTACAAATACCTATGGCCGAGTATGAGTACCTCCTTGGCCAAGCACCTGTGGCTAAGTATGAGCACCTGTAGCTAAGTACGAGTACCTATAGCAAGTATAAGTATCTATACCAAGTATGAGTGCATCTTTGATCGAGTACCTGTGGCGAGTATGAGCAGCCTTGGTTAAGCAAATCAGCCTGCCCGAGCGAAAAAACTTTGATCGAGCAGACTAGCCTAGGCCAAGCGGACTAGCCTTGGTCAAGTAGAGCAACCTTGGCTAAGTATACCATCTTTGACCGAGTAGAGCAGCCTTAGTCGAGCATATCAGCCTTGATCGAGCAAACCAATCTTGGCCGAGCAAACCAGCCTTGGCCAAGTAGACTAACCTTGGAGTAAAAGGCAAAGACAAACAAGTTACAACTATTCTAGCAAAGATCATAGCTAACAGAATCCTAGCAAATGCTGCCATCCCAATAGAAAGATACCAACAAAACAAATACGGGAAACAAGATCTCAACACCCAACAAAAATCTGTTATCCATGTCAGAGAAGGTCATCATCGCAACAATATTCGATTGCCCTACATAATCCTATAAAATTGGTAAGAGGAGATCCCCATGAAGTAGATCTTCACACCCCTCTCTACATGCTCATTCTGGCATTTTTCTCATTATATATAGCTCTCAGCTCTAGCTGTTGCTACCTAAACTCCCTTCACCAACTTGAGCATCAAAAGGTCCCTAGCCGATAACCATCAATCAAAGGGGACTGTTCTTATAGGTCTCTACTCGATAGGTGTCCAAGAACAAAACCTCATCTCACTGGAAAAGCTAGCGGGACCGCCCGGCACTGACCAAGTTTCAAGGGAGGTGATTTGTCGACAATACCATATATTCTTCCTAATCCTTCTAATTTATAAAAATGCAAAATGGTGGGCCTAGATGAATAGAGAGCCCCTTTTTTTTATCCATTTTTCTTAAGTTTTTTTGAGCCATATAGTAGATGGGGACCATCCATCCTTCCAATTCCATCTATCTTTCCTATCATGATCCCAACCAAATACGGGGTTATAGATATCTACACTATAGACCTACCAAGATTTTAATGAAAATAGCTCCTAACTGATCCATTTGCAGTTACGAAGGAATCTATAAGCCAATCTAAAAAGGATTGAATAAAAAGAAGATACTATGTTATAGGAACTTAAATTAATCTAAGAGGAGGTCATCAATTCTTCATGCTTGTTACAATATTAGATATTTTGATAAGAAGTCAATATTCTCCGCCAAGCATTTAGTTTACTTAACATCAAGTCCTTTTCATCCATGAGCATGAGATGCACCACCAATAAGTAGAATTATCTCAGAAAGTCAGGAGGAAGACTGAAGAGTTTTGTGTGGTGCTCCCAAGCTTTGAAAAGACTTGGAAGGCCATGGCAGGGATGTTCGAGGTGATCCATGGATGCTTGGAGGCATGCCAAGCGATTTCTGGAGGTGTTCTAGAGGACCTGATGTTGTGCCAGGGGGCTCTGAGTCATTTGGATCACGGCATGTTGTGCCAGGGGCTTGATCCAAGGTTAAGAGAACATGTAAGACATTGGTGTACATGGGCTCAGGTTTGAATGTTTTCTCATGTGGCTTAGAGGAGAGTTTTTTGAGAGATTGTAACATAACCCAATTGGGTTATGGGGTTGGGTCCAGGTGTTTGTTGGTTAGTTAGTTGGTAGTTAGTTGGTTGGTTGTAACTAATTAGGAAGCCCAACTACCTAAGAGTCATAACCAGTTGTTGGACCTTTCAAGAAGTCTTAGCCCAACCATCCAAGGATTGTAACCGCCCAAGATCAAGATCCATAACCACCACCCCATCTATTTAAGAGAGGGAGCGTGCAACGGTTGTGGGGGCAGGGATCGCCCCTTGGGGGCATGACCATGAGATGGCCTCTGGTGTCTTGACGGGTCGACGGTCTAGGGGATTAGACCGTGAGGGCTTGGAGAGGTTGCGTGGAGGCTTGGATGGTCCTAAAAAAGACAGAAGGGCATGTGTGAGGGCTTGGCGTACGTGGAGGTTCTTCTCCCTGGTGAGATCATGGACTTCTTGGTTGGAGAAGGGACGCGTGAGGGATTTCATGCGTGTGGCTTCCTCCCGGGTTTGGAGGAGGAGGTGGGTTCTTGTTTTGTCTTATAATGGCAGCAAGGTTCTTCTCCATGGAATAATATAATATCTTTTTTCTCCTACATATATTTTTCTTCTATCTCCTTGTGAATCTTGAATCCAAGAACAGGTTGCTTCCACTACGTAGGGTCTGATCCAAATCTCCCACCAAGTGGTATTAGTGCGTAGGAATCTCTACAAGTGGTATCAGAGCAAGGTTCTCTCAAAGATAAGTTCTCTCAGAGCCTTGTTCGAGCATTGGGAGAGGAGGATTCAAGGAAGAAGGAGGTGCTGCTCCCTGGTTCATCTACAAGAAGAAGGAAAAAGACCGGCTTGCAACCAGTTTTCTGCTACACCTATCCGCAAGTGTTGCGGATTTCTATCCCAGGATCCCTTCGAGGTATTTTTGAAATCCATCTTTTGGTTCTTCATGGCCTGATCAACCATGAATAGCGGTAGCAATGAGGAGTTTGAGAAATTTAATAGGAAGGGAAGCTTCTCTATGTGGAAGGTTAGGATAGAGGATTTGTTGGTGCAGTATTCTCTGGATGTGGCTTTGGTGGAAAAGCCTGAGGGGATGGTGGTTCAGGAGTGGATATCTTTATAGAAGAGGTTTGACATTGGCATTAGGTTTGCACAGTTGTTTGGGTGCACTATGGAAGCACAGGTTAGTTTTGTAGTCACGGGGACAGAGCAGGAAAATATCAGTTCGAGGTCAGGAGCATGGTGGAGCACGAGTCTCAGGAGCTGTGGAGCATGGGTTGATGTTCTAGCTGGGGAGGCAAGATGGCTTCGACGGGAAGATGTTAGCTCTGGAGAGCAAGATAGGTGCAGACGGTCATGCGGAGCTTGTCAATGATGGAGAAAGGAAAAGCCTGGATTTCTCAGGTTTCGTCACTAGGTCAGAGGAAGAGTTGGATGAGCTCTTTGTTTCGAAGGAGCCTACAGGGTGCAGTGTATCTGAAACGATCTCGGAGAAGTTCGCGGGATGCGAAGGGTCCGAGAAGGCAGCGACGGGGTATGAGGTTAATAGTAGGCTCAGCAGGGTAGCATTGAGTGGCTAGTGTTGGGATTTCATTCTGTGGCATCAGGTGGACTTCAGTTTTAGGTGGAGCATCGGGGAGAGGTGGCTTCATGGGTGGAGTAGGATTCGACACGAGTTCAGAACGGGAGTTGCAGGGATACTGGCTAGGTCCTAACACGAGCGCCAGGGGTGCAATTAGCCAGGTGGAGTAGAGTATGCAGAGATAGGCATGGCTCTAAGAAGATGGTGTCAGGTAGAGCTCCAGTTACACCGAGTACCGATTCAGGATCGCTATGGTCTCTCCAAGAAAGTTCAAGGAAAAGACTGATATAGCTGCCAGACAGAAGGAAGGCTAAAATGGTGGTGCCAGGGTACAAGCAAGGATCTTCAGCTGAGGAGGCAGTCATCCCAAAGGCCTCCAAGGGAGCTCAACAGCTGAAGGGAGTTGGCAGAGGCAAGGAGATCCGCACAAGGAGCTGTCAGGACATGCAGTTACAACGGATTGTGCAGGTGGACGTTGCCAGATTTGCCAAAGCTGGGGGGCACCAAAATGGAGATTGTAGGATTTTGTGTGGTGCTCCCAAGCTTTGAAAAGACTTGGGAGGCCATGGCAGGGATGTTCGAGATGATCCTTGGGTGCTTGGAGATATGCTAAGCGGTTTCTGGAGGTGTTTCAGAGGACCTAGTGTTGTGCCAGGGGGCTCTGAGTCATTTGGATCACGGCATGTTGGGCCAGGGACTTGATCCAGGGTTGAGAGAATATGTGAGACATGGGTATACATGGGCTCGGGTTTGGATGTTTTCTTATGTGGCTTAGAGGGGAGTTTTTTGAAAGATTGTAACATAACCCAATTGGGTTATGGAGTTGGGTCCAGGTGTTAGTTGGTTAGTTAGTTAGGTGGTTAGTTGGTTAGTTGTAACCAATTAGGAAGCCCAACTACCTAAGAGTCCTAACGAGTTGTTGGACCTTTCAAGAATCTTAGCCCAACCATCCAAGGATTGTAACCGTCCAAGACCAAGATCCATAACCACCGCCCCATCTATTTAAGAGAGGGAGCGTGCGACGGTTGTGGGGGCTGAGATCGCCCCTTGGGGGCATGACCATGAGACCGCCTCTGGTGTCTTGAGAGGTCAACGGTCTAGGGGATTAGACCGTGAGAGCTTGGAGAGGTCACGTGGAGGCTTGGATGATCTTGAGAAAGAGAGAAGGGCATGCGTGAGGGCTTGGCGTACGTGGAGGTTCTTCTCCCTGGTGAGATCGTGGACTTCTTGGTTGGAGAAGGGATGCATGAGGGGTTTCATGCATGTGGCTTCCTCTCGGGTTTGGAGGAGAAGGCGGGTTCTTGTTTTGTCTTATAATGGCAGCAAGGTTCTTCTCCATAGAATAATATAATCTATCTTTTTCTCCTACATATATTTCTCTTCCGTTTCCTTGTGAATCTTGAATCCAAGAATAGGTTACTTTCACTATGTAGGGGCTGATCCGGATCTTCCATATCGGTACCTAGAAATCTCTACAAAGACAATTTAAATGCTTACTGTTAGGAATTTCAATTTGTCCAATAGGACCTTCCTCCGCTAAACTCTATACTAATTTACAATTGTAATTAGTTATAGCTCCATTTTAGAGAGAAATACCCCTACTATTGAAAGATGTGGACTTCAATATTGTCGTTAAGTTCAGATATTTTTTTTTCCCTCCTCAAAGGATGGAAAAGTTGTAGCAGCCTTCCACCACTCTCATCAGCTGTTCAAGCGCGGGCACGAAAATTCTTCTATCTGAATCTAGTTACGTCCAAATTCGTGTGTTGATATTTTAAAGACAAGCTCGAAATTTTCTAATCACCGTCAGATAAGAAGTCTGTAGGCACATATCTATCATCCATTTAATAACTCCAGAAATACTAAGAATCCATTATATATTGTCCTCAATTGGACCGGATAAGAATAACCTCCAACTCTCTGCCTTGCTCTGCCTCCGAGTAATAATGGCTATCTGCATCATATTCGCATGGCTTCTTCTTGTCACACTTGCCTCCTTTCTTCTTTCTTTCAAATACAAAGGACTAGAACGACGAAAGGCAGTGTACAGACTCCCTCCAGGCCCAAAGAAGCTTCCCCTAATTGGGAACTTGCACCAACTTGGTAAGCTGCCTCATCACTCCTTATGGCAACTCTCTCAAAAATATGGCCCTCTCATGTATTTAGAACTAGGTAGCATTCCGACGGTAGTAGTCTCATCTGCTGAGATGGCCAGAGAAGTAATAAAAACTCATGATCTGGACTTCTGCTCGAGGCCCCGCCTTGTTTCTGTCAGCAAAATAACTTACAATTGGTTGGATATCTCCTTCTCACCCTACGGTGAATATTGGAGGGAGATGAGAAAGATATGCATCCTCGAGCTTTTCAGTGCCAAGAGCGTGCAATCATTTCAATTTATAAGGGAAGAAGAGATTTCACTAATGATCAATAGCATCTCCCATTCTTCAGCAACTCCTATAAATCTTAGCAAGTTGACAATGACTCTGGCAAATAATATAGTTTGCAGAGCTGCAATGGGTAGGAAGTACCAAGAAGGTGATGATGAGACGGGTATATTTCACAAGTTTCTTAGTGAAGCGCAGGCATTGGCAAGCAGTTTTTGTATTGCAGACATCTTCCCATCTATAGGCTGGATGGACAAGCTAACCGGACTTGCAGGTAGGCTCGAGAAGAACTTCAGTATGTTTGATGCTTTCTATGAGCAGGTCATCAAAGAGCACCTTGACCCAGAGAGAACGAGAACCGAACATGAAGACATTGTTGATGTATTGCTTCGGTTACAAAAGGATGGACATCTAACAAAAGATCACATAAAAGCACAGCTAACGGTATCCATTTCTTTCACCTTCAAATTCTTCATCAAAATTTGCATGTTTGAATTGTTTTCGCTTCTTTGCTGAGAAAAACTCTACTATTTACAACCTTTGCTTAATTGTTGAACTGTACGAGGCTTTACTACTCGCATCCTTTCTTTAGATTCTTGTGGGGTTTCATTAAAATGGATTTCAATGCCAGTTTTTTTTCTTTCCTTTTGCTTAGGATATCTTCATAGCTGGAACAGATGCAGCTTCCTCGACATTAGAATGGGCGATGGCGGAGCTTGCAAGACACCCGAGGCTGATGAAGAAAGCACAAGCAGAAATAAGAGCCTCTTTAGGGACTGAAGGAAAGGTGGAAGAAGGAGATCTTCACCAGCTTCAGTACCTCAAGTCTGTGGTGAAAGAAACACTGAGGCTGCACCCTCCTGCCCCATTACTGCTTCCTCGAGAGTCCATACGACACTCCAGGATTCATGGATATGATATCTTGCCAAACACTATAGTGTATGTCAATGCTTGGGCAATAGCAAAAGATCCTGAATCATGGGATGACCCTGAAGAGTTCATTCCTGAGAGGTTCATGGATAGTTCTATCGACTACAAAGGCCATAATTTCGAGTTCATACCATTCGGTTCCGGTCGAAGAATCTGTCCTGCAATGAATTTGGGGGCTTTGATGGTGGAGCTACCACTTGCAAGTCTGTTATACCATTTTGACTGGGAACTGCCTGTTGGTATGAGCAGAGAAGACATCGACATGAACGAAGCACCAGGAATTACGGTGCACAAGAGTTCGGCACTCCACCTTGTAGCCAAAAACCACATCATGAAATAACCATAAATCATGTAAGTTATAGTGCTTGGTCATCCACTCACGGAAGATTAGGTGAAAGAAGTGTTTGTAGAACCAAGGGAAAAATTATGTGCGTTCTGTTTTATGATCCGGGAATATCATGGCTAGAGTTGTAATGCCATAAACAAATAGTAAAGTCTTTGCTTGGAATATGCTTGTGCTGAACTTTCATCTATAAAATTTGAGATGATTTATGTTGTGTAAGTGATAAACATCACTCCACATTGACTTGCTGGTAGGCATTGGCATGCTTATGTGGGGAAAGATCAAGCATTGTTCTATAATGAGCACCATATAATTTTCATAGCTGACCATGTTCCCATGGGCTTCTTTGTAATATTAGTTAGATAGCCTTTTTTTTTTTTTTTTTTTTTTTTTTTTTTTTTTTTTTTTTTTTTCCTATGATAATATTGATTGGATAGCTAAAAACATGATTTTTAATTTTATATACACCACAAACAAATGATACCCACGGTGCTCTGAAGCATCTTGAGCACTTGGTTTTATTGAAAGGACACAATGAGATTAATACAAAGAAAGTATTTGTGCCATAGATGGTGCTATTCTCAAACATCATCTATGGGAAGTTAGCTTGTTTCACTAGATAATTCATCCACAGCTTGCTTTCCAGATAGTACCAGCCTCCTCTTCCTCATAGTGAATGCTGTTCTTGTGTTATGCACTGCCCACTAGACATGGAAAAGTAGAGCTTTAGATAACGTCTAAAACTTTATTCAACCATGTCCCGCGTGTAGTGACACACTGGGATAATATGCCCTCCCCAAGATGTATCATATCACCCTCTTGTCAATTTTCTTTTGCCTTTTATAAATACCCAACCGGCTCAACATCGAACCAGACCGCTATATTCGATGAGGTCCAACCGGGCCGTCCTCGCAGGCATCCGGACGACCCTCTCCTGCTGAAGCTCCGACGGACGCTCACCTTCGGAGATCTGACCGATCCACTCAAGTAGAGATCCGAACGATTCACTTCTGCTGAGGTCCGGTCACCCTCTCCTACTGAAGCTCCGATGGACTCTCTCCTTCGGAGGTCCGACCGATCCACTTAAGTCGAGGTCCGAGCGATCTACTTCTTTTGATATCCGACCATCCTTTCCTGCTGAAGCTCCGACGTACTCTCTCCTTCGGAGGTCCGACCGACCCATTCAAGTAGAGGTCCAAGCAACCCACTTCTGCTGAGATCCGACCGCCCTCTCCTGCTGAAGCTCCGACGGATGCTCTCCTTCGAAGGTCCGCGCCTATATAAAGTAAACCAGGGAACACAGGGCGGTAAGCAAGCTCAAGTAAGCTAGCACAAACTCTCTTCCTTCTCCATACGCTGCATCTTTGATTCCTCTATTCTGTTGCATTCAAGCTCCCGTTAACTTAAGCATCGGAGTGTCCCCCACCGGAACACCGCCGGCCCTTGGGAACTTTGTTGCAGGTAAACCGGGAGAAGAGCGCTCTAGCCCCGCCATCCAAGCCCGGTCTGGAAGAAGTTGTGGCAACACCTTTGTTTCAAGATTTTGTATGATAACGTTGTTGATCCTTCATCAACACCTAAGTCTCAAGGTCCCCCTATGGATGATTTTGGGCAAAAGAATGGTGAAGATTTGTTAGAAATTTTAGGAAACATTAAGATTAATGAATAATCTTTTCCTTGGAATATCAAAGTTAATGTTCCCATGACTACTTAGTATTAGTGACATATCCTTGTCAAGCTTCCTTTATCTCCTCCATCGTTGCCACTCGAGCCGAAATGTTAGACATCCACCAATGAAATTTGTCCTGAAAGCATTCTAAAGTGATTGCCATTCTGTCTTCTCATACTTGGTCTAAGCATTTGGATCTTCTTGGCAAAAGATTCAATGATAGTTACAAGCAACTAAAAGTTAAGAATAATGTCTTAAGAGCATATATAATATTCTAGCGAAGTTTTCGGTTCATGGTTCACCACCGTAGAAAGGAAAACAAGGATGGGAACCTCTAGATGTACCACAAATGAAATAAAAACTTAGAAATAAATAAATGCATTTTGTTAGGCTAATGAAGCCCAAAGTGATTGCCATTAATGATAATTAAAATAAGCAGGAGACCGTTCCAAATTAAATAGATTTGTATAGCTGGCCTACCAAAACTTTTAGTGAAATTAGCTGCGGATGATCGTTTTGCAATTATGAAAGAATCTATATGCCAACCTGAAGGAGATGGAATAGAACACTACAGTGAATCTGGGCTTTACCGACGCTTTTTTGACTTTTACCGACGCTTATAAACGTCGCTAAATAATCTCCCGACATTTGTAAAGCGTCGTTAAAGCGTCGCCTATGCAAGCGTTGGGACGCAACTTACCGACGCTTGGGAAAAGCGTCGCAATTCTAGCGACGCTTTAAAGCGTCGGCTTTTAGCGACGCTTTAAAGCGTCGGTATTTAGCGACGCTTTAAAGTGTCGCTATACTAAACCGTAGCGACGCTTTAAAGCGTCGCCGATTAGCGACGCTTTAAAGCGTCGCTAGACACCAAATCTAGCGACGCTTTAAAGCGTCGCCAGTTTCAGTTCTAGCGACGCTTTTCCCAAGCGTCGCTAGGGTTTATTCTAGCGACGCTTTAAAGCGTCGCTAGAACTCGACACCAAACCTAGCGACGCTTTAAAGCGTCGCCAGTTCCCTTTAGCGACGCTTTAAAGCGTCGCTAGACACAAGCCTAGCGACGCTTTAAAGCGTCGCCAGTTAGCGACGCTTTAAAACGTCGCCAGTTCCAGTTTTAGCGACGCTTTAAAGCATCGCCAGATCCAAAATTAGCGACGCTTTAAAGCGTCGGTAAATTTTTTCTTAAAAAAAAAAATAAACAGCCATATATACAAACCCATAACCTGTACATTACGAAAAAGAAACATTCAAACCTGTCTCACATCTAACATACACAAACAAATGAAAATATTCAAACTTGTATCACATATCACATCCAACATACACAAACACAAATACAACCCAAATATAAAAAGTTTATATATATATATATAAACATATCAATCCAAGTTCAAATAAACAAAAAGACATACATAAATAATAAAAAAACCATCTAACATCACTGAAACGTGGGAGGCTGGTCGTCGTCAGGTCTGCGGCTCGCAGATGCACCAGGAACCTGCAATATATACATCAGGAATTATAATACATATATTATATATATTCTCAATTATTAGATATATACAAATTAATAAATAATTACTTACCTGAGATGACATGAACATATGCAGCACAGATGTAACATGCTCTAGCTGAGACCTAATGGTCTGCATCTCTGCTCTGTCTGCATCACGTGTCTGTCGGAGCTCTGCTATCTCCTCCTGGAGCTGACGAACATGTAACTGATCATGACTCTCTCTAGTATCCCGAGTATATCTACGCACCTCAGATAACTGAGTAGGGGTAACTCCAATCCCATAACCCCTCACTCGTCCAGGACGCTCTGGTCCCATCAACTCCGAGAATACCTCGGCCTCGATGCGACTGCTCTGTGTAGATGATGAACCCTCGCCAGCACGCTCGGATATCATAGAGGTAGCCCTATTCTATATTTGACAAAAAATACATATATTAATACTTAATAAAAATAAAAATATAAATCATAATATAACATAAATAAAAAATACATATATATCTCTGGACTCGTCCCGAACAAAACTGCCATCCTGGTGAACGTGAGTCATCCGATAAAACTCCACCTCACCAGGCTCCCTCCCCTGCTGATCAGCCTATATAAAGAATAAATATTACAAAAAAATTCAAAATAACACATCTTATATCCCCGTATCATTATACATGACACATGCATGATACATGATGATACATTATGTTAAAACTAAAAGTATACTACTAGTATTATGGGATGAGAAACATACAAACTCATGCCTGAGCCGTGCATAACTCTTGGACCCCGCTGTGTGAGGAACAGACTGAGCAGCTCGTGCAGCTCTACCAATATCAGAATACGTCTGCAAAATAAAATTAAAACAATGTTATATATTGTATAAATATAATTATAACAAGTGAAAATTAATAAATTTCGAAGTGTTTGATGATGCTACACAACCTGTGCCCTCTCAGAGAACCAATAGTGCACCAGCTCCATCCACTGATGAGGGTGAACATCAGGAGGACAGGTAGCTACAACCTGCTCCTCTGTCCTACCCTCTAGCTTGTAGTCTCTCTTCAACTTCGCCCTATATCTTTCCACTTGTGATTGAGAGACTTAAGCACAAAATCAGATGAATCTGAAGGAAGAATGAACTTGCTCTACAATTTAATTAAACAATAAAATAAATATTAAATGAAAAAAGTAATTCAATTATTAAAAACCTAAGATATAAAATAATATATTAATTTTTTACCTGCACAACTCGTAGCATTCTATTTTATATGCAGGAAGCATGTCGTTCCACTTCGAATAATTCAGAGGACATAGCTGACCACGGCGTGCTACTGTCCCCAGAAAGCTAGTCAACAAGCTAGCAGCTTTCTTAATAGGCTGCCCTAGCTTGTTGCACTCTATCACTATCCTCTCACCCTCAGGTAACTGCCACACATCACGGACTAATGTGGGTCCTCGCCTACGCCTGAGTCTCCCGGATCCATCTACAAAAAAAAAAATACAGAACATTGTATATCAAAACTATTGCATATGCATGAATTGAAATGAGATAGAATTATTAAATTATGTACCCTGTATCTGTATATCATCGATGATAGGCTCGTCATCAGGATGATCCATAGAAGGATCGTGATGTGCGGACTCGGAGGGAATAATGTCGTCCTGAGGCTGATGTGCAGAAATAGAGGGACTGCCATCAGACCGATGTGAAACTGATCGACTGCCCTCAGGCTGTTGTGCTGAAGAAGTACCAGCCTCGGTCTGGAAAACTGTATCTGTACATCTGCTAATCGCTTCCTTCGAGGCATGGTGTACCTAACCTGCATTATTTAAAAACAAGTCAGTCAACATTATAATCAAATTATAACGGAAATGAATTGCAATTTAAAAGATAACATAATCATCAATGCAAAAAATGTAAACCATCTTACAAACTACTTACTTGTCATAATCAACCAGTTGTACCTTCCTCGGAATCCAACCTAACCAAAATGGTTGTATCATTTATATGATCATCCGGTACAATATTATAAGGCATACACTGAGTGTAAGTATCATCATCTTCTTCTTCCACCCTTTTTCCATGTCATACAAGTCTCTGGGTTTTGTCTTAATAATAGTAGCCCATTCTTTATCTTTCGAGTCTTGTACATAAAAAACTTGTCTAGCTTGAGATGAAAAGATAAATGGATCATCCTTCAATAACACACCCGTATGTATCAATCTTGAAAAATTGGCAAGTACGAATCCGTTTGAGTCCTTTTTCAAACCCTCGGTGTATTTATATCCACCCAATCGCATCGAAATAATACAACTTTAAAATTTCCATAATAATCCAACTCCAAAATATCTTTAAGTATACCATAATAAGATTTTCCATCTGCTTCAACCATAACACCACTGTTCTGAGTTTTTCTAAGTTTCTCGCGCTCCTTGGTATGAAATTTAAAGCCATTTTAATAAAACCATTATATTTGTTCACAATATAATTTGGACCTCTGGCAAGTGCAATTAATTCTGCTAAACTATTTTTCTCCATCAGTACCGGTACCTAAAAAATATAATATCAATTATCGATCATTTAGTCGATGTTAAAAATATATAAATTATTATACGACTTATATATACTAACCTGATTGGCAAGCCAATTAGGGAATAACTCAACCAACCATCTTTGTTCAATCCTTGGATTAGGATGAGTGGAATGATTGGCTTGTCGTTGTACAGATAAAAATTCACTGCATGACAATAAAATATAAGTTTGACTGTGTCTAATATTTAGTATTATCCATGTGTAGATAGACTAACCTGCGATAGTCAGATATTATGTCACTATGTAGCAATACATAACGGTGTGCTTGTGACATGGATTTATGGTCAAGAACAATACTTTCAGCTTTTCCTATAAATCTTCCGGATGATGCAAATTGTATATATCTGTATTCTCCATATTATCACCATGACGTTGAGGTCGATTGAATACAGTCTCAACACCTTCGAGATATCTTGAACAAAATGTTAAACACTCTTCAGCAATATATCCCTCTGCTATTGAGCCCTCAGGATGGGCTTTGTTTCGTACATAATCCTTCAAACGTACAAGATACCTTCAAAAAGTATGATATTTATATCATATTAAATAATAAAAAAGTTATAAATTATAAAATTTAAGTTTTACAGCATTACCTCTCGATAGGGTACATCCATCTGTAGTGTACCGGTCCACCAAGTTTAGCTTCCGAAGCTAGGTGAATGAGTAGATGAACCATAATCGTAAAAAATCCAGGAGGAAAAATCTTTTCCATCTGACATAATGTAAGTACGACTTGAGACTGCAACTGATCAAGCTCCTGAGGATCAAGAACCTTAGAACATAATGCCTTGAAGAATGATGATAACTGAAAAACAACCGTAATAACTTGTTTTGGCATTGACGACCTTAAAGCCAATGGAAGAATATCTTGCATTAATATATGTCCATCATGACTTTTAAGATTTGAAATTTTGCGCTCTTTCAGATTCACACATCGTGAAATATTTGAGGCATATCCATCAGGAACTTTGATATTCTTTAAAACTGTCAGGAAGAGATCTTTTTCTCGACTAGACATTGTATAACATGCATGAGGGATATAAGTTCTATCATTTGCAAGCACTTGTAGATGAAGTTCATGTCGGATGCCCATTTCTTTTAAATCAAGACGCGCCTTCATGTTATCTTTAGTCTTTCCATCAAGATTTAATATTGTTCCAATCAAATTATCACAGACATTCTTTTCTATATGCATAACATCAAGATTATGCCGGAGTATATTATGCTCCCAATAAGGTAAGTCAAAGAATATGCTTCTTTTCTTCCATAATTGTTTAGTATGCTGATGGGTAGTTGTTGTGATTATATCATCATTTTCAACTTCAAAGAAATTATCCGGATCCTCGAACACTGCCGTATCTAAGGTGCAAGTATTGACTTCCTCCGATATTTCTTCTTGTACTGAAGTCTCAACATCATCTCTTCCTCGCTTTTTAGAGGACTTTGTCATCTTGCCATAACTGTGTCTGATACCAAGCATTTGTCTACGAATATCAGAACCAGAAGGTAGAATTGGAGCAGATCCAAACTCTATGGTACCATCAAATAAATCCTTCTGAAATCGAAATGGATGATTTGCCTCCAACCATCGACGATGTCCCATATAACAGAACTTTCCTCCATGTTTTAACCAAATTGAATGGGTTGATTCACCACAAGAAGGACATGCAACTCGTCCCTTAGTGCTCCAGCCAGATAAATTAGCATATGCAGGAAAATCGTTAACAGTCCATAATAGAGCTGCCCGTAGATTGAATGTTTGGCCATTCGAAGCATCAATTGCACTGATACCCTCCCACAGTTGTTTCAATTCATCTATTAAAGGTTGTAAGAAAATATCAATATCATTACCTGGACCCTTATCACCTGGAATGACCATTGATAAAATAAGTGAAGACTGTTTCATGCATATCCATGGTGGCAAATTATAAGGAATCAGTACAACTGGCCAGGTGCTATAGACAGAACTTAAGGTCCGAAATGGATTGAACCCATCACTGGCTAAACCGAGCCTGACATTACGAGCATCAGATGCAAAATCAGGATGTCTCTCATCAAATGCTTTCCATGCTAAACTATCTGCTGGGTGTCTCAGCATTCCATCTTTTGTACGGCTTTCATCATGCCATCTCATTGACGAAGCTGTCTTTGATGATGCATAGATCCTTTTCAATCTAGGTACAAGAGGAAAATAGCGTAATACCTTCGCCGGCTTTTGTTTAATGTATGTTGCATCCAATTCATCTAATCCCTCACTCTCATTTTTTTTTGCTTCGTCCATCGTGAACATCCACACACATGGCACGACTCTTGATCGGCATGTTCTCCCCGATATAATATACAATCATTTGGACAGCTATGAATCTTTTCGTATCCAAGATCCAATTCCTTTACTAGTTTTTTGGCCTCATAACAAGATGTTGGTAAACTAGTACCTTCAGGAAATGCATCCTTTACAACTTGAGCAGCATAGTAAAACTCTTGCCAGACCATCCATTCAAGTATTTTATATGGAACAAATGCACAAGAAAAGAAATTTTTGAAAAGTTCTTGCAACCGGCATATAATTCTTGATCTGCATCTCTTATCAGCTTCTGATAACGATCTGTTCCAACATTAGTTGGGAGTATCGGCTCTTCATCATGTATAGATTCAGTAAATATAGGATCCTCAGGAAACCCAGCTGCTACTTGTTCTCCATTGTAATCTCCAGGATGTTGAGCACCATATTCAAAAGCATCTCTCAGCAAACCCCTGATATCATCATCTCTTGCAAGATTTTTCTGTTGGTTACTTGATCCAAAATCAGGTATATGTTCCATGTTAGAGGTTGGTTACATGTAGATTGTAACCTTGACTCTCCATGAAAAAACCACTCAGTATAACCTCTTAAAAAACCATTCCATACCAAATGTTCTTCAACAATATTTGGATATAGAGAACTGGAATTTACACATTTTCGGCATGGACATAAAATCTTCCCACTGATACTACTTCTCTCCATACCAAATTTAATGAAATTCTGTACTCCATCCAGATATTCTTTGCTATTCCTCGGTTTAGTTATCCAACTCTTATCCATTATAAGAAAAAGCTAACTGAAATAAATAAATATTTATAAGAACAGAACAAATTTAAAATAAGTTTATTCAATAGATCAATTACAGTATTATTAAATGCACCCTATCACCAACTAATAGGTAAAGAGGTCCTATCCCATTCAAGAATTGCATTAATTATATAGGTCATTTACAGTAACCAAAAGATACGCAATAGAAGTTCCAGAAAAATTTCGGCAGCATTTCCCCTTAGTTCTCCCCATACAAATAAATATGTTTGAGGAGAACTAAAAGGAAATGATAACCGAAATATATCTGGAACTCTATCTGTACCGTTTGATTACTGTAAGCACCTATAAAATTATTTGCAATTCTCAAACTGTCCAATCTGGACATTCAATTGACCACTGTACATATTTCTGCCATCCGTACAAAAATTAAATAATTGTACGGATCGTGTAAAATATGTACTTTAATCAATTGACGGGTCTATGTTTCAATGCAATGCAAGTTTTAAAAAAATATATAAAAAATCATAATTGATCGTAACAAAACTACAGATGGTATTGAAATATATAAAAATGGAGTTATTCATGGACAACTTATCGAAAATGTTGCAGTAGATTTCGATATCGAAGTAATCATCACTGAGGTGACGTTATATGGCAAAAGCCATAATAAGCCAATGGGGCATGTGACAGCTTGTTGTCTCTATGTTATTGAATCATTGTGTGACTGAGTGTCGTGTTTTATTTATGTATGGACCAAATATATGCTTGCTCGAGCAATGTAATGCTGAAGTATTAATATTGCACCTAAACTGCCTCATGTTTGTTATCTATGATAAATGAAATGCTTCTTTATGATGATGATATGTAGTTTAGATTAATCATATGAGAAACTGAAGAGACAGAAACAAGATTACAACTTGGTGTGGATCCATGATTTCGGTTATTTTCCAGCGACCATTTTAATAGTGATTACTTGCTAAAAGTTGGCATGGCTTCCCTGCATCCACCATGTTCCTTGGAGATTAAATTTTTGCAATGAAAGAGAAACAAAATATATTCCTCCTTGACAATTCAGCTAACCACGTAATCCATTTTTCTCTCAGATTTCTCTACTTTATACCCTTTATCACTCTGCTCATCAAATGACACTTCTAAAACTTCCTTCATTGCTCTGCGATTTACAAAAAAATTGTATATCTAGTTTGTTTAGCGTATTTATACTTATGTCTCTCAGTGATGCACCTTAAACCAACCTTTTTCCCCATTCGCCATCGCTTAACAGAATTGTGCTCTAGATAGGCTACAAATTTGTCAAATTAGGTTTTGGATTCTGTTGAACCAGATCTAGCCACAGTAAGTACATGTTTAAAATTTAGGTTGACCCAGCCAACTCAAGAAATCAAGGTTGGATTGGAGCAAGTTTGCACTTCAAAAATAAATTTCTCTCATCTGCTTTTGGAAAACAGCCAGAATTGAAGCTATAGTTTTATATTCATCCTCAGAACACCACATAAGTGCAGCTTTAGATAGTTAGGTCCTCATTTTGGTGCAAATTGTAATTATTATGCAGCTTATAAAGTGATTAGGCTAGCAAGGAGAGCTTAAGTCAAAGACAAATAACTAATAAAAACTGTAATCCACCACAATTCTCTGAATGGTCAAGGAGATAAAGACAGGCTATTGCATAACCTTTAACATGAAAAGGTGTCATTAGCAACTTTCTTACGTGGGAAAATGACTTAGCAACAAAACCACGAATATAAAATGTAACAAGAAATGAACTACAAGTTGTATGGATCTGATGCAATAAGCTGGGATCCTAAAGAAACAACTAATTAATTCCACGAGCAAACTTATAATTTTTTTGGGAATAAATTTCCCCATGTCTCAAACTAATTCACAAAAGATATACAGAAACTTATGGGATAAAAGAATGAGCAAACATGTTAGCAATGCTATAATACCTCAAAAATCATACAGGTGCCATGGAACAAAGATATTAGAATGGTATGACTAGGATCAGGCCCATATTATTCTTTCAAGTTGACCATAGAAATGTTAATTCACACAGAAAATCAAGGTATCACATTCTGTTTTGCAAAGATTATTGGAACATTCATTTTAGCCCCAATTTCTCAGGTGCACATTTCTTCTATATTGTGAGAAAACAGAACTTTTACATATTCTGACTAAATTGATGGAAAAGAAAAAAAATTTACCGAGCGGAGGAGGAGGAGGAGGCGGGGGGGTTCGGCAGCGGCTCGATCGACCGGAGATCACGGACGGCTGCTACGTCGGCGGACCGAGCGGAGGAGGAGGAGGAGGAGGAGGGGGGGGAGGAGGAGGAGTTGGGGGGGGGGGGTGGTGTTCGGTGGCGTGGGGGGGGGAGGGGGGGGGAGGAGGAGGGGGGGGGAGGAGGAGGGGGGTGGGAGTGTGGGGTCGGTGTGTGGGGGGGGGGGGGGGTGGAGAGGAGGGAGGAGGAGGAGGAGGAGGAGGAGGAGGACGGGGGGGGGGGGGGAGGTGTTCGGGGAGGGGGGGGGAGGGGAGGAGGAGGGGGGGTGTTCGGTGGCGTGGGGGGGGAGGAGGAGGGGAGGCGGGGGGGTGGGGGAGGAGGAGGGAGGAGGAGGAGGAGGAGGAGGGGGGGGGGGGGGAGGGGGGGGAGGAGGAGGAGTTGGGGGGGGGGGGGTTCGGCGGTGGACCGAGCGGGGGGGAGGGGGGGGGAGGAGGAGGAGAAGGAGGAGGCGGGGAGGGAGGGTGAGGAGGAGTTCGGGGGGGGGGAGTTGGTGTGGCGGCTGCAAAGAAAATAGGGTTGGGTGGGGGGGTGGGGTTTCTTGGAGTCCGGCGACGCTTTTAAGCGTCGCCAAAAGTCCTGACTCTAGCGACGCTTATAAGCGTCTCTAAATAAGCAGGAAACTATAGCGACGCTTATAAGCGTCGCCAAATGTCCTGGAATCTTTGGCGACCCTTTAAAGCGTCGGCAAAGGTCACGGACTTCGGCGACGCTTAAAAGTGTCGGCAAATTTACGATCCGGCGACGTTTATAAGCATCGGGAAAGGTTCCTGGACTCCACGACGCTTAAAAGCGTCGGTAAATATATAGTACGGCGACGCTTAAAAGCGTCGGTAAAGGTCAAAAACTGTGGCGACGTATAAGCGTCGCCAAAGCTCCCTGGACTCCGCGACGCTTATAAGCGTCGGTAAATGTCCGTCTGGCGACGCTAAAAGCGTCGGGAAAGGTCCCAGACTCCGGCGACTCTTATAAGCGTTGGCAAATATCCCGGATTTCAGCGGGATGGTCCGGCGACGCTTAAAAGCGTCGGTAAAACTCAGGGTTAATTGCCGACGCTTAAAAGCATCGGCGGACTTTCAGTTTTGCCAACGCTTTCAAAAACTGTCGGCGGGTTCTAGTTCTTCCCACGCTTCACCGAAGCGTCGGCAGAAAAGGGTCGGGATAACCCTGTTTTGCTGTAGTGGAAAAAAGATAAGGTAAGTTATATTTGTAATCTTTAAACTATATCGGGTTTCTTTAAATAGTTCTTAAACTATAAAATCTTAACTTTTGGTCTTCAAAATTTCTAAACTATTTTAATGTTACCCTTCATCCCATTTTTTTGACTTTCTCATCAAAAATCTTATTTGGCATTACCGGTACTTATGTGGCTGGTTTACTTGAATAGGTGCATTGGTTCTAAGCTTGAAATAAGGAAATTTAAAAAATATGATGATGTCGTATACAATAACGGTTCAGTTTTCTTCCAAAAGGATGGTACCATTCCCTTCTCCAATCATTTTTCCCATCTCTATCCTAGTTTCTCAGGGCTCCTCTAGTTCTTTCTTCTTGGAAAAAATTCTTCTTCCTCTCTTGGAGGAAGACCGCCGATTGTCATGCTGGTTTGACCTAATTGGACACTGGTTTGCATATTGCAGGAATCCTCATCGGTATTCTTCTTCCGTCCACAACAGTTGATACTCATTCTACATTCGGAGGTCACATGGATGCCTTTCCCCACCAAATGAAAATTTGCATCCATGTTATTTGGGGTATAGAATGCATGTTTGTACTTTGCTTTGTAAAAACCATGCTTTTAGTTGATAAAGTGTAATATCAATCTATAAAAGTAAAGTATAAATTGAAGTTAGGAAATTTAATTTTCTTATTTTAAGTTACTAAAATCTAATTTGAAGTTAGTAAATTAATGGAACTATCCATCCTTATTGAGTGGGATTCACCTAAATAATTGTCTGGCTGTTCCTTAGCCCCGGGGTTTTTATTTCAGTTTAAAATAATGAAGTCCATGGCACTTAATAGAATATGAACAAAGCAGCAGTAGTTTGCTATGGCTGTAGAGAATTATTAAACGATATTTTTTCTTCTCTCCACAAAATAATTTGCACACTTATTTGCATTCAAAAGCTGGTTACATTGCTTCTTTTAATCTGAAAAACATAACCATTGTAAGCACTGAATTTCTGCACTATATCTTTAAATTATAATATAAAATCTCAAGGGTTGTTAATTAGTTAGTTCTAAGCTGCCAGCCTTCATCCCTTCTAAATTCCTTATAAAATTGATTGCAATGTCTCATTGTGATAATGAGGATTGGGCTTTGGAAGAAGAAAGAGATACCTATTCAATGTCACTAACATCTAGTTTGGGAAACCTCATAGTGATCAAAGTGATAAGCAACTTATTATAGTTTGGTCATAGCAATACACTTGACTGGTCTATATATCTTGACCTTGGATGGTTTTCCATTGTGACCTTTTAATTGATAGGTTTGCTTTTGAGTTAGCGTGACCAAGTAGTCCATTTGCCCTTGTTCTTCACTTATAAGGCTTATCATAGGTAACACTAGCTTAATATAGTGAGCAAAGTGCACAATGATGTAGGTATTGTTGATAAAAAATTTGGTACACTTCAAGGTTTACCAAAAATAAAAATATGAAGATTTCAAAACGAGACATACAAAAATTCAGATCTAGTCCTAGGAAACACATATGGGTTTCAGATTGTCACCAATACACTCTTTCCCTTCCTCGCAACTATATGGACCTGCCAATAAAGGATATTGATTGAATTCCTTCCAAACTCCTTTCATATCCAAAGCTTTGCTTAAAAATAAAAATTGTCAGAATGAAAAGAAGGGGGGTGGAGGGGTTGGAAAAGGCAACATAACTATTTTATTTTGGTTAAAGGAAAAAGAAAAAGACTTTGGCCCTTATTTCTCCGAATCAAATAGATCTCATCAATGCTAAAGATATACCTTACAAGTTATTATCAAGAAGTGCATCTTAGCTTGCAAAGACTCACCGAGTTGATTGATATCTTTATATATTTAATCTTCTTTAATCAGCTAGCTCCTTTATCACGTTTGCCTTCATGAACACTTCATGTTAATTTAAATCCCATACAATCCTTTACTTTTAAATTTAATTATTCTTGGTTGCTTGTGAGGATGGATGCATGCACATAGATTTTGATTGCACTTTTTGTTTCCTTTATTATGTCAATAGATTTCAACTTTTTTAGTCTTCTACCTCTACAAGCTTCTATCTATTCATAATTTAATCTTTATGTTCCTTTACTTCCTTTACTATACTCATCTTGGTGGGCCTTCTTTTTTTAGCATGTAGTCCCGAAACATGTTGGAGCTTTATATGTGACTTGCCAATTATTCAAAATATACTTCAAGGTTGTTTCTTATCTATACTTAGCTTTTTGTTTGAGTCCTTTTCTGATTCTACTCTTTTGAGACATTGTTTATGTGCATGTGAATGCACATATCTATTTACTCCATGCTAAAGTTTGAAAGTCAAAATTTGCTACTTGGTATAGTGTATCTGTATTGTAGTGTCATAAGAAGTATTGAAATTGCTTAAATATTTGATTTGAAGAATTTCCAGCTATAGACAGAGTTATTTATATCCTTTACTGATAAGTTTAGTGGAGATTTTTAACTTTTTGACTTTTATTTAACATTGCATTTCCTCTATTACTTTTCAGACCAAGATCATTGCATGATATTTAAATTGAATGATATATTTGCTTTAAGCCTGAATCAAAATGCATGCATGATATTTAAACTAAAGTGAGATTTTTTAGTTGTTTAATATACTAATAGTAGTTTGTAATAGATGCAATGCTTGTGAGAGGAAGTTGTTTAATATACTCATGGTAGCTATTTGATATAGTCATAGTAGTTTAGAGTCTCAAACTAGTTTGAATAGTTTGGGTACATGCTTTCTGTTTAGTCAACCTTTCAATATTAAGATGACCAGCCTATTTTCTTGATCATATGAATGTCCTAATTCATATCACAATAACTGAGATTAAAAATCAATGTAGGAAATATCCTATAAAAATGAGAGAATGTTGATTGAAATATGCAAAATAAATTTTCATGAACTACAAAGTTTTATATAGGATATCTACCTCAAATTTTCACGAACTACAAAGTTACATATAGGATTTCTGGAAATAGACATCTCATTTAAACTTGCAATCCATGTAGTTCCCCTAAAATATTCATCTTCCAATTGCTTGTTTGGCCATCATGTAAGTTCTTTCTAAGGCATTTTGTATGTAGTGCATTCTGCCTGTGTAGATTCATACATATGTTATAGGTTCTATTTATTTGAGCAGCTGATATATAATGAATAAGTGATACTGCATATATAAAAACTTAATAAATCAATATGAAGCTATTATTCAAAATATTTTTTCTACTTGGCCATCATTGTTATTATATAATTAGAAATGCTTTCATTTATCTGTAGTTATGCCCTAGGATTAAAATATCGCTGCCATTTCTTTTTCTATAACATTTTATTATGGTGGCAAGTTCATGTTCAAGCCTACAATATAGTACATTGGGAGACAAGTTTTTATATATGATAATGCTAATCCTAGTAGAATATCTATTCTAGAGTTAGAGAGCATGTTAGAGAAAGTTGGGGTTTCCAACTTCTCTCAATTTTACTATGTCAAGCCAAGAAAAGGTTTAAATAGTGGCTTGAAATTTATCTTAAAGATCAAGATATCTTAAAAATAATTTCAGATATTCTAGCAGATGAATGATACATATTTATGTAGAACATTAGAGACAAAAATAACAATGGTCATCAGGGAGCTGTGCCAGAGCTGAAACCAAAGTAGTAGGCTTAACTATAACCTTATTCAACTACAAAGCCTTTTCTAAATATAAAATATGTACCCATGCATAGACCTAGCCAGGATGTTAAGAAAGGCAGTGAGCAAGGCTATGAGAAAGGCAGTAAAGAAAGTGAAGTTCAACTAAAAAGAGTACTTCTACAAGATAGTGATTATATCAGAAGTAATGCTAAAGAGGCCGAAAAAGGTGCTACAAGACAACCAGCTAAACCAAGGATTAAAGGGGGTGACCCAATGACTGAAAGTGGTGAGCCAAGAGCTGAAGGAGATAAACCAAGGACTAAAGGTGGTGAACCAAGGATTGAAGGTAGTGCACCAAGGGCTGAAGGAGGTGAACCAAAAAATAAAACAACTGATCCAAGGGCTGAAGACAATGAAAACTAGTAGGATGTTTCCTCAAAATATGCAGAGTCCAAGAAATTAGTTTCATTGCATTTATCAGATGAGGAGCATGGACCTACTTTTGATGTATCCAACAAGGAAACTGATATGGCAAATATGACATTTAAGTTGGACATGAAATTCAAGAATTTTGAGCTACTTAAAAGAGCAATAACAGAGCATGCAATAATTGGGGGTCACAATATGAGATTGATGAAAAATGACAAAGTTGGGATGAGAATTGTATATTAAGAAAATTGTAACTAGAAACTATATGCTTTGTTGATACAAGATGGTTCAGTAGATTAAATCTTATCATGGTGAACATACTTGCTTTAGAAAGGTATGGAATATGAACATGAAATCTACTTTTCTAGCTAATAAGTACCTAGAAAAGTTCAGGAGTCAGTCATCTTAAAATCCTGTGAGATGGTTATGTAGGTTAGGCAAGATTTCAATATACAAATATCAAAATCTCAAGTATACTTGACAAAGAAAAAGGTAATGGAGATTATACAGGGATCTATTACAAAGTAGTATAGCAGATTGTGAGATTATGCAGAGGAGATCAAAAGGATAAATATTGGTAGTACAATAAAGATGCTTGTTGATACACAAGAGCCGGGTGGTGAACCAATTTTCAAGCAATTTTAATCTGCTTTGTTGCTCTTAAATATGATTTTCTGGATGGCTACAGGCATATAATTATTCTAAATGCTTGTCATCTCAAAGGATCATATTTGGGATAGTTAATGACTACAATAAGTATTGGTAGCAATGATGACATGTACCTAATTGCGTGGGTATAACACCGCAGAAAAAAAAAAGAATTGTAGTCGGCCCGGCCCAGACCCATGTGTGGGTGGGCCAGCGCGCCGGCTAGGCGTGACGCGAACGGGGGGCATGGACGAGTGACATGGAGGTGCTGGAGGGCGAGCGACATGCGGCGCACGAGCGCGGGGGGATGCGGGCGGGCATGCGAGGTGCGACCTGGCCCATTGCGCGGGAGCGCGGTGCACGCATGGACCATCTTGATCTGATCACTGCTACACGAGTACTTAACTGTACCCAGAAACCTTCCATCCCTGGATTAGAAATCCAGATAGTCCAGTATCAAAGTACAGTGAGTTGCTCGCAAGCTACCATGACGATCTCATGTCCGAGGGATAACTACGTCCATATCAAAACTCTAAGCAAAAAAAGTACAGACGGGTCACGTTCGATGAAATGTCAAACACAACATCTGCATGCCATACCAGTATCTCCACACTCCTTGGTTAAGAGGACAACCAACGACTATGGCACACAACGACCTATACTTGATATACTATCATCCTGAAATAAGTGAATCATTTGGTTGCGAACAATTTTAGGACTATATGATATATCCTCTCTATATCACATACAAATAGTCCTAAGGACTTCATCACTCAAGAACTAATTACAGAAAGATGAAATAGTGATGAACTGCCAGAATAAACATTTTATTCAATAATATAATTCATATACAATTACATCAAATGTACAATTGTGTACAGTAGAAATTGATTTTGGAACACATTTCCCAACACATATTAGCTATAGTATATATGAAATAAAATATTTAAAAATTAATTTTTGTGATATGTGTAATAGAATATTTGATGTCATAAATAATTTTTAAAAAATAAAATAAAACCTGATTTAGAAGGTAATAAAATCACTATCCTAAAGGAGATTTAGTTTCTTTCTTATGCAAAGAATAATTAGACCTCTCACTCTCCTTCAAGGTACAATCTGGAAACTGATACTCTAACATTCATCAATGACATGATCTCAAATAAACGCCGATCAATTCATCTTCAATCCAAATAATAATAAAATATATAAAACTTGAGTGAGAGAGAGTATATTTGAGTAGAGAAAAAGAGAAAGAAATTGATTTTTGGAAGCTTTTGGATGATCTTGAGAGGCTAGGAATTGAAGTCTATTATAGGCTCAAATCTTCGAATAAAATACCAAAAAGCCTCCCAAATTAGCTGTTGGAATGAATTAAAACATAATCAAATAAAAAATGTAGTTTCAAATCATTAAAAGAAATTTTAACGAAAATGTATGGGCCGAACGATTGCTCGCACACAGGCTGCACATCATGGAAGGTCCACGGGAGTTTTTGAAACTCCTGTAATATCAACAATCCCCCATAAGTTTCAAAAAATTTATGAAAATATTTAAATTCAATAAATAATTTAAATAATAAAATATTTGGGTTTTACTGTAATCAGTACAAATACCTTCTAGATTTAAACTTTTATTTAGTATAAGATATACATAGTATGAAAACGAACTAATAATAATGCGGGTAGCGCTATTTAAGCCATGCACTTATCTTGATTTTTATGAATTCATCCTAGTTCTATAGTCACGGTCTCACGACTACTCTTATTAATGTAGATCTTCTAAGGGTACATGTAATAGAATCATACATCCCTAAACTTACAGCCTTGAATCTATTAAAAACTATACACAACCTAACCATCATAATAGAGCACTACATCATAGGGATGAGATAGAGATAGACTCCAAATCGATGCTTCCAAACATCATCTCATAGTTATTTTCCTTTAAACCTTAACCATGGGGTTACCATCATGGTAGAGGTCTACTCTAGTAATTAATAGATGGGCTTAAGCCCCATTCTCCTTAATCTCTCAGGTACCGTAGCCATTATAAGGCCTTCGATTAAAAGATTAGCCAAGTTATTTTTAAATCTTATAAATTGAAATGGTATCACATCTTTCATTTTATTTCTTACAACTTTATATATGATCAGGATATGATTGTTCATCTTTTTGTTCATTGTCTATTGATTTAATAGATCAATTAGAGCTCTACAATTATAATTTAATTAAATTTTTAAAAAATTTTATTGAATAATTTTTATATTTATTAGATCTTTTAGCCACTGTGCTTCAGTACATACAGTGCCAAGAATAATTAACTTAGATTCTAATGTACTTCTAGTAATTATTGTTTATTTATAAGAATCCCAAAATATTGCAGCTCCTCCTAACAAGAAGAGATATCTAGTTGTGGACTTAATATCTAAACTATCTATTATTCAATTAGAATCACTATAACCTTCAAGTATTTCTGGATAGCCTGAGTATACTAGAGAGTAATCTAAGATTTCATAAAATATTTAAAGATTTTTTTCTAGAGCTTTCCAATGTTCTATACTAGAATTACTAGTATACCTACTCAAGTTGCCTACAACATAAGCTATATCTAAACGTATTCTATTTAAAGTATATAATAAGGATCCTATCATATGGAGATATTTTAATTATTTAACAAGTTCTTTTAAATTTTTAATTAAGCAAGAACTATGATTATATAAGGTAAAAATAAGATTTAGATCAAAATATTCAACTTTTTAAGCATTTTTTGTATTGAATATGCTAGACTTATTATTCTTCCACTATCTACTATTTTAAACATTTTTCTTAAAATTATATCAGCTTCTTCTAAGTCTTTCATATCAAAATTGTTTGATAGATAGCTTTTAATTTTTTGAATTACTTTCATTGATATTCTAAATAATAAAATATTATCTATATATAAATATAATATTATAAAATCTATATTCTATTTTTTATAATATATATATATGTCATATTTATTTATTTTAAAATTATTTTTAAGATAATTTTATCAAACTTAATATGCCATTATCTAGGAGCTTATTTTAAACCATTAAGTGATTTAATTAATCTACATACCTTATATTCTTATCATTTTTTTTCAAATCCTTGGAGTTTGTTTATATAAATTTCTTCTTTTAATTCTTCATTTAAAAATATAGTTTTTATATCTATTTGATGGATTATTAATTAATGAATTAAGGCTAAAGCTACTAAAATTTTTAGGATTATTATCCTACCTACAGGAGCATAGGTATCAAAATAATCAATCTCTTTCTTTTGACTAAACCCTTTGCTATTAACCTAGCTTTATATATTTTTATTATTCTATCTAGCCTAAATCTTCTTTTAAAAATTCATTTTATTCTTATGGGATTGTTTCCTGGAGGTCAATCAGTCAAAATCTAATTTTTATTAAAATGATCATCAAAGTGATCAAACATATAATTTATTAAGATTTTTATTTAATTTATTTATCTTTAAACTCTACGAGCTTTGATTAATTTATTTGTATTGTCTTTAAAAATTAATTTTATATACTATAGTATAGGTTTGTAGAGATCTTCAATTGATTTTGCATAACATGAAATTATAAAAAAGATGTTACGGTTAATCAATTAAAAATATAATTTATATATAATATAAATATATAAAGTGTTGAAAAACTTTTAATCTTTTATGCTTGGATCATGCTTTTATGTGCATGCAAAACCATAATTACAGAAGACATATCTTAAACTATTGTACCGGTCTGTAGATTACGCAGTCCTTGAGATGCCCCTCATGCAGTCTTGAGATGTCCCTTTCTTCTTTGCAAGATGACTAGTATTCTCTCTCCTCACTCTCTTCTTCTTATGTAGACGATTGATGGGAAATTGTATACCACTATTATGAGATTTGAAAAAAAGGGACCAGGTAACCTTTTATTTATAACTGCATGTGTCTCTTCCATCAGAAAACTAATGAAAGATTAAAAATTTAATTAGAGTTTTACTCTAGTCCTGGTTATTCAATTTTATTGAGAATAGTTTCTTTTAATCAATTGGACTCTGATCCAGTACATTTGATCGAGTCAAAAGTTGATCATGATAAGATGATAATTAGGCCACCTATTAGATTTTAAATCTAACATTCTTCTACTTTGCCTATATTATCCTTAAAACAACTTTTGATTCTATCAAAAATATTTTATTTTAAAAATAAATAAAATATTTAATTTTTAAAATAAAAAATAATAGTATTGAGTCAAATTTTGAAATTGACCTAACGAGTGCACTCATATTTTAAAAAATTATCCAATTGTCTATTCTCAACAAATCCTTTATACTTTGATTAAGTAAAAAATCATTGATGCAGATCATAGCAGTTATACATCTCTATTGACATACTCCTTTTCATGTATCATGACATCAATAATTTTTACTTAACCTGGTCTTATATACTGGAGTACATAGGCTATCAAAAATTATAATGCCTATCATAATGGTCCCACTGTAATGTCATATAAATGACCCTTCTGTTTACTTTAATTTTGATAAAAGTCAATTATAATGTATACAAACAATAATTGAACAGAAGTGATGGTAGTCAATAAACTATTAAGAGATCTCAAATAAGTATCTATTACAAATTAATTATCCCAATGACAAATATCCATAAGTTTTACATGCTCTTTAAAAAATTTGAATATTAATCTTTTAGTCAATGGATCAGTCAATATATAAGCAATACCAATAAAATTAATAGACACTTGATGATGACTAATTCTCTCATTTACTGCAAGATATTTAACATCAATATGCTTATTTGCATTGGTAATATTGCCATTATTGGAGAACGAAACTGCAGTAGAATTATCATAATAAATTTTCAATGGCTTGGAAATAGAATCCACAACTTATAGTCCAGAGATGAACAACAATACAATCTGCATCTGAATAACTGATCACCTCCAACTGATCAATTATTCGATAAGTGAGCATGTAGTCCTTAGTCCCCTTAAAATATCACATCACTTTCTTGCCAGCCTTCTAGTGATCCATACCTAGGTCACTTTGATATCTACCAAGCATTCCCGGAGCAAAACTAGTACAGGACGAATATATACTTGAGCATACATCAGACTACCCACTATAGATATATAGAGTATATCTTTTATCTGATTTCTCTCAATCTCCTTCCTAGGATACTGAAATTTACTGAATTTATCATCTTTAACAATTGGTACTTCACCTGATGAGTAGCTTAACATTCCAAACCTTTCTGGGATCCTAGTAATATAATTTTTCTGGGATAAACCAAGTAACCTCTTATTTCTATTACGATGAATTTCTATACTAAGAATATAAGAAACATCTTTCATATCAAAATATTCGAAAAGAAACCTTTTAGTTTCATACAAGAGACCCAAATCACTGTTGGCTAGTAAAATATCATCCACATATAGAACCAACAATATAAACTTACTCCCACTCACCTTCAGATATATACATTATCAGCAATATTTTTTTTAAATCCGAAAGATGCAATGACATCATTAAATTTTAAGTACCATTGCCCAGAAGCTTGTTTAAGATCATAAATGGATTTCTTTAATTTACATACCGCCTTTTATTTTCTTATATTGAAAACCCTTCTGGCTATTCCATATACACTTCTTCTAATAAATCTCCATTCAAGAACGCAGTCTTGGCATCTATTTGATGTAGCTCTAAATCAAAATAAACTACTAATGTTATAATAATTTTGAATGAATCCTTTCTAGAATAGGAGAAAATATTTCAAAATAATCAATACCTTTCTTTTGAGTGAGTTTCTTTGCTACAAGCCTAGCTTTATACCTTTCGATATTACCTTTAGAGTCTCGTTTGGTTTTAAAAATTCACTTACAACCAACAGGCTTAAACTTTTCAGGTAATTTGATAAGTTTCCAGACTTGACTTTTATTCATGAATTCCATCTCATCTTTTATGGCATTTAACTAAAGTTCAGAATCATCACTATTCATGATATCTTTAAATGAAACTAGATCATCCTTAATTCTAATATTATAATCACATTCTTGTAAGTAAACAATATAATCATCTAGAATAGTTGATCTCTTAATTCTAGCAGATCTCTGTAATACTCCAGGTTCAGTGTTATTGTGATTATTTTTAATCAGGTCAGGTTCATTGATAGTTTGTTCGAGAGGTGGTGTATCAGCCTCTTATTGATATTTCATAGCCTCAAAACATCTCTAGGCATTGCTATAATAGGAAAAGATTCTCTTATTTCCTCTAACACTATATCGCATGATTCACTACTCCCATTATTATCACCATTTTCAATGAACCTAGCTATTCTAGTTTCAATAATTCTGGTGGTGTGTGATGGACAATAAAACTTAAAATCTTTTGACCTTTTTGGATATCCAATAAAATAATAACTTATAGTTCTGGGATCTAATTTTTTTTCTTGTGCATTATATAATTGAGCCTCTACAGGATAACCCCAAACATATATATGTGCTAAATGTGATTTCCTACTCGTTTATAACTCAAAAGGAGTTTTAAGAA
The DNA here is from genome assembly GCA_021397845.1 of Areca catechu. NCBI lineage: Eukaryota > Viridiplantae > Streptophyta > Magnoliopsida > Arecales > Arecaceae > Areca > Areca catechu. The sequence goes on along the minus strand of CM038048.1, from coordinate 88,806,849 downwards.
CGGCCTTACTAGGAATACGATTTAAGAGATACATAATAGTTTTCAAGACTTCTCCTCATACATATAAAGGTAATGATGAATTACTAATCATATTCCTTACCATGTCCATCAAAGTATGATTACGCCTTTCAGCCACACCATTTTGTTGAAAATTTTTTGGTATAGTATCCTGTACTACAATGCCACACTGTTCTAGTAATTTGGCAAAAGGTACAGGATTATGGTCAGATTCATCATATCTGTCATAGTATTCACCACTCCTATCAAATCTCACAATCTTAATTTTTTTATCAAGTTGATTTTCTACTTTAACTTTGTATACCTTAAAAGCTTCCCAAGCTTCAGGCTTTTCATGTAATAGAAAAACATAACCATAACGTGAGAAATCATCAATAAGCATGATGACATACGTTTGCCCTCCAAAACAAGGTGCAAAAATAACCATAAATATCGGTATGTATCAATTTTAAGAATCTTTGACTTCTAGTGGTATGCTTTTTATTATTTTTAATTTATTTTCTTTTAATACAATCGATACACATACTAAAATTACTAAAATCTAGATTTGATAAAATAACTTCCTTAACTAATCTAGTTATCCTTTCTTTTGATATGTGACCTAATTGCCTATACCACAACATCGAAAAACTCTCATTTACAATACTGCATTTCATTTCGATATTGATATTTAAAACAAGTAGAGACTGTGTAAAAGAAGAATCCAAATTTATTTTATATAAACCATTGCACAATATTCCAATACCAACTAAAACAGAATTTTCATTTATTTAAAACTTAAATTTACAAAAATAAATGAAAAACCTTCTAAATCAAGTTTTGCTAATGACACTAAATTTCGAGATACTAAAAGAACAAAAAAAATATCATGTAGATCTAATTAAAAACCGATATCTGTAATAAGTCTGTAGGTCCCAATTGAAATAACCTTGGACTTCATCCGGTTTCCCATAAAGATCCACCACTCTCTATCATTTGGTTTCCAGCTTGAAAGGAATCCCTGCAATGAATTAGAAACATGAGTTGCAGCATCCGAATCAATCCACCAAATATTAGAAGGAACATCAATGAAATTGGTTTCATAACAAACAAGCGATAAGAGAATACCCTTCTTTTCAAACCATTTTCTTTTTTTTTCACAATCCTTCTTGACATGTCCCTCCTTGTTACAGAAAAAACATTTCACTTTATGTGAACCTTCTTTTGACGAATTGTTATGCCCTTTATTTTCTTTTTTTGCCTTTTTTTCTTTTAGATCGCTTCTTAGAAATCATGTGAATACTGGAATCCCTTCCTGTGCCAGTCACTCTTCCTCTTGCACACATTGTAATATAAGTTCATTCATCAACTAGGATTCTTAATATATGTTATAGTAGATTTTAAATTGAATAAACTGTGATGGAAGAGAGTTGAGAACAAACTGGACAAGGAAGTTTTCAGATGCTGTCATTCCTAGGTCATTTAATTTTCCAGATATATTATACATTTCTATAATATACTTTCATACTCCAGAAATTCTATCATAATTTATAGAGGTTAACTTGTTCATCAGGGTACCAGCCAAGGCTTTATTTGAATTGGTGAATTGTTGCTTTATAGAGAAAAGGTACCCAAAAGTCAATTTATTATCAGGAGTAGATCCCCTTATATCTCTTGCTATAGAGCTCTTAATTATCATGAGAGACAATCTATTGGAATGCTCCCACTTTTCATATAATTCCTTTTAATCAGGAAAACTAGTGGAAGTTAAAGGATCAGGCTGAGATTTACATAGAGTCAAATCTAAGTCTAGGCATCCTAGAACAATAAGAAGCTGTTTGTGCCAATCAGAGTAATTTAATCCATTCAGTGTGGAAATATTCGTTAGATGCAATGAGAGTGAAGCAGAGATCACAGCTATAAATAAAGAAATATCCATACAATTACTTTCATGATACAGATTCCAAAATAATAATTCTGCTAATAATACTTACTATATAATCATAAAATATCTTTGGGCAAGAATTATAGCATACAATAAGTGTTGTAACTAATTCAATCATAAATTTAACCATAATAATGCCAAGATATACATTACATAAATCACAAATAATAATAATATGAAATATGTAAGCAACAACAGTAATTATGGCATAAATATATAATTTATATTTAAATTATAATCCTTTATATTAGTTATACTTTCAGTGGTTTATCCAATTATGATTACAAAAATCCAAGATTATTTCCATCTTTGGGTGTAGAACTTCCGATCTTTATGTAATTCAAGTTGGTCAACTTATAACTATCAATTTTGCATCTTATTACAGTCACCTTTGGGTCAACTATAACAGACACACCTTTATATAATTCTAAAATATAATGAGAGAGAAAATCATTAGCTTTCAAGAATTCATCTATCCAAAATCCATAGGGTGCTTCAGGCCCTTTGGAGCTATGCGAAAACATCCTTGAATAATGTAATAGTGAGTAAAATTACTAATAGATAATTTTTAAAATATTTAAGTTTTTAACCTTTATAAAGAACAATCAAAATGTTCTTCAAATCATTACGAGTCTAATAGCTCAAAAATCTTTTAAATCGGATATAAATCGAGCATGTTATAGTAATTTTAATAAAATTTAATAAAAAAAATTAAACTATAAATAATAGAGGACCAAGCTGTAAATGGCAAACAATACAGGAGCTTTCTATAAAACAAAAATAAAAAAACTGACAGGAACTTAAATATAAATTTTAATTTAAATTTATATATAATTTTATTTTTTATAGAGATTAAATTATGAAAATCTTCTTAACCCAAATTCGATGATTCGGTTCGGTCATATCTCTGACCCGTTAACCCAGAAGCCGAAAGCCCGTTTTAAACCTTTCTTATTCCCCTTTTCTCTCCCATTTCTTCTCCTTCCACCGAGCTTCCAAAAACCTCCATTAATAGCGTCTTGGAGCTCGGGATATCACCCAAACAAGGACCACCGGCCGAACCAAAGGTCCGGCAATCGTCTCACGGCCGCCGGCGACAGGGTCGCCGGCCTCACGGTGATCAAGATCACCGGGAAAGAGAGCTTAAAAAACCTTGGATTCTCTCTTCCCAAATTCCACCGCCGGCCGAGACCAGCCATCGACGGCCATTTCCCGGCCGCTAGCGACCATCTCGTCGGCTTCACGGTGGTCAAAACTACCGCCAGGGCTGCCCCACCGGTGGCCTCCATTTGGAGCTTCGGTGGCAACATCAACGGAGACCTCGGCCTCCCCTTCCCGCTCACCGACGATAAGGCGTGGGTGTGGGGCTGGAACAAGGAAGGCCAGCTCGGGAGGGGTGCTGCTGTTCCAAAGGTTTCTTGGAGTTTAAAAGATTTGTCCAGCACTGATATTGGTCCCAATTTTTTTTAATATATATTTTTTTTATTTATTTATTTAAATTATCATTAAATAAATAATAAAATATAATATTTTTTATTTTCTTTTTTGTTGTTTGCTGCTTGCTTCCCGGTGATCTTCCTGTCGATGGAATACTTTTATGATCCAGAATATGATAGATTCTGGCACCTCCCAACGGTTTCCGAGTTTTCTTGGAACCGGGCACTTACCGTCGGTTTCCTATTTTTGGTTCTAAACAGTAGGCAAAGAATCATGAACAAAATTTATCTTAAATTATTGCACGAAGATAAAGCATGAACCAGTGCCATATATTGGAAACTTTTAATCTTTTATGCCTGGATCGTACTTTTATGTGCATGCAAAATCATAATTATGGGGGACATACCTTGAACCATTGTACCGATATGTAGATTATGCGGTGCTTGAGATGTTCCTTGTGCAGTCTTGAGATGTCCTTTATTCTTATCCACGAGGTGACTGATCTTCTCTCTCCTCACTCTCTTCTCCTTAAATGGACGATCGATGGAAAATCGTACACCACTGTTATGAGAGTTGGAGAAAAGGGACCAAGTAGCCTCTTATTTATAGCTGCATGTGTCTCTCTCATCAGAAGACTAATGAAAGACTAAAATTTCAGTTAAAGTTTTACTCCGGTCCTGATTATTCAATTTTATTGAGAATAGTTTTCTTTAACCAATTGGATCTGATCCAGTACATATGATCGAGTCAAAAGTTGACCATGATAAAATGATAATTAGAGCACCTATTAGATTTTAAATCCAACATAAAGTATATAAATAATAATTTTATATAAATAATTATTTTAATATAAAATTATATGCATATACTACATAAATATCTATCAAGTCTTTTTAGACGGTTAGTTATAATATATATTGTTGCCGATCTTACCACGATGGCCTGTAGCTCGTGAGCTGGCGCCGGTTCTCAGACTCCGTCACCTCGAGATCTCCAAGCTTCCGGACCTGTAAAACAAAGTTAGAGACCCGGGCCGGGGATTCCGGCGGGAGCACTCCGATGGTCAAGTAAGAGAGCGACAAGATGGAACAGGACCTCTAAGGCGGGTTCTCGAGGGATTCCCATGCTTAGAAGAGATGTAAATGAAAGAAGTGTGGGAAAGGGAAAAGCCGAAGCCCGGCTTCCTATGCTAGGTTCACCGAGCTCACGCCTGAGGACTTCTTGGGATCTCCCGGATCGTTCTCTCGATGTTCTCCCCTCCTTTTAGACTTACCTTTCCGTCCGTTTTTACCGTCCCCTTTATACCACCAGACCGCCTTCAGCCCATGTCTCCTCCTGGGAGCTCCCTGAAATCTCTGGGTCTCCTCCCCTCCCTTCTCCTTCGAGTCCAGGAGTTAAGTGGCCGGCATGCCTCGTCCGCCGTGTATCACGAAAGGGGGAAGACTAGTGAGACCTCGGGCTGAGCGCGGGAGCTCTCCTTTCGGGGCATTGACGATGGGCCTCTAGCCGTTTCAGGCCCCTGATTTCGTTCCTCGGTTGCGGGGCCCCGTTTAACTGATGTAAACCAGGTTTTGCATATCACTGCAGGCCGTACTGGCGCTCCGTACGGGGTGCGGCGCGCGCCGGCCCTAGTGGCGACCTCGCGACCCGTGTCTCTACCTCCGCGAGGCTTTTCAGAGTAGGGCTGACTTCGGCCGAGGTGGACCCTTCAAGGGGCGCCACCCAGCGGAGGAGCAGGGGCCGCCATCTTCGGCCGAGGTGGACCCCTCTTGGGTGGACACCTGGCGGAGTAGCAGAGAGGTGCTCGACTTCGGCCGAGGTGGACCCGTCATGGGGTGCCACCTGGCGAAGGAGCAAGAGGGCCTGGCTCGACCTCGGCAAAGATGGACCCGTCTTGGGGTGCCACCTGGCAAGGGAGCAGGAGGCCGCTAGCTTCGGCCGAGGTGGACCCCTCCTGGGTGGACACTTGGCAGAGTGGCAGAGAGGTGCTCGACTTCGGCCGAGGTGGACCCGTCATGGGGTGCCACCTGGCGAAGGAGCAAGAGGGCCTGACTCGACCTCGGCAAAGATGGACCCGTCTTGGGGTGCCACCTGGCGAGGGAGCAGGAGGCCGCTAGCTTCGACCGAGGTGGACCCCTCCTGGGTGGACACTTGGCAGAGTGGCATATCCCTTTTAGCCATGCCACGAAATCATGATTACTGATATTGCCGGTCACAGGCAGAATGTGACAAATATTGTCTTCCATAGGCATGGACAATGATATTACCGGTCACAAGTGGAATCGTGATAAATATTGTCTTTCACAGAGATGATATTGCCGGTCACAGGCAGAATCGTGACAAATATTATCTTTAACAGGCATGGACAATAATATTGTCGGTCACGGGCGGAATCGTGATAAATATTACCTTTCGCAGGCATGGACAATGATTTTGCTAGTCATGGGTTGGAGCATGACCATGGTTAGTCTAGAACCCTAAAGAAGAAGGATGATTAAATTGAAAACATGAAAAGGAAACATGATTTTTGCAAAAAGTTTTGTCCTATGTGACATTTAAGTTGTTTCGTTACGTCATATGATATACTCTTATCTTCTTGCTATTTTCAAATTATTACTATTATTGGTGACTGTTTGGAGACCTTACTGGACTAAAGCTCACAATCCCTATTTGTTTTCCCTATTCAGAGTTGTGCAGGATATTCGAACTTGATAGTGGATTGGATTTGTGAAAAAACGAGGAATAGCTAGAGAGTTATTAATACTAAGCAGATGACTGAAGGATGACTGAAATTGAACCATATGTGTTGTACTATTTCTTTTGTATTAGATAATTTCTTATAAATGATGAACAATAATTTTATGAAGGATTGAAGTTATAATAAAAAATTTTTAAGTCTTGCATGAATTATAGAAGATATTTTAAAATTCTTACAGTCGTCATATAATCGATTCTGATACTGAATTCGGGACGTGATATATGAAAAAGCCCCGTCCTTGACAAGAGAAAAGTTGATGGTCGAGGACCATGGTCACCAACCAATAATTCCTCTGCTTGACTAGAGAAAAACATATGGCCATGGTCTATGTTTGGCTGCTACCTAGCGGACACTTTCTAGTTACTAGCTAGCTAGAATTTCTATATTTTAGGAAAAAAATTATGTTACATCATTATCAAAGTACACGTCTAATCTCAACTTTAGTGGCATTTCTCTGTTAATAAAAAAAGAAGAAGGAAGCTATAATTGACTTACTACTATAGAAAGTTATGGTCAAATCGAATATCCAAATATCATGCATCTAGATTGTTTTCCTCCTCACTTCCTGAGATAATTCTACATGTCATGCTCGTGGGTGAAAGGAAATGCCAGGTGGGTAACATCTATTGCTAATCAAAATATCTAATATTGTAAAAAGCAGGAAGAATTGATTTGGTCGTCTTGGATTAATTCAAGTTCACACAAGATAGTATCTTCTCTCTGTTCCATCTTCTTTAGATTGGCTAATAGATTGCTTCATAATTGCAAAGGGATCAGTCAGCAGCCAATTTCACTAAAAATTTTGGTAGGCCTGCTATGTAAATCTCTTTAAATTTGGAATGGCCTGCTTATTTTAATTATCATATATTGCAATCAATTTGGGGTTCATTAGCATATATAACAAAATCCAAGTATATTTTCTTTTCTTTTAAAAAAAATTGGCACATATAGATGATTCACATCACTTGTTTTCCTTCCTATAGTTGGTGGAAGCTTTGCTAGAATATTGTACTCTGAAGACTTATCACTCTTAGTTGCTTGTAGCTTCCATTAAATATTTAGCGATCAAGATCCAGATACTTTAGATTATGAATGAGAAGACAGGATGATATAGACTTTCATGATAAATGCATTGATGGATGTCAACAATTTCAGCTCGCATAGCAAAAATATTGGGGAAGGTATGGAAGCTTGGCAGGGATGTGTTACTAATCATGATGTGTCATAGGAACATTAACTTTGAGATTCAAAGAATTTTTGTTAATTTTAATGTTTTCTGAGACTTTTAACAGATTTTCATAATTTTCTTTTAGATCGGAAGAGGAGACGAGTATTTTTCACATAAAAAAAAAGGAAGAGAGCAAAACTAATGACGGAAGAAAACTTGAATTCATTGAAATTTTTTCAGCTCTCTTGGTATAAAATAATTTAAACCCATTCCCTTATATAAAGAATTTTACAATTTTTCAACCATCCTTTACACAAATTACTAAGAACAATATTTATGAAAGTGACATTTTGGTTTCATACATGCAGAGAAATTACAAGTGAATTTCATGAAAATAACTAAAGATCATTGCTAATAACAAGATAATATTCAATGATTCTTAAAAAAATATAAAGATTTTTAGAAACATTCAATGACTCTTGGAAACATCAAAAGATTCTTGAAAATATCATATTTGAGCTCTAAAACTTATGCATAATTAAGTTCAACTATTTCCAATATTTTTGGCCCAAAATCATCCATAGGTGGACCTTGACACTTGGCATGGATGAAGCATCAACAACACTGTCATACAAAAACCTGTAATGTAACAAATGCAATAGAAAATTGACAAGAATTTGATATATATGATACTCCTCGGGGAGAGCATATTATCCAAGTATGTCACTGCCCACAAGACATGGTAGAATAAACTTTTAGACATCGACTGAAGCTCTGCTTTTCCATATCTAGCGGGTAGTGCAGTAGACAAGAATAGAATTCACCATAGGAAGAGGAGGCTGGTCCTATCTGGAAAACAAGCAGTGGATGAATTATCAACTGAAACCAGTAACTGACATAGCTGATGTTTGAGAATAGCATGACTCATGGCAGAAGGATTTTTTGTATATTAATTTCAAAGTGTCCTTTCAAGAAAACTAAGAACTCAAGATGCTTGAGAGCAATGTGGGTATATCATTTTTTGGGGTATATATAAAACTAGAAATCATGTTTTTAACTATCTAATCAATATTATCATCAAAAAAGAAAAGCTATATCTAATCGATATTATAAAGAATTCCATGGGAACGTAGTCAATTATGGAAATTAATTACATGGCGATCATTATAGAACAATGCTCGATCTTTCCCCACATAAGTATGCTAACGTCTATCAGCAAGTCAATCTGGATCAAATCAATCTGGAGGAATATTTATCACTTCAAACAGCATAAATCCTCTCAAATTTTATACATGAAAGTTCAGCACTTGCATATTCCAAGCAAAGACTTACCTGTTAGTTTAAAACATTACAACTCTAGTCATGATATTCCCGAATCATCTTCAGTCAAGAAAGAAAGAAAGAAAGATATTCCCAAATCATAAAACATCATGCAAACTCTTCTTGCACCTAATCTTACATGGGTAGATGACTAAGCAATGTAACTTTTATGATTTATGGCTATTTCGTGATGTGGTTTATGGCTACAAGGTGAAGAGCAGAACTCCTGTGCACTGTAATCCCTGGTGCTTCATTCATGTCGATATCTTCTCTGCTCATCCCAACAGGCAGTTCCCAGTCGAAATGGTATAACATACTTGCAAGTGCTAGCTCCACTGTCAAAGTCCCCAAATTCAGTGCAGGGCACATTCTTCGACCAGAACCGAATGGTATCAGCTCGAAATTATGGCCTTTGTAGTCTATAGAAATATCCATAAATCTCTCGGGAATGAACTCTTCGGGGTCATCCCATGATTTAGGATCTTTTGCTATCCCCCAAGCATTGACATACACTCTTGTTTTTGGCAAGATATCATATCCATGAATCCTAGAGTGTCCTATGGACTCACGAGGAAGAAGTAATGGGACAGGAGAGTGCAGCCTCAGTGTTTCTTTCACCACGGACTTGAGATACTGGAGCTGGTGAAGATCTCCTTCTTCCACCTTTCCTTTAGTTCCTAAGGAGGCTCTTATTTCTTCTTGTGCTTTCTTCATCAGTCTTGGATGTCTTACAAGCTCCGCCATAGCCCATTCTAAGATCGCAGAAGATGTATCTGTTCCAGCTACAAAGATATCCTACGCAAAAGAAAAGAACAAAATTCGCCTTAAAATCCAGTTTAATGAAACTCCACAAGAATCTTAAGAAAGGACATCAATAAAGCCTTGTACTGTTCAAAAATTAAGCAAAAGTTGCGAATTCATTGGAGTTCTTCGGGACAAAGAAGCGAAAGCAAATTAACTTTTCAAATTTTGATGAAGAATATGGTGTAAGAAACAGATACCGCTAGCACTGCTTTTATGTGATCTTTGGTTACAGGTCCATCCTTTTGTAACCGAAGCAATACATCAACTATGTCTTCATGTTCGGGTATTGTCCTTCCTGGGTCAAGGTGCTCCCTGATGACCTGCTCATAGAAAGCATCGAGCATGCTAAAGCTTTTCTCGAGCCTACCTGCAAGTCCAGTTAGTTTATCCATCCAGCCTATTGTTGGAAAAAAGTCTGCAATATAAAAACTACTTAACAATGCCTGCACTTCGGTAAGAAGCATATGAATTATAGCCTTCTCATGATCACCTTCTTGGTACTTCTTACCCATTGCAGCTCTACAAATTATATTATTTGCCAGTGTCATCATCATCTTGCTAAAATTTATAGGAGTTGCAGAAGAACGGGAGATACCATCGATCATTAGTGAAATCTCTTCTTCCCTTATAAATTGAAATGATTGCACCCTCTTGGCACTGAAGATTTCGAGGATGCATATCTTTCTTATCTCTCTCCAATATTCACCATAGGGTGCGAAGCTTATGGTCGAGTTGCTGTAAGTGAACTTGTAGGCAGCAACAAGGTGGGGCCTCGAGCAGAAGTCGAGATCATGAGTTTTCATTACTTCTCTGGCCATTTCAGCAGATGAGACTACTACTGTTGGCATGCTACCTAGTTCTAAATACATGAGAGGGCCATACTTTTGAGAGAGTTGCCATAAGGAGTGATGAGGCAGCCTACCAAGTTGGTGCAAGTTCCCTATTAAGGGAAGCTTCTTTGGGCCTGGAGGGAGTCTGTACACTGTCTTTCGTTGTTCAGTTCTTTTGTATCTGAAAGAAAGAAGGGAGGCAAGCGTGACAAAAAGTAGCCATGCGAATATGATCCAGATAGCCATTATTACTAGGAGGTGGAGCAAGGCAAAGAGTTGGAGGTTGATCTTATCTACGGCAGCCCTGGCCCTGGAGAGGACAAACCATTATGGATTCCTTGCATTTTAGGAGTTATTAAATGGATGGATGATGTGCACCATAGTTTTCTTTATCTCCTCGTGATCAGAAAACTCCGAGCTAGTCTTTTAAATATCAACACATGAATTTGGACGTAACTAGATTCAGATTAAAGAGTTTTCGCACAATGGCTTGACCTGCTGATAAGGGTGGTGACAGGATTGTAAAACTTTTCCTTTTTGTGGGGAAAAAAAAAAAAATTTATGTCCTTATTATCAAAGTGTACATCTTTCAATTATAGTGGCATCTCTCTCTTAAAAAAATTACTATACCTAACTTACAATTGTAAATTGGTATAGAGACTAGAGGAGGTAGGTCCAGTTGGAGGAATTGAATTTCCCACAGCAAGCATTTAAATTGTTTCAATCCTGATATTTTAAGATAATTCTACTTATTGGCAGAGTGCATGTCATGCTCATGGGCGAAAAGGAAAGGATGTTAAGTGAAAAAAAATGCTAGATGGGGAACATTGACTTCTTATCAAAATATCTATTGCAAGACTATGTATTAATTAATATAAAATTTGAAATAATAATAAGCACTACAGTGAAACAGTAAAAAGCCGACCCGTTTCTCCGACGCTTTGGGATAGTATCGGGAGACTTCGCAATCCGCCGATACTTTCAAAAAGCGTCGATATCCTCCGCAACCCGCCGATGCTTTTAAGCATCGCCATTTACCGACGCTTAAAAGCATCACCGGATTTCTAAAAGCATCGTTAAATTTTGATTCTACTGATGCTTTTAACCATCACCGGAAGCGTCGCCGGATTTTCCAAGATACTTTTTCCCACCCCGAGCCCTAGATCCCTCTCCATCCGCTGACATACCTCCTCCTCGTCCTCCTCCTCCTTCGGTCGATCCGCCGAAGTCGCACCTCCTCCTCCTTCGCTCGATCCGATGACTCAGCTCCTCCTCCTCCTCCTCCTCCTCCTCCTCCTCCTCCGATCCATGCCCTAGATCCCACGCTCGATCCGCTAGCGCAACCTCGTCCACCGATCCTTCCCTCCTCTTACTCGATCGGCCGGTAGCTCCTCCGACGATCGGCCGGTATCTCTTCCATCAACTCCTCGCACGCCGGCTACCTCGATCCCTCTTTGTTCATCAAATCCGTAGGTTTGCTCTTTGATTTTTTTTTCTATTATTACTTGTTTTGTTTTGTTTTTTTTATCTATTATTTCTCTGTGTAAAAGGCTCAAGGGCTTAAGGGTATCAACCACAACAAAATAAAATGTTGGACCATCATGGGTTAACTGCTAGATCATCTAGTTAGAATCCAAAAACAATAGTTGCCTGCAACAAAATAAATCTCCCACATCTGCTGTAGCAACAAACTATGAGCATGGCTTTGATGATGCTTCTAGTTTGAAACATGTAAGGCACTCTCATGGGACCTTCCCCAATGCAAGTATAACTGGTATGCCATTTCACGGCCACCAGTACCATCAACAACCTTCAATTTTTTAAAGGTTGATTCTATTCCTTATATGGACTATGTTTTAACACCTGCATGGCACCCATCTTATTATCCTTAAATCATTGATTAGGGGGTATCTAATTTTTTTACTTCCTCACTATCTTTAATTGACTCATTGTAAATGTTTCATAATTCAAAACTTGTTTCCATGCCTACGGGTACAAATGGGTTAAGTCAAACCGGATCATGAATGATCCTGACCTCACTTAGTTTCTTGATTAAGTACTAATATCGAACTCATACCTGAACCAATAGAACATTGAGTTGGATTGGATTAGATTCATGATTATGCTTGTACATTATCTGTTGCTCGTTTATGAATTTAAGGTAAGAAAAGGAATTTCTAAACTGTAATATTAATACTTTATTATCTTGGTATCTCTGAATCTTTGTAAACTGTTGGCCGGTATAATTGTGATTAAGATAAGGATCCAAGAAGTTTTACTTTGAAAAATATTTTTCAAAAAAGGATACTCATTAGAAATAGGTATCCTTTGAAAGATGCATCTTTTGGAAAAAAAATTTTTTTTTTATGGTAAATATTATGATGGTTTGGAGATACGTAATAAAAGGATATCTTAAAATCTATAAATGAGACATAGAAGTAATACTTTGAAGCATAGCAATTTCGATTATCTTTTCTCCTTTTTTTTTCCTCTACAAACATCCTATTCTTTCTTAAAGTTTGATCTAAAATGGATCACCAATCTAAAGATAAGTGGTCTTTAATTTAAGGCAAAAGATTTAACTTTAACTATATAAATCAATACTGAATTGAATTCAAGCCTGATTAGAACTTAACGTTGATTCAAATTTTATTAGTTTGGTAAAAAATTGATATATAAATAGATTGGTCTGAATATAGAGTTATGAAGTCAATTGAATTTTTCTTTCGCCTTTCTTGACTTTGAGATCAAATTTTGTCAAACTTCATTAGATGATGAACGAGCTGAGCTTATCATAAAATCAATCTTGAAAATTATTTCAAGCAAAGCTAATCAAATCTAGGTTTTATCAAGCTCTGCTAGGGTTTACCGCTAGATAAATTAACTGAGCACTAAGGACCATGATATACAATGTACAAGTTTAAAAAACCATCCAATGTTTTTGGTTTTGGATGATGCGGAAAAAGTTAATTTCCATGAAAAGTAATGTTAGGAGACCGAAGTTTGGTACGCAAAATAACAAGCCCTTCCCGATCTAATACGCAAAATAACAAGCCCTTCCCGGTCTAATATCCACTTGAATGTTGATGAAAGTGGGCCATTTTGAAAAGGCATGAGAGAAACCCAAGGATCCTTGAACATATTGATAGAACATCTATTTCTAATCATCCATTGAAACTGATACTGGATTATAGGAACGTGTGGGTGCTGGGCTCGGCCCAGCCGGAAGCGGCAATTGCGTAGGCATTTTCCATGCATTTTCCGGGCGTTTCCTAGCCTGTTTCGCGTGGTTCACGACAGTCCACGGGGTTTCTGAGTGATCTGGACTGTCCGATCGCTTGATCGAACGGCTAGGATTGATCCAAGGGAGTTTAGGTTTGATGAAGGGCTTTTGGATTCAGATTTGGACGCGGTTTGAGGCGTTGATCTCAATTCAGATGGCAAGGAAGATATTTTGATGGTTTTGGACTTCTTAGATTATGTTTGAGGTGATTTTGGATTGGTTTTTCTCCTCTTTTTAACCAGGACGTCGACAGGAAGCAGGGAAGAGCCTGTAGAGAGCCAGAAGAGAGAGAAAGAGAAGGGAAAAGAGAAGAGAAGAAGGAAGAAAGAGATAAAGGAGAAGAGAGAGAAGGGGAGAGGGAAGGGATTTTGGTTTGGAAGATGAGGAAAGAGAAAATCAGGGAGGAATCTTCTTCCTCAAAATTTGTGAAAACCTAGGATTTGGTTTGAATGAATTAATTTATTATTGTAGGAAATCAACCTTTTGAGCAGGAAGGATTTAGACGAATTTTGGATATAGATTGATACCGGACATTTGGGATTAGCGGTTGAAGGTAAGGATTCTGGATATGATCACCAATTTTATACATTGTTTTACATGACATGATTTGATCGTGCATATGAATATTGGCGAGCATGTTTGTTTTGCATCGTATATTTGATTTCTCAAGATGGATAATATGTTTGAGATTGTTAATTATGTTCCTATATATCATGTTTTACAAAAAAATTATATTTTGATGATTTGGACCGTGATACCGGTCATCGAAAGATTTGAGATTTCATGGTTGACATTATGATGTGGTGTGACATCATGATATGATTTGACATGATGATGTGAAAATATAAAGTGTTAACGGTATTTGGACTAGCCATGCCATGGGATCGTGGTTATATAGCCAGAGCAGGCTTAGTACGTGAGCCTGGCCATGGGCAGTTTGTACATGGTCAATTATATAGCCAAAGCGGGCTTATTACGTGAGCCTGGCCATGGACAGGTTGTACATGGTCAATTACACAGCCAGAGCGGGCTTAGTATGTGGGCCTGACCATGGGCAGATTGTACATGGTCGATTTTAAGATTGCCAGTCACAGGATAAAGTGTGACACTGAGATTGCCAGTCGTGGGCTGAAGCATGACCGTGGCTAGTCCAGAATTCTGAAGAAGAAGGATGATTAAATTGAAAACTTGAAAAGAGAAAAATATGATTTTGCAAAAAGGTTTTGTCGTATGTGACATTTGAGTTGTTTCGTTGCATAGTATGATGTGTACTCATATATTCTTGCTATTTTTAAATTATTACTATTGATTGTGACTGTTTGGAGATCTTACTGGGCTGTAGAGCTCACAACCTACTTTCTTATTTCACAGAGTTGTGCAGATGTTCGGGCTTAGTGAAGAATGAGATATTTTGAGGTAAGTGACTCCTGTGTACCCAGGCCTTACATGATCTTTGGGATAAAACCTAGGATTTATGCGACCGGTCGCGTGCCAATTCTGGTGCTGGATTCGGGGCGTGACAGTTCTATAATGATCACCATATAATTTTTATAACTGACTATGTTCCCATGGGCTTCTTTATAATATTGATTAGATAGCTTTTTTTTCTATGATAATGCTGATTGGATAGCTACGAACATGATTTTTAATTTCATATACACCACAAACAAATGATACTTACAGTGCTCTAAAACATCTTGAGTGTGCGAAAGAAAAGAAAGGTAACTCTTTCTTATATAGTGGCACACGTAGCATCGCTAATCCAAAACCGCACAATCAAAAATTAGAAGAAGAAATAATTGGAAGAAAAGAAAATGAGTGGCATAGACTTTACTAAAAAGGAACTAGTATAATTTTTAAATTTTGTATCCCCTCCTATTTATAGTTAGAAAGAAGACTTTGAACTTTTTACTTGACTTCTTAACATGACTCTTAAACTATCAAGCTACATTGTGACTATTAAAATTCTAAAACATTAAAAATGCTTATCATGTCACATTATAAGTGACTTTTAGAATTATAATGAATACTCCATAAAATTCAAGTTTACCGTAACTTAACACTCCATGTTAAAGTGAATTTTTAAAGACAAGTCCAAACTTAGCACAAAGATCTTTAAAAAGTCATTTAAAAAGAGACTTAGTATAAATATCGACCACATTATCTTTACATCTCATCTCCATGACTTAAATGGTACCATAAAACACATTTTCATGAATAAAATGATGCTCAATTTCAATGTACTTTGTCCTTGCATGACACAATAGATTAGTTACTAACTTGAGTACACTTTGGTTGTTACAACGAAGAACTATTGGCTTGTAAATTTGAGATTAAACCTCCTCAACTAATCATTTTAGCTACACACATTCTTGACTAGCAAGTGAAGAAACATTATATTCCATTTTGGTGGTAGAAAGAGAGATTGAATCTTATTTCTTGCTATACAAAGAAACACATGTTGAACCAAATGAAAAAACATAACTAAAGGTCAATCTTTGATCATCTAAATCATTACCTAAATCAGCATCGGTATACCCATGTAAAAAAAGATTATCTTCCTTTTTTAACAATAAACCAAAATCCAGAGTTGAGTTTACATACTTTAGTATTCTCTTTATTGCATCAAGATGTGGCTTTCTTGGAGATTGCATGAAATGATTTACAAGTCCAACTGAATAAACAATATCTAGCATGTAATAGTCAAGTAAATAAAGCTTCCAATAAGAGCTCAAAATGGTTGAGGATCGGAGAGGGACTTATCATTGATGTGACTGGTCCGCTGACGTGGGGCGAGGAGCCTGACGTGGAGCCCTCACTGGATGCACACGGGATTACCACCACAGGCCCCTTCGTCGGGCTGGGCTCTCGATGCCAACGGGGCCGCCCGTCGAAGCTGGGCTCCGTCCTACGCCAGGTCGGTACCCGCCTGGTCGGGACGTCTAGGTCGGACCAAGCTCAAACCCCATCAGAGACAGACATTTTGAGCCCGAGGTCAGGTCCCGTATTCCGGAGTCGAGCTCAAGTCTCCTCCGCCACGAGGAACCCCTTCGAGGCCGGGTCCCCTGGGATGGGCGCACCTCATCCACCTCTGCCAGCCTGAGCTTGGTAAGAGCTGGGCCCCCCTGGCCTGGTGCCGAGCTCGGCCCTCCTTCGCACAACCGAGCCGCCGTGAAGCTGATCCCTTGCGAGTGGACCCCATCTTCCTAGCTCGGCCCTCAACTCAGATCGAAACACCAACCACCGCGGGAGCAGCACCTCCCCTCCGAAGATGGTGGTGGGCCTCCCGAGGACCGTACAACAGTACCCGCCACATCGCCATTAATGCCCACGGCCGTCATTCACACCAGAAAGAAAGGAAGCTCATATCAAGGCACCATGCCCCCCACCGACCTGATGTATGACCAGAGAAAAGACCCCACCTGGGAGCACGGTTCCCGAGAGCGGCGGCACAACAGTCGAGGTCCCGCCAGGCTTCCAGGAAGGGCAAACAAAAGGAATGTCAGAGATGTGCAAAAGCTTCCCCAGCTACCCAATAAAGAAGGCGTCCTGTCTATGGCACGGTACCTTGTTGTACCCGTCTGATAGCATAAGAGAATCCCGAGACAAGCCAAAGTAGAAGACTCAGCCAGAATGAATAAAAGGGAGGTAATAGCACTCATTCTTCCATTCCATGCAAAAGCAAAATTCTCTCAACAAGGGAGACACCCATTTTTCCAACAACACAACCACCACAAAGAGAAAGAGGAGAAGGGGGAGAGGCCATAGAGGAGGGCAAGACCACCTCAGCCACCACACCTCCCAGCTCACACTCACACTCTCAAACACTTCACTCACTCCTCCTAGCATGGAGCTCATCCACAGGGGCTCGACCAGGAGGATCTGTTCTCCTAGATCATCACTGACTTGACTGTCGGAGTGCCCCCGCCGAAATCCCCAGCCTGGGTCACTGACGTTGGCTTTCTTGTAGGTCCCGAGGCACCGGAGGCATCCCCAACAGGCGGACGCGGAACACCCGATGCCATCAGCAGCTATGGGCCACGATGATCTTGGCAGCAATAGATTGGCGCACCAGGTAGGGGGACTCCAGAACGACACTTGATCCAGTTCAAGCCCCGCTTAGCCAGTCCATTGAGAGGATGGTGACCACCAGGGCAAGGGGAGCTTCACCCAATCGTGTGGAGGCATCCCCTTCTCATGAGAACCCGCACGGACCGGAGGTGAAAGTGCCTGCCTGGTTCAACCGCCCCCACTGGAGATCCAGCTAACCGTACTTGCCTAGCAAATTCACACTCTTATCGCGGCGGTGCGCCAGCTCCAGCACCAGCATCAACATCGGTCCCTGGCCACCCACCAACAGCCAGAGACCCCTGTGGCCCGCACTGCAGCCTCCCGCGATAGCCTGCATTCCTTCCATGGGAGGCCTTCACAGCCGCGAGCAGCTACAGACCCTCAGGGTACCCATCAAGCCCCAATGAAACGACGACGGGCCGGCTCCACTGACGAAGAAAGCTGCCCGCCGCACCTTGGCCGGGGGGCACCTAAGCCCCGCCAGGGTCAGAAGGGCAAGGCTCCTTGCCACAGGCACCGTGCATCTGCCTCACCTTCACCGCCCCCCTCAGCGGAGGGGTCTACAGACGAGGCCATCAGGTGCATGGCAGAGAAGCGCTTGGAAGAGCATGATCGCAAGCTGGCAGAATTTGCCCGCCGGTTCGCCGACTTGCCTGGCTCCGCTAGTGAGTCGGCGGGCTACGACGCCGTCCCCCATTCTTCCAGGAGATCCAGGCGGAGCCAATTCCTCGCCGGTTTCGCATGCCGCAGGTGGATCCTTACGACAGGACCACCGATCCCCTGGACCACCTAGAAAGTTACCAGGCCCTCATGAGGGTCCAGGGGGCTACTGACACTCTCTTGTGCATCGCTTTTCCTGCCACCCTTCGAAAGGCTGCTCGAGTATGGTTCACCCACCTCAAGTCGAAAAGTATCCATTCCTTTGCCCAGCTGGGATAGAAGTTCGTGGCCCATTTTGACGCATGTCGGAAGGTGCCACGTGAAGCAGACAGTCTTTTCTCCATCAGGCAGCAGGACCGTGAGCCGCTGCGGGACTACGTGGCCTGCTTCAAAGTCGCTGCCTTGGAGATCTACAGCATGGAGGAGCCGGTGGTGATGCTGGCTCTAAAGCAAGGGCTCAAGACTTCCCGCCTGACATACTCGCTCGACAAGAAGTACCCGAAGACCTACACCGAGCTGCTCTTCCAGGCTCAGAAGTACATCCATGTTGAGGAGGCGGATCGTACCAAGCGGGAGCTCGACGGGAATCCACTGAGAGGGCCGGCACCCGTCGAGGCGCCTGGCACGCGGAGGCCGGGACTGCCAGCTCAGAACCCCCGACCAGCATCAAGGCCAAGGAGTGCTCCCATCCTTCCAGGGAACTTCACTCTCCTTCTCGCCCTAAGGACGAAGATCCTCATGGAGATCGAGGGCGAGACCTATCTGAGGCGTCCTACACCGTTGAAGCCATCCTTCACCCGGGACAACACGAAGTACTGCCGCTTCCACCGTGACCATGGGCACGACACCAAGGAATGCCGCAATCTCAAATGGGAGATCAAAGAGCTCATCAAGAGAGGTTACCTCGGAAAGTATGTGGGGGGCAGGACTCGGCCAGAGTCCCAGGCGCTTGTTGCTCTCCCGCTAGCTCCAGCCATCGACAACTACCCCACTGAGAAGCCGGTGGGCATGACCTCCTGGGGAGCTGAGCGCGCATCCAAAAGGACCCGGGGGGCAGGGAACTCTGAGAATGTACTCCCGTTTATGAGGGAAGGGAAAAATGGAGAGAAAAATATAAATAATGATGCTGTGGTCATCGAGATGACGATCGCAAAACATCCTGTAAAGCACATCATGGTAGGTAGTGGAAGCTCTATGGATGTACTTTTCTACAATGCTTTCTCCCGGATGAATCTCTCACCTACTCAGCTCAAGCCAGTGTATACTCCCTTTGTTAGTTTCATGGGAGATTCCACAAGAGTGGAGGGAGAAATCACTCTCCCAATCACTGCCGGGACCCCACCTCGATAGAGTACCATCATGATGACGTTCACGGTTGTTAGGCTTCCTTCGCCTTACAACGTGATCTTGGGCCGACCTGGGCTTAACCTCCTCGACGCTGTCGTCTCTACTAAGAGGTTGCTTGTCCAGTTCCTGACCTCTTGCTGTGTGGGGGAGATGAGAGGGACGCCCCAGCCAGTGCAGCACTGCTTCCAAACGCTCCCCGGGGCCCGGGTGCCCGAGGTGGGCTCCAAGGCGGACGAGCTCGATCAAAGGGTTCAAGACCCAGGGGAGGCCCGGCCGAGCGCCTGCTTCCCTATCAGCTAGGAGCCGATAAGATGAAGACTATGCAGATCAGAGCCCAGCTGCCCGAGGAGAAGAAAGCTCTGCTACTGGAGTTCTTGAGGGCGAACGCGGACGTGTTTGCCTGGACAGCCGCTGACATGCCAGGTATTCCCCCTGAAGTCAGCACCCACAAACTTAATGTTGATCCAAAGTGCAGGCCGGTTCGACAGAAGAAGAGAAGCTTCACCCCAGAAAGACAAGCGGCCATCAACGAGAAAGTTGAGAAACTCCTCGCCGCCGGCTTCATCCGAGAAGTACAGTATCCGAGCTGGCTGGCAAACGTGGTGATGGTGAAAAAGAATAATGGCAAGTGGAGAATCTGTGTAGACTACACCGACCTCAACAGAGCGTGCCCGAAGGACAGCTTCCCTCTGCCGAGGATAGACCAATTGGTGGATGCCACTTCAGGGCATAGGCTGCTCTCCTTCATGGATGCATTCTCTGGGTACAATCATATCTAGATGCACCCAGAGGAAGAGGAGCACACCGCCTTCATCACTGACCGGGGGATGTACTGCTACAGAATGATGCCCTTTGGCCTGAAGAATGCTGGGGCCACGTACCAACGTTTGGTCAACAAGGTCTTCAAGGACAAGATTGGCAAGAATGTGCAAGTGTACGTGGATAACATGCTCGTCATGATCAAACCGAGCTCGGACCACATTGCCGACCTCGCTGAAGCCCTTCACGAACTCCGGAAGCACTAGATGAAGCTCAACCCGGCGAAGTGTGCCTTCGGGGTGGTGGCTAGGAAATTCCTCAGCTTCATGGTCACCCAGAGAGGCATCGAGATGAATCCGGAGAAGGTCCAAGCAATCCTGGACATGGAGCGTCCAACATCCAAGAAACAGGTTCAGTGCCTGACAGGGAGAATCGCAGCCTTAAGCCGGTTCATCTCGAGGTCGGCTGACCACTGCCTCCCCTTCTTCAAGGTGCTGCGCAAGTTGCATGATGTCACCTGGACCGAAGAGTGCCAGACGGCCTTCGAAGAGCTGAAGGAGTTCCTGACCTCCCCACCTCTGCTGTCCATACCAGAAGAAGGTGAAGAGCTCCTGCTCTACCTGGCGGTCACCCCAGGGGCCGTCAGCTCGGTCCTTGTCCGTACGGACCAAGACGGGTCACAGAAGCCAGTGTACTATACCAGCAAGATACTCCATGATGCGGAGATTAGGTATACCTGCTTCGAAAAACTTATTTTTGTACTAATAATGTCTGCTAAGCATCTCATGCCCTATTTCTAAGCACATCCCATCGTGGTTGTGACTGATCAGCCACTGAGGACCATGCTAAGCCACCCCGAAACTTCCGGAAGGTTGGCCAAATGGTCCCTGATGCTGAGAGAGCATGACATCGTATACTGGCTTAGGTCATCGCAGAAGGCCCAAGTCCTAGCCGACTTCGTGGTCGAGTGTACAAGACTTCCCGAGGAACTAGAGCGGATGGTCCCGGAGAGCCAAGCTGAGCCCGGCCCACCTGGGGACCCTTGGGTCCTTCACGTGGACGGAGCCTCCAATTCCTATGGGAGCGGAGCAGGCCTTATCCTCGCCAACTCCGATGGAGTGGTCATGAAGTGTGCACTTCGCTTCAAGTTCCCCGCTATAAACAACCAGGCGGAGTACGAGGTGCTCCTTGTGGGCCTGAAGGTGTCCCGCGAGCTGGGCGTACAGAACCTCAAGGTCTTCACCGACTCCCAACTGGTTGCCAGACAAGTTTCCAGAGAATACGAGGCCCGAGATCCCCAGATGATGAAATACCTGGAAAAGGTCCGCTCAAGCACGACAAGCTTCCATTACTTCTGCATTTCCCACATTCCTCGTGGAGAAAACACTCATGCAGATGCACTGTCAAGGCTTGCTACCTTACCAGACTCATCCCTGGGGTGCGCCTACATCGAATATCTCGAGAGTCCAAGCCACGAAAGCCCCGAGGAGGTGCAACAAGTAGCCCCCGAGCCGAGCTGGATGGACAAGTATGTCAAGTACATCCGGGATGGCCTACTGCCGGAAGACCACAAAGAGGCTGGCCTCATCAGAAGAAAGGTCGCCCACTTCGTCTTGATGGACGGCCAGCTCTATCGCCGATCTTATTCCTACCCTCTCCTGAAGTATGTCAGGCCCACGGAGGCATCCTTCATGTTCCAGGAAATATACGAGGGCCTCTGTGGGAATCATATAGGAGGGAGGACCTTGACGTACAAGGTGCTCCGCTAGGGATATTTTTGAGAAACGATGAGGGAGGATGCTGCCGACTTCATCAGGAAGTGTGACAAGTGCCAGTGCCATTCCCATATCCAGCGCCTACCGGCCACACCGATCTTCCAACCATCATCCCCCTGGCCCTTTGCACAATGGGGGATGGACATTCTGGGACCGTTCCCCACTACATCAGGGCAGCGGAAGTTCCTACTGGTGGCGATCGACTACTTCACCAAATGGATCGAAGCAGAGCCGCTAGCTCGAATTACGGAAGCCAATGTCCGACAATTCTTCTGGAAGTCTATCATCTGCCATTTTGGACTCCCCAATTGCATCATCACCGATAATAGATGACAGTTTGACAATCGAGAGTTCAAGGGATTTTGTGCCGAGCATGAAATCTAGCATCGGTTTACCTCGGTCGCCCATCCCCAGATGAATGGGGAAGCCAAGGTCACCAACCGAACCATTCTTCAAGGACTCTGCACCAGGTTGGATCAAACGAAGGGCAGATGGGCAGAAAAACTCCCGAGCATCCTGTGGGCCTACCACACAACGCCCCGAATGGTAACAGGCGAAACCCCCTTCAACCTTGTCTTTGGATCCGAAGCGGTGATCCCAGTCGAGCTTGGCATGCCCATGCTCCGTGTGTAGCAGTACGACGAGGCCCAGAATTTGGTGCATATTCTACTCAACCTCGATCTCCTTGAAAAAACCAGGGACAAAGCCTGGCTCCAGATGGCAGCATACCGATAACGAGTCACCCGATACTACAATGCACGGGTGAAGCAGAAGACTTTCCGACCTGGCGACCTGGTGCTGCACCGAGCAGAGGCATCCCGCCCTGGGAATGCGGCAAACTCTCACCAAACTGGGAGGGCTCTTACAAAGTGTCCGAGGTCCTCCCCCAGGGGGCCTACTACCTAGAAGACTTGAATGGCGCCAGGTTTCCCGGACCTGGAATGCTTATAATTTGAGAAGATACTATCAGTGATGTAAGTATTCCCTCCATGAGAAATAAAGATTCCTTTCTGCAACACGATCTATCTATCTTGCAAGAAACTCAAGCCACGAGCCTAGCTCCCCGGCATCAAAGACCGGATGACCCTCCGGCACCGGCAAGCCTAGCTCCCCGGCAAAGGACCTGGGAAGCCCCCAGGCAGTTAACGTCCCCGAGCCCAGCTCCGAGGCGTCATCTTCTGAGCCATGGCCTCAGATTATCAAGTCCCAACATCCCCGAGCCCAGCTCCAGAATGTCAGTCCCAGACCGGAGCTCGAGTCTCCGGCCAAGGAAATCCTCTCACCCAACGCATCTTCGAGCCCAGTTCCAAGGTGCCATCTCAAGTTATCGACATCCCCGAGCCCAGCTCCAGGATGCCTGCTCAAGATCGGAGCTCAGACCTTCGACCAAGGGCACCTCCGAGCCACGCAACTCGCCATTATCAACGTCCCCGAGCCCAGCTCCAGGACATCCACCGAAGCCCGGAGAAAAATCCTCTGGCATAAAGACCTGGGAAGCCCCCAAGCACCGATGAGCCCAGCTCCCCAGCATCAAAGCCCGGAGAAAAGTCCTTCGGCACAAAGACCTGGGAAGCCCCCAGGCACCGGCGAGCCTAGCTCCCTGACATCAATGACTGGATGACCCTCTAGCATCGAAGATCGGATGACCCTCTGGCACCGGCGAGCCCAGCTCCCCGGCATCAAAGACCGGATGACCCTCCGGCACCAAAGACTGGACGACCCTCCGGCACCGGCGAGCCTAGCTCCCCAGCGAAGGATCTAGGAAGCCCCCAGGTAGTTAACATCCCCGAGCCTAGCTTCGAGGCATCATCTTCTGAGCCATGCCCTCAGATCATCAAGTCCCAACATCCCCGAGCCCAGCTCTAGGACATCAATCCCAGACCGGAGCTCGGATCTCCGGCCAAGGGAATCCTCTCACCCAACACCTCTTCGAGCCCAGCTCCAAGGCACCATCTCAAGTTATCAACGTCCCCGAGCCCAGCTCCAGGATGCCTGCTCAAGACCAGAGCTCAGGCCTCCGGCCAACGGCACCTTCGAGCCATGCAGCTCGTCATCGTCAACATCTCCAGGCTCGACCTCGAAGAGGCTCCACGTGGTACTCGATGTAGGCACGTCCCAGTGATGAGTCCGGCAAGGTCGCGAGCCTGGACAGTGCATCCATGCGCATTCTCCCGACAAAGGATGTGGAAGATGCTGAAGTGCTAGAAGCCTGCCGTGCTAGAGCGGACCCGCTCTAGGTACTTCATCATCTGGGCATCCCTGGCTTCATACTCTCTGGAGACTTGTCTGGCAACCAGCTGGGAGTCAGTGAAGACTTTTAGATTCTGCACACCCAGCTCGCGGGAGACTCTTAGACCCGCGAGGAGTGCCTCGTACTCTGCCTGGTTGTTTGTTGCAGCAAATTTGAAGCAAAGGGTGCATTCTGTCACAACCCCATCGCTATTGGTGAGGATGAGGCATGCTCCGCTCCTGCTGGAATTGGATGCTCCGTCCACATGGAGGATCCAAGGTTCCTCTCCTGGTCCGGGCTTCGCTATTGTTTTCTCCGGCTCCTCGACGAACCCGGTGCACTCGACCACGAAGTCAGCTAGGACTTGGGCCTTCTGTGAGGACCTCAGTCGGTACACTATGTCGAACTCGCTGAGCAACAGGGACCACTTGGCCAATCTCCTGGAAGTTTCGGGTCGGCTAAGTATGGTCCTCAGCGGCTGGTCCATCACAACCACTATTGGGTGTGCTTGGAAGTAGGACCTGAGGCGCTTAGCAGACATTATTAGTGCATAAATGAGCTTCTAGAAGCGAGTATACCTGATCTCCGCATCGTGAAGGATTTTGTTGGTGTAGTATACCAGCTTCTGATATTTGTCCTCATCTGCACAGACTAGAACCGAGCTAACGGCTCCTGGTATAACCTCTAGATAGAGCAGGAGCTCCTCCCCCTCCTCTAGCCTGGAGAGCAACGGGGGAGAGGCAAGGAATTTCTTCAGCTCCTCGAAGGATGTTCTATACTCCTCCGTCCAGGTGAAGTCGTGCATCTTGCACAGCACCTTAAAGAATGGAAGGCAACGGTCGGCCGACCTCGAGATGAATCTGCTGAGGGCGGCGACACGCCCCGTTAAGCACTGGACCTGCTTCTTGGAGGTCGGGTGCTCCATGTTGATGATTGCCTGAACCTTTTCTGGGTTCGCTTCGATGCCTCTCTAGGTGACCATAAAGTTGAGGAACTTCCCCGCCGCCACTCTGAAAGTGCACTTCACCGGATTCAGCTTCATCTGATATTGCCACAGGTTGTGGAAGGATTCGGCGAGGTCGGCGATGTGGCTCGAGCTCGGCTTACTCATGACGAGCATGTCATCCACATATACTTACATGCTCCAGCAAATTTGGTCCTTGAAGACCTTATTGACCAGACGCTGGTATGTAGCTCCTGCATTTTTCAGACTGAAGGGCATCATTCTGTAGCAGTACGTCCCCTGGTCGGTGATGAAGGCGATGTGCTCCTCGTCTTCTGGGTGCATACGGATCTAGTTGTATCAAGAGAATGCATCCATGAAGGAGAGCAGCCTATGGCGAGAGGTGGCGTCTACCAGCTGGTCGATCTTCGGTAGAGGGAAACTGTCCTTCGAGCAAGCTTTGTTGAGGTCGGTGTAGTCTACACAGATCCTCCACTTGCCATTGTTCTTCCTTAACATGACTACATTCGCCAGCCAGCTCGGATACTGGACTTCTCGAATGAAACTGGCAGTTAGGAGTTTGTCAACTTCCTCCTTGATAGCTGCCTGCCTCTCTGGGGTGAAGCTTCTCTTCTTCTATTGAACTGACCTGTGCTTTGGGTCAACACTCAATTTGTGAGTAATGATGTCAGGAGAAATACCTGGCATGTCCGCTGCTGTCCAGGCGAACACATCCGCGCTGGCCCGCAGAAACTCCAGTAGTTGGGCACTCTCCTCCTTGGGTAGCTGGGCTCCAATTTGCACCGTCTTCGTAGGATCATCTCCGACTGGATAAGAGAGTAGACATTCGACCGGGCCTCCCCTGGGTCTTGGGCCCTTTGGTCGAGATCGTCTACCTTGGGGTCGTCCTCGGGGACCTTGGCCCCAGGAAGGGTTTGGAAGCAATGCTGCACTAGCTGGGGTGCTCCTCTCATTTCCCTGACACCGTAGGGAGTGGGGAACTGTATAAGTAGCCTCTTAGTGGAGACAACGGCATTGAGCAAGTTGAGCCCAGGTCGGTCCAGGATCACGTTGTAGGCGGAAGGAAGCCTAACAACCGTGAAAGTCATCATAACGGTGCTCTGCCGAGGTGGGGTCCCGGCGGTGACCGGGAGAGTGATCTCTCCCTCTACCCTTATGGAATCACCCATGAAATCGACAAGGGGTGCATGCACAGGTTTGAGTTGATCGGAGAAAGGTTCATTCTAAAGAAGGCATCGTAAAAAAGGACATCTGTGGAGCTTCCACTATCAACCATGATGCGTTTTACAGGGTACCTCGCGATCATCATCTCGATGACCACGGCATCATTATTTATATTTTTCCCTCCATCTTTCCCTTCCCTCATAAAGAGAGTACATTCTCAGGATCCCCTGCCCCCTAGGCCCTTTTGTGCTCGCACACAGCTCCCCAGGAGATCATGCTTACCGGCTTCTCGGTAGGGCGGTTGTCGATAGCTGGAGCCGGCGGGAGAGTGACGAGTACCTGGGATTCCACCTGAGGTCTGCCCCCCACGAACCTTTTGAGGTAGCCCCTCTTGATGAGTTCTTCGATTTTCCACTTGAGGTTGCAACATTCCTCGATGTCGTGGCCGTGATCGCGGTGAAAGCAATAATACTTCATTTTATCATGGCCGGTAGAGGACTTCATCGGAGGTGGGCATCTCAGGTAATCCTCACCTTCGATTTTCATGAGGATTTTTATCCTCGGGGCGAGGAGAGGGGTGTAACTCTCCTCAGGAACAAGAGCCCCTTTCAGTCTTAGCCGGTCCCTCTCAGAGTTCAGAGCCTGGGGTGCTGGCTTCCAGGTTCTGGGTGCCTTGGTTGGGGCCGGCTTCTTCAGTGGCTTCCCATCGAGCTCCCACCTCGTTCGATCCGCCTCCTCGGTGCGGATGTACTTTTGGGCTCGGAGGAGGAGCTTGGAATAAGTCTTGGGGGCTTCTTGTCCAGCGAGTAGGTCAGGCGGGAGGTCCTGAGCCCTCGCTTCAGTGCCAGCATGGCAACTGGCTCATCAAGATTATAAATCTTCAACACGGTGACCTTGAAGTGGGCCACGTAGTCCCACAGGGGCTCACGATCTTGCTACCGGATGGAGAAGAGGCTGTTTGCCTCTCGTGGCAACTTCCAACAGGCATCGAAGTGGGCCACGAACTTCTGCCCTAGCTGGGCGAAAGAGTTGATGCTCTCCAGCTCCAAACGGGTGTACCACATCCGAGCTGCCTTCCGGAGAGTAGCAGGAAAGGCGATGCAAAGGAGAGCGTTGGTGGCCCTCTGGACCCTCATGTTGGCAAAAAAGGAGGTCGGTGGTCCCGTCGTAGGGATCCACTTGCGGCATACGGAACCGACTCGGGATCGGCTCGTCTTGGATTTCTTGGAAAAAAGGGGGACGGGCATCGTAGCCCACTGGCTCGCTAGCTGGGCCTTGCATGTTGGCAAACCGACGGGAAAACTCCGCTAGCTTGTGTTCATGCTCCTCCAGGTGCTTCTCTGCCATGCGCCTGACAGCTTCATCAGTAGACCCCTCCGCTGAGGGAGACGGAGAACGTGACATGGGTGCATGGTCTCCGTGATGGGGGGTCTTGCTCTTTCTACCTCGGTGAGGTCTGGGCACTGCCCGCCCGAGGTTTGGTGAGCAGCTCTCCCTGTCGGCAGAGCCAGCTTATTGCCTTTTTGCCGGAGTTTGATGGCTACCCCAGTTATCAGTAGTGGCCAACGGCTGCGAAGGCCTTCCTTGGAAGGAACGCAGACTGTCGCGGGGGGCCGCGGCATGGGCCACGAGTGTCCCCAGCTATTGGTGGGTAGCCAGGGACCGGTGCTGCTGCTGAAGCTGGTGCACTGCTGTGGTGAGGACTTGCATCTGCTGGGCGAGTGCGGCCAGCTGAGATTCCGGTGGAGGTGGTTGAGCTGGAACGGGTGGCTTCACCTCTTAGCGGTGCGGGTTCCCCCGAGATGGGGAGTCCCCCTTACGGTTGGTGGAAGCCTCCCTTGCCCGTGTTATCACCATCCTCCCATCGGACTGCTTGTAGAAGAGGTGGAGGGCTTGAATTGAATCAAAGACTACTCACAGTACACCGAGCCGCCCTTTCTTGGCGTGCCAATCTGTTGTCGCCAGGATCGTCGTAGCCCGTAGCTGCTGTCGGCATCGAAGCGCGCCTCCTTCACTGTCTCGCCATCCGGTGGTCCTGGACCTACAAAACAGGGGTTAGTGACCTGGGCTAGGGTTTTCGGTGGGGGCACTCCGATGGTCAAGTCATTGACGATCCAGGGAAACAGATCCTCCTGATCAAGCCCCTCTTGATGGACTCCATACGAGGAGGAGTGAGTAGTATGAGAGTGGGATGCAAGTGTGTTGGGGGAAGAGTGGCCTGGCTAGAGGGAGTCTCTGTGTGGCTCTTCCACCCGCCCTTGCTTGAGTTTTTCTTGTGGTGCTGTGCTCTCTGGTTGAGCTTGCACTTGTGTTATGGCTTATGTTTATTGGGAATGTTACCTCCGAGCTTTGTAGGCTGGGTTACTGTTGGGCGTTCGTCTTGGGATCTTCGCCGGGCTGTCAGGCGCATGTGGCGGTATCCCGAGGAGCCTTTCCTGATCAGTGATAAGGGAAGCTGTCATGTGTTCTGACATTCCCCTTGGTCGCCTCATTCCGGGAAACCTGGCAGTACCTCGATTGGTGGGCTGCCACCTCTTGGGATTCGAATCTCCTGGTTGACTTCCTTTCTCGGGTGGTTCAGGCGGTTGGTGAGGAGCGTGGTGGCTCGATCAATGGGCCTCTCCCCTTTTTGGTGTAATTGGCGGCTGCAGGCAGTCAGTTCGATCTGGCAGGTGTCCCAGTGCAGTCCTCGAGCGGCTCGCTGATATCCCGGGATGGCGGTGCTCACGTCTGAGCTAGGGCTGAGCTAGAATGGCAAGGCTCGCTCCTACCTAGACGCCCTGAGCTTGCGAGGTCACCTCGGTGGAGGAGGGCAGAGTGCGGGCTCGATCTAGAGGGCTCGACCTCGAAGAGGCTCCACGTGGCAGAGGAGGGCTGAGCTCGACTCCGACCACGGGGCTCGATCTCCGAGGGTCTCGCTCTTGAGGGTAGAGTGCGGGCCCGGTCCAGAGGGCTCGGCCTCGAAGAGGCTCCACATGGCAGAGGAGGGCTGAGCTCGATTCCGACCACGGGGCTTGATCTCCGAGGGTTTCGCTCTGGAGGATAGAGTGCGGGCCCAGTCTAGAGGGCTCGTCCTCGAAGAGGCTCCACGTGGCGGAAGAGGGCTAAGCTCGACTCCGACCACGAGGCTCGATCTCCGAGGGTCTTGCTCTGGAGGGCAGAGTGCGGCTCCGGCCTAGGCATCCCGAGCTTGCGGACTGACCTGGCGGAGGACGGAGCTCAGCTCATTGTCTTGAGGGAGCTCAGCTCGGCGAAGGAGTCCGAGCAGAAGAATTGACATGGCGTCCGACGCGGCGGCTTCCTTTGATGTGGCGGCTTCCTTTGACGTGGCGCCTATCAGCTCTCCCATGTCAGCGATCTCGCCACATCACCAGGCAATCCCACTCGTCCTTTAGGCCGGATGAGATCCTGTTCCTGAATGCTTTTCTTAGATGGAGACCTATAAAAGATCTCCGGACCAGGTTTTCGATGGAGAACACTCAGTAAAAGGGATGGGAGGATAATAATATTGATTAAGTATACAAAAGTATATTTTTTAATTTTACACACATCACAAACAAATGATGCCCACTGTACTCTAAGTAAAAGGGATGGGAGGATAAATTCTGATATAGTTATCCAGCAGGCCCCTGCCTTACCATATAATGTTCAATACAAGATGCTTAGCTTTTTACAGTATTTTTCTATCTAAAAGGGAATACGTCAACCTGACACCACTAAAATACCGGCTAGTAAAATGAAAATAGAATCCGTGACCAGTTGGTACCGAGGCAAGGTCTCTATCAACTGGGCTACGGTCTTAGCGATGTACTCCAAGCATCTTAAGCACTTAGTTTTCTTGAAAGGACAACTTGAAGTTAATAATAAAAAAAAAAACTTTCTGCCATGCACCATTCTATTCTCAAACATCCATGTTAAGTTAGCTAGTTTCACTTGATAATTCATCCGGTGCTTGTTTGCCGGATAGGACCGGGCTCTTGTGTCATACAGTGCCCACTAGACATGTTTAGATAACGTCTAAAACTTTATTTAGCCATGTCCAGTGGATATAGACGTACATGCGCTTCCCAAGGTGTATCATACCACCCTCTTGTCAATTTTCTACAGTTTCAGGGTTTTGTATCGTAATGTTGTTGATTCTTCATCGACACCTCAATTTCAAGACCCCCCTATGAATGATTTTGGACAAAAAAATAGTCAAAATCTACTAGAAATTTCAGAAAAGATTAAGATTAGTGAATAATCTTTTCCTTGGAATCTCAAAGTTAATGTTCCCATGACTCATTAGTATTGGTAACATATATCTTGTCAGGCTTCCTCACCTCCTCCATTATTGCCATTCCAGCTGAAATTGCTGGCATCCACCAATTCATTTGTCAAGAAAGTCAGCATCATTCTGTCTTCTCATGCATTGTTTAAGCATGCGAATCTTGTTGGCTAAAGATTCGGTCGAAGTTACAGTCAACTAAATGTTAAGAGTAATGTATTAAGAGTACAATATTCTAGCAATGTTTACAATCATGTTGCACAAACTACAAATAGGAAAACAAGTGAAGCCAACCTTCTACATGTACCATAAATTTTTAAAAAAATATTAAGAAAATAAATACATGGATTTTGTTATGCTAATGAACCCAAAGTAATCGTCTTAAATGATAATTAAAATAAGCAGGAGGCCATTCCAGATTTAAAGAGATTTACATAGCAGGCCTATCAAAGTTTTTAGTGAAATTGGCTGTTGACCGATCCCTTGCAATTATAAAAGAATCTATAAGCAATCTAAAGATGGAATAGAAAGAAGATGCTATGTTTTTGGATCGACCTCATCAATTCTTCATGCTTGTTTCAGTGTTAGATATTTTGATAAGAAATCAATGTTCCCCACCTAGCATTTAGTTTACTTAGCATCCTTTCCTTGTCACCAATAAGCATGACATGCACTCTGCAAATCAGTACAATTATCTCAGAAAGTTAGGAGGAAAACAAAATAAATGCTTGCTGTTCAGAAAATCAATTTGTCCAATTGGACCTTGTTCCTTTAATCTCTATACCAATTTACAATTGTAAGTTAGTTCTAGTTTCTTTTTAGAAAAAAATGTCACAATAATTGAAAGCTGTGTACTTTTATAATGATGTAAAATCAGATTTTTTTTTTTTCCCCTTCAAAGAGGACAAGTTGTAGTAGCCTTCCACCACCCTCATCAGCTGGTCAAGCCATGGTCTGAAAATTCTTTTTTCTTACTCTAGTTTTGTCCAAATTCCTGCAACTTGTTTTGAAGACTAGTTTCAGATTTTTTCATCACCATCAAATAAGAAGTATGTGGGGCACATATCATGCATCCATTTAATAACTATTAAAATGTTAAACGAGTATTCGGTATAAAGTAATCAAGCCAAATCAAGAATTATATGGATGGAGGTGATGAAATTACTACATTTAATTGTAGAGAATAAACTTGTATGCTAGTGATCTCAAATTATCTCCACTTCTCAAATCATCACCTAACGAAGTTATAGGATACCCATCCTTGAGATCAAGAATCTAACATTACCCTAGACAGTAATCTTGAACTGAAATTTAAGAATAAAAATATTTTTTGGTCTAGCAAAAATATATATATATCAATATACAATTAATTTATTATATCAATATTATGATTTGATATTTTATTATTTTATTATTATATTATATTGATATTTTATTATATTTATGATATATATTCCATTATCATATATTATTAATCACATTATTTTCATATTATAATTTAATGATAATTTTAAATAAGAGTAGAAATATATTATTTTACTTTATATTTATATAATAAAAGTATTTAATATATTATTTTTGTTTGTCTAATTTTTCTAATCAAAATAAATATTTGTATTAATAAATAATATATTATAAGTATTACAAGAAAGTTTAATATTAGCGATGGCTACTAGCGACAGCTAAGTAACCGTTGCTAATAATGTTGTATAACGATGGCAAAATCGATGGTAAAAATCACAGTTGCTAATCATATTAACTATAGAAAATCGGATATTAACGATGGCAAAAGCCATCGCTAATAACTATAGGGATTTTATTTTTAGAAAAATAATTATTATTGATAGCTTATGTACTATTAGTGAGACAAGCAGCCATCGTTGATAAGAATTAAAAATATAAATAATTTTTTATTTTAAAAAAACTATTAGGATGGTAATCTTATCTTCAATGATGGTAGCTAATAGTGGTAATAGAAATTTAGATATTTATGACTAATATTAATGATGGCAAGTTATGTCGTTGCTAATAAATTTATTACTGATAGTTTATCTAATCTTTAGCGATGGCAAATGCCATCACTAATAGTGGTAACAAAAATTTAGGTATTTCTAACCAATATTAGCAATGACAAACTCTGCCATCACTAATAAGTTTATTACCGATGACTTGTCTTATCTTTAGCGATGGCAATTGCCATCACCAGTAGTGGTAATAGAAATTTAGATATTTCTAACTAATATTAGTGATGGCTTGCTGTCAATAATAAGCTATTTTATTGATGGTTAATTAGTGATGGTAGATTGCCATCACTAATAACTCTCTTAAAATTCCTCTTGTAGCCATTTTTTTTTTATTCTTGCTCGACTATTCATCTTCCCTCTCCCCTTTTCCATGGCTATTGGTCTTCCATCGTGACTTTGCCAGCGAGCTTCCATGCCTTCCCTCCCTCTTGCGGTGCCCCTCCTTCTTGTTCTCGCTAGCGTGCTCCCACTCATCCCCTCCTCCATGGCTTCTATCCTTCTCGCTCCCGCTAGTGAGCTCCCAGACCCTCCCCCATGGTGCCCCTCCTTGTTCCTGCTGGTGAGCTCCCACTCCTTTGCTCTCACCACAGCTTCTGTCCTTCTCGCTTCTACCAGCAAGCTCCCACTCCCCTCACCCACGGCACCCCTCCTTCACATTCCCACCAATGACCTTCAACTCCTCCCCTCCCTTCGCAACTTCCCTCCTTCCTACTCTTGTTGATATCGATATTGCTACCGAGGTCCCCCCAAGCAGTGCCTCTCCTTCCTGCTCTTGCCATTCGAGCCATCTCCCATCGCTAATCTCGTCGTGCCGTGAGACCCCCTCCCCGCACCAAGCTCGCCATACCGTCTGGCCCCCTCCTTGCATCGTGCAGCCCCCTCCTAGTGCCGACCTCACCATGTCGTGAGGCCTCCTTCCCTCGATACTAGTAAAAAACTTGAGCCAGGATATAGATTAATTATGGAGATATTATATAGTGTTTGATATATTAGTTTTTCTTCTTGTTTGATTTCATCTAGAACTTTATTTTTGATGTTATTTTCTGAAAAATTTACTGTATATTTTGAAGTGAATTGGTTATGGCATTTGAACTCATTTATATTTTTCATCCATATTTCTTATTGCTTTTAAAATTATTTTGATTGATTTCTTATAGAATTTTATCAGATTTTTATCTTAGTAACAAAAAATTTTATCAAGGCAGTCTATGATGAGTACTAAGACCAGGTGCTATTCCAGATTAGTGGAATAATAATCACTTCTTTTCAGACCTTAGTACATATCATTAACGATGGCTATAGCAATGGTGCGAGAGTTGTTACTAAAAGATAAATTTTTTATATTAATAAAATTTAATTAATTAATTAGATATTACTTTTTATGTATTTATGTATTTATTTATTTAGATGGATCTTTAATTAATTAGATGCTTATTTATAGATTTAATTAATTAGAAATTTATTTATTTATTTATTTAATAAATTTAATTTTAATTTAATTAAGTAAATAATTAAGGTATGTTTGGATGCATGTTCTTAATGCACAAGATTTAGATCTTGATGTACAGATAGAGTTCGAATTGGGCTCAAGCCAATTCGATCAATTTTAAGCCTGGTCTGAAGCCTAGCCATGCTTTGGGCCAGGCTTGAAGTAGATCAGGAAGGGCTTAGGTTCGATTAATAGAACGTATTTAATTTTTAAGCCATGCTAGGACATTCAAAAGGAAAGCAAGATCTTCGATGGAGAAGCACTCAAGATCGCTTCGAACAAATATTGAAGTCGTCAATCTCCTACGATGGTCATTTTAGAGTGGGAGTCCTAAAATTATTCTTCTGGTTCGTATCTATTTAATTACTCTGAGTTATAAGAGGGGCACCACCCGGTGCCACTTTCGTGTCTTAGGATAATTAGATATGCACAAATTAGAAGACCGATTTTAGGGCTTCCAATCTGAAATTGCCATTATAAGAGATCAACTATTTCAAGGTATTCTTTTTGGAATCATCCTTTCGGAAGTTGGAGCCCTCTACGACCTGTGAAACATTGAGGGTCCAGGTCCAATAACTAAGGTTAGATCTAGACTTGGATATATATTTAGATTTCGATTTGAATCCAATCTATTGATAGCTCTAAGATAAAGTAAGAAAGAAAAAAGAAGAAAAAACCAAACTATCGCTGTGTGTCAGAGTTAAAGAAAATAAGAGTTGAAGACGAAGAAGAATAAGGACACAGCAAGGATTGGAAATTTTATCTTACTATTGACTTTATTCATTATTGATATTTTAATTCTTTTTTTATCTTAGTTACATCATTTGCATGATCATGGGTTGGTCAAACATCATCTAGTACAATATCTGATTATGGATTATTCATGTTTCAATTCATATGAACTGAACAAAGTTAATAGTTCATATACATTAAAATATAAATTAATAAATAATCAAAGATTATACTAGATAATGTTATGCTAGCCTACGAGGTAAATGATGTAATTAAAGATAAAGAAAGAGTTAGAATTTTAATAATGAGTGAGTTAACATTTGAGTTAGAATATCCAATCGATGTTGTCTTTTTGTTGTTCTTCATATTCTTCTCTTTTTCTTTAGCTTTAAGAAAGGAAGTTCAGTTTTTTCTTCTCTTCTTTTCCTTGCTTTATCGTTAAACTCTTAACGAGTCTAGTTCAAGTCTGAACCTAGATACATCATACCTAGACCTAACTTGGACCCTAAATAGATCAATGAGACTGGGCATCCCCTTTAGTCCTACCCGGTTCAGCCCGAATCTAGTCTAAAAAAATGTCCGATCAGAATAAGTATTTAAAATTATTCAAGAATTTAAAGATAGAGAATTCTTGCGACCTTCTCATACTCCAACTTCTAGAATAAGAATTCCAAGAAGAAAATGAGATCCTTGATGAAAAAGTGCTTGAGATCACAGGAGAAGATCTCGAAGTTGTTGATCTTGTATGATGACTATTCTGGAGTGAAAGCTCTAAAATTGTTCTTCTGATTAGTGTCCATCTAATAACTTTAAGATACAAGAGTGGCGCCATCGATTGTCATAGCGATGTCACTGGGATCTCATCATCAAAGGCTATTTTCTGCTTGAAATATTAGAAGCTAGATTTGTTGAATTGGTCAATGCAAATATTTCTTCAATTGTACTTAAGATATTGTAGTCCATTCCAACTTCATCATTTGGTCGATGATAGTAGCAGTGATGTAGTTGTCACACCGATCATTTCGATATCTTCAATTTCAAGATGAGCATCCTTAGCATCAGAGCTACTTAGGACCAAGTAGTAACTAGTTTATTGTTCACTTCATTCACTATCAAAATTTTAATTTTTTATCTTTAGTAACATTATTTACATGATCATTAGCTAAATTAAAATTATTTAGGATAATTTCTGATCATGGATAAATTTATATTTTAATGTGTATGAATCGAACAAAGTTAACAGTTCATATACATTGAAACATGAATTAATCGATGATCAAATATTATACCTAGCGATATTAAGCTAGTCCATGATAAAAATAATGTAAATAAAAATAAAAAAGAGTTAAAATTTTGATAATGAATAAAGTTAATAGCGAGTTAGTTGCCATTTAGTGTTAAGCTATTTGGTGTTAATACGTGATGATGGACGTTCATCTTAGAGTGGGAGGCATCTGATATGGCTGGTGCGAGAGTTGCGTTGCTGCTACTATCACTGGTCGAATGATAGAGTTGGAATAGACTACAGTATCTTAAGTATAATTAAAAATATTTTTTTATTTACTAATTTGGTATATTTAACTTTTAATTTGTCCAGCTTAAATCAATATTTGGTGACAAGGTTCTATTGGCATTGTTGCGATAGTCGGTGGCGCCACTCTTGTGTCTCAGGATAATTAGATAGGCATGAACCAGAAAAGTGACTTTAGGGCTTCCTCTCTGAAATGATTATCATGGAAGATTGATGGTTCCGAGGTATTCTCCTACAATCTCAAATATTTTTCTATCAAGAAATTTATTTTTTTCCTGGAGTCTTCCTTCCAGAAATCAGAGTATGAGAAAGTCACAGAGATTCTCTGTCTTTAAATTCTTAAATCATTTTAAATCCTTATCTTCTATCATTTTAATTCGATGAATATGATGAGTAAGAGTCGAAAGAAGGAGTAGGAGTCGGGTCATGAAGGAAGAGGACGATGACGTAGATCTCATCATTTTTTTTATTTTATTATTATCTATTTATTTTTTTAGCAATGTAAATTTATAAAGTAAATTTATAAATTTATAAAATTTATTTAGAAAAATTAATTATTTATTATTATCATTGAAATTAATTTTTTTAAAAATAATTATTTTTTAAAAATTAAAAACTTATTAGTAATGGCATTGGTGACGGCATGTGCCATCGCTTATTACTGACGGCTATTTCTACTGATGAAATTTTTATTTGGTCGCTCATAAATTTTTAAATTATTTTTAAAAAATTGAAAGATTTTCAGTGATAACTTGTTGTTATCACTGATACCATTGATAATGATCATTATTAGTCGCGGGAACCCATCATTAAAAATAGTTAGTTTCAAAAAGAATTTAATAGATGGACTAATAATGATGGCTAAACTTTTTTCTTGTAGTGAAGTATAAATAAAAATATTAATTTTATAATAATAATTAATATAATTTTATAGGATTAATAAGTATATTTTTATAAAATATATTAATTATTAATATTTTATTATTTTATTATAATATATTTTATATTATTAATAAATTTATTTTTATGAAATATATTAGGAATAGTTTTCAAATCACATGGTTAGTGATTTTAGATTTCCATAAAATATCAAATAAATTACTCATGAATATCTAAAAAAAATTAATTATTGAACCATGCCCTACCATAGATCATAGGGATTATATCACGGATCATTCGAAATCTTAGATCACCATGGTTATTCTATTTGAATCATCAAATGCTAGCTAAGAGTCCACGATGGATTGTCCTCTCTAGGACCAGGACTGCTACAAATAAGATCAACCTTGAACTCTTTGCCTTGATCTACCTTCTAGCAATGATGGCTATCTGCATCGTAATCGCCTGGATTCTTTTTGTCACACTTGCCTCCCTTCTTCTTTCTTTCAGATACAGAAGACTGGAACAACGAAAGGCAGTGTACAGACTCCCTCCAGGCCCAATGAAGTTTTCCTTAATTGGGAACTTGCACCTACTTGGTAGGCTTCCTCATCACTCCTTATGGCAACTCTCTCAAAAATATGGCCCTCTTATGTATTTAGAACTAGGTAGCATTCCAACAGTAGTAGTCTCATTTGCTGAAATGGCTAGAGAAGCAATGAAAACTCATGATCTGGACTTCTGCTCGAGGCCCCGCCTTGTTGCTACCAGCAAATTTTCTTACAATTGCTTGGATATCAGCTTCTCTCCCTATGGTGAACATTGGAGGGAGATGAGAAAGATATGCATCTTCGAGCTTTTTAGTGCCAAGAGGGTGCAATTATTTCAATTTATAAGGGAAGAAGAGATTTCACTAATGATCAATAACATCTCTCATTCTTTAGCAACTCGTATAAATCTTAGTATTACAGGGCGTCGATCTTTTATTTAAGACATGAGATGCTAATCTTTTTTTCAAGGCACGGGATACCGATCTCTTATTGAAGGCATGAGATATAGATTTCTTATTCAAGGCACGGGATGCCGATTTCTTATTCAAGGCATAAGGTATCGATCTCTTATTCAAGGCATAGGATGTCGATCTCTTATTTAAGACACGGAATGCCGATCTCTTGTTCATGGGATGCCTATCTCTTGTTTAAGATATGGAATGCCGATCTCTTATTTAAGGCATGGGATACCGATCTCTTATTCAAGGCACGGGGTACCGAACTCTTATTCAAGGCATGAGGTGCTGATTTCTTATTCAAAGTATAGGATACCAATCTCTTATTCAAAATATAGGGTATTGATCTCCCATTTACGGCACAGCATACTGATTTTTTATTTAAGGCATAAGGTACCGATCTCCTTTTATAGACACAAGAAACTGATCTCTTACATAAAGTACTAGGTATGAAGTTCTATATTCCATAAAGCACATGTCTTAAGGTCATTTGGGTTATTACGACTAGATTGGTAGAGTAGTTATCAAGAAGTAAAATAGATCACTTAATAAACCACTGCATTAACTAACCTCTTAATAGCTTAATCGATCTAACCACTTTACGAATGGTTATAACCACCTAACCAACTTGGCCCTCTACTAAGATAAATAGGAGGTCGAGGGGATCTCCTAGGAATAACTTTTTCTAAGCACACTCTCTATTTTCTTCATACTATTCTCCCTCGTAAAGCTGATTTAAGCATCAGAGTGTCCCCTCATTAGAGAATTCCACCAAGTTTCTCCAACTTTGTGGACCTTTTACAAGTTGAAGAAGAAAGAAATCTACCAACACTTCCACAAGTCCTCCATGTCTTCGACAAGAAATCAGCCAAGTACTTGATGACCTCCATATCTTTAGCTAGAGATCAGCTAACCACCTGAAGACCTCCAAGAATCCAAATCTGCTCCAGCACTACTTGCTTGATTAGCTTGAAAAGGTACAGTAATAAATTGGTCCTAAAGGAAGGGTCCTATGCCCAAAATAGTCAAGAAGAAGGGAAGAGAGGGAACGAGAGAAAGTGACCTCGCAAAGAAGAAACTCAAGCTCAGCTAGAAGCAACTAGGCTCCCGAAGATCCCAAAGCCCG
Source organism: Areca catechu (assembly GCA_021397845.1). NCBI lineage: Eukaryota > Viridiplantae > Streptophyta > Magnoliopsida > Arecales > Arecaceae > Areca > Areca catechu. The sequence continues at coordinate 88,767,283 of CM038048.1, read as the reverse complement.
ACCATCCTACTCGTCAGTTTGATAATTATACTGCCTTGATGGCATCTAAATCTCATATCTTAATGGAGATTAAGAAGAAAGATTTCTTCCACAAATCGTTCCTTATGAGGGCCCCACCTGAGAAAATAGATAGAAATAAATACTATAGATATCATAGAGACTATGGGCATGACACTAAAGACTACCACTAATTGAAGCAATAAATTGAAAACCTAATTCAAAAAGGATATCTTAGTAAATACATTGGCACTCAGAGAAAGGAAGAGGTGCCTCTAACCACTTCAGAGCAGAGGGCTGAACTAGACAACTCACCAATTGAGAAGATAATGATAATTATCTCTAGCCTTTTCCATGACTTGGGGGCAAGAAGCCAGGATGAAGAACACCAAATAAGAAGCATCAGCTAGAGCCAGTTGTTCATGAAAATGTTATTACTTTCTCAGATGTAGATGTGGAAGCGGTTCAAATCCCTCATCACGATCTAATTGTTGCCTCCATGACAATAGCCAATCACAATGTAAACAGGATTTTAATAGATAATGGGAGCTCTACCAATCTCTTGTTCTATGATATATTTTGTAAGATGAAGTTATCACTTTCCATATTGAAAAAAATACATACTTCACTTATTGGATTTAATGAGAGCTTAGCCATTACTGAAGGAGAAATCCCTTTATTAGTGACTATGGGGCATTGCCTAGACAAGCAACAATTCAGTTAAACTTTTTAGTTATTCGAGTACCATCGATCTACAATGTTATCATCGGATGACCAGGATTGAACACATTAAGGGAAGTAGTTTCTGCATATCATTTGCTCATCCTTTTTCTGACCAAGAATGGAATTGGGAAAATCAGAGGGGATTAGAGACTAGCAAGATAATGCTTCCTCGCAGCCATCAGAACCTCAAAACAGGTTAAGGGGCCATCAATTGAGGAGCTGGATGCGAGGGAGGACACCACCTCCAATAGGGGGAACTGGTCGAGCAGTTGGCCAACATTCTCCTAGGTGATGATCTAGATAAAAAGTATAGATCGGTTCCTATTAGTCCCGAACTCAAAGAAAAATTGATTTCCTTCCTCCAAACTAACATCTATGTCTTCGCATGGATTGCTGCCGACATGCCAGGTATTTCTACTGATTTCATTATTCATAAATTGAATATCGATCCCCATTATCCCCTGTCAAACAAAAGAAGAAAAATTTTGCTCCAGAAAGGTAAAAAGCTATCAAGGAGGAGGTTCATAAACTCTTAAAGTTGGGCTTCATTAGAGAAACACATTATCCAAATTGGAAAGCTAATGTGGTAATGGTTAAAAAACTGAATGATAAATAGAGAATCTATATTGACTATATCGATATTAACAAAGCTTGTCCAAAAGATTGCTACCCGCTACCAAAAATTTATGAATTAATAGATGCAACATCAGGCCAAGAACTACTTAGTTTCATGGATTCTTTCTCTGGATATAACCAAATTTGAATGGTAGAAGAAGATCAGGAGAAAATAGCTTTTATACTGAGAGAGAGCTTTACTACTACAAAATGATTCCCTTTGGGTTGAAGAATGCCAGGGCCATATATCAATTCTTGGTTAATAGAGTCTTGAAAAAGTACATCAAAAAGCATATGGAGGTATATGTTGATAATATGCTAGTTAAATGTACAGAAGCTGATCACTTGTCACCAACCTAGAAGAAACTTTCAATGAGTTGAGATGTCACTAGATGAAGCTCAATTTAAATAAGTATGCTTTTGGTGTTACATTTGAAAAGTTTTAGAACATCATAGTAACCCAAAGGGATATCAAAGCCAACCCCAACAAATCTGAGCTCTTCTGGAAATGAAGTATCCCAAGAATAAAATGAAAGTCCAATATTTAATAGGTCAGATAGCTTCCCTTAAGGCTACAAATGGGTCGGGTTGACCCGTGACCTGACCTGACCTGACCCATTTAGACCCGATCCAACTCATTTTTAGGGATTTGTGGATCCAGGTTGGGTCCTAAAATTAGATCCATTCCATCTTTTGAGTCAGGTCTGGGTTTACTGAATTTGGATCCAATTCAACCCAACCCGACTCGAACATACTAATAGTATTAGGATGATATCTATTTGAACTTTTAAATTATAATTTAAAACTTGTATGAAACTTATTTTTAACATAAAGATAGAGTTCTAATTATTTTTATATCTTAATTTATTTAAAAAATAATATTGTTTGTTATCTATTTTATGATTAATAATAGTTGACTATGTAATAATTAAATATAGTTATCTATATTTTATCTAGATCATATATAGATCCAAGTTTTTTAGATTAAAACTAGATTATTTATGAACCCGATCCAACCCGAATGACCCGTTGGGTTGAAAAATCTAATAGTAAACCCGACCCGACCCAACCCATTTTCTAGTAGGTTGGATCTAGGTCTAAAATTAGGACTCGATCAAAGAATCGGGTCAGATCGGGATCACTCATGACCCGATCCGACCCGACCCATTTGCACCCCTAGCTTTCCTAAGTAGGTTCATCTCCCAATCTACTGAGAAATGCCTACCATTTTTCAAAATCTTGAAACATATAGATGACTTCAACTGGTCAGATAGTTGCCAATCAGCCTTCAAGGACTTAAAGAAGTACCTCGGCATGCTCCTATTGCTTCCAAGGCCAAAAATAGGTAAGCAACTTTATGTTTACCTATCTACTTCTCCTAATGCTATCAGCTTTATTCTTGTTAGAGAAGATATAGGTGTACAAAAGCCTATGTATTACATGAGCAAAATACTAAGGGAGACAAAGACCAGATATACCAAAGCAGAAAAGATAATCTATGCTCTCCTAACTGCTTCCAAGAGATTATGGAGTATTTCCAATCCCACACCATAATTGTTCTAACAGATCAACCTCTGAAATCCTTACTTTGGAGATAAGATACCTCAAGATGCCTAACCAAGTGGGCTATTGAGCTAGGAAGATTTGACATTGAGTACAAGCCTCATCTCTCTATGAAAGCCCAAGTCCTCATGGACTTTATTGTAGAATGTATGATGGCCTAGTGATGAAGTTGAAGAAAAGAGGTAGAATGGAACATTGGAAGAAGTGCCGATCTCGCCTTCCTAGATTTTGCATGTTGATGGTACTTCAAATGCCCAAGGGTGTGGAGCTGGCCTAATCCTTACAGGTCTTGATGGAGTCATCATGGAATATGTGCTAAGGTTTGGCTTCCACACCACCAACAACAGAGCTGAATATAAGGCCCTAATAGCTAGTCTAAACATACCCAAAGAGATCAGAGTGAGTCATATCAAGATACTCTTCGACTCCCAACTAATCATCACCCAAGTGTAGGAAAAATATAAGGCTAAAGAAACAACCATGATTAGATACCTACAGAAGATCCATGAATTATCTTCAAGCTTCAAGGTCATAGAGATACAGCAAATTTCCAAATAGTAGAACATCCAAGCTGATGCACTGTCCCACCTCCCTACATCAAACTACCCAAGACTACCTAAAGGAGTCTTCGTCGAGCTCTTAGAAGCTTCAAGTATGGAAGAAACCCCCATAACAGCCCAAGTAGAACAAGAACCATGCTGGATGGATCCAATTATTAGCTTCTTGAGAAAGATAATCTCCTGGAGAATCAGAAAGAAGCTTGTGCATCAGACAACAAGCTCTATGATACATCCTCTTGGATGGAAAACTGTATAAAAATCTTTTACCATGCCATTATTCCAATATCTGCACCCTTCAAAAGCCAACTATGCTCTTAGAGAAGTTCATAAGGATATTATGGTAGTCACATCAGAGGGAGGTTGTTGGCTTATAAAATCCTTAGGTAGGGTTCTATTGGCCATCTATTATGGAGGATGTGATATGTTTTGTCCAAAAATGTGACGGTGCCAAAGGTTCATCAAAATCCAAAAAAATCATCCATGCTGATTACCTAGATCTTAGCCCTTTGGTCCTTGGACATATGGGGTATTGACATCCTCAGCCCTTTCCCAATGGCAATAGGACAAAGAAAGTTTCTATTGATTGCTATCAACTACTTTACAAAAAGGGATAAAGTAGAGCCTCTGGCCCACATATTGGAGAAAAGGATCCAGGACTTTGTTTGAGAATCTATAATCTATCACTTTGATTTACCAAGGTATATCATCTCTAATAATGGCCAACAGTTCAACAACAAGAAATTTTAGGAGTTTTGCTCGAGTATGTACATTGAACACAAGTTTGGATACCCATAATCAAATGGTGAGGCAGAAGTTACAAATCGAACTATCTTGTAGGAGCTCAAGACCAGACTTGATCAAGCCAAAGGTCTTTGGACTGATAAGTTGGATTATGGTTTGGATACCCATAATCTAAGGGGGTACTATTATGGTTGGGATTTGTGTATGCATCACTCCAGGAAGACCTAAGTCTTAATGACCAATTAAAGGAAAGAAAGAAATACATATCCTTCCACTCATGGCTAGCAGAAGGAGAAGCCAAAATTTACCTGCTTTAAGGATAATATGAGATCATATCTTAAATTCGATACAAATATGTGGAGCATAAATAACTTACAAAATAAATGCATCCTATCATCAACTAATAGATAAAGATATATCCTATCATATTTATAAATTATATTAATTCTATAAGTCAATTACAGTAATCAAATGATGCATAATAAAGGCTAAAAAAATTTCATTAGCATTTTTTTTTAATTCTCCTCCACACAACGAAGATGTGTAAGGCCTTATGCATACCGTTTGATTTGTCATGCCCCGAATCCAGCACCAGATTCGGCTACGTGATTGGCCACACAAACCCTATATTTTATTCTAGAGATCATGCAAGGCCTAGATACACAAGAGTCAAACACATCAAATAAGTTAATATTATATGAACAATTGAGTAATAATTAAACAATCCATTTATAAAGTCAAAATCACTAATTGGTCCACTGATTCACGACAAGTATCAGTAACCGAAAAACTAAAATTTACCAACTAAAATATCTAAACAATATTAAAGTTTCCGTCGCACGCCCAGCCCAATCCTCTTTATGCATCCTGAGTCTTTGAAAAAAAAACAAAAGTAAGGAGTGAGCTGATGGGGACATTGAGTAGATCCCAGCCAGTCCAGATCCCAGCCTGTCCAGTCCGTCCTGCACCATGAGCTCTACAGTCTAGTAAGGTTTCCATATGATCACACCAGTAATAATATATATTCTTGGAAATTGTAAAAATATATTAGAATATCACATCATGCAGTCAAACAATTCAACATCATGTATGACAAAACCTTTTATCAAATCATATTTTCTTTTTATGTTTCAATTTAATCATCCTTCTTCTTTAAGGTTCTAGACTAACCACGATCATGTTCTAGCCTGTGACTGGCAGCATCATTGTCCATGCCTATAATTGACAATATTTATCATGATTCTGTTTGTGACCGGAAATATCATTCTCCATGCCTGTGAAAGGCAATATTTGTCATGATTACATCTGTGATCGGCAATATCATTGTCTATGCCTGTGAAAGACAATATTTATCATGATTCTACCTATGACCAGCAATATCATTGTTCATGCCTATGAAAGGTAATATTTGTCATGATTCTGCTTGTGACCGACAATATCATTAATCACGATCTCGTGGCATGGCTAGTCCAATCATCTCATTCTCTTAATTAACTCTTTATCTTTTCACATTATCATGTCAAATCATATCATGATGTCAAACCACATCATGATGTCTAATTATTATTTATTTTATTCTCTCTTTTTCTCTCTCCTCATCTTTTCTCTCTCCTCTTTCTCTATCTTCTTTCTCTCTCTTCTTCTTCTTCTTCTTTTTTTCCTTTTCTCTTCTTTTTCCCTTTTTTTTTTCTTTTTTTTTTCCTCTCTTCCTTCTCTTCTTCTCTTCTCTTTTCTTTTTCTCCCGAACACATGCTTTCTCCCTCGGCTCCCGACTCCCCTGCTTCCTCCTTGATTCGGCCTGAGCCGACCTCTGCATAGTCACCGACGATAACCATAGGGGTGGTCACCGGGAAGAAGGGTCGGTGGACAGTGGTGCGGCCCCTGGCGACTCGAACTCAGGTAAGTGTATATATATATATTTTTTCCTTCTCCCAACCTTTGCTGTTCTTCCTCCACTAGACCGAATCGGCCTCCCATGGTTGCCGGCGGCCATGGGAGGTGGTCATCAAGAAGGTGCGGCTGGCCGGAGGAACGATGGCAATGACATGGCCACCGTGATCCATGGCCCACACAATCGAAGCCGGATTAAATCCCCGAAAACAAACGAAATATGGAATTAAAACTCACCGATGGTTTGAAGGCTCCCGGTCACTTGCTGGAGAGAAGGTCGACGGTGTAGAAGAGGCTCGATGGGGCTCAACAGGCGACGATGAGGGGATTTTAAAGGAATAAATTGATGGATTTAATTGCCATTTGGGAAGCAAACTCCATCCAATCGAAGTTCTAAACCACCCCAAACACGTCATCGATGAATCCCTCTCCCCCATGGCTATCCCTCTGACTCCTCCGGCGAACTTCCTAGCCAGATAAGGGAGAATGATGGTTCCCCTATTTCCAGTCCGCACCCCAAATTTTTTTTCTTGTTTTGGGTCAAAGTCGGCTGGGCCTACCGACTTCAGCCCAAAAGCCCAAAAAAACAGGCTCAGGTTTCACATTCTCCTCCAGTTAAAATAATTTCGTCCTCAAAATTTACATACTTGGTATTTCGAAAAGCTGTGAATATTTATCTCTCATTTCTGCTTTCAGTTTCCATGTAGCTTCTCTTTCACTGTGATTGCTCCATTGAACCTTCACTTATCTACATGAATAGCACTTTTATTTTAATCATCACTATCTATCTACATAGTGGATTCGTTCGATTTCTTTCAAATAAATATTAGCACCTTAACCATGAATTAAATACACAATTCTTTGTCCCTGAAATTGATTTCTCTTGATTAACCCTCACATGGAAATCCTAATCGATCCACTCTATTTTTAACCAAAGTTAGAAGAAGGCTTGAGCATTAGATACTTACTATGATCTCTAGCACTCTTTCTTCTCTTAATCTTCTTCATGAATTTACAGTTAGTCATTATTTCAGGTAAACTTTAAGCCTCTTCAAATAATGAGATCATAATATTAAAACTAAAAAAAAACTATGTCAGGGTACTCCAGATCCAAGCCCAATAAAAGAATCATCCTAAATCTAGAGATGTCCAACATTTCTTGCAATTGCTCCTTAAGTTTTTTTTTTTTTAATCCTACCGGAGCCATTCTGTTCTAGTACCTGGTATAAGATCAATAGAGAACTCGATTCCTCTATCAAGAGGTAACCCTAGCAGATCATTGGAAAAAACCTCTGGAAACTTTTTCATGATAGGTATGTCTTCCAATCTGAGCTCTTGCTGTCGAGTATCTAAAGCTACCGCCAGAAACCCTTCACAGCCTTTCTCGAAGAGTCGCCGGACAATATAGGCTGAGATTACTCTCCTCAGAGAGGTTAGCTTATTACCCACAAAGTAGAACTTTGGCTAACCAAAAATCTGAAACCTCACTATCTTCTCAAAATAGTTGATGGAAGCATGATATGCTGCTAACCAATCCATTCTAAGGATCACATCAAAATCCTTCATATCTAAGACTATCAAATCCGCTTTCATCTCCATACCTTCGATATTCATATTACAATCCTTGCAGATTCGATTAGCCAAATGACATCTCCACTTGGAGTAGAAATACAAAGTTCGATTTCTAAAGGTGTCGAAGCCAACTTATTGTTTTCCCTAACAAGTCTAGCAGATATGAAAGAGTGGGAGGCACCCATATCAAATAGAGCATAAACATTGCTAGAAAATAATCTAATTATACCTGTCACCACTGAATTTGATGCATTGGCATCATGTTGTGTGAGTGCGTACACCCATCCTTGGGTACCTGACTTCTATTATCCTCCTTGTTGGTGTCCAACACGAGATGTTTGAGGTGCTTGGTGCTGTAACCCCTGACCACTATGACACCCAATAGCTTTGTGACCCGCCTTGCCATAATTGTAACACTTCCTGATGCAGAACAAATAAAGGAATGCGATGCGGAAGTAAATTAAGATTAACTAATTTTTTTGTTGTTTTTATATGTTTGTAGAAGTTGGCTTCAAATCAAAGAAAAGTTAACCTAACATTGAAAGATACTAATATGATAATTGAAAGCACAATTTTAAGGAAACTAAATTATCAGAGTAGTTCAGAAGCAACGGATCGCTGGGGGTTGAGAAACTCCCAGACCTAGGGTTTCGCTCCGAACTTTCAAAAGAACAGAAATAAAGAGGAGAGATGGTTTATCTAACCAGACAATGATCTTCACAGATTTTGGGTGGAGGAACTCTCCCGAGCAGATTGTTGGATCCCGGATTCAGATATCTTCGTAATGGATCCTCCAATACTGGTCCTTTGGCCGGTTGGCTTCTCCTGAACTCAAGATCTGGAAGAGAAGAAAAACAATTGATGGAATCAGAGAGTCAAGGGAAAGATTTACCAGGTTGATGAACTAGAAGATTGAAATTGCTGGAAACTGGATTCTCCTGGATGTTGATGTGATTTTCCTTGGAACTTGCTCTGGATCTGAAGTTGCCGGACTGGATCTGGATGAAGGTGGACGGCCTGGACTTGTAGAGAGAGAGAGGCCGTGGGAGATGGATGGATCTAGGGTTTGATGGATTGAAAATAATGAAGGGTGGCTAGGGTTTTGGAATTTCAAGTGGCTAACCTAGGGTTTTGGATAAAGATGGAGATCTCTCACCTCCTCAAGGCTCCAATGGAACCCGGATTACCCCCTCACGGAGCTCAACACTTAGAATAGTGCGGAAGAAGAGAAACCTAGGTCACTCAACACAAGAGAATAGCAAAAATTAATTTTCTTCATTGATTTTCTAAAGTTACAAAGAGAGGTCTATTATATAGACCTAAAATTTTCTCCAAGCTTGTACAAATTCCCATGTGGGACTAAACTCCTCCAACCACTAGATTAGGTAGAAAATCTTCTCTCTTGGCCGACCAAGAGTTCAAAAAAAATTGGGACGGCCATAAAGGAATTTTTTTTGAATTTTTTTGGTGCCTCCTTTGGAGTTGGATTTGGATTTGGAGTCCTCTTCTTCTTATGGTATTTCTTCTTTTCTTCCACTCCAAGTTAAGCTCTTTGATTTTGATTTGAACTTCAATTAGGAGTAGGTTGGATGTCCTTCTTTGATTTCTTCTCCAAGAGAAGTCTTCTTCCTTCTTTGCTTAGGTAAAATAGGCAGGTATGGGCGCATCCTTTAAAGTAGCCTCCAATTTGATTTTTTCTTCTTTAGATGTGGGGACCATGACACTAGGATGCCTCTGTGGCGCCTCCTAGACTCTGGCGTGTGCTCGGAGTGTGGCTGGGCGTGTGGCTTGGAGTGTGGCCTCCACTTGCTTGAACCTTGATTTGATTGGAAGACAAATGTGGCACCATTTTGGACCAAATTGAAACCATATTGGGACTTGCACTGAGTCAACATGACTCAACAAATTTAAATGGTGACTCAATAAATAAAATAAATAAACTGGTTGACCAGGTCAACCTTTATTACAAACCCTAATTTCTCGGGCAATGTCAATCAGAGATCCAAATGGAGCTCTGAAGTCTTCTTCTGAGTTTGGTGCCTGCACCAATTCTTCCAGGGTGGGAGGAACTCGACCCTGTCGAGTAAGGCTCAAGTTGGCTCTGGTATCTCTCCAAGAGGTCTGGGTCCAATTCTTGTAATTCTTCTCGGGAGATCCAAGAGTCATCAGAATCTGGCCTTCCTTGCCAGCGGACCAGGTACCTTTGGTATCCTCGATTACGAGTAGAGATAACCTGATCATCCAGGATCTTTTCAATCTGCTCTTTCCTCACAGGCCAGTTTGTTGGTGGACACACATGGTCGGGATCACTCTCAATGATAGGGTTAGGCTCAAAAGGCTCACTAGGAATCACAGCTGGCTCCCTGTACTCTACTAAGTCTGTAATGTTGAAAGTAGAGCTAATGCCTAGTTCTGGAGGCAACTCGAGCACATAGGCATTGGATCCTACTCTCTTTACCACTCTAAATGGTCCAGCTCCCCTAGCATGTAACTTTCTAACGGTTCCAGGAGGAAACCGTTCAGGCCTTAACCTAATCATCACATAGTCTCCCTCAACAAAAGATTTGACTCGCCTTTGAGTATCAGCCAACTTCTTATAAGTTTCATTACTTAAATTTATTTTGGCATGAATTTCTTTATGCAAGTCTTTTACATGCTGTGCAAAATTCTCAGCAGATTCGGAGACTCGAGTGTGGACAGGTAAAGGGACTAGGTCAAGAGGTGTGTGAGGTTTGTACCCATGTACAATTTCAAATGGACTCTTACCCGTAGACCTATTGACCGAGTCATTGTACGCAAATTCTTCCCTTGGTAGGTATAAATCCCAATTTCTGGTGTTTTCACCAACAAGACATCTCAGCAGATTTCCTAGGCTACGGTTCACTACTTCAGTTTGGCCATCAGTTTGGGGATGATAGGCAGTTGAAAACTTAAGTTTTGTCCCTAACTTATGCCAAAGGGTCTTCCAAAAGTAACTGGTGAACCGGACATCCCTATCTGAAACGATTGTCTTAGGTAGGCCATGGAGTCTAACTATCTCATTGAAGAAAAGCGTGGCTACCTTAGACGCATCAAAGGTTTGGGAACAAGGCAGGAAGTGGGCCATTTTAGAGAATCGGTCGACTACGACACAGATAGAATCATGTCTCCTCTGGGTCTTAGGTAAACCTAACACAAAATCCATACTCACATCTTGCCAAGGACGATCTGGGACAGGGAGTGGGGTATAAAGACCAGTGTTTTGTTTTCGCTGTTTGGCAACAGCGCAGGTTCGACATCTAGCTACAATATTAGCTACATCCCTTTTCAAGCTAGGCCAGAAAAAGTGGTCTTCAATAGCTAGAATGTTCTTGTCTTTTCCAAAATGGCCGGCTAAACCTCCAGCATGGATTTCCCAAATCAAAAATTCCCTAAGAGAAGTTCTAGGGATGCAAAGCCTATTTTTGAAGAACAAAAAACCATCTACAAGGGTATAATCCTGGTGATTACTAGATGGTCCTTGAACTAGATCCTGATACACAGTTGTGAAATTCGAACAAGACTCATATTCCTCTTTGATTTGCTCAAACCCTATGACCTCAGTTCTAACAGAAGTTAATAACAGAGATCGGCGACTAAGGGCATCAGCTACCTTATTCTCAACTCCAGCCTTATGTTTCAGGACAAAAGTATAGGACTGGATATATTCTACCCACTTAGCATGCCTAGGGTTAAGCTTCTTTTGGGAGTTCAAAAATCTAAGAGCCTCATGGTCCGAAAATAGTACAAATTCCTGCGGTAGCAAATAATGTCTCCAGTAACGCAAAGCTTGCACCACCGCATAAAATTCCTTATCATAGGTAGAATACCTAAGCTTAGCATCATTAAGTTTTTCACTAAAGAATGCTATGGGATGATTCTCTTGGCTTAGGACTCCACCTATTCCTACACCTGAAGCATCACAGGCAACCTCAAATACTTTAGAAAAATCGGGTAATCTCAGAATGGGTGCCTGGGTCATTTTATCCTTAAGATCTAGGAAGGCTTTATGGGCTGACTTAGTCCAATGAAATTCTCCCTTCCTAATACAATCAGTGATAGAAGCAGCTAAAGTACTAAACCCCTTGATGAATCGCCTATAGAAGGTAGCCAAGCCGTGGAAACTTCTAACTTCATGCACATTGGTTGGCTCTGGCCAGTCTACTATGGACCTAATTTTCTCAGGATCGGCCGCCACGCCGTCAGGGGTTAGTACAAAACCAAGAAAGATAACTCTACTAGTCATGAATTCACACTTCTTAAGATTACCGTAGAGTCTCTCATTCCTCAAAACTTGGCAGACTGCTCTAAGGTGGCCTAGGTGATCTGCTGGGGTCTTACTATAGATCAGGATGTCATCAAAATAGACCACCACAAATTTTCCTATGAAAGCTCTAAGTACCTGGGTCATAATTCTCATGAAGGTACTAGGGGCATTGGACAACCCAAAAGGCATAACAACCCATTCATAAAGACCATCCTTAGTTTTGAAAGCAGTTTTCCATTCATCCCCGGGTCTAATCCTAACCTGATGATAGCCGCTTTTGAGATCAATCTTAGAAAAAACCATTGCACCAGCCATCATATCAAGCATGTCATCTAGTCTAGGGATGGGAAACCTATATTTGATTGTAATTTTATTGATGGCACGACTGTCAATACACATCCTCCACGTGCCATCTTTCTTTGGGGTCAGTAAGGCTGGGACTGCACAAGGGCTAAGACTTTCTCTAATAAACCCCTTCCTCAATAATTCTCCAACCTGCTTTTGCAGTTCTTCATGCTCAGATGGATTCATCCTGTAATGAGGCAAGTTGGGCAAAGTCGCTCCTGGGATTAGATCTATGGCATGCTGGATATCCCTAAGAGGTGGAAGGTGGTCTGGCAAATCCTCGGGAAAGACATCCTCAAATTCTTTTAACACAGGTTTAACTTCTTGAGGAGGCTCTGAGGGTTCCGAAGTTCTAAGTTCCTTAGCAGTCAACATCCAGATGGGTGAACCACTATGAATTTCTTGTTCTAGATCCTTAGCACTGATTAGGTTCACTCCAGTTTTCATCTCCTTAACCTTACCGGCTCCTTTAGTTACCTTGTCCTTAGGGGGAACTGAATGGATCGTAATCTTCTTCCCATTGAAACTAAAGACACAGGTATTGGATTTTCCTAAGAGGGTGGCATCATGATCATACAACCAAGGTCTTCCGAGAATTATACTGCTCACCCCCATGGGTAAAACATCGCACCAAATCTTTTCGTGATAAGATTGCATTTGAATTTGGACTTGACATCTAGACTGGATGGGTATGGAGGTAGAATCTACCCAAGAAACCTTATAGGGGTTGGGATGGGGAACTGGGATTAAGCCTAACATCTTGACAGTGCTAGTAGAGATGGCATTTACACAGCTCCCACTATCTATGATGATCTTACATACCTTATCCCCTAATTTAAGAAAAGTCTGTAGGATGTTAGTCCTACGCCAATCCTCTTGAACTAGATTCTGGGATAGGATGCATCTTACAACTCCTAATTGGTCAGATTCATTGGGTTCCTCCTCTCCTTCATACTCCTCAACCAAATTCATTCCGGCCTCATAAACTTCTTCTTCAAATTCCTCACTGGGCTCGGAATTATCATTCTCTCCCTCTTCTATGTAAAGGGATCTTCGTGGGCACTGGCTAGCAACATGACCTACCTTATGACACTTGAAACAGGCTATGGCAGTACACTGACTGGAAATGTGACCTGGTTTCTGACACTTAAAACAGGTGATATTTGAACTAGGGGTTCTCTGGGTGTCAGGTGCCTTACCTTTGTCCATGGGTCTAGGGGTAGAAGTACCCTGAAAAGGTTTACTAGGGATAACTTGGCTAGGTCCATTCCTTGGGATTGGGGCACTAACCCTAGAAGGTATAGGTCCTCTCTAAAATTTCTCAGTGTTCAGTGCAATCTGGTAGGCTTGGTCTAGATCAGTAACCTCTCTCAGAAATAGTTCTCTCTTGATTTCTTCCCTCAGTCCAGCCCTAAATCTAGACAAAGTGACTTCGTGGGCTTCACTCACATCACATCTCATTAGGTATTCATCAAAAGTAGTTATGTAGTCTGAGACAGATCGGTTTCCTTGTTTCAGGTTTTGCCATTGGTCTAACAGGTTTTGCTGGTATGAAATTGGTAGGTATTTATCTCTCAGTTTTTCTTTCATACCCTGCCAAGTGGTTATGGGCTCAACATTCCGTCTCCTAGTGGTTAGCTCAATGTTCCCCCAGTATAACCTAGCTTGACGCACTAATTTCATCTTGGCAAACTTGTATTTCCTCTCCTCAGACATAGCATACCACTCAAAGTATTGGTCCATCTCACCCTCCCAATCAGAATACACCTTAGGGTTCAGACTACCATCAAAAGTGGGTGCATCTAATTTGATGTTCCTGATGAACCTATCATCTCTATCTTCAGGCTCTGGGTCAGGCCTCCTATGATTAGGTTCAGGATCTCTATATAAAGGCCTTCTAGGCTCCTGATGTGGGTGAGGTTGAGGCACATTAAAATCGGGGTCAGGAGTCCAATTCCGATGTCTAGGTTCTTCAAGTACTTGGACTCGGTCCCTAAGTTGGGTAAGATCCTCATGAATTTGTGCGCTAAACTGGGCCACAGTGTTTGTCATATCCTGATTCATTTTAGCCATACTTTCAGTAATAGTTCTGATCATGGCCTCTAAATCAGGTTGGGTTTGACCAGGTTGATATGGCACTCCATTTCTGGTAGACATGATGATTCAAGCAAGCACACAAAATGAGATTAGACTAAATCGACTACTGGATCACTAGACCTAGAGTCCAAACTAGATGCCCAATCAGAGTGGCAAGCTAGCCTGTAGTAACTCAGGACTCAGCCAGGCAGGTGTAAGGGGAGTGTTAGGTCCTTGATTGCCAATCCTAGACACCAATCAGTGATTGGCCAGGTAGGCGGACCAGCACACAAGCCCTTCGGGACGTAGTCCCTAAACCACCATTCTAGACACTGAGTGCTAAGCACACACAGAATAACTCGGCAAACTGACTCAACACTAGCCTAGACCCGACCAATTGGTGTCCCTAGCCCACTAGGGCAAATTAGGTCTAACTGATTTTAAATTAGGTCTAGGTTCGAATGATTGGATGGTGATTTTGGGCTAAGGAGAGGTAATCAACTCCTCCCCTTATCTTAGATGCTCAATTGCCCTTAAGTAAATTATGAGATGATCACTCCAAAAAGAATTGAATTGCAGAACACAAAAAAACAGAGTTGCTGTATTTTAATTCTCAGAATTTTTATCGAAACCAATAAATCACAGAAAAATTATGAAAAATAGGTTCAATTATATGGTTTCAACGAAGCAAAAATCATGCAATTCTGAGTTTTACGCAGGGAGAAATAATTAAGACAACAGGGCAATTACGGGCTGCAACTAGATTGTCTTCCCCGTTTATAATCCCTGCTACGAAGTTATAACCCAATGGATCCCCTACACGCCCTAGGAACACCCCGTGAAATGGGAGGAGGAGGCTTGCGCCTCGCTTAGTTCCTAGGACCGGACGTCCTGGGGAGTCTACTTCGAGCAGACAAAATAAAAAGAGAACAATCAAAACAAGCAAGCAAGCAAATCAGAAACCCTAGACTGGGCTCTGATACCAAAAATGATGCAGAACGGAAGCTCTGATACCAAAAATGATGCAGAACAAATAAAGGAATGCGATGTGGAAGTAAATTAAGATTAACTAATTTTTTTGTTGTTTTTATATGTTTGTAGAAGTTGGCTTCAAATCAAAGAAAAGTTAACCTAACATTGAAAGATACTAATATGATAATTGAAAGCACAATTTTAAGGAAACTAAATTATCAGAGTAGTTCAGAAGCAACGGATCGCTGGGGGTTGAGAAACTCCCAGACCTAGGGTTTCGCTCCAAACTTTCAAAAGAACAGAAATAAAGAGGAGAGATGGTTTATCTAACCAGACAATGATCTTCACAGATTTTGGGTGGAGGAACTCTCCCGAGCAGATTGTTGGATCCCGGATTCAGATATCTTCGTAATGGATCCTCCAATACTGGTCCTTTGGCCGGTTGGCTTCTCCTGAACTCAAGATCTGGAAGAGAAGAAAAACAATTGATGGAATCAGAGAGTCAAGGGAAAGATTTACCAGGTTGATGAACTAGAAGATTGAAATTGCTGGAAACTGGATTCTCCTGGATGTTGATGTGATTTTCCTTGGAACTTGCTCTGGATCTGAAGTTGCCGGACTGGATCTGAATGAAGGTGGACGGCCTGGACTTGTAGAGAGAGAGGCCATGGGAGATGGATGGATCTAGGGTTTGATGGATTGAAAATAATGAAGGGTGGCTAGGGTTTTGGAATTTCAAGTGGCTAACCTAGGGTTTTGGATAAAGATGGAGATCTCTCACCTCCTCAAGGCTCCAATGGAACCCGGATTACCCCCTCACGGAGCTCAACACTTAGAATAGTGCGGAAGAAGAGAAACCTAGGTCACTCAACACAAGAGAATAGCAAAAATTAATTTTCTTCATTGATTTTCTAAAGTTACAAAGAGAGGTCTATTATATAGACCTAAAATTTTCTCCAAGCTTGTACAAATTTCCATGTGGGACTAAACTCCTCCAACCACTAGATTAGGTAGAAAATCTTCTCTCTTGGCCGACCAAGAGTTCAAAAAAAATTGGGACGGCCATAAAGGAATTTTTTTTGAATTTTTTTGGTGCCTCCTTTGGAGTTGGATTTGGATTTGGAGTCCTCTTCTTCTTATGGTATTTCTTCTTTTCTTCCACTCCAAGTTAAGCTCTTTGATTTTGATTTGAACTTCAATTAGGAGTAGGTTGGATGTCCTTCTTTGATTTCTTCTCCAAGAGAAGTCTTCTTCCTTCTTTGCTTAGGTAAAATAGGCAGGTATGGGCGCCTCCTTTAAAGTAGCCTCCAATTTGATTTTTTCTTCTTTGGATGTAGGGACCATGATACTGGGATGCCTCTGTGGCGCCTCCTGGACTCTAGCGTGTGCTCGGAGTGTGGCTGGGCGTGTGGCTTGGAGTGTGGCCTCCACTTGCTTGAACCTTGATTTGATTGGAAGACAAATGTGGCACCATTTTGGACCAAATTGAAACCACATTGGGACTAGCACTGAGTCAACATGACTCAACAAAATTTAAATGGTGACTCAATAAATAAAATAAATAAACTGGTTGACCAGGTCAACCTTTATTACAAACCCTAATTTCTCGGGCAATGTCAATCAGAGATCCAAATGGAGCTCTGAAGTCTTCTTCTGAGTCTGGTGCCTGCACCACTTCCACCCTTCTGGCCAGGTGCAATCTCGCTTATGGTGCGGCCCACCACACTTGGAGCACTGGATAACATCCTTTTTTGAGTTTTGTCATTTAGAATAGCATTGTCAGGCTTCTCATCTTTGCACTGATATTGTTATTAGGTTGACCCTGAAATCCTTCTGATCTGGATCTCTTCTTCAAAGCTTTTCCACGTTCTACTTGAGCAACACCCGATCCCCTTTCTATTATCAGTGCTTTATTAACGACCTCCTTATAGGTGGATAGCTCGAATGCAGTCACCTGTTGTTGAATCCGACCTCTAGGTCTATTTTCAAATTTTCTGGCCCGGACCCCCTCATCAGCTATCAATGTTGGAGCATACCCTGACAGTTCCTCGAACTTTGCAGTATACTGAGCAACTGTTAAGCTACCCTGTTCTAGGCGGTCAAACTCTCAAAGTTTTTGCATTCGACTACTTTGAGGATAATACCTCTCATAGAAAATCCTTCTAAAATCTGCCCATGTGAAAGGTGCATCATACGGTCTCTGCTTTCCAAGCTCTAACTCCCACCAAGCGACTGCCTCATCTTGCAACAAGAAGGTAGCAAAAGTAACCTTTTCCTCTACTAGACACCGCAAGGCCAGAATACTTTTTCCACAGCTTTCAACCAGCCCTCTGCCTCCATGGGGTCAGATGTTCCGTTGAATACTGGTGGCACATATTTCTTGAAATCTATCAAGGTTATATGACGTTCTTGTGGGACCCCGGCTTCCGACTGTCACTGCGAAATTTCTTGTTGTTGCTGTTGCAATACTTGCCACATGAACTATTACTGTTACTGCATAAATTGTTGTTACTGTTGTTGCATAAATTATTATTGTTGCTACTGCGCTTCTATTAATCTCAGCGTATTAGTTCTTGCAGTGGCTTATTGTTGCGCCAAAAATTGCATCAACTGAGGGAGGCCAACATGGTCCCCGGGTTGAACTCCAGATCCTCCCAGAGTTTCTGCTTCTACAGTCCTAGTCTCCGGGGTGTTGTCCATTGAATTAGGCATTGATTCCTCTAGATGCTCATCATTACCTGGTAAGACCCCAGTATTTTCGTGCTGCTCCATAGGATCCCAAGCATTTGCTCCATCCGCAAATCTTGTGGGCCTTTTAACACATCCACACTCGCCACCACATGCCATAGAAAATCTATACCAGTCATTATCAGTATACACCTTTCACTTAAATTATCAAAAATATATTACACTATCTACCCCACCTAAGAATACCCACACTCTCTCAACGAACTTATACCCTAAGATCCTACAACCTGGCTTGCTCTGATACCACTCTGTCATGCCCCAAATCCAGCACCGGATTCGGCTACATGCCACGATTCTGCCTGTGATCGGCAATATCATTAACCACGATCCCATGGCATGGCTAGTCCAATTACATCATTCTCTTAATTAAGGAACCAAGGATTGCAGGAGTATACCTCAAAGTTAGACAAGAGGGGAATACAAAAAGTATCAATAATCACACAGGTGTAATCTGTTCAAAAAACAAGCAAATTTGTCTTTCAAGTGATGTTTATATGTTTATATGTTCCCAATTTGAGATTTTCACTTCAAATGACTTTACCATACCTAACCATAACCTTGGCTTCTTAGTGTCAACGGGATTTGAAAGACTAATTGTAATTATAAAGAATATCTATTAAGAAAAGAAAGATTAAGATGACAATTAGTACTCTACTTCTCACCTAACAAAGTCCTTAAAATGTTATTTTTACCTTTGTACCTTTTTCCTAATATTGTTGGAAGAAGTCCGAGAGAGAGAGGGTGTCGAATATTGAACCTATAAAACTTTTGCTGAATCTAGCAAAAAAAAAAAAAAAAATTCTGCTCTTGCTGCATATGGATGTTGACAATTTGTGTTTTATTTATTTTCCCCTCGCCATATTTTATTCAGTGGTACTAAATTCAGAACAGAACCTAACTACAAATACATTGTTTGGTCCTTGGGCAAGAACTTCTCCATGTGCAACAACATCTGTAATGGTTCAGCCAAAAAAAAAAAAAAAAAGAAGTCCAAAAGGAGAAAATTTTCCTTCGTATCTTCATTTCAATGATATAATGATCTAAGCTTTACAGAAGCCTCTCGATTCTTTTATCATTATTAGCCGAGATCTCATATACGATAAATAAGAAAACATGGTTCCAAAAGCAAATAACAAAAGTTTCGGTTGATTAGACCATATCATTAAATACCATCTGCAACTCATGTACCACATCCGACTTTCTAATAGGATCCAAATCCTTAATAAAGGATGTGTCTGATTGCATTAATTCTCTCGCTTATCCATGGACACCCATTTCAAATACTCTGAATGCCAGTGTAGTTGATAATGAAGCCTTCCAACCATGTAAACTATGATACTTTTTGTGTCTTCTTTTGGGCATATGAGATGTTTCCTGCCTTACCAAGAGCTTGGTCAAATATGCTCTAATATGTTTCCACTTGGCATGCATAGCCCTGGATGAGCGTGTTAGCTTGCAGCATCTGGCCTTCACTTCTGAGGCTCTGTAAGAGGAAGATAGTTCCCACTTCTAGATAGAAGTTATTTCGTTTCAAGGATAGTGCATGTAGGTGCATATAAAAAACTCTTCTATCCTAATCACAAGGAGGGTTATTGTGAAGCCCAGACCATATTGGGCTGCCTGGGCTGAAGTCGGTAGCCATCACCGACTTGGATTCATAACTCAGAAAAAAAAATTGGATGGAGACAGAGAACAGGGGAACCATCGTTCTCCCCTATCCGACCGGTGTTCTCGCCGGGGAAGTCGGAGGAGAGGTCGTGGGGGAGATGGGGTCGATCGACCGGAGGGAAGTCGTGAGGGAAAGGAAAATTCGATCGCGTGTACGCGAGAAATTCCTAGGCTTTTTCTTTAAAAACCCCACCCTATCAAATCCTCCTTCCTCTTCCCCTACGACTGCGCCGCCTTGCCCTTCTTCTCCACCCAGCCATCATCCAGCAAACCCTTTTCCCTCCTTCGATCTCCGTCTGTAGGATGCCGGAGGCCCGTGCGATTGAGCCAAAGTGAAAGAGAGAGAACGGAACAGGGGGGAAGAGATGGCGACTGCTCTGGCATGCTGATGGGTTGTGATCAAAAATTTTTGGATCAAAGGAGGCGTCCGTTCGGCCGACGTTCCTGTTATCATCAGTAAATTTCCTTCTTCCCAGTATTTTTGGATCTATTTGGTTTGGGCCATTTGTCGCCGGTGGCCGTGCCACCGATTTTCTTCCGGTCCATCGGGGTCTTCCCGACAACCTCCTCCTATGGTCGCCGTCGGCAACCGTGGAGGGGTTCTCGATTCGGTCGAGCAGAGAGAGAGGGGGGGTTCGGTGGAGACGATGGAGAGAAGAAGAGAACAGGGAAAGAAAGAAAGAAAGAAAAAAAACAAAAAGGGAAGTTTGGTTTCGGTCCAAGAAAAAAAAAAAGGAAAAAAAGAAAAAAAGAAAAACAAAAGAGGAGAGAGGAAGTGGAGAGAGAAGATGAAGAGATAGAAGATGAGGAGAGAGAAAGTGGAGAGAGAATATGAGGAGAGAGAAAGTGGAGAGAGAAGATGAGGAGAGAGAAAGAGATATATATATGTGTGTGTTGAAAGGGGGATCGAAAAGTTTTATTCTGGAAATTCGTGAGATTAGGATTTACGGATGAATCGTAGAAGAAATTTGGCTAAAATGTTTGGGTTTATAATTACCCTAGGATTATTGATAAAAAAATTATTATTGTACTTGTAGGGAATCAGTCTTCTGAGCAAAAAGGCATCGCGTAAATTTCGGATATATACTAATTCGGGTATTTTTGGATTAGCTCTAGGAGGTAAGGATCTCTGCACATGTTCACCAGTTATATATATGTATTTATTTCGACATGGTTTGATCCGTGCGCATATGCATTGGTATGCATGATTTGTTTTGCATGGAATAGTTTGACTTTTTATATTGATCAGTACGATTATTATTGTTATGAGCTATATTCCTGTATTACGTATTTTATCAAATAAAGTGATATTTGTATGGCTTGGACCGTGGTGCCGGTCAGTGGAAGAGTTGAGATTTCATGATTTGACATCATGATATGATATCATGAGATGAGGTGTAATGATAAAGTGTTAAGTAAAAATGGTGTTTGGACTAGCCTTGCCACGGTGGTACCGTGGTTTCTCAGTGTGCCAGTCACAGGCTGGAGTGTGACAACTTTGTGTGCCGGTCACAGGCTGGAGTGTGACAACAGTGTGCCAGTCATAGGCTGGAGTGTGAAATAGTGTGCCAGTCACAGGCTGGAGTGTGACCGTGGCTAGTCGAGAACCTTAAAGAATGATGATTTAATTGAAAACTTGAAAAGGAAATATGATTTTGAAAAAGATTTTGTCGTATATGACACTTGAGTTGTTTAATTGCATGGCATGATGTGTACTCTTATATCCTTGCTATTTTTAAATTATTACTATTGATGGTGACTATTTGGTGACCTTACTAGGCTGAATAGCTCACAACCCTACTTCCTTCTTTCACAGAATTGTGCAGACATTCTGGCTTGGTGAAGAATGAGATTTTTGAAGTGACTCTTGTATACCTAGGCCTCGCATGATCTCTAGGATAAAACCTAGGGTTTGTACGGTCGGTCGCGTAGCTGATTTCGATGCTGGATTCGGGGCATGATAGAGTGGTATCAGAGCTTAGGTTATGATCATTTGGGATAGTGATATAAGTGATTTAAAATAATAATGACATGATGGTTATTAGGACTTGATAAGAAAAGTATCAGGACTCATGTTATGATGACTTTGGACTATGGTATAAGTGATTAGGATAGATATGAGTGACATCAGAATTCAGGTCATGATTGTTCGAGACTGGGACATAAGTGAATTGGAAAATTACATGATAGTATGATGGTTATTAGGACACGACTGAGTGATATCTTAGGTTATGATTACCTAGAATCATGATGTAAGTGGTTTGGACATGACATGAATAGTATTGAAGTTAAGAGTATGATCACATAGGACTGTGACATAAAAGATTAAGAAATTAACAAGATGATTAGTAAGACATGACAGAATGGTATCAAAGTTTGATTTATGATCATTTGGAACAATGATACAAGTAGTTAGGGAATAATGTGGTGATTATTAGGACGTGGCAGGATAATATCAAAATTTCGGTTATGATTATTTGGAACTACGGCATATGTGATCGGGACATAACATGAGAAACATTGAAGCCTAGCTCATGTTTATTAAGGATTGTATCATAAGTGATTAAGACATGATATGAATGATGTTGAAGCTTAGTTTATGATTATTTGGATTTAGATATTAATAGTTTAGACATGATATGAATAATACCGAAGTCAGAATATGATTTCTTAGGACTGTGACATGAGTGATTGGGATGTGATGCGAATGATGTCAAAATTTAAGTTATGATCACTTGAAATTGTGACATAAGTTCTTGGGATACGATTTAAATGATATTGAAATTTGAGTTATGATTAATACGGACAGTGATTTAAGAGGTATTTTAATTTAGTGTCATGATCAATCAAGATATGAAGTTGGAAAGAAAATGGATTCGAAGGTTGGATTCTAATATTTAGGTATTATGTTTAAGATCCGGCATATGATTAGTACCAAAGAGGAACACGATGTTTGGTCTGTAAAGTAAGTAATGGGATTGATTTAGGATAAATGTTTAGGGCTGGATGATTGTACTTTTTTTTAATCATGATAAGTAAGCATATAATGGGTATAGAAGAGTTGGATGGGGATGTATCCTCGTCTTTGATAATTGGGTAAGCCCAAGCATTAAGAGTACTGGCCTGAAATTATAGCATGTTATGTTAATAAGTCATGCTTAATAAGTAGGTTCAATTGTTAATTGGATGATTTTAGAATCTTGAACCTAGTGTGGATGTGGATGTTGGGAATGTGTTAGTTCTACTGTTAATTGTCAGATTGTAAATTTTTGGGACTGTTGTGAGAAGATGTTTAGAGTATAAGTTATGAAAGAGTTCAATGATATTAGAAAGAATATGCTGTTGATAATCTGTATGTGGATTATGATTGAAAATATATAAAGAAAAATATGTTTGGGATGATGTATAGCTTGTCACTCTATATTGGTGGATTAGATTGTGACAACTTGGCATGTATTATTTTGATAGATTCTTGATAGCCTATATTTATAGTTTGGATTGGATTACTAAGTCTATCCTATAATCATTGGGGATTCTTGCAATAAGATATTTCGGGTATAGGTTATGAAAGAGTTTACGATATTAAGAAAGAAAATTTTCTTTCGATGAATCTGTATGGGGATTATTAATGGAATTATGTCATGAAAAATGTGTTTGGCATAATGCATAGATTTGCAATTAGTGGAATAAATGTTATTATGTGGTCATGCCATGCACATTTGGGTAGAATCCTTGATGATGTAGGTTAGTGGTTTGTGATTGAATAACTGAATCTATTCTATAATTATTGAAGATGACTTGGGTATGTTAAATACCAAGTCAAATTAAGATCTATAAGAAGAATTAAATTACCCTGCTACTGATATTGTATTGAGCGAAGAGATTGGTATTAAGAAATTTATATGGGTTTAGTTTGTGAGAGACAACATTTTTGATGGTTTGATAATTGATATTAAGAGTTATGGTAAGATAGTTCTGTGAGAGATAAGATGATTGATTCCTTACATAAGAGTATTGATTGAAAGCCATGTACTTGTTAGAGTTAATGATAATTTTCCAAGAGAAGATATTGATTTAGATTGACTAATAGAATTGTCAAGAAAAGTATGATTAATCCAGACTTAAACTAGAATTATTGAAGTCATAAAAAGGATGGTAAAATTTTGAAGGACTTTCAATATGAGAACCGGGTCAAGATAAACCTTGATATAATATACCTGAGATGTAAAGGAGATAGAGAGACTCAATAGCTTTACTTTAATAGTTTTGGATTTTTCTGGTACCAAGTAAAATAAATTTTTAGATGATTTATTTAGTGAACCTAGATGGTTTAGTAAATTTTTATCAGAGTACGCAGTAGAAACGTAGTGGTTTGAGACTTTGAGTTATCCTGAAATCAGTTATGAATATTAACTTTAGAAGTATTGTAATGAAAAATACTGATTTGAATTTCAGTAATAAGATAAAAAGATAATGTTGATGATCCTTGGGTTAGTTTATATATGTTGCCAGACGATTTTTCTCAATGGGTCCCCTAGTGTAAAGGACTATAGTAAACAAGAATTTTTGGATATCATTAAATCTAGAATAAAGAAGTGATGGTCCTTTACCCGATTTTGATCGAGAATATTTATGGCACCTGACATTATGATTTCTCCATTTAAGGATGGCTCAAGGTTTCTATAAGATTAAGGATTTATTGTAAAGTCATGGAGAGGTGCAAGGAAAGAAAGAATGTTAGAAACCATGGCAAGTGTCTAATGCTCAAGCTTTTTCTAAATTTTTGATTAAGAATAGAGTAGACCGATTATGATTTCATGTGAAGGTTAATCAAGAGAAATAAATTTTAGAAGCAAAGAATTTTACATTGAGGATTGAGATGTTAATGTTCATTTAGAAAGAATTAAGAGAATTCTGTATGTACAGTAAAATCATAAGGAGCAAGAATTGAGATGTGGTATAATTTTGTTATGGACTTATGAAGAAAATGATCTAAGAAAAGAATCATACAGAAGCTTAAGGATGATGTTAAATTATGTATATCTAGGGTTGGGCTATCATGAAATTCTGTAGAACTGATTAAGGAAAATTAATTATAATGACATCGAAAGATAAGTGTTCTTTTTGAAGAGCTTGAGGAAATTCAATACGGATTGTAGATGGAAAAAATCAAGTTTTGAATGTTTTATGATATCATTATGATTCAGATTTGCGAAACAAGTGCCCTACGAGGAAGACAAATTGGGAGTTTGAGCATTGACATAATAGTTGGATATTTCCAAGAATTAAAATCTTAATCAAGCTAATTTTGAGAACGAAATTATTTTAACGGGGGAAGATTGTGAAGCCCAAACCGTATTGGGCTACTTGGGCTGAAGTCGGTAGCCATCACCGACTTGGATTCAGAACTTAGAAAAAAAAAATTGGGCGGAGACGGAGAACAGGGGAACCATTGTTCTCCCCTATCCGATCGGTGTTCTCGCCGGGGAAGTCGGAGGAAAGGTCGTGGGGGAGACGGGGTCGATCGACCGGAGGGAAGTCGTGAGGAAAAGGGAAATTCGATCGCGTGTACACGAGAAATTCCTAGGCTTTTTCTTTAAAAACCCCACCCTATCAAATCCTCCTTCCTCTTCCCCTGTGACTGCGCCGCCTCGCCCTTCTTCTCTACCTAGCCATCATCCAGCAAACCCTTTTCCCTCCTTCGGTCTCCGTCTATAGGATGCCGGAGGCCCGTGCAATCGAGCCAAAGTGAAAGAGAGAGAACGGAACAGGGGGGAAGAGATGGCGACTGCTCTAGCGTGCTAATGGGTTGTGATCGGAAATTTTTGGATCAGAGGAGGGGTCCGTTCGGCCGACGTTCCTGTTATTATCGGTAAATTTCCTTCTTCCCAGTATTTTTGGATCTATTTGGTTTGGGCCATTTGTCACCGATGGCCGTGCCACCAATTTTTTTCCAGTCCATCGGGGTCTTCCCGGCAACCTCCTCCTATGATCGCCGTCGGCAACCGTGGAGGGGTTCTCGGTTCGGTCGAGCAGAGAGAGAGGGGGGGTTCGGTGGAGATGATGGAGAGAAGAAGAGAACAGGGAAAGAAAGAAAGAAAGAAAAAAAAACAAAAAGGGAAGTTTGGTTTCAGTCCAAGGAAAAAAAAAAAAAAAAAAGAAAAGAAAAAAAAAAGAGGAGAGAGGAAGTGGAGAGAGAAGATGAAGAGATAGAAGATGAGGAGAGAGAAAGTGGAGAGAGAAGATGAGGAGAGAGAAAGAGAAATATATATATATATAAATGTTGAAAGGGGGGATCAAAAAGTTTTATTCTGGAAATTCGTGAGACTAGGATTTATGGATGAATCGTAGAAGAAATTTGACTAAAAGGTTTGGGATTATAATTACCCTAGGATTATTGATAAAAAAATTGTTATTGTACCTGTAGGGAATCAGTCTTCTGAGCAAGAAGGCATCGCGCAAATTTCGGATACATACTAATTCGGGTGTTTTTGGATTAGCTCTAGAAGGTAAGGATCTCTGGACATGTTCACCAGTTATATATATGTATTTATTTCGACATGGTTTGATCCATGTGCATATGCATTAGTATGCATGATTTGTTTTGCATGGAATAGTTTGACTTTTTATATTGATCAGTACGATTATTATTATTATGAGCTATATTCCTGTATTACGTATTTTATCAAATAAAGTGATATTTGTATGGCTTGGACCATGGTGCCGGTCAGTGGAAGAGTTGAGATTTCATGATTTGACATCATGATATGATATCATGAGATGAGGTGTAATGATAAAGTGTTAAGTAAAAATGGTGTTTGGACTAGCCATGCCACGGTGGTACCGTGGTTTCTCAGTGTGCCAGTCACAGGCTGGAGTGTGACAAATTGTGTGCGAGTCACAGGGTGGAGTGTGACAACTTTGTGTGCTAGTTACAGGCTGGAGTATGACAACAGTGTGCCAGTCACAAGCTGGAGTGTGACAATAGTGTGCCAGTCACAGGCTGGAGTGTGATCGTGGCTAGTCCAGAATCCTAAAGAAGGATGATTTAATTGAAAACTTAAAAAGGAAACATGATTTTGAAAAAGATTTTGTCGTATGTGACACTTAAGTTGTTTAATTGCATGGCATGATGTGTACTCTTATATCCTTGCTATTTTTAAATTATTACTATTGATGGTGACCATTTGGAGACCTTACTGGGCTGAATAGCTCACAACCCTACTTCCTTCTTTCACAGAGTTGTGCAGACATTCGGGCTTGGTGAAGAATGAGATTTTTGATGTAAGTGACTCTTGTATATCTGGGCCTTGCATGATCTCTAGGATAAAATCTAAGGTTTGTGCGACCGGCCGCGTAGCCGATTTCGGTGTTGGATTCGGGGCGTGACAGTTATTATTAATTGATGCTTAGGTTTAGGTCCCAGCTACCGATCAATTCAATGAGTATTTAGTTCGCAACTAGAATTGAAATTGAAATCAATTAGAATGGGAGTCAGTATTGTTATATTTTTTGATATATTTGTTTTATAACTAAATTTAGAATTAGAATAAAAAATGGATATTAAATTAGAGTTTGTCGTGACATTTTCATCCTCATCCCTTCTTAGGATTAATGAGAATAGAACTTCTCTCAATCTAATAGTTAGAATGAGGGTTACTAATTTTAATTTTTTTTTGACCAAATGTGCTCTCAATCAGATCAAATAATTTTCAAGACGAGAATCTTTCGTTTCCCATATCACTGCACCTGGGCCTATTAAACCTAACCAGGAGGACAAAACAAAATTTCTAGGCTGAAATAATTGTGCAAGCATGTCCTTTCCATCAATCACTTTAGCTAGCTAATTAGGTGGTTGCTTGTGCAAAGGACAGCCCAACTTCTCCCCTTTGACAAATCTATGTTGCTCAAAGTTTAATACTTATCATCTTCATGCTTAAAAAATTCGTTCAAAAATCATGGTACCAAAAACAAATAATCTAGAAAAGTGTGACTGTATTCCTCTAATCCTTAGGGACGTACTATTTTTTGATCTTCATAACCATTATTATATTAAAATAGTATAATCGTCCGTCTATATAAAAAAAAAAAAAAAAAAATTATGATACCATATATATTTTATAAATCAATTATATCACATCTTAAATTTATTAAAATATTATTTAACAAAATCTATCATGAAGATTGCATGAATATATCAAAAGACCTGCACTAAGAGAAACATTAAAAAAAAAAAAAAAAAGAGAGAGAGACAAACCAAACACGCACCAATATTATATCCACTAATTCTTGGACAAATAAACTGTAACAAGAAAGCCCCCAGTCCCAAACGCATCACATATTTTAATGGTATCAATGCAATGTATTTGATGCTCCCTCCTCCATATCTAATCTATGCTTGTATGCTAGCAGCTAGCGTGTACAACATAACTAGTTCATCATTTTTTTACCCATTTGGATGGGTGACCGTGATCATCACAGATATAATGCAAATCTCGTGCAGTAAGAACTCCACTGGTGTTTCATAGTTATATTTATGACACCTAGTTTGGTCAACCAAATTTTGAAGGGTTGGAAAATCTATATATCTATCTCATCCTATTGTACCCAGTCATTTTACCATGAAGATTAAAAAACTTAATAATTGGCATCACCACAAATTACATCTCGTGTTTGTTCTTTGTTTTAATATGCTATATATTATGCATGATTATCCCACACCTGCTTGTCTCATTAAACATATGCTTCCCTCTGCCGGCTTGGGCCAATCTTTACAATCTGGGGTGTGTTACAAACATAAAACGATACAATGAACCGGGTTGGCTGATCAGTTCTGGTACCTTCTTAATCAGTCTGGTCCTGGATTTTTAAAATTACTTGTAAATAATCAATGAGCCAATATAAAGAAGATGGAATAGAAAGAAGCTACAATGTTGCAGGAACTTGAATTAAACTGAGAGGACCTCATCAATTCTTCATTTTTGTTACAAAATTAGATATTTTTCTTTTCATCCATGAGCATGACATGCAATCTGCCAACAAGAAGAATTATCTCAGAAAGTTAGAGGAAAAACATTTTAAATGTTTGCTCTTTGGAAATTCAATTTGTCCAATTGGACCTACTTCCTCTAATTTCAATACCAATTTACAATTGTAAGTAATAGCTTTCTTTTTTTTTTTTTTAAGAGAAAGGCGTGTACTTGGATAATGACGTACAATCAGATTTTATTTTTCCCTTACTCAAAAGAGAAAAAGATGCAGTAGCGTTCCACCACCCTCGTCAGCTTGAAAAGTCATAGTGTGTAAATTATTTTAACAGAATCTAGTTGTGCCCAAATATTCTCCTGTGTTCGTACTGCTAAGTTGGCAGTCCGGTTGATAGAGATCTTGTCTCATTACTAATCGATTTCGAGTTTGAGACGTGATATTGCGGATGACTCGATTAAATCCAAAAGTTTTTCGGAGCAGGTAATGAATGGTGTGGATGAGAATTCAGGGTAGTTCCATTTCATCTTTGATGGGAAATACTGAGAATCCATTATATATTGTCTTCAATAGGACCGGATTAGATCAACCTCCAACTCTCTGCCTTGCTCTGCCTCCGAGTAATAATGGCTATCTGCATCATATTCGCATGGCTTCTTCTTGTCACACTTGCCTCCTTTCTTCTTTCTTTCAAATACAAAGGAATGGAACGACGAAAGGCAGCGTTCAGACTCCCTCCAGGCCCAAAGAAGCTTCCCTTAATTGGGAATTTGCACCAACTTGGTAGGCTGCCTCATCACTCCTTATGGCAACTCTCTCAAAAATATGGCCCTCTCATGTATCTAGAACTAGGTAGCATTCCAACAGTAGTAGTCTCATCTGCTGAGATGGCCAGAGAAGTAATGAAAACTCATGATCTGGACTTCTGCTCGAGGCCCCGGCTTGTTGCTATCAGCAAATTATCTTACAATAGCTTGGATATCAGCTTCTCACCCTACGGTGAATATTGGAGGGAGATGAGAAAGATATGCATCCTCGAGCTTTTCAGTGCCAAGAGGGTGCAATCATTTCAATTTATAAGGGAAGAAGAGATTTCACTAATGATCAATAGCATCTCCCATTCTTCAGCAACTCCTATAAATCTTAGCAAGTTGGCAATGACTCTGACAAATAATATAATTTGCAGAGCTGCGATGGGTATGAAGTATCAAGAAGGTGATTATGAGAAGAGTAAATTTCACAGTCTTATACTCGAAGCACTGGCATTGTTAGGCAGTCTTTTTATTGCAGACTTCTTCCCGTCAATTGGCTGGATGGACAAGCTCACTGGACTTGCAAATAGGCTTGAGAAGAACTGTAGTATGCTTGATGCTTTCTATGAGCAGGTCATCAGGGAGCACCTTGACCTTGAGAGGACGAGACCCGAACATGAAGATATAGTAGATGTATTGCTTCGGTTACGGAAGGATGAAAACAATCTAACAAAAGATCACATAAAAGCAGTGCTAATGGTATCTTTCTTGCACCTTCATATTCTTCATCAAAATTTGCATAATTAATTTGCTTTCGCTTCTTTGTTGCCAAAAAAACTCCTACTAAGTTCACAGCTTCTGCTTAATTTCTGAACTGTACAAGGCTTAACTATTCATGTCCTGTCTTAAGATTCTTGTGGAGTTTATTTAACTGTATTTTTTAAGCAAATTTTGTTATTCTCTTTTGCATAGGATATCCTCTTGGCAGGAACAGAAACAGCTTCGGCGACCTTAGTATGGGCAATGGCTGAGCTTGCAAGACACCCGAGGCTGATGAAGAAAGCACAAGCAGAAATAAGAGCCTCTTTAGGGACTAAAGGAAAGGTGGAAGAAGGAGATCTTCACCAGCTTCAGTACCTCAAGTCTGTGGTGAAAGAAACACTGAGGCTGCACCCTCCTGTCCCATTACTGGTTCCTCGAGAGTCCATAAGACACTCCAGGATTCATGGATATGATATCTTGCCAAACACTATAGTGTATGTCAATGCTTGGGCAATAGCAAAAGATCCTGAATCATGGGATGACCCTGAAGAGTTCATTCCTGAGAGGTTCATGGATAGTTCTATCGACTACAAAGGCCATAATTTCGAGTTCGTACCATTCGGTTCCGGTCGAAGAATCTGTCCTGCAATGAATTTGGGGGCTTTGATGGTGGAGCTACCACTTGCAAGTCTGTTATACCATTTTGACTGGGAACTGCCTGTTGGTATGAGCAGAGAAGACATCGACATGAACGAAGCACCAGGAATTACGGCGCACAAGAGTTCGGCTCTCCACCTTGTAGCCAAAAACCACATCATGAAATAAACATAAATCATGTAAGTTATAGTGCGTAGTCATCCACTCACGGAAGATTGGGTGAAAGAAGTGTTTGTAGAACCAAGGGAAAAATGATGTGCGTTCCGTTTTATGATCCGGGAATATCATGGCTAGAGTTGTAATGCCATAAACAAATAGTAAAGTCTTTGCTTGGAATATGCTTGTGCTGAACTTTCATCTATAAAATTTGAGATGATTTATGTTGTGTAAGTGATAAACATCACTCCACATTGACTTGCTGGTAGGCATTGGCATGCTTATATGGGGAAAGATCAAGCATTGTTCTATAATGACCACCATATAATTTTCATAGCTGACCATGTTCCCATGGGCTTCTTTATAATATTGGTTAGATAGCCTTTTTTTTTTTTTTTTTTTTTTTTTTTTTTTTTTTTTTTTTTTTTTTTTTTTTTTTTTCTATGATAATATTGATTGGATAGCTAAAAACATGATTTTTAATTTTATATACACCACAAACAAATGATACCCACAGTGCTCTGAAGCATCTTGAGCACTTGGTTTTATTGAAAGGACACAATGAGATTAATACAAAGAAAGTATTTGTGCCATGGATGGTGCTATTCTCAAACATCATCTATGGGAAGTTAGCTTGTTTCACTAGATAATTCATCCACAGCTTGCTTTCCAGATAGGACCAGCCTCCTCTTCCTCATGGTGAATGCTGTTCTTGTGTTATGCACTGCCCACTAGACATGGAAAAGTAGAGCTTTAGATAACGTCTAAAACTTTATTCAACCATGTCCCGCGTGTAGTGACACAATGGGATAATATGCCCTCCCCAAGATGTATCATATCACCCTCTTGTCAATTTTCTTTTGCCTTTTATAAATAGCCAACCGGCTCAACATCGAACCGGACCGCCATATTCACTAAGGTCCGACCGGGCCGCCCTCACGGGCATCCGGACGACCCTCTCCTGCTGAAGCTCCGACGGACGCTCACCTTCGGAGGTCTGACCGATCCACTCAAGTAGAGGTCCGAGCGACCCACTTCTGCTGAGGTCCGGTCACCCTCTCCTACTGAAGCTCCGACGGACTCTCTCCTTCGGAGGTCCGACCGATCCACTTAAGTCAAGGTCCGAGCGACCCACTTCTGTTGAGATCCGGCCATCCTCTCCTGCTGAAGCTTCGACGTACTCTCTCCTTCGGAGGTCCGACCGACCCACTCAAGTAGAGGTCCAAGCAACCCACTTCTGCTGAGATCCGACCTCCCTCTCCGGCTGAAGCTCCGACGGACGCTCTCCTTCGAAGGTCCGAGCGACCCGCTTCTGCTGAGCTCCCTGACCCATTCCAAGGATAGTTCGGTGATTCCATATGCCTCTTCCAGTTGGTACCAGAATTCTGTTATAACAGACTCCTGCCACATCAGCGCCACTACTCCATCCAGGTGCCATGTGGTCACTCTCCAGATTCTCCTAGGGACAGATCGGTCTTTTCTAGCCTCATCCCTAACGGATTTTTGCACTGTTCCGCGCCTATATAAAGTAAACCAGGGGACACAGGGCGGTAAGCAAGCTCAAGTAAGCTAGCACTGTAATACTTAGGCTTTGGGCCGAAGTCGGCAGGCCCAGCCGACTTCGACCCAGCCAAATAAAAAAAAAAAAATTTGGGATTGAGGAACCGTAACAGGGGAGGTTTCTTCTCCCTTGTTCCGACCGGAGTCTTCGCCGGAGACATCGGGGAAGGAGTCGGGGTGGAGAGGGAGGCTGGGCGGTGCCGTGGTGGGCTGGATCGGGACTCCGGCCGACGCGATCTCCGTTTCCCAAACGTCGAAGGAACCGTCGGGAGTTGTTTTTAAATTCCCTCCACCGTCGTCGACACAGATCAATCGAGCTCTCTCCACGGCACTTCTTCCTCTCCGGCGAGCATCCAGGAGTCCGGCGAAGTCAGGTAAGGGTTCTTTTATGAATTTTTTAAAGAAAAAGGGGGGGGCCGAACCTATTTCCGGTTGGGGACTGTGGATCCACGGGTGGCTTCGCCACCGCCGTCGCCGCTGTCCGCCGTCTGCCGAGACGTCTCCCCGGAGACCTTCTTCCTAGGTCGCCGGTAGCCGGGGGGGAGGCCGGACCGGTTTGTTTCAGGCGAGGCAAGGGAAGGGGCTTTGCGGGAGAAAGAAGAAAAGAGGAAGAAAAAGAGGAAGAAGAAGAGAAGAAAAAAAAAAAAAAAAATGGGGGTTTGGTTTGGGTTCGGGAGAAAGGAAAAGAAAATAGAAGAAAAGGAAAAAAATAAAAAATAAAAAATAAAAAATAATATATATATAAGTGTAAATATATAAATATATATATATATATTGGTTCAGTCCAGAAGAAGAAAAAAAAATATAAATAAATAAATTAAAAAAAAAACAAATATATAATAATGAGAGAGAAGGAAGAGAGAGAAAGAGGAGAGAGAAGGAAGAGAGAGAAAGAGGAGAGAGAAGGAGGAGAGAGAAAGAGGAGAGAGAAGGAAGGAGAAAGAGAGAGAGAAGGAGAGAGAGAAGGAAGAGAGAGAAAGAGGAGAGAGAAGGAAGAGAGAGAAAGAGGAGAGAGAAGGAAGAGAGAGAAAGAGGAGAGAGAAGGGAAAGAGAAGGAAGAGAGAGAAGAGAGAATCCAGGGATTTTCTCGAAATTCATGAAATTCGGGAAATTAGATTTTGATTAAATTATTTATTAATGTAGGGAATCAGTGTTCTGAGCAGGGAGGCATCGAGCAAAAATTCGGGTACTGATTAGTGTCCAATATATTAGGATTGGCGATAAGGTAAGGATTCTGACGTGATCACCAGTTTATATATTATTTTATATGCATGGTTTTGATCCGAGTGCATGATCATTGGCATGCATGAATTATTGTTATATGGTGTAGTTGAGTTTTATGAAGAACAATATGATTATGATTGTTATTATTTTATATTCCGGATATCGTGTTTATCGGATAAAAGTTCTATTTGATGTTTTGGACCGTGATGTCGGTCAGTGGAAGAGTTGAGATTTCATGATTGATATTGTGGTTTTATCATTTTCGATATCTCATGCGTGATGTTATTAAGAAATTATTATCCGGATGGGTTGGACCATGATACCGGATTGCTAAATAGGTTGAATCATGGAACTGGATATCGAGTGGGTTGGACCACGATATCAGTTATTACAATGGGTTGGACCACGATATCGGTTATCGAGTGGGTTGGACCACGATACCGGTTATCGAGAGATCATAAAAAAAATATGTTTCGACAAGTGTTAATGAAGTAAATACGGTATCTGGTCTAGCCATGCTACGGTTGCACCGTGGTTATACAGCCTGAGCCACGGGCTTTGTACGTGGGAGCCGGCCACGGGCGGATAGTACGTGGGACAGCCGAGCCACGGGCTTAGTACGTGAGCAGGACCGATCATAGTATGCATGGTCGCTTTGAGGTTGCCAGTCATGGGCTGGTACATGACCGTGGCTAGACCAGAACCCTAAAGATAAAGGTGAAATAATGAGAATATTAAAGGAAAAAATGCAAAGTTATCAAAGTTCGTAATACATGAGGCCGAAATCATTTGATTGCATTGACATATCATATTGGTATTTTATTGTTTCAGAAAAATTATATTATTATTTGGAATGATCATATAGAAGCCTTACTGGGCTGTATAGCTCACTTTCTATCCTTTTAAATTTTCAGAGACTCAGGACACGTGACAAGATTTGGGCTGGCGTGAGACGGAGACCTATACTTGCTGAGTTAGTTAGAGTTAGAGTTTAGTTACGATTACTGATGCTTGTTGTAAATCAGTAGATCAATAGTTGACTGAATTAATAAATGGATGCCACCTGATTAATTATATGATATAAGTTTTCTTTTGATTTGTTGACTCTGGTGTAACTAGGCCTTGCATGATCTCTAGGGTAAAACCTAGGGTTTGTGCGGCCGGTCACGTAGTCGATTTCGGTATTGGAATCGGGGCGTGACAGAGTGGTATCAGAGCAAACCAGGTTCTAGGATCTTAGGATATAAGCTCAATGAGAGAGAGTGTGGGTTGATCCATATGTGGGGTAGATATTATGTCATGATTGTTTTGACCATCTGAGTGTTAGTTGTATACTAACAATATTGGTGTAGGTTTTCCATGGCGCGTGGTAGTGGACGTGGACGTGTTAGGAGGCCCACAAGATTTGCGGATGGAGCAAATGCTGGAGCCTTATCTGATAATGAGGAACGTCCACAGGACCCAATGCCGAATCTGGTGGACAACACTGGTAATGAAGAGCATCACCATGAACCAGTGCCCAATCCTTTGGATAACACCCCGGAGACTGGAACTGCTGAAACAGGAACACCGGGTGGATCTGGAGTTCAGCCTGGAGACCAGATGGGTCTTCCTCAACTATTACAAATTTTAGTGCAGCAGCAAGCTACTGCAAGAGCTGATACACTAAGATTTATGGAAGCCCAACAGCAACAGCAGCAATTTATGCAACAGCTGTTATTACAACGACAACAGCCAGAAATCAGGATTCCTCAAGAGCGGCCAATTACATTAATAGATTTCAAGAAGTATGCGCCGCCGGTATTCAAGGGGACTTCTGATCCTATGGAGGCAGAGGGATGGTTGAAAGCTGTTGAAAAAGTTTTCCAAGCCTTGCGGTGTCCAGAAGGGGAGAAGGTTACCTTCGCTACCTTTTTATTGCAAGATGAGGCAGCTGCTTGGTGGGAATTAGAGCTTGGAAAGCAAAGACCAACTGATGTACCATATACCTGGGCAGATTTTAGAAGAATTTTCTATGAGAGGTATTTTCCTCAAAGTGTTCGGGTACAGAAATTCCGGGAATTTGATCGCTTGGAGCAGGGTAGTTTAACTGTTTCTCAGTATGCAGCAAGATTTGAAGAATTATCGAGATATGCTCCATCACTGATAATGGATGAAGGGATCCGGGCCAGAAAATTTGAAAATGGATTGAGAGGTCGGATTCAGCATCAGGTGTCTGTATTCGAACTTACCACCTATAAAGAAGTGGTTAATAAGGCACTGATAGTAGAAAGAGGACTAGATGCTGCTCAAGCAGAGAGAGAAAAAGCTTTAAAGAAAAGATCCAGAACAGGGGAAATTCAGGATCAAACTAATGAAAATATCAGTGCTAAGGCAAAGAAACTTGTCACCGCTGCACTAGATGA
Source organism: Areca catechu (assembly GCA_021397845.1). Classification (NCBI taxonomy): domain Eukaryota; kingdom Viridiplantae; phylum Streptophyta; class Magnoliopsida; order Arecales; family Arecaceae; genus Areca; species Areca catechu. Next base: position 88,731,027 of record CM038048.1, on the reverse strand, counting down.
CAAAACTAGACAAAGGGATGACATCCAATGCTACCGGTGTGGTGGACCACACCTTAAGCGAGACTGCACCTGGCCAGGAGGAAAATGTTTCAATTATGGAAAGGAGGGTCACACTGCAGCTGTATGTCGTCTTGGTCAAGGGTCACAGCGTCAAGCGCCTCAAGCATCGCGTGACGGACTTCAACAAGGAGGACAACCTAAGTTAGGTACCCAAGGACGGGTGTACGCGCTCACCCAGCAGGATGCCAACACATCCAATTCAGTAGTGACAGGTATGAGTACGTTATGACCATCTGGGATGGTAATATGAGTGATTAAAATCATTTTGACATGGTGATTATTAAGATATGACAAGAATAGTGTTAGATCTTAGATTATGATGATTTGGAACTATGGTAAAAGTGATTTTGATAGATGTAAATGATATCGGAATTCAAGTCATGATTATTCGAGACTGGAAATTTGTGATCACCTAGTGGTTGTTAAGACATAACATGGACTCAGAGCTATGACATAAGTGATTAGGATATGGTTTGAATGTCAAAAATTTGATCTGAAATATAAATGAGAAAGGATAAGTTTTGAGTAAGACTTGGAAGGTAAATACCTTAAGAGGTGACTAATTAAAAGTTGGAGATCGAATAACATGAGGGTTGGTTATTTTTTTAAAGTTTAAAAAAAAAAAAATCTCAATCAAGCTAATTTCGTGGACGAAATTATTTTAACGGGGGAGAATGTAATACTTAGGCTTTAGGCCGAAGTCGGCAGGCCCAGCCGACTTCGACCCAGCCAAATAAAAAAAAAAAAATTTGGGATTGAGGAACCGTAACAGGGGAGGTTTCTTCTCCCTTGTTCCGACCGGAGTCTTCGCCGGAGACATCGGGGAAGGAGTCGGGGTGGAGAGGGAGGCTGGGCGGTGCCGTGGTGGGCTGGATCGGGACTCCGGCCGACGCGATCTCCGTTTCCCAAACGTCGAAGGAACCGTCGGGAGTTGTTTTTAAATTCCCTCCACCGTCGTCGACACAGATCAATCGAGCTCTCTCCACGGCACTTCTTCCTCTCCGGCGAGCATCCAGGAGTCCGGCGAAGTCAGGTAAGGGTTCTTTTATGAATTTTTTAAAGAAAAAGGGGGGGCCGAACCTATTTCCGGTTGGGGACTGTGGATCCACGGGTGGCTTCGCCGCCGCCGTCGCCGCTGTCCGCCGTCTGCCGAGACGTCTCCCCGGAGACCTTCTTCCTAGGTCGCCGGTAGCCGGGGGGGGAGGCCGGACCGGTTTGTTTCAGGCGAGGCAAGGGAAGGGGCTTTGCGGGAGAAAGAAGAAAAGAGGAAGAAAAAGAGGAAGAAGAAGAGAAGAAAAAAAAAAAAAAAAAATGGGGGTTTGGTTTGGGTTCGGGAGAAAGGAAAAGAAAATAAAAGAAAAGGAAAAATAAAAAATAAAAAATAAAAAATAATATATATATAAGTGTAAATATATAAATATATATATATATATTGGTTCAGTCCAGAAGAAGAAAAAAAAATATAAATAAATAAATTAAAAAAAAAACAAATATATAATAATGAGAGAGAAGGAAGAGAGAGAAAGAGGAGAGAGAAGAGAGAGAGAGAGAAATAGGAGAGAGAGAGAGGAGAGAGAGAGAGAGAGAGAGAGAGAGAGAGAGGGGAGAAAGAGGAGAGAGAAGGAGAGAGAGAGAGAGAGAGAGAGAGAGAAGAGAGAGAGAGAGAGAGAGAGAGAGAGAGGAGAGAGAGAGAGAAGGAGAGAGAGAGAGAGAGAGAGAGAGAGAAGAAGAGAGAGAGAGAGAGAGAGAGAGAGAGAGAATCCAGGGATTTTCTCGAAATTCATGAAATTCGGGAAATTAGATTTTGATTAAATTATTTATTAATGTAGGGAATCAGTGTTCTGAGCAGGGAGGCATCGAGCAAAAATTCGGGTACTGATTAGTGTCCAATATATTAGGATTGGCGATAAGGTAAGGATTCTGACGTGATCACCAGTTTATATATTATTTTATATGCATGGTTTTGATCCGAGTGCATGATCATTGGCATGCATGAATTATTGTTATATGGTGTAGTTGAGTTTTATGAAGAACAATATGATTATGATTGTTATTATTTTATATTCCGGATATCGTGTTTATCGGATAAAAGTTCTATTTGATGTTTTGGACCGTGATGTCGGTCAGTGGAAGAGTTGAGATTTCATGATTGATATTGTGGTTTTATCATTTTCGATATCTCATGCGTGATGTTATTAAGAAATTATTATCCGGATGGGTTGGACCATGATACCGGATTGCTAAATAGGTTGAATCATGGAACTGGATATCGAGTGGGTTGGACCACGATATCAGTTATTACAATGGGTTGGACCACGATATCGGTTATCGAGTGGGTTGGACCACGATACCGGTTATCGAGAGATCATAAAAAAAATATGTTTCGACAAGTGTTAATGAAGTAAATACGGTATCTGGTCTAGCCATGCTACGGTTGCACCGTGGTTATACAGCCTGAGCCACGGGCTTTGTACGTGGGAGCCGGCCACGGGCGGATAGTACGTGGGACAGCCGAGCCACGGGCTTAGTACGTGAGCAGGACCGACCATAGTATGCATGGTCGCTTTGAGGTTGCCAGTCATGGGCTGGTACATGACCGTGGCTAGACCAGAACCCTAAAGATAAAGGTGAAATAATGAGAATATTAAAGGAAAAAATGCAAAGTTATCAAAGTTCGTAATACATGAGGCCGAAATCATTTGATTGCATTGACATATCATATTGGTATTTTATTGTTTCAGAAAAATTATATTATTATTTGGAATGATCATATAGAAGCCTTACTGGGCTGTATAGCTCACTTTCTATCCTTTTAAATTTTCAGAGACTCAGGACACGTGACAAGATTTGGGCTGGCGTGAGACGGAGACCTATACTTGCTGAGTTAGTTAGAGTTAGAGTTTAGTTACGATTACTGATGCTTGTTGTAAATCAGTAGATCAATAGTTGACTGAATTAATAAATGGATGCCACCTGATTAATTATATGATATAAGTTTTCTTTTGATTTGTTGACTCTGGTGTAACTAGGCCTTGCATGATCTCTAGGGTAAAACCTAGGGTTTGTGCGGCCGGTCACGTAGTCGATTTCGGTATTGGAATCGGGGCGTGACAGAGTGGTATCAGAGCAAACCAGGTTCTAGGATCTTAGGATATAAGCTCAATGAGAGAGAGTGTGGGTTGATCCATATGTGGGATAGATATTATGTCATGATTGTTTTGACCATCTGAGTGTTAGTTGTATACTAACAATATTGGTGTAGGTTTTCCATGGCGCGTGGTAGTGGACGTGGACGTGTTAGGAGGCCCACAAGATTTGCGGATGGAGCAAATGCTGGAGCCTTATCTGATAATGAGGAACGTCCACAGGACCCAATGCCGAATCTGGTGGACAACACTGGTAATGAAGAGCATCACCATGAACCAGTGCCCAATCCTTTGGATAACACCCCGGAGACTGGAACTGCTGAAACAGGAACACCGGGTGGATCTGGAGTTCAGCCTGGAGACCAGATGGGTCTTCCTCAACTATTACAAATTTTAGTGCAGCAGCAAGCTACTGCAAGAGCTGATACACTAAGATTTATGGAAGCCCAACAGCAACAGCAGCAATTTATGCAACAGCTGTTATTACAACGACAACAGCCAGAAATCAGGATTCCTCAAGAGCGGCCAATTACATTAATAGATTTCAAGAAGTATGCGCCGCCGGTATTCAAGGGGACTTCTGATCCTATGGAGGCAGAGGGATGGTTGAAAGCTGTTGAAAAAGTTTTCCAAGCCTTGCGGTGTCCAGAAGGGGAGAAGGTTACCTTCGCTACCTTTTTATTGCAAGATGAGGCAGCTGCTTGGTGGGAATTAGAGCTTGGAAAGCAAAGACCAACTGATGTACCATATACCTGGGCAGATTTTAGAAGAATTTTCTATGAGAGGTATTTTCCTCAAAGTGTTCGGGTACAGAAATTCTGGGAATTTGATCGCTTGGAGCAGGGTAGTTTAACTGTTTCTCAGTATGCAGCAAGATTTGAAGAATTATCGAGATATGCTCCATCACTGATAATGGATGAAGGGATCCGGGCCAGAAAATTTGAAAATGGATTGAGAGGTCGGATTCAGCATCAGGTGTCTGTATTCGAACTTACCACCTATAAAGAAGTGGTTAATAAGGCACTGATAGTAGAAAGAGGACTAGATGCTGCTCAAGCAGAGAGAGAAAAAGCTTTAAAGAAAAGATCCAGAACAGGGGAAATTCAGGATCAAACTAATGAAAATATCAGTGCTAAGGCAAAGAAACTTGTCACCGCTGCACTAGATGACAAAACTAGACAAAGGGATGACATCCAATGCTACCGGTGTGGTGGACCACACCTTAAGCGAGACTGCACCTGGCCAGGAGGAAAATGTTTCAATTATGGAAAGGAGGGTCACACTGCAGCTGTATGTCGTCTTGGTCAAGGGTCACAGCGTCAAGCGCCTCAAGCATCGCGTGACGGACTTCAACAAGGAGGACAACCTAAGTTAGGTACCCAAGGACGGGTGTACGCACTCACCCAGCAGGATGCCAACACATCCAATTCAGTAGTGACAGGTATGAGTACGTTATGACCATCTGGGATGGTAATATGAGTGATTAAAATCATTTTGACATGGTGATTATTAAGATATGACAAGAATAGTGTTAGATCTTAGATTATGATGATTTGGAACTATGGTAAAAGTGATTTTGATAGATGTAAATGATATCGGAATTCAAGTCATGATTATTCGAGACTGGAAATTTGTGATCACCTAGTGGTTGTTAAGACATAACATGGACTCAGAGCTATGACATAAGTGATTAGGATATGGTTTGAATGTCAAAAATTTGATCTGAAATATAAATGAGAAAGGATAAGTTTTGAGTAAGACTTGGAAGGTAAATACCTTAAGAGGTGACTAATTAAAAGTTGGAGATCGAATAACATGAGGGTTGGTTATTTTTTTTAAAGTTTTAAAAAAAAAAAAATCTCAATCAAGCTAATTTCGTGGACGAAATTATTTTAACGGGGGGAGAATGTAATACTTAGGCTTTAGGCCGAAGTCGGCAGGCCCAGCCGACTTCGACCCAGCCAAATAAAAAAAAAAAAATTTGGGATTGAGGAACCGTAACAGGGGAGGTTTCTTCTCCCTTGTTCCGACCGGAGTCTTCGCCGGAGATATCGGGGAAGGAGTCGGGGTGGAGAGGGAGGCTGGGCGGTGCCGTGGTGGGCTGGATCGGGACTCCGGCCGACGCGATCTCCGTTTCCCAAACGTCGAAGGAACCGTCGGGAGTTGTTTTTAAATTCCCTCCACCGTCGTCGACACAGATCAATCGAGCTCTCTCCACGGCACTTCTTCCTCTCCGGCGAGCATCCAGGAGTCCGGCGAAGTCAGGTAAGGGTTCTTTTATGAATTTTTTAAAGAAAAAGGGGGGGCCGAACCTATTTCCGGTTGGGGACTGTGGATCCACGGGTGGCTTCGCCGCCGCCGTCGCCGCTGTCCGCCGTCTGCCGAGACGTCTCCCCGGAGACCTTCTTCCTAGGTCGCCGGTAGCCGGGGGGGAGGCCGGACCGGTTTGTTTCAGGCGAGGCAAGGGAAGGGGCTTTGCGGGAGAAAGAAGAAAAGAGGAAGAAAAAGAGGAAGAAGAAGAGAAGAAAAAAAAAAAAAAAATGGGGGTTTGGTTTGGGTTCGGGAGAAAGGAAAAGAAAATAAAAGAAAAGGAAAAATAAAAAAAAAAATAAAAATAATATATATATAAGTGTAAATATATAAATATATATATATATATTGGTTCAGTCCAGAAGAAGAAAAAAAAATATAAATAAATAATTAAAAAAAAAACAAATATATAATAATGAGAGAGAAGGAAGAGAGAGAAAGAGGAGAGAGAAGGAAGAGAGAGAAATAGGAGAGAGAAGGAGGAGAGAGAAAGAGGAGAGAGAAGGAAGGGAGAAAGAGGAGAGAGAAGGAAGAGAGAGAAGGAAGAGAGAGAAAGAGGAGAGAGAAGGAAGAGAGAGAAAGAGGAGAGAGAAGGAAGAGAGAGAAAGAGGAGAGAGAAGGGAAAGAGAAGGAAGAGAGAGAAGAGAGAATCCAGGGATTTTCTCGAAATTCATGAAATTCGGGAAATTAGATTTTGATTAAATTATTTATTAATGTAGGGAATCAGTGTTCTGAGCAGGGAGGCATCGAGCAAAAATTCGGGTACTGATTAGTGTCCAATATATTAGGATTGGCGATAAGGTAAGGATTCTGACGTGATCACCAGTTTATATATTATTTTATATGCATGGTTTTGATCCGAGTGCATGATCATTGGCATGCATGAATTATTGTTATATGGTGTAGTTGAGTTTTATGAAGAACAATATGATTATGATTGTTATTATTTTATATTCCGGATATCGTGTTTATCGGATAAAAGTTCTATTTGATGTTTTGGACCGTGATGTCGGTCAGTGGAAGAGTTGAGATTTCATGATTGATATTGTGGTTTTATCATTTTCGATATCTCATGCGTGATGTTATTAAGAAATTATTATCCGGATGGGTTGGACCATGATACCGGATTGCTAAATAGGTTGAATCATGGAACTGGATATCGAGTGGGTTGGACCACGATATCAGTTATTACAATGGGTTGGACCACGATATCGGTTATCGAGTGGGTTGGACCACGATACCGGTTATCGAGAGATCATAAAAAAAATATGTTTCGACAAGTGTTAATGAAGTAAATACGGTATCTGGTCTAGCCATGCTACGGTTGCACCGTGGTTATACAGCCTGAGCCACGGGCTTTGTACGTGGGAGCCGGCCACGGGCGGATAGTACGTGGGACAGCCGAGCCACGGGCTTAGTACGTGAGCAGGACCGACCATAGTATGCATGGTCGCTTTGAGGTTGCCAGTCATGGGCTGGTACATGACCGTGGCTAGACCAGAACCCTAAAGATAAAGGTGAAATAATGAGAATATTAAAGGAAAAAATGCAAAGTTATCAAAGTTCGTAATACATGAGGCCGAAATCATTTGATTGCATTGACATATCATATTGGTATTTTATTATTTCAGAAAAATTATATTATTATTTGGAATGATCATATAGAAGCCTTACTGGGCTGTATAGCTCACTTTCTATCCTTTTAAATTTTCAGAGACTCAGGACACGTGACAAGATTTGGGCTGGCGTGAGACGGAGACCTATACTTGCTGAGTTAGTTAGAGTTAGAGTTTAGTTACGATTACTGATGCTTGTTGTAAATCAGTAGATCAATAGTTGACTGAATTAATAAATGGATGCCACCTGATTAATTATATGATATAAGTTTTCTTTTGATTTGTTGACTCTGGTGTAACTAGGCCTTGCATGATCTCTAGGGTAAAACCTAGGGTTTGTGCGGCCGGTCACGTAGTCGATTTCGGTATTGGAATCGGGGCGTGACAAGCACAAACTCTCTTCCTTCTCCATACGCTGTCTCTTTGATTCCTCTATTCTGTTGCATTCAAGCTCCCGCTAACTTAAGCATCGGAGTTTCCCCCACCGGAACACCGCCGGTCCTTGGGGACTTTGTTGCACGTAAACCGGGAGAAGAGCGTTCTAGCCCCGCCATCCAAGCCCGGTCTGGAAGAAGTTGTGGCAACACCTTTGTTTCAATATTTTGTATGATAACGTTGTTGATCCTTCATCAACACCTAAGTCTCAAGGTCCTCCTATGGATGATTTTGGGCAAAAGAATGGTGAAGATTTGTTAGAAATTTTAGGAAACATTAAGATTAATGAATAATCTTTTCCTTGGAATATCAAAGTTAATGTTCCCATGACTACTTAGTATTAGTGACATATCCTTGTCAAGCATCCTTATCTCCTCCATCGTTGCCACTCGAGCCGAAATTGTTGACATCCACCAATGCATTTGTCCTGAAAGCATTCTAAAGTGATTGCCATTCTGTCTTCTCATACATGGTCTAAGCATTTGGATCTTCTTGGCAAAAGATTCAATGATAGTTACAAGCAACTAAAAGTTAAGAATAATGTCTTAAGAGCATATATAATATTCTAGCGAAGTTTTCGGTTCATGGTTCACCAACCGTAGAAAGGAAAACAAGTGATGGGAACCCTCTAGATGTACCACAAATGAAATAAAAACATTTAGAAAATAAATAAATGCATTTTGTTAGGCTAATGAAGCCCAAAGTGATTGCCATTAATGATAATTAAAATAAGCAGGAGACCGTTCCAAATTTAAATAGATTTGTATAGCTGGCCTACCAAAACTTTTAGTGAAATTAGCTGCGGACTGATCGTTTTGCAATTATGAAAGAATCTATATGCCAACCTAAAGGAGATGGAATAGAAAAAAGATAAGGTAAATTATATTTGTAATCTTTAAACTATATCGGGTTTCTTTAAATAGTTCTTAAACTATAAAATCTTAACTTGTGGTCTTCAAAATTTCTAAACTATTTTAATGTTACCCTTCATCCCATTTTTTTGACTTTCTCATCAAAAATCTTATTTGGCATTACCGGTACTTATGTGGCTGGTTTTACTTGAATAGGTGCATTGGTTCTAAGCTTGGAATAAGGAAATTTAAAAAATATGATGATGTCGTATACAATAACGGTTCAATTTTCTTCCAAAAGGATGGTACCATTCCCTTCTCCAATCATTTTTTTCCATCTCTATCCTAGTTTCTCAGGGCTCCTCTAGTTCTTTCTTCTTGGAAAAAATTCTTCTGCCTCTCTTGGAGGAAGACCGCCGATTGTCATGCTGGTTTGACCTAATTGGACACTGGTTTGCATATTGCAGGAATCCTCATCGGTATTCTTCTACCGTCCACAACAGTTGATACTCATTCTACATTCGGAGGTCACATGGATGCCTTTCCCCACCAAATGAAAATTTGCATCCATGTTATTTTGGGTTATAGAATGCATGTTTGTACTTTGCTTCGTAAAAACCATGCTTTTAGTTGATAAAGTGTAATATCAATCTATAAAAGTAAAGTATAAATTGAAGTTAGGAAATTTAATTTTCTTATTTTAAGTTACTAAAATCTAATTTGAAGTTAGTAAATTTAATGGAACTATCCATCCTTATTGAGTGGGATTCACCTAACTAATTGTCTGGCTGTTCCTTAGCCCCGGGGTTTTTATTTCAGTTTAAAATAATGAAGTCCATGGCACTTAATAGAATATGTACAAAGCAGCAGTAGTTTGCTATGGCTGTAGAGAATTATTAAACGATATTTTTTCTTCTCTCCACAAAATAATTTGCACACTTATTTGCATTCAAAAGCTGGTTACATTGCTTCTTTTAATCTGAAAAACATAACCATTGTAAGCACTGAATTTCTGCACTATATCTTTAAATTATAATATAAAATCTCAAGGGTTGTTAATTAGATAGTTCTAAGCTGCCAGCCTTCATCCCTTCTAAATTCCTTATAAAATTGATTGCAATGTCTCATTGTGATAATGAGGATTGGGCTTTGGAAGAAGAAAGAGAATACCTATTCAATGTCACTAACATCTAGTTTGGGAAACCTCGTAGTGATCAAAGTGATAAGCAACTTATTATAGTTTGGTCATAGCAATACACTTGACTGGTCTATATATCTTGACCTTGGATGAGTTTTCCATTGTGACCTTTTAATTGATAGGTTTGCTTTTGAGTTAGCGTGACCAAGTAGTCCCTGAGTTTTACCGATGCTTTTAAACGTCGCCGGACTACCCCGCTGAAATCCGGGACATTTGCCGACGCTTATAAGCATCGCCGGAGTCCGGGACCTTTGCCGACGCTTATAAGCATCGCCGGACTCGGGACATTTGCCGACGCTTATAAGCATCGCCGGACTCCCCACCGCTCGAATCTGTCGACGCTATAGGAAAGTGTCAGCATCACAAGACATTTGCCGATGCTTATAAGCGTCGCCGAAGTCCGGGACCTTTGCCGACGCTTATAAGCATCGCCGGACTCCCTTCCCAGGATATTTGCCGATGCTTATAAGCGTCGCCGGAGTCCTGGACTTTTGCTGACGCTTATAAGCGTCGCCGGACTCCCAGGACCCCCAAAACCCCAAACCCCCACTTCCCGAGCCCTAGATCTCCTATCTGCCGCCGAACCCCCCCCCCCCCAACTCCTCCTCCCCCCTCCTCCTCCTCCGCTCGGTCCACCGACGCAGCAGCCGTCCGTGATCTCCTGGTCGATCGAGCTGCCGCCGAACCCCCCCCCCTCCTCCTCCTCCTCCTCCTCCTCCTCCTCCTCCAAGATCTCCCCGCTCGGTCCACCGATGCAGCAGCCGTCCAAGATCTCCCGATCGATCGAGGCGCCGCCGAACCCCCCCCCCCTCCTCCTCCTCCTCCTCCCCCCCTCCTCCTCCTCCTCCACTCGATCCGCCGATGCAGCACCCGTGCGAGCGCCGAACCTCCCCTTCCTCCTCCGACCGACCGGTAGTTCCTCTGTGGTATTAATTTTTTTTTAAATATGAATATTTTATTATTTATTTATTCATGAAGAAAATGCCTATTTTGATTTATTGCTGTAGAGTTTGTTTTTATTTTGAAGTATTTCATTTTATTTTGGAGGGATTTACATTTATTCTTGTAGATGAGCATGTTAGTTATTTTGGAGGGGTCTTGCAGTCCTAGGGCTTAGGCAGGGAACATGGTTTCTTGCCATGGCTTTGCTTTGTGTGAACTAGAATCTGTTATTTCTTTCCTTTGAAGTCATTTCAAAAAAGCCAAAGGGGTGGTGCTTCTCCTGAGTATTAATCACAGGATTGCTTTAGGGATGACAGATGTCCTTATTAATTGTTAAAAACAATAATGAAACAATGGAAATCAGGTAGTTTTCTTGGCTTGAGGATATGGTTTCTAGTGACAAGTATATAATAATTAGTTTTGATTATAATATTTTAGATTATTTTGTTTAATAATTTATGAATTTGAGTTTTTTTTTTTTTTTTGATTTTTTGGACATCAAAGTGGCAAGTGCAGCAATACTCAAGCTAGAATAACATGAATATAGGCCGGGTCAATCCAATCCATAGCTTGCACTTGGTTGGCATAAAATGAAGCTAACATGGTTTGTGCTTGCATTGGAAACTATCAATTTGACCTAAGTTCGATTAGGTTAAATTCAAGTTAAAAGCCTTGATCAACCCAACCCAAAGCTCGTATATATAAATGGCTATCAACAAATATAATTCTGCACACTACAGCAAAACAGGGTACTTGCAACTGTTTTCCGTCGACTAGAGCTTGTTATGGCCCCGTCTGTCAATTCACTTACCCATCTATCAGTCATATTGAACTTAATACTGAAGCAGCTTTATTTAGTTGTTATCAAGTACGGTCCTTCGACGTGCTTCTTCTTACATGGTATGTTTCTGAGATTTCAAATAGCCAATTGCCTAAATTACAGAAATAGTTATCTCATGCTGATAATATCACCAGTAACAGTCTTCTCTATCCATGGAAGCGAATAAGGACTATAATACGGTAATGGCACGATCAATAGTCCGATACTCTCGGATTTGCCTATTTTCTCAGTCATCTTTTATAAATAACCAAGACCTTAAGGATCTCAAGATAAATAACTCTTTTTTATGTTCATTACTTACTTTCTATCTATTCTAGATGTCTAGCTTGAATGTTGGAAGATCCTTGCCAGAGCTAACTCCTACTAAAAACTTTGTTTATAGATCACTTCAGTGATGATTACTTCGATATCGAAATCTACTACAACATGTCCGATAAGTTGTCCATGAATAACTCCATTTTAATATATTTCAATACCATCTATAATTTTGTTACGATCAATTATGATTTTTTATATATTTTTTAAAAAACTTGCATTGCATTGAAACATAGACCCGTCAATTGATTAAAGTACATATTCTACACGATCCATATAATTATTTAATTTTTGTACGGATGGCAGAAATATGTACAGTGGTCAATTGAATGTCCAGTTTGGACAGTTTGAGAATTGCAAATAATTTTATAGGTGCTTACAGTAATCAAACGGTACGGATAGAGTTCCAGATATATTTCGGATATCATTTTCTTTTAGTTCTCCTCATATATATTTATTTGTATGGGGAGAACTAAGGGAAAATGCTGCCGAAATTTTTCTGGAACTTCTATTGCGTATCCTTTGGTTACTGTAAATGACCTATATAATTAATGCAATTCTTGAATGGGATAGGACCTCTTTACCTATTAGTTAGTGATAGAGTGCATTTAATAATACTATAATTGATATATTTAATAAACTTATTTTAAATTTGTTATGTTCTTATAAATATTTATTTATTTCAGTTAGCTTTTTCTTACAATGGATAAGAGTTGGATAACTAAACCGAGAAATAGCAAAGAATATCTGGATGGAGTATAGAATTTCATTAAATTTGGTATGGAAAGAAGTAGTATCAGTGAGAAGATTTTATGTCCATGCCGAAAATGTGTAAATTCCAGTTCTCTATATCCAAATATTGTTGAAGAACATTTGGTATGGAATGGTTTTTTAAGAGGTTACACTGAGTGATTTTTTCATGGAGAGTCAAGGTTATAATCTACATGTAACCAAACCTCTAACATGGAACATATACCTGATTTTGGATCCAGTAACCAACAGAAAAATCTTGCAAGAGATGATGATATCAGGGGTTTGCTCAGAGATGCTTTTGAATATGGTGCTCAACATCCTGGATATTACAGTGGAGGACAAATAGCAGTTGGGTTACCTGAGGATCCTATATTTACTGAATCTATACATGATGGAGAGCCGATACCCCCAACTAATGTTGGAACAGATCGTTATCAGAAGCTGATAAGAGATGCAGATCAAGAATTATATGCCGGTTGCAAGAACTTTTCAAAAATTTCTTTTCTTGTGCATTTGTTTCATATAAAATACTTGAATGGATGGTCTGGCAAGAGTTTTACTATGCTGCTCAAGTTGTTAAAGGATGCATTTCCTGAAGGTACTAGTTTACCAACATCTTGTTATGAAACCAAAAAACTAGTAAAGGAATTGGATCTTGGATACGAAAAGATTCATAGCTGTCCAAATGATTGTATATTATATCGGGAAGAACATGCCGATCAAGAGTCGTGCCATGTGTGTGGATGTTCACGATGGACGAAGCAAAAAGAAAATGAGAGTGAGGGATTAGATGAATTGGATGCAACATACATTAAACAAAAGTTGGCGAAGGTATTACGCTATTTTTCTCTTGTACCTAGATTGAAAAGGATCTATGCATCATCAAAGACAGCTTCGTCAATGAGATGGCATAATGAAAGCCGTACAAAAGATGGAATGTTGAGACACCCAGCAGATAGTTTAGCATGGAAAGCATTTGATGACAGACATCCTGATTTTGCATCTGATGCTCGTAATGTCAGGCTGGGTTTAGCCAGTGATGGGTCCAATCCATTTCGGACCTTAAGTTCTGTCTATAGCACCTTGCCAGTTGTACTGATTCCTTATAATTTGCCACCATGGATATGCATGAAACAGTCTTCACTTATTTTATCAATGATCATTCCAGGTGATAAGGGTCCAGGCAATGATATTAATGTTTTCTTACAACCTTTAATAGATGAATTGAAACAACTGTAGGAGGGTATCAGTGCAATTGATGCTTCGAATGGCCAGACATTCAATTTATGGGCAGCTCTATTATGGACTGTTAACGATTTTCCTGCATATGCTAATTTATCTAGCTGGAGCACTAAGGGACGAGTTGCATGTCCTTCTTGTGGTGAATCAACCCATTCAATTTGGTTAAAACATGGAGGAAAGTTCTGTTATATGGGACATCGTCGATGGTTGGAGGCAAATCATCCATTTCGATTTCAGAAGGATTTATTTGATGGTACCATAGAGTTGGGATCTGCTCCAATTTTACCTTCTGGTTCTGATATTCGTAGATAAATGCTTGGTATCAGACACAGTTATGGCAAGATGACAAAGTCCTCTAAAAAGCGATGAAGAGATGATGTTGAAACTTCGGTACAAGAAGAAGTATCGGAGGAAGTCAATACTTGCACCTTAGATATGACAGTGTTCGAGGATCCGGATAATTTCTTTGAAGTTGAAAATGATGATGATATAATCACAGCAACTACCCATCAGCATACTAAACAATTATGGAAGAAAAAAAGCATATTCTTTGACTTACCTTATTGGGAGCATAATATACTCCGGCATAATCTTGATGTTATGCATATAGAAAAGAATGTCTGTGATAATTTGATTGGAACAATATTAAATCTTGATAGAAAGACTAAAGATAACATGAAGGCGCATCTTGATTTAAAAGAAATGGGCATCCGACATGAACTTCATCCACAAGTGCTTGCAAATGCTAGAACTTATATCCCTCATGCATGTTATACAATGTCTAGTCGAGAAAAAGATCTCTTCCTGACAGTTTTAAAGAATATCAAAGTTCCTGATGGATATACCTCAAATATTTCACGATGTGTGAATCTGAAAGAACGCAAAATTTCAAATCTTAAAAGTCATGATGGACATATCCAACTTATATTGTGAACAAATATAATGGTTTTATTATAAATGGCTTTAAATTTCATACCAAGGAGCGCGAGAAACTTAGAAAAACTCATAACAGTGGTGTTATGGTTGAAGCAGATGGAAAATCTTATTATGGTATACTTAAAGATATTTTGGAGTTGGATTATTATGGAAATTTTAAAGTTGTATTATTTCGATGCGATTGGGTAGATATAAATACACCGAGAGGTTTGAAAAAGGACTCAAACGAATTCATACTTGTCAATTTTTCAAGATTGATACATACGGGTGTGTTATTGAAGGATGATCCATTTATCTTTTCATCTCAAGCTCGACAAGTTTTTTATGTACAAGACTCGAAAGATAAAGAATGGGCTACTGTTATTAAGACAAAATCCAGAGACTTGTATGACATGAGAAAAAGGGTGGAAGAAGAAGATGATGATACTTATACTCAGTGTATGCCTTATAATATTGTACCGGATGATCATATAAATGATACAACCATTTTGGTTAGGTTGGATTCCGAGGAAGGTACAACTGGTTGATTATGACAAGTAAGTAGTTTGTAAGATGGTTTATATTTTTTGCATTAATGATTATGTTATATTTTAAATTGCAATTCATTTCCGTTATAATTTGATTATAATGTTAACTGACTTGTTTTTAAATAATGCAGGTTAGGTATACCATGCCTCGAAGAAAGCGATTAGCAGATGTACAGTTTCAGTTTTTCCAGACCGAGGCTGGTACTTCTTCATCACAGCAGCCCGAGGGCAGTCGATCAGTTTCACGTCAGTCTGATGGCAGTCCCTCTATTTCTGCACATCAGGTCGATGCTACTATCTCTATTTAGTCTAGCGATGCTTTAAAGCGTCGCTAAATGCCGACGCTTTAATGCCGACACTTTAAAGCATCGCTAAATTTTTATTTACCGACGCTTTAAAGCGTCGCTAGTTTTAAAACTAGCGACGCTTTAAAGCGTCGGTAAATAAAAATTTAGCGACGCTTTAAAGTGTCGGCAAATGCCGACGTTTTTTCAAGCATCGGCAGGTTGTGTCCCAATGCTTGCATAGGCGACGCTTTAGCGATGCTTTACAAAATGTCGGGAGATTATTTAGCGACGCTTAAAAGTATCGGGAAAGGTCAAAAAAAGCGTCGCTAAAGCCCAGATTCACTGTAGTGATTTCAACTTTTTAGTCTTCTACCTCTACAAGCTTCTATCTATTCATAATTTAATCTTTATGTTCCTTTACTTCCTTTACTATACTCATCTTGGTGGGCCTTCTTTTTTTAGCATATAGTCCCGAAACATGTTGGAGCTTTATATGTGACTTGCCAATTATTCAAAATATACTTCAAGGTTGTTTCTTATCTATACTTAGCTTTTGTTTGAGTCCTTATTCTGATTCTACTCTTTTGAGACATTGTTTATGTGCATGTGAATGCACATATCTATTTACTCCATGCTAAAGTTTGAAAGTCAAAATTTGCTACTTGGTATAGTGTATCTGTATTGTAGTGTCATAAGAAGTATTGAAATTGCTTAAATATTTGATTTTGAAGAATTTCCAGCTATAGACAGAGTTATTTTATATCCTTTACTGATAAGTTTAGTGGAGATTTTTAACCTTTTGACTTTTATTTAACATTGCATTTCCTCTATTACTTTTCAGACCAAGATCATTGCATGATATTTAAATTGAATGATATATTTGCTTTAAGCCTGAATCAAAATGCATGCATGATATTTAAACTAAAGTGAGATTTTTTAGTTGTTTAATATACTAATAGTAGTTTGTAATAGATGCAATGCTTGTGAGAGGAAGTTGTTTAATATACTCATGGTAGCTATTTGATATAGTCATAGTAGTTTAGAGTCTCAAACTAGTTTGAATAGTTTGGGTACATGCTTTCTGTTTAGTCAACCTTTCAATATTAAGATGACCAGCCTTATTTTTCTTGATCATATGAATGTCCTAATTCATATCACAATAACCTGAGATTAAAAATCAATGTAGGAAATATCCTATAAAAATTGAGAGAATGTTGATTGAAATATGCAAAATAAATTTTCATGAACTACAAAGTTTTATATAGGATATCTACCTCAAATTTTCACGAACTACAAAGTTACATATAGGATTTCTGGAAATAGACATCTCATTTAAACTTGCAATCCATGTAGTTCCCCTAACATATTTCATTTTCCAAATAAACATCTCGTTTAAACTTGCAATCCATGTAGTTTCCCTAATATATTTCCTCTTCCAAATAAACATCTCATTTAAACTTGCAATCCACGTAGTTCCCCTAACATATTTCATCTTCCAATTGCTTGTTTGGCCATCATGTAAGTTCTTTCTAAGGCATTTTGTATGTAATGCATTCTGCCTGTGTAGATTCATACATATGTTATAGGTTCTATTTATTTGAGCAGCTTATATATAATGAATAAGTGATACTGCATATATAAAAACTTAATAAATCAATATGAAGTTATTATTCAAAATATTTTTTCTTTTTGGCCATCATTGTTATTATATAATTAGAAATGCTTTCATTTATCTGTAGTTATGCCCTAGGATTAAAATATCGCTGCCATTTCTTTTTCTATAACATTTTATTATGGTGGCAAGTTCATGTTCAAGCCTACAATATAGTACATTGGGAGACAAGTTTTTATATATGATAATGCTAATCCTAGTAGAATATCTATTCTAGAGTTAGAGAGCATGTTAAAGAAAGTTGGGGTTTCCAACTTCTCTCAATTTTACTATGTCAAGCCAAGAAAAGGTTTAAATAGTGGCTTGAAATTTATCTTAAAGATCAAGATATCTTAAAAATAATTTCAGATATTCTAGCAGATGAATGATACATATTTATGTAGAACATTAGAGACAAAAGTAACAATGGTCATCAAGGAGCTGTGCCAGAGCTGGAACCAAAGTAGTAAGCTTAACTATAACCTTATTCAACTACAAAGCCTTTTCTAAATATAAAATATGTACCCATGCATAGACCTAGCCAGGATGTTAAGAAAGGCAGTGAGCAAGGCTATGAGAAAGGCAGTAAAGAAAGTGAAGTTCAACTAAAAAAAGTACTTCTACAAGATAGTGATTATATCAGAAGTAATGCTAAAGAGGCCGAAGAAGGTGCTACAAGACAACCAGCTAAACCAAGGATTAAAGGGGGTGACCCAATGACTGGAAGTGGTGAGCCAAGAGCTGAAGGAGATAAACCAAGGACTAAAGGTGGTGAACCAAGGACTGAAGGTAGTGCACCAAGGGCTAAAGGAGGTGAACCAATAAATAAAACAACTGATCCAAGGGCTGAAGACAATGAAAACTAGTAGGATGTTTCCTCAAAATATGCAGAGTCCAAGAAATTAGTTTCATTGCATTTATCAGATGAGGAGCATGGACCTACTTTTGATGTATCCAACAAGGAAACTGATATGGCAAATATGACATTTAAGTTGGACATGAAATTCAAGATTTTTGAGCTACCTAAAAGAGCAATAACAGAGCATGCAATAATTGGGGGTCACAATATGAGATTGATGAAAAATGACAAAGTTGGGATGAGAATTGTGTATTAAGAAAATTGTAACTAGAAACTATATGCTTTGTTGATGCAAAATGGTTCAGTAGATTAAATATTATCATGGTGAACATACTTGCTTTAGAAAGGTATGGAATATGAACATGAAATCTACTTTTCTAGCTAATAAGTACCTAGAAAAGTTCAGGAGTCAGTCATCTTAAAATCCTGTGAGATGGTTATGTAGGTTAGGCAAGATTTCAATATACAAATATCAAAATCTCAAGTATACTTGACAAAGAAAAAGGTAATGGAGATTATATAGGGATCTATTACAAAGTAGTATAGCAAATTGTGAGATTATGCAGAGGAGATCAAAAGGATAAATATTGGTAGTACAATAAAGATGCTTGTTGATACACAAGAGCCGGGTGGTGAACCAATTTTCAAGCAATTTTAATCTGCTTTGTTGCTCTTAAATATGATTTTCTGGATGGCTACAGGCATATAATTATTCTAAATGCTTGTCGTCTCAAAGGATCATATTTGGGATAGTTAATGACTACAATAAGTATTGGTAGCAATGATGACATGTACCTAATTGCGTGGGTATAACACCGCAGAAAAAAAAAAGAATTGTAGTCGGCCCGGCCCAGACCCATGAGTGGGTGGGCCAGCGCGCCGGCTAGGCGTGACGCGTACGGGGGGCATGGGCGAGCGACATGGAGGTGCTGGAGGGTGATCGACATGCAGCGCACGAGCGCAGGGGGATGCGGGCGGGCATGCGAGGTGCGACCTGGCCCATTGCGCGGGAGCGCGGTGCACGCGGGCTTGGCCCAGCCAGAAGCGATGATGCTTTGGGCATTTCCCCACCCGTTTCCCAGCCATTTCTCGTGATCCATGATGGTCTACAAGGTTTTTGATCGATCTGGACCGTCCGATCACCCGATCGAACGATTGGGATGAGTCCAACTGAGTTTAGCTTGATTAAGAGCTTTTGGATTTGGGTTTTGATGCAATTTGAGGCATCAATCTGAGATCTGACAGCCAGGTAGATTTCTTGATGGTTTTGGACTTCTCAGATGACATTTGAAATGGTTTTGGATTGGTTTTGTTCCTCTTTTAACTATGGACATCGAGGATTATTATTTGAGAGGGCCAATAGTGCAGAGAGCCAGAGAGCTAAAAAGAGAAATAGGAGAGAGGAAGAAAGAAAGAGAAAGAAGAGAAGAGAGAAAGAGGATAAGATGAGTAGAGAGAAAGAGAAGAGAGGGAGGAGAGAGGATTGGAGAGTTTCTTTCTTGGAATTTGTGAAGTTAGGATTTTGTAAGGGAGCAACCTTATGAGCATGAAGGTATGGGATGAACTCCGGATATAGATTGATACCGGATATTTTGGATTAGTGATTGAAGGTAAGGATTCTGGACATGATCACAAGTTCTATACATTATTTTACATGGCATGATTTGATCTGTGCGCATATGCATCGACATGCATGATTTGTTTTGCATGGAATGTTTGACCTTTTATGTTGGACAGTATGATTGTTATTGTTATTAGCTATATTCCTATATACCATGTTTTATCAAATAAAGTGATATTTGTATGGATTTGACCATGATGTCGGTCATTGAAAGATTTGAGATTTCCTGGTTTAACATCGTGGTATAATTTGACATGATGATGTGAAAAGATAAAGAGTTAATTAAGAGAATACGGTGTTTGGACTAGCTATGCCACGGGATCGTGATTACCGAGATTGCCGATCACAGGTGGAATCGTGACAAATATTGCCTATTGTAGGCATGGATTTGCTGGTCACAGGCAGAATCGTGATAAATATTGCCTTTCACAGGTATGGACAATGATATTGCCGGTCACAGGCAAAAATCATGACAAATATTGCCTTTCACAAGCATGGACAATGATATTGCCAATCATGGACTAAATCATGATCGTGGTTAGTCCAGAACCCTAAAGAAGAAGAATGACTAAATTAAAATATAAAAAGGAAGCATGATTTTCAAAAGGATTTGTCGATATTTGAGTTGTTTCGTTGCATGACATGATATACTCTTATATCCTTGTTATTTTCAAATAATTATTATTATTGATGACTGTTTGGATGACATGATATACTCTTATATCCTTGTTATTTTCAAATAATTATTATTATTGATGACTGTTTGGAGACTTTACTGGGCTGTAAAGCTCACAACCCTACTTTCTTCTTTCACAGAGTTGTGCAGATATTCGGGCTTGGTGATGAATGAGATTTTTTGAGGTGACTCTTGTGTACCTAAACCTTACATGATCTCTAGGATAAAACCTAGGATTTGTGTGGCTGGTCGCGTAGCGATTCCGGTGCTAGATTTGGGGCGTGACAGTGGGCTATTATTGAATCTAAATCAAAAGATAGAGTTGGTTCTTGAAGCTTCTTCAACTTGATATTGGCTCCTATAGGGACAGAGACTGGACATTCATTATTGACCAGTAGAAGGTACATCTAAGACTTACAATTCTATCATTCCATACAAGATGCTGATCATGTTTCATATTAATATAGTAATCATATTTCATATTGATATTTTAATAATGTTTCATGATCATGGCAGGGCTTACTGTCTATATTTGATGATCTACTTCCTGGAACCAATCATAGATTTTGTGTATGGCATTTTTTTTCCAGCTTCAAGACAAAATTCAAGGGTTTGATGCTAAAGGATGTCCTTTAAAATGTAGCAAAGGCTATAATCCAATCAAACTTTGAACATCATGTTCATGTGATGGAACAAATTGATCATGTTGCATACCAATGACTGATGGCTATTTCTACCATATTCCGGTCTAGACATGTATTTAGAAGTTGGCCAAGATGTAATGCACTCCTAAATAATTTATTTAAAACATTTAATTCTTACATATTACAGTCAAGGGATAAACCTATTGTACAAATACTAGAGATGATGTGCAAAGCCATGATAACAAGGACAATCAACAAGAAGGAACTAATAATAAAACATGAGTACCCAATTTATTCTAAGATCATAAATAAATTAGAGAAGAATAAAGAAGTCTCATGGTATTGTCTTGCTACATAGACTGGTGATAGCAGATATGAAGTTGAACAAAGTGTTAATCAATATGTCGTGGACTTGGATAAGTATGAATGTAGCTATTTCAAGTAATAGTTAACTGGTATACCTTGTGTCTATGCTATATAGTATATCTATTTTTGAAAAAGAAGCTTGAAGAGTTTATACATTTTTACTTTCATAATGAAACATATTTGAGAACGTATTTTTATTTTCTCCAACCACTTAACGATCAAAACTTGTGGTCTAAGACTAACTTAGTCTCTCCACTACCTCTAGTAATAGGGAGACCACTTAGTAAGCCAAAAAAAAATAGGAGAAGAGATGCAGATGAAATACAAAATCTCACTCAAGGTAGATTAAAAAAGATAGGTACAACAATAAGGTGTGAAAACTATCATTTGATAGGACATGATTCAAGGATATACAAAGTGCAACCAGTGGAAGATAATCCAAGACAAAGGAGTGCAGGACTATTGGTACCTCTGCTGCAACACATGGAAGACAAGGCAATCAAGAGCAGAGGAGCAGCAAGGAATTCATGGATTTCATGTTTGCATCACAGCATCATAGCATACAAGTATGTTAATAACCATTCAATATTTAATTTACCAAGTAAAATTTAGTACTAACTATTTGATAATGCTATCTTAAAAGGATCTTCATCTGATGTGAATGAGATAGAATAAATAGGTGCTACTGCTACAGAAAGCTATATTCATGGTGTCGAGAGGGGTTGTGCTGGAAGAGAAAATGCTGATAGACGGACAACAGACAATGCTCGATTAGTAGGTGCTGCTGGCTGGTTCTACTATAAATAGATCTAGATCAACATCTAGTAAAGCTAGAGCTGCTACTGCTAAAGTTGGATCAGTAATTGAGAGGGCTATATCTTCTGCTGCAAGGGCTAGATCTACTGCTGAGGGGTGGATCTGCTACAGGAAAGACTTCAGCTTCTGTAAGAAATGCTTCAACTTCAACTTCTGCAAGAAGTGCTTCAACTTCAACTTCTGCAAGAAGTGCTTCAACTTCATCTTTTACGAGAGCTATTAGGAGGACATCTTCTGCTATTGGAAGAGACATATCTACTGGAAGGGCAAAAGTTAGAGATGGGAGGGATAGATTTATTTTACTTGGATGAGCTCTGAGAGGTAGGTCTGGATCTACTTCAACTACTGGTATAAGATATCTTGATGAATGTATATGGTATTGGTTTTGGGATTTATTCACTACGGATTATTTTAAAAGAATTGTAATAGGTGGTCTATATCAGTTAAATTGTCTTTTATATAAAGTTTTAAGTTATTAACTAATGAATGATATTATATAGCCAATGGTGTTCCAATATAGTTATTTAGCAATAAATGATATTGTATACAAAAGTTTATCATGTAGCTGACAACTTTTTTTTATTACAAGCCAACAGTTTTTAACATCCATATTCTATGCACATACAGGTTACTTTTTCATGAATTACTATTGTTAATGCATTGAATGGTCTGCAGATAATATAGTGCCAGTCAGTCCTTGAACTATATAAATATTTTTTTTATTTGATCTACCAAGATCGATATCTGCTTCGGATCATTTTTGTCACCTTGGATAGTCTGCAAATAAGATAGTGTCAATTAATACATTGGATGGTTTATAAATAAGATAGTATCGGTTAGTCCTTGAACTATATAAACATTTTTTATTTGATCCCCAAGGTTTCTATGTTTTTTCTTAGAATATTTTATTTTCTTCTTTTACTCCTTCCATATAGATTGTGATGTGGTCCTGTTTCTATGCACATACCATACTAAGGTTTTAATGAACTATCATCGTATGCCCATTACATGGTAGTTATCTCGTTAGTGTCTCATACTATTCAATATATTTTTATTTGGTCTTCAAAGTTTTAGCACATTTGCTAAACAAGACAGCTTAATTTTACTTTGATTTTTGATAGTTCTACAAGATATCTATTTATAAGTTTATAGCGTTCATCATAGAAACAATCAAAGAAACAAAGAAAACAAGTTCTGATATAATAATATCACAAAAAGAATTTCATTTATTTGTATTAGAATCCCAACTTGCATCCATAAACCTCCATCACTAACAACTTTTGACTACCAAAATATATTACAAAATGACAGCATCCCCCAAACTGGGCTGCTACTACTGATTCTTCGAAAGCAATAAACCAACAACCAACCAAGATAGCAAAATAATCAGCTGATATTTTATTTGTCATGGAAGAGTCCAACTTCCTCTTTCATCGTATCCACTTCCTTCTTGAGCCGATTAATTACCACATTTTCACGATGGCAGATCTCATTATCATACTATTAGAAATAATCATTGCAGGACATCTTTTCCTATACAAAGGTAATTTTTGAAATCAAAAAGATGGAAAAAAATGAAGTTAGAGCCAAAGAAAATTCATACCCCAAAATATGGATAACCGAAAAATTTTCGACCTGAATTTTTTCTTGTCCATGAGATCCTTATCTGAGCGCATTGTCCACAAAAACAAAACTTACCCTCATTAGTCGAAGCCCTAGATTGATTAAAGGCATTGAACTTCTACCCATGGCAAATGCAGTGGCAGAATATCTACTGTAAAGGAGAAATAGGGAAGAAAATTAAGAAACTAGTATTTCAGAAGGATGATTAGAGAAGATCTCTTACACCAACAGGAAAATTACAAAGATTTGGGAGGACTGGGGTTTCAAGCACAGGTTTTAGAAGAGGATGACGGAAAATAGGTCAATCTTGCCATGTAAGTGCACCAATGCCACCTATTCAAAAAATGGCTATGTAAATACTGGTACAATGAGGAACAACTAAACCGACGAGAGAAACTCACCAGAAATTGATCTAAGGGCAACATTAAATGCTTCAAAAAGATCAAAGGGCTAAAAACTGGATTTTGTAATTTAAAGATCATTTAAAAAATTTTTGATATAGTTTAAAGACTACAAACATAATTTATCCTCATAAGAATTTAAACTAATCTAAGAGGACATCATCAATACTTCAAGCTTTGTACAGTATTAGATATTTTGATAAGAACTTAATATTCCCCTCCAAGCATTTAGTTTGCTTAACATCCCTACCTTTTTCACCCATGAGCATGTGCACCCTACCAATAAGTAGAATTATCTCAAAAAGTCAAGACGAAAACAATCTAACTGCTTGCTGTCTGGAAAAACAATTTGTCCAATTGGACCTAGTTCCTCTAATCTCCACACCAATTTACAATTGTTAGTTATGGATGTCCAATTGTTAGTTATAGCTTCTTTTTTAAAGAAAACAAAAAGGCACTATGGTTGAAAAAATGCCATTGTAATAGAAAGATGTGTATTTTGATAATGACATAAACATCCTTTTGTCCAAATTCATGCATAGTGACGTAACCTTCCACCACCCACGACAGCTGGCCAAGCCATAGTGTAAAAATCCTTTTGTCAGATTCTCCTTATGTCCAAATTCATGCATCATGTTTTGAAGACTAGCTTGGAATTTTCTGATCACCATCAGATAAGAAGTCTATGGGGCATATCATGAATCCATTTAATAACTCCTGAAATACTAAGTCCATAATGGATTATCCTATCTAGGACCAGGGCTGCTACAAATAAGATCAACTTCCAACTCTTTGCCTTGCTATGCTTTTGTTGGATTCTCCTTATGTCCAAATTCATGCATCATGTTTTGAAGACTAGCTTGGAATTTTCTGATTACCATCAGATAAGAAGTCTATGAGACATATCATGAATCCATATAATAACTCCTGAAATTCTAAGAGTCTATAATGGATTGTCCTCTCTAGGACCAGGGCTGCTACAAATATGATCAACTTCCAACTCTTTACCTTGCTTTGCCCCCTAGCAATAATGGCTATCTGCATCGTATCCGCATGGCTTCTTTTCATCACATTTGCCTCTCTTCTTCTTTCTTTCAGATACAAAAGAATGGAACAACAAAAGGCAGTGTACAAACTCCCTCCAGGCCCAAAAAAGCTTCCCTTAATTGGGAACTTACACCAACTTGGTAGCCTGCCTCATCACTCCTTATGGCAACTCTCACAAAAATACGGCCCGTTCATGTATTTAGAACTAGGCAGTATGCCAACAGTAGTGGTCTCATCTGCTGAGATGGCCAGAGAAGTAATGAAAACTCATGATCTCGACTTCTGCTCGAGGCCCTGCCTTGTTGCTACCAGCAAATTTTCTTATAATTGCTTGGATATCAGCTTCTAACCCTATGGTGAATATTGGAGGGAGATGAGAAAGATATGCATCCTTGGCTTTTCAGTGCCAAGAGGGTGCAATCATTTCACTACAAGAAAAACAGGTCTAGCAATCGATTTTTCGGTTGCTAATAATTGAAAATTAGTTGCAAATTTAATTTGCAACCGATTTTACAACCGAAATTAATCAATTGCAAAAGTATAGGTTGCAAAAATTTGTGGCCGATTTTTTTCGATTGCAAAATTTAGCAACCGATTTAGCAACCGATTTTTATTTATTTTTGAAATTTTTTTAAAAAAATTCGATTGCAAAATCGGCTGCAAAAAAAAAAAATTCTGAAAAATAAAATAAAAACATCGGTTGCAAAATCGGTTGCAAAAAAAATTTTCTGAAAAAAAAAAAATAAAAAAAATCGGTTGCAAAATCGGTTGCAAAAAAAAATTGTAAAAAATAAAAAAAAATCGGTTGCAAAATATGTTGCAAAAAAATTAATTTCTAAAAAATAAAAAAAAAATTGGTTGCAAAATCGGTTGCTAAAAAATTTCTAAAAAATAAAAAAAAAATTGGTTGCAAATTCAGTTGCAAAAAAAAAATTCTTAAAAAAAAAAAAAATCGGTTGCAAAATTGGTTGCTAAAAAAAATTCTGAAAAATAAAAAAAAATCGATTGCAAAATTGGTTGCTACAAAAAAATTCTGAAAAATAAAAAAAATCGGTTGCAAAATCGGTTGCTAAAAAAAGTTTCTGAAAAATTAAAAAAAAAATTGATTACAAAATCGGTTGCCAAAAAAAAATTTGAAAAATAAAAAAAAATCGGTTGCAAAATCGGTTGCAAAAAGAAATTTCTGAAAAATAAAAAAAATTGGTTGCAAAATCGGTTGCAAAAAAATAATTTATAAAAATTAAAATTAAAATCGGTTGCAAAATCGGTTGCTAAATAAAAAAATTAAAAAATTAAAATTGATTGCAAGATCGGTTGCTAAATTAAAAGAAAAATAAAAAAAATTAAAATCGATTGCAAAATCGGTTGCTAAAATTGAATAATTATATATATATATAATAAACTTTTGTCCTGAATTTTATAATTTTATCACAGACAGCTGAGAAGTATAAAACATCCATTAGGCACAATGGCAACATATAGAGCATCCATTAGGCAGCTTAGGCACAAAGCAGATATCCATTTCAAGGTTCAATCACACCCAATTATCCAAAAATAACAGCTACATACATCAAATCATATCATAAGCATTCAGGTATCACACCAACCCAAGCATGGTTTTTAACGCATTTTAATGACATCTCATGGTCCCCTTGAAAGACAAAAAATTGGTCAAATTCTGCAATATAAAATGATAGTCAAAGTTTCCAGATAGAAAATGCAAGAAAAAAACTGAAAAATAGATCTGGGTAAAAAAGGTGCCTGAACAATCAAGGTGTAGAGAAGAGGCATCCTTGCAGATATATGCAATAAAGCACATGTGTAATATATGTGAAAGTTGAGGGAGAAAAGAAAATGCCATATTTACAAATGGGTTTAAGTGGAATTGAATACCGGATTAAAATGAAGCTAAAACAGCCAAGAAATTCTGTAAGTCATAACTTGAACACTGTAATTAATCATCAGATATAATGAAAAACAAGAAGATTCAGAGGCTCAGGATTGCATATTTTTATACATTGAGAATGGTCTAAGGCAGCAAATGGTTGCTTGCAATAATAGCAAGCCATCCAAATTTGCAACACCATTTAGATCCATGCAAATGGTTGCTTCCAATAATAGCAAGCCATCCAAATTTGCAACACCATTTAGCTCCATGCAAAATGGTCCGATCCAGCATACACTTTCAACATTTGAAGCATCACGAAGATACCAAGGCAACTCATCGCAACCTCTAACTGCAGGTAACAAGAGACAATCCATGAAAATGCACGATAAAACAACAAAAACCGAACAAAATTTCAAACAATAAGATTCAGAAGCTCAGGATTGCCTATTTTTGTACATTGAGAAGGGTCTATGGCACCAAATGATTGCTTGCAATAATAGCAAGCCATCCAAATTTGCAATACCATTTAGATCCATGCAAAATAGTCCGATCCAGCATACACTTTCAGCATTTGAAGCATCACGAAGATACCAAGACAACTCATCACAGCCTCTAACCGCAGGTAACAAGAGACAATCCATGAAAATGCATAATATAAAAAAACAAAAACCAAACAAAACTTTCAAACAATAAGATTCAGAAGCTCAGGATTGCCTCTTTTTGTACATTAAGAAGGGTCTAAGGTAGCAAATGGTTGCTTGCAATAATAGCAAGCCATCCAAATTTGCAACACCATTTATATCTAGGCAAAATGATTCGATCCAGCATACAGTTTCAGCAGTTGAAACATCATGAAGATACCAAGGCAACTCATCACAGCCTCTAACTACAGATAACAAGAGGAGGCAATCCATGAAAATGCATAATAAAACAATAAAAATATAAAAAAAGTATCAAACATGAAGATGTGCAGTTCATAATACAAAGCTAAACAAATAACAGTAACAAGAGATGCAGTTCATAATATAAAGCAAAACATATAAGAGTAATCAGTGGAGCAAGGTAATATGAATAATGTGCTAATGCTTTTATTCCTCCTCGTCCTCGTCCTCCTTATCGTTATCCTCCTCCTCGCCCCGCTGTGATCCTTGTGCACAATACATCTGAAAAGGATCCATTCCAGTTCCTTGCAAAGGATTACCAGTAAAAGCATGAGTTGCAGGAGTTGCTGTAGGCTGAAAACTTATGTTGGCTAATATCTCCTACGACATTCGTTCATTGTGTTCAACCCGCCTCCACAGTTTATCCCTTTCTTGCTGGGCAGCTTGTACCCGAGCATTGACTTCATTAACTTCGATTTCAACCTGCTTCCGTACTTGCTCCTAGAATTCTTTACTATTCAACCATTGTATGAGGAATGAAGATTGTCCTAGAAATTTTAATGTATCTGTCAATGTAGTGGACTCTAATCCTAGCCCATACATCCTTCTTTTCTTCTTTCCACCAACAGTACGAATCCATACATCCAATTTCGATGGTGGCGTTTGCTGCTGGCTAGAATCAGCACTGCTTTGACTTTGTGCCTCTTCCACTACAGTGAATCTGGGCTTTACCGATGCTTTTTTTGACATTTCCCGATGCTTTTAAGCGTCGCTAAATAATCTCCCGATATTTTGTAAAGCGTCGTTAAAGCGTCGCCTATGCAAGCGTTGGGATGCAACTTACCGATGCTTGGAAAAAGCATCGCAAATCTAGCGACGCTTTAAAACGTCGGCATTTAGCGACGCTTTAAAGAGTCGCTAGACACCAAATCTAGCGACGCTTTAAAGCGTCGCCAGTTTCGGTTCTAGCGACGCTTTTCCCAAGCATCGCTAGGGTTTAGTCTAGCGACGCTTTAAAGCGTCGCTAGAACTCGCCACTTAGTGACGCTTTAAAGCGTCGCTAGACACCAAACCTAGCGATGCTTTAAAGCATCACCAGTTCCAGTTTTAGGGACGCTTTTCCTAAGCGTCGCTAGGGTTTAGTCTAGCGATGCTTTAAAGCATCGCTAGACACCAAACCTAGCGACGCTTTAAAGCATCGCCAGTTAGCGATGCTTTAAAGCATCGCCAGTTAGCGATGCTTTAAAGCATCGCTAGACACCAAACCTAGCGACGCTTTAAAGCGTCGCTAGACACCAAACCTAGCGATGCTTTAAAGCATCGCTAGTTCCAGTTTTAGCGACACTTTAAAGCGTCGCCATGTCCAAACCTAGCGACGCTTTAAAGCATCGGTAGATTTTTAAAAAAATAATAATAATAAACAGCCATATATACAAACCCATAACCTGTATACATTACGAAAAAGAAATATTCAAACCTGTATCACATCCAACATACACAAATAAATGAAAATATTCAAACATGTATCACATATCACATCCAACATACACAAACACAAATACAAACCAAATATAAAAAGTTTTTTATATATATATAAACATATCAATCCAAGTTCAAATAAACAAAAAGACATACATAAATAATAAAAAAACCATCTAGCATCACTGATCCGTGGGAGGCTGGTCGTCGTCAGGTCTGCGGCTCGCAGATGCACCAGGAACCTGCAAGATATACATCAGGAATTATAATACATATATTATATATATTCTAAATTATTAGATACATACAAAATTAATAAATAATTACTTACTTGAGATGACATGAACATATGCAGCATAGATGTAACATGCTCTAGCTGAGACCTAATGGTCTGCATCTCTATTCTGTCTGCATCACGTGTCTGTCGGAGCTCTGCTATCTCCTCCTGGAGCTGACGAACATGTAACTGATCATGACTCTCTCTAGTATCCCGAGTATATCTACGCACCTTAGATAACTGAGTAGGGGTAACTCCAATCCCATAACCCCTCACTCGTCCAGGACGCTGTGGTCCCTTCAACTCCGAGAATATCTCGACCTCGATGCGACTGCTCTGTGTAGATGATGAACCCTCGCCAGCACGCTCGGATATCATAGAGATAGCCCTATTCTATATTTTACAAAAAACATATATATTAATACTTAATAAAAATAAAAATATAAATCATAATATAACATAAATAAAAAATACATATATATCTCTGGACTCGTCCCGAACAAAACTGCCATCCTGGTGAACGTGAGTCATCCGATAGAACTCCACCTCACCAGGCTCCCTCCCCTGCTGATCAGCCTATATAAAAAATAAATATTACAAAAAAATTCAAAATAACACATCTTATATCCCCGTACCATTATACATGGCACATGCATGATACATGATGATACATTATGTTAAAACTAAAAGTATACTACTAGTATTATGGGATGAGAAACATACAAACTCATGCCTGAGCCATGCATAACTCTTGGACCCCGCTGTGTGAGGAACAGACTGAGCAGCTCGTGCAGCTCTACCAATATCAGAATACGTCTGCAAAATAAAATTAAAACAATGTTATATATTGTATAAATATAATTATAACAAGTAAAAATTAATAAATTTCGAAGTGTTTGATGATGCTACACAACCTGTGCCCTCTCGGAGAACCAATAGTGCACCAGCTCCATCCACTGATGAGGGTGAACATCAAGAGGACAGGTAGCTACAACCTGCTCCTCTGTCCTACCCTCTAGCTTGTAGTCTCTCTTCAACTTCGTCCTATATTCTTTCCACTTGTGATTGAGAGACTTAAGCACAAAATCAGATGAATCTGAAGGAAGAACGAACTTGCTCTACAATTTAATTAAACAATAAAATAAATATTAAATAAAAAAAGTAATTCAATTGTTAAAAACCTAAGATATAAAATAATATATTAATTTTTTTACCTGCACAACTCGTAGCATTTCTATTTTATATGCAGGGAGCATGTCGTTCCACTTCGAATAATTCAGGGGACATAGCTGACCACAGCGTGCTACTGTCCCCAGAAAGCTAGTCAACAAGCTAGCAGCTTTCTTAATAGGCTGCCCTAGCTTGTTACACTCTATCACTATCCTCTCACCCTCAGGTAACTGCCACACATCACGGACTAATGTGGGTCCTCGCCTACGCCTGAGTCTCCCGGATCCATCTACAAAAAAAAAATACAGAACATTGTATATCAAAACTATTGCATATGCATGAATTGAAATGAGATAGAATTATTAAATTATGTACCCTGTATCTGTATATCATCGACGATAGGCTCGTCATCAGGATGATCCATAGAAGGATCGTGATGTGCGGACTCGGAGGGAATAACGTCATCCTGAGGCTGATGTGCAAAAATAGAGGGACTTCCATCAGACCGATGTGAAACTGATCGACTGCCCTCAGGCTGTTGTGCTGAAGAAGTACCAGCCTCGGTCTGGAAAAACTGTATCTGTACATCTGCTAATCGCTTCCTTCGAGGCATGGTGTACCTAACCTGCATTATTTAAAAATAAGTAAGTCAACATTATAATCAAATTATAACGGAAATGAATTGCAATTTAAAAGATAACATAATCATCAATGCAAAAAATGTAAACCATCTTACAAACTACTTACTTGTCATAATCAACCAGTTGTACCTTCCTCGGAATCCAACCTAACCAAAATGGTTGTATCATTTATATGATCATCCGGTATAATATTATAAGGCATACATTGAGTGTAAGTATCATCATCTTCTTCTTCCACCCTTTTTCCCATGTCATACAAGTCTCTGGGTTTTGTCTTAATAATAGTAGCACATTCTTTATCTTTCGAGTCTTGTACATAAAAAACTTGTCGAGCTTGAGATGAAAAGATAAATGGATCATCCTTCAATAACACACCTGTATGTATCAATCTTGAAAAATTGGCAAGTACGAATCTGTTTGAGTCCTTTTTCAAACCCCTCGGTGTATTTATATCCACCCAATCGCATCGAAATAATACAACTTTAAAATTTCCATAATAATCCAACTCCAAAATATCTTTAAGTATACCATAATAAGATTTTCCATCTGCTTCAACCATAACACCACTATTCTGAGTTTTTCTAAGTTTCTCGCGCTCCTTGGTATGAAATTTAAAGCCATTTATAATAAAATCATTATATTTGTTCACAATATAATTTGGACCTCTGGCAAGTGCAATTAATTCTGCTGAACTATTTTTCTCCATCAGTACCAGTATCTAAAAAATATAATATCAATTATCGATCATTTATTCGATGTTAAAAATATATAAAATTATTATACGACTTATATATACTAACCTGATTGGCAAGCCAATTAGGAAATAACTCAACCAACCATCTTTGTTCAATCCTTGGATTAGGATGAGTGGAATGATTGGCTTGTCGTTGTACAGATAAAAATTCACTGCATGACAATCAAATATAAGTTTGACAATAACATGTCTAATATTTAGTATTATCCATGTGTAGATAGACTAACCTACGATAGTCAGATATTATGTCACTATGTAACAATACATAACGGTGTGCTTGTGACATGGATTTATGGTCAAGAACAATACTTTCAGCTTTTCCTATGAATCTTTTCGTATCCAAGATCCAATTCCTTTACTAGTTTTTTGGCCTCATAATAAGATGTTGGTAAACTAGTACCTTCAGGAAATGCATCCTTTAACAACTTGAGCAGCATAGTAAAACTCTTGCCAGACCATCCATTCAAGTATTTTATATGGAACAAATGCACAAGAAAAGAAATTTTTGAAAAGTTCTTGCAACCGGCATATAATTCTTGATCTGCATCTCTTATCAGCTTCTGATAACGATCTGTTCCAACATTAGTTGGGAGTATCGACTCTTCATCATGTATAGATTCAGTAAATATAGGATCCTCAGGGAACCCAGCTGCTACTTGTCCTCCACTGTAATCTCCAGGATGTTGAGCACCATATTCAAAAGCATCTCTGAACAAACCCCTGATATCATCATCTCTTGCAAGATTTTTCTGTTGGTTACTGGATCCAAAATCAGGTATATGTTCCATGTTAGAGGTTTGGTTACATGTAGATTGTAACATTGACTCTCCATGAAAAAACCACTCAGTATAACCTCTTAAAAAACCATTCCATACCAAATGTTCTTCAACAATATTTGGATATAGAGAACTGGAATTTACACATTTTCGGCATGGACATAAAATCTTTCAACTGATACTACTTCTCTCCATACCAAATTTAATGAAATTCTGTACTCCATCCAGATATTCTTTGCTATTCCCCGGTTTAGTTATCCAACTCTTATCCATTGTAAGAAAAAGCTAACTGAAATAAATAAATATTTATAAGAACAGAACAAATTTAAAATAAGTTTATTCAATAGATCAATTATAATATTATTAAATGCACCCTATCACCAACTAATAGGTAAAGAGGTCCTATCCCATTCAAGAATTGCATTAATTATATAGGTCATTTACAGTAACCAAAAGATACGCAATAGAAGTTCCAGAAAATATTCGGCAGCATTTTCCCTTAGTTCTCCCCATACAAATAAATATGTATGAGGAGAACTAAAAGGAAATGATATCCGAAATATATATGGAACTCTATCTGTACCGTTTGATTACTGTAAGCACCTATAAAATTATTTGTAATTCTCAAACTGTCCAAACTGGACATTCAATTGACCACTGTACATATTTCTGCCATCCATACAAAAATTAAATAATTGTACGGATCGTGTAGAATATGTACTTTAATCAATTGACGGGTCTATGTTTCAATGCAATGCAAGTTTTTAAAAAAATATATAAAAAATTATAATTGATCGTAACATAGCTGCAGAAGTATGAATGCAAGGAGTATGAATGCAATTATTTAAGGTCTCAGATGGTTCTCTGCAAGGAGTATGAATGCAATTATTTTGGTATATCATAGCTTTTGTAGCTGCAGAAGTTGTATGATGGCTATCAAGTCACCGGATAACTCCTGTGAATGGATAACAATTTGTACAGAATTTGCTTAGAAATAATACCTTAAGTTGATCAAGGGAAAGAAAAGTTCTCTCTTCTGTTTTGCAACATGACCAGGAAGAGAGTCTGCCTAATTATCTAACAAAATTTGGCAAGAAACTATGATGTATTGCCATGTTCTCCACTTGTACCTGCATCTACAGGGCTGTCAAAGAGCCAGTCTCTCCAAAGACTGACCGAAAGAAACTAGCATGGTTGCTAACATCCCGGTGCCCAAGGCCGAACCCAAATGTGGAACCGTAATTTTAAAACTTGAAACTAGTTTCCAAATCATAGTTGGTAAAATGAAGTATATGTTGCAAATTAATAACAACTCTCTCTTCGCTCTTTACTAGATATCTATTAGATATTCTAGAAGTCTCCTTTAAATCATCAATAGCCATTATAAGCTATTCTCCATTTCTTTTTATCCTTCTTGCATTATCCTCCGAGAAGCCACAAAAAAAAAAAAAAAGTCATCATAAGCTATTCCCCATCTTTCTAGATCTTTCAAGAAGAGAGCACTCCACTGATCCATGGCATCTATAAATAAAGATCAAGGCCAATCATTGTTTGTATGTAAGAGAAGCAAGTACAAGTGTGTAAGAGTGCCATGGAGGTCTTCCCACTTTTAAAGTTTGTGAGTGTGTCATATGTCAATAAATATGTGTGTACCTGTGTACTGGCATACTACTCTTTAAGGATTAATAAAAGCATGTTTATTTTCGATTCCTGTCTCATTTCTTCTTTACATTTAGTATTAGAACAGTGGTCAGGGACCATTATACCTACAAGGGCAGGATCTTTGAAAGATTGTCAAAGGAAGTTAGACCATGCCACCACCAAAAGAAAATAATATTATATTTAAAAAAAAATAAAGCTAGGAAATTTATGTTTGCAAACAAGATTATACTAAAGGAGGAAATGCTAAAGTACATTAGGTGCACAACAATACCTCAAGCTACATGAAATATACTAGCCATTACTTCAATAACTTTGAACTTTGGAAAAGAAAAAAAAAAAACTTACCGAGCAGAGGAGGAGGAGGGGGGGGTTCGGCAGCGGCTCGATTGACCGGGAGATCACGGACGGCTGCTACGTCGGCGGACCGAGCGAAGGAGGAGGAGGAGGAGGGGGGGGTGTTCGGTGGCGTGGGGCGGGGGGAGGAGGAGGAGGAGGAGTTGGGGGGGGGGATAGGGCTGCGGCGGACCGAATGGGGGGGAGGAAGAGGAGGAGTTGGGGGGGGGGGGGGTTCGGCGGCGGACCGAGCGGGGGGGAGGAGGAGGAGAAGGAGGAGGAGGGGGGGGGGGGTTGGTTTGGCGGCTGCAAAAATTAGGGCTCGGGTGGGTGGGGGGTAACTTGGAGTCCGGCGATGCTTATAAGCATCGCCAAAAGTCCTGGACTCTGGCGACGCTTATAAGCGTCGCTAAATAACCTGGGAACTCTGGCGACGCTTATAAGGGTCGCCAAATGTCCTGGAACCTTTGGCAACCCTTTAAAGCATCGGCAAAGGATACAGACTTCGGCGATGCTTAAAAGCGTCGGCAAATGTACGATCCGGCGATGTTTATAAGCGTCGGCAAAGGTCCCTGGACTCCGCGACGCTTAAAAGCGTCGATAAATTTGTACCACGGCGACGTTTAAAAGCGTCGGCAAAAGTTCCAAACTCTGGCGACGCTTTAAAGCATCAGTAAAGGTCCTGACGCTTAAAAGCATCGGCAAATGTCCGATTCGGCGATGCTTATAAGCGTCGGCAAAGGTCTCTGGACTCCGGATGCTTAAAAGCGTCGGTAAATGTCCCAAGTCTGGCAACGCTTAAAAGCGTCGGCAAAGGTCCCAGACTCCGGCGACGCTTACAAGCGTTGGCAAATATCCCGGATTTCAGCGGGATGGTCCGGCGATGCTTAAAAGCATCGGTAAAACTCAGGGTTAATTGCCGACGCTTAAAAGCATCGGCGGACTTTCAGTTTTGCCAGCGCTTTCAAAAAGCGTCGGCGGGTTCTGGTTCTTCCCAACGCTTCACAGAAGCGTCGCCAGAAAAAGGTCGGGATTATCCTGTTTTGCTGTAGTGTTCCATGTTACGTCTAAATTCAGACTGAAATATTTAATTCAGTTAGTATAAAAAAAAAAGTAGAATAAATTAAACTTTTAACTTATGCAAATATGCTCTGATTTCTTGTCAACCCAAGTCTTATCCTTCCTCTGATGGGTATGAATAAATAACTCAGATGGAGAAGGTACAGTACCAGTCTTCGAAGTCTGTATCTCGAAGAACAAGATATTTTATTAATATGAATTGTAAATATATTAAAGATTTTGGTTGGTATTGCTTACCAAATTGTATCTATGCTGGGATGTAGTGATGGAGCCACAGGTATGACGTGAAGGACCAAAACCATCGCTATCAGAAGCCTTATTTGCTTTTGCTTTTTCTGACTTCTCCTGATATTGAGCAGTGCACCAGTGCTAACACAATCTATTCCACACAAGTTCTCCTAGCCATGGCGGTCTCTCCATAGCTCTTCTACTAGTAGCAAGGAGATTTTTTAGTCGAGCCGCACCACATCTTTCAAAATTATGACATGCCCATATTTCATCCGATGGCTGAAACTGATATCTCCTCTATTATGAATTCAACAACTGGTTAAATGACAATAAATTAATAAAAAAATAAGTTACATCTAGCTAAGCAAAATTACTTGCCTTAAACTCATCAAACCATATATCCTTTACACCGTGCGGTATTTTTTTCCATGATACCTACGGCTCCTCAAAATGGCTCCTCATTATGTCTGCAATGGCATTGGCAGCTAGATGAGATGGTAAAAACCTACAAATTACAAGTCAATCAACAAATCAAATACAACCCACAAATATTTCAACATGAGACATAAGGCTAAAACTTAATATTACTATTACCCCTCTCCTTCAAGCATTAGCACAGCCCTGCCATCGGTGATCTGTGAGCCTCGTGCATCGCGAGAACTGCTAGGCTCAGGATTAAGTGGCACTGCATGAGGAATGCTAAAGGAACAGCGCCGATGGATGAATGAGGAGATGATGAATAAATAGTGGCCGATCCTAACTGAGGAGATGACGAATGGACTGTAGGAGATGTAGCATAAGTAGGGGGTGATATATTATACATGATAGGGCCTGGAGCATGTATAGGAGGTCCTGAGTATAATGGAGGTGAAAACATGCCTCCTAGTGAACATGGCGCAGCAGTAGTATATGGGGGACTAATCAGTGGAGGTGCAGGAATAGTGAAAAATGCATGTGGGATAGTGGATGATGAGGATGGGATAGTAACGAAAAGATGATGCCTCCTACCACGACCCCTACCAAATGATGTAGAACTGTTTCCGGATTGATCTGCCATCTACAAACAAACATAAAGAATTTAAGTCAACTTCATGAATAATATGATAAAGCAGTTAAAAAAAGATCGTACATACAGAATTAGGGGTCTACTTATACGATTACTATTCATCATCAGAAGAACTTCTATATTGGTCATGCTCGGTGTCATCCTCTTGGCTAGAATCAAAATCGTCATACTCTTCTTCATCTTTATCATCTATGTTCAAATTCATATCGACGATTCTGTCAACTTCCTCAAAAATATAGTCGTTGTCGACCAAATTTTTAATTGTATTATCATGCGGTACACTATTCACATGAGATATTGTATCCTCTTGGTAAGCAACCTCAATTGTATATCGATCATCCACAATACATCTCGGTCTAGTCATAATTACAACCCACCAATGTTGCTTGTCCTTCAACTTTTCAGGATATGGAAGATAGTATACCTGAATCACTTTTTATGCAACTATAAAGGGATCGTATTTTAAATGCCTTCTATTGTGCCGGATATCAATGATCCCGTAATCCTTAAGCATTTTCATTCCATGATTCAATACTGTATCAAACAATTCACAATTAAATAACACTACCTGTTTCATTGGGTGGCCAGGATATTCTAATTGAATTATTTTCTTAATTATGCCATAGTAATAATTATGGTCTGCAGCTTTGTTCTGAACCTTTGATGCACACTCCACTTTTAATTATTTTTTATAGCAACTCCATTCATCTGTGTGAAATTTATAACGGTTGATAAAATATGTCTACCATGTAAGAACCTTTCTTTTTGGATCCAATGCCAAATCATGGAAATATTGATTATTTACTTGACTCTGTGGATTATGAACCTACACATGATATAACGAAAATGCATGAATGCCAATAAGCATTGATATAACATAATTCGATCACGACATTTCAAAAAAAGCACTTATAAAAGACTTAAACTAATATAGAAAGTCAGATGCAATCCTAGAATCAATTTCTGTGGTGCTTATATTTAGTATCGAAAGTCGTAATTGCTCGCTAAAAATTTTGAAACCAAGATTTTTTTAGAGTTATATTTCAATAATTGATATAGGGTTTGAATAATTATGCATCAACGATTATTTAAGCTTACTCGATAAATGGTTGAACCTCTTCACAGTTGAGCAATATATGTAAATGCGGAGCAACTAATTCCCTGTCATTCAAATTCGACTTTGACATCTACCAGAAGATCAGCCAGGTTTATTAAATATTGACAGAATAAGTTCACGTGTCATATCCTGACCCACAACATCATTTCTTCCAATTCTATTTCTTGATAACTACACATGGTTCAAAATAATATGAACAAAAAGAAGTTGTCTCTTGATACAAATATGCCTCGCATATGGATCCTTCAACACGAGCTTTGTTCTTGATCATTCATTTTATTTTGTTAAGGAACCTACATCATTCAAGCATTACAATATGGTACATGTTACGTACATGATATATATTTGTTGCAGAAGAATAGGTTTGTTGAATTGAACTTAGTAATATTTACCTCCCAAACGGATCCATCCAATAATATTGAACTGGACCATCAACTATTGATTCATATGGTAAATGAATAGGTAAGTGCTCCATTGAGTCAAAAAAATAGGATGGAAAAATCCATTCCAATTTGCATATAATCAAAGCAATATTCTGTTCCATTTGCAACAAGTCGTCGATCCGTAACATTGTTGAGCACAAATCCTTAAAAAACCTACTTAGCTCCGCTATAGGCTTCCATACATGATCCGGTAGAGCAATAAATGCAACTGGCAACAAACACTCAAAGAAGACATGGCTGTCATGACTTTTCATTCCAATTAATTTTTCCTTATTCATATTAACACATCTGCTTAAGTTAGATGCATAACCGTCAGACATTTTTAATTCCTTCATCTATTTAAATCACCTCTTTTCTGCTCCAGGTTGAAAGAATATGTTGCTTTTGGTTTTAATAAATTTCCGTTAGCCAACTCTTGCAACTCAAGTTCCCTACGCTTGCAGTATTCCTTTAGATATATTCGTGCTTTGATGTTGTCTTTGGTTTTGCCTTTGATATCCATTATAGTGTTAAAAATATTATCAAATATATTTTTTTCAATGTGCATCACATCCAGATTATGTCTGATCAAATTAGTCTTCCAATATGGTAAATTCTAAAATATGCTTTGTTTTAACCAATTATGTGTAACCCCATATCCTTCAACTGTGCATGAACCATGCTCAATTACATTTGGAATAAAAGATACAACTTCCTATATTTCCTCTCTGGTGCGGGCACCAGACTCAGAAGAAGACTTCAGAGCTCCATTTGGATCTCTGATTGACATTGCCCGAGAAATTAGGGTTTGTAATAAAGGTTGACCTGGTCAACCAGTTTATTTATTTTATTCATTTCTTGAGTCACCATTTAAATTTTGTTGAGTCATGTTGACTCGGTGCAAGTCCCAATGTGGTTTCAATTTGGTCCAAAATGGTGCCACATTTCTCTTCCAATCAACTCAAGGTTCAAGCAAGTGGAGGCCACACTCCAAGCCACACTCCAAGCCACACGCCCAGCCACACTCCGAGCACACGCCAGAGTCCAGGAGGTGCCATAGAGGCATCCCAGTGTCATGGTCCCCACATCCAAAGAAGAAAAAATCAAATTGGAGGCTAAATTAAAGGAGGCGCCCACACCTGCCTAATTTACCTAAGCAAAGAAGGAAGAAAACTTCTCTTGGAGAAGAAATCAAAGAAGGACATCCAACCTACTCCTAATTGAAGTTCAAATAAAAATCAAAGAGCTTAACTTGGAGTGGAAGAAAAGAAGAAATACCATAAGAAGAAGAGGACTCCAAATCCAAATCCAACTCCAAAGGAGGTGCCATAAAAGTTCCAAAACAATTCCTTTATGGCCGTCCCAATTTTTTTTGGACTCTTGGTCGGCCAAGGGAGAGGATTTTCTACCTAATCTAGGGGTTGGAAGAGTTTAGTCCCACATGGGAATTTGTACAAGCTAGGAGAAAATTTTAGGTCTATATAATAGACCCCTCTTTGTAACTTTAAGAAATCAATGAAGAAAAAATTATTTTTGCTATTCTCTTGTGTTGAGCAACCTAGGTTTCTCTTCTTCCGCACTATTCTAAGTGTTGAGCTCCGTGAGGGGGTAATCCGGGTTCCATTGGAGCCTTGAGGAGGTGAGAGATCTCCATCTTTATCCAAAACCCTAGGTTAGCCACTTGAAATCCCAAAACCCTAGCCACCTTTCATTATTTTCCATCCACCAAACCCTAGATCCATCCATCTCCCACGGCCTCTCTCTCTCTACAAGTCCAGGCCGTCCACCTTCATCCAGATCCAGTCCGGCTACTTCAGATCCAGAGCAAGTTCCAAGGAAAATCACATCAGCATCCAGGAGAATCCAGTTTTCAGCAATTTCGATCTTCAAGTTCATCAACCTGGTAAATCTTTTCCTTGACTCTCTGATTCCATCAATTGTTTTTCTTCTCTTCCAGATCTTGAGTTCAGGAGAAGCCAACCCACCAAAGGACCAGTATTGGAGGATCCATTACGAAGATATCCGACTCCGAGGATCCAACAATCTGCTCGGGAGAGTTCTTCCACCAAAATCTGTGAAGATCATTGTCTGGTTAGATAAACCTTCCCTTCTCTTTATTTCTGTTTTGTTGAAAGCTCGGAGTGAAACCCTAGGTCTGGGAGTTTCTCAACCCCCAGCGATCCGTTGCTTCTAAACTACTCTGATAATTTAGTTTCCTTAAAATTGTGCTTTCAGTTATCATATTAGTATCTTTCAATATTAGGTTAACTTTTCTTTGATTTGAAGCCAACTTCTACAAACATATAAAAACAACAAAAAAATTAGTTAATCTTAATTTACTTCCGCATCGCGTCCCTTTATTTGTTCTGCATCACTCTCCAGTCAACCTTCGTGGAGGTTGATCTTTTTCAATCCGGTTTTTGTAAAATGCATCCTTATTTCTTCTTAGTACATGATCAATAGGCAGAAACTATCGATGGCAATCAAACCAAGAATTTTTCCAACCATGTTTCAAAGTGAATGCCTTTGATCGGTCCATACAATACGGACACGCCAATTTCCAAGCTATACTCCATCCGGACAGCATTCCATATGCAGGAAAGTCATTGATGGTCCATATCAATGCAGCCCTCATCATAAAATTTTGCTTTCTTGCAATATCATATGTTATGACACCCTCCTCCCACAAATATTTCAACTCATCTATCAAAGGCTGTATATACAAAACTATCCTGCTCTTTGGATTATGTAGACCTGGAATAATTATTGTCAAGAACATATAAGGAATAGTCATGCACAATTCATGTGGTAGATTATAGGGAGTAACAATTACTGGCCAGCAAGAATATGGGGCTGATGACTGACTGTAAGGAATAAAACCATCAGTACATAGCCCTAGCCTGACATTGCATGGTTCAACTGCAAAATCAGGATAGCATCGATCAAAATGTTTCCAG
The DNA here is from genome assembly GCA_021397845.1 of Areca catechu. Lineage (NCBI taxonomy): Eukaryota > Viridiplantae > Streptophyta > Magnoliopsida > Arecales > Arecaceae > Areca > Areca catechu. Next base: position 88,689,133 of record CM038048.1, on the reverse strand, counting down.
GCTTCTCCATCTGATGGATGACACAATATCCCTGGCTCACGCCTGTTCTCATAATGCCATGTCATATGTGGTGCAGAACTCATTGAAGCATACAATCTTTTTAATCTAGGAATTAGAGATAAATAATGCATTCTCTTCATCGGCACCTCTTTATGTTTACTGTCTGCACGAGACCGAGGTTTATATCTACCAGCCCCACAAATTTGCATTGCTTATCTTCAGATTGTTCACCATAATAGAGCATGCAATCATTAATACAACAATCAATCTTCTCAGCAGTAAGCCCAAGTTTGGACACCAGTTTTTTTGTCCTATAAAAATCCTGAGGTATGGTGTTATCGGCTGAAAGTGTCTCTTTCATAAGACCCGCTATTTGATCAAAAGATCGTTATGAAATATTACCTTCAAATTTGATGCTAGGGCAATGGCTTCGAAGGCGGTGGGATGGCTGGAAGGGAGAAGGGGCAAGATCTAGGGCACCCGAACGAGATAGCTTTAGGTTAAATATACTAAACCTAACACAGGTTTGGCATGGGCCGGAGGCTGCATTGGAGGGGAAGATGTCGACCGTCAGGGGGACGCCGGAGGGGAAAGGTAGCTAGGGCAACGGCTTCGAAGGCGGTGGGACAGCTGGAAGGGAGAAGGGGCAAGATCTAGGGCACCTAAACGAGATAGCATTAAGTTAAATATACTAAACCGTACACATGTCTGACATGGGCCGTGGGCTGCGATTTTGGCCCAAGCCACGGGGTGGGCCAAAAATATTTAATATTTAATATTTAAATATTTAAATTAAATATTTAATATTTATATATTTATCCGATAATATATTATAAATAATATATTTGAAAAATATTTGGGTCCTATATCTGGGTTCGGGTCGGGTCGGGTTGGATCGGGTCATATATCTAAAGATCCAAAAATAATCCAAAATATTTATGGATCGGGTTGGATCGGGTCGAGTCTAATTGGGTCGGGTCAGGTCAGGTCACGAATCGACCCGACTCATTTCCAGCCCTATGTACAAGCAGGTAATGGAAGTAATCAATGGATGAGGAGGATACGGTGCCATCAGGGAGAGCTGTCGATCCAGGTCCTGACTCAAGGACGAGGAGGATACGGTCACGAACATTGATGACGGCGAAGGATCAAGAGCAGGAGATGGAGAGAGGAGCAGGAGCGGATGTCCATGGGAGGACTTGCAGCCCTACCACCCCACCAAGGGAAGAGGACATGGATTTGAGAAGGAGAACTCACCTGATCATTGAAGAAGGAGAACTCACCTGATCGAAGAGTTTCCGGATTTAGGATTTTCTTCATAGGGTTTCATCGCCGCCTCGCCAGAGTTCTTCTCATCGAGCACCGACCTCGAGAAAGGTGCCAAGGCGATGAAGTTTAATCGGAGAGATCTATCGATGGGAGGACCAAAAGAGGGAGGGATATCGAAGGAGATGTGGATCGATGGAGCTGGAGGCGAAGCGGGATAACCGGGAATTAAATTCATAATTAATAAAAAAAATAATATATATTTTAAAATTAAATTCGTAACAGATAATTTTAAAAAAATTAAAAAATATGAAAAAAAAATAAAAATTCGATTGCAAAATCGATTGCAAAAAAATAAATTTCTGAATTTTTTTATTAAAAAAAAATCTGTTGCAAAATAGGTTGTAAAAAAATAAATTTTTGAAAAAAAATTAAAAAAAGATCGGTTGCAAAAAAAATAAATTTTAAAAATTTTAAAAAATAAAAAATCGGTTGCAAAATCGGTTGCAAAAAAATTATGAAAAAAAAATTAAAAAAACTGGTTGCAAAATCGGTTGCAAAAAAATTAATTTTTGAAATTTAAAAAAAAAATCAATTACAAAATTGGTTTCAAAAAAATAAATTTCTGAAAAAAAGTTTAAGAAAAATCGGTTTGGTTGAAAAAAAATAAATTTTTGAAATTTTAAAAAATAAAAAATTGGTTGCAAAATCGATTGCAAAAAAATTATGAAAAAAAAATTTAAAAAAAAATCAGTTACAAAATCAATTGCAAAAAATTTAATTTTTGAAATTTAAAAAAAAAAAATTGGTTGCAAAATTGATTGCAAAAAAAAAAATAAAAAAATCAGTTGCAAAATCGATTGCAAAAAAAATTAATTTCTAAATTTTTTTTAAAAAAAAAATCGATTGCAAAATCGGTTGCAAAAAAATAAATTTCTGAAAAAAAATAAAAAATTTCGGTTGCAAAATCGTTTGCAAAAAAATAAATTTTTGAAATTTTAAAAAATAAAAAATCGATTGCAAAAAAAAAAAATTGAAAAAAATTTAAAAAAATCGGTTGCAAAAAAATTAATTTCTGAAATTTTAAAAATAAAATCGATAGCAAAAAAATAAATTTCTAAAAAAAAATTTAAAAAAAAAATTGTTTGCAAAATCGGTTGCAAAAAAATTAATTTCTGAAATTTTAAAAAATAAAAAAAACGGTTGCGAAAAAAAATTGTGAAAAAAAAAATTAGAAAAATTGGTTGTAAAATCGGTTGCAAAAAAATTAATTTTTAAAATTTTAAAAAAAAATTTTGATTGCAAAATCGGTTGCAAAAACAAAAAATTATAAAAAAAAAATTAAAAAAAAATTCTATTACAAAATCGGTTGCTAAAACTCAATTTATAAAAGAAGGGAGATTTCACGAATGATCAATAGCATCTCCCATTCTTCAGCAACTCCTCTAAATCTTAACAAGTTAACAATGACTCTGGCAAATAATATAATTTGCAGAAATGCGATGGGTAAGAAGTACCAAGAAGGTGATTATCGGAAGGGTAAATTTCAGAGTCTTCTCCTCGAAGCAGAGGCATTATTAGGAAGTTTTTATATTGCAGACTTCTTCCCGTCAATAGGCTGGATGGACAAGCTAACTGGACTTGCAGGTAAGCTCGAGAAGAACTGTAGTATGCTTGATGCTTTCTATGAGCAAGTCATCAGGGAGCACCTTGTCCTTTAGAGGACGGGACCTGAACATGAAGACATAGTTGATGTACTGCTACGGTTACAAAAGGATGGAAGCCAACTAACAAAAGATCACATAAAAGCAGTGCTAATGGTACCTTTCTTACACCTTCATATTTCTTCATCAAAATTTGCATAATTAATTTGCTTTTGCTTCTTCGTTGCCACAAACTCTACTAAATTCACAGCTTCTGCTTAATTTTTGAACTGTAGTAGGCTTAGCTACTCGTGTCCTTTCTTAAGATTCTTGCGGAGTTCATTAAACTAAACTTTAAAGCGAATTTTGTTCTTTTCATTTGCATAGGATATCTTCATGGCTGGAACAGAAACAGCTTCGGCAACCTTAGTATGGGCCATGGCAGAGCTTGCAAGACACCCAAGACTGATGAAGAAAGCACAAGAAGAAATAAGAGCCTCTCTAGGAACTAAAGGAAAGGTGGAAGAAGGAGATCTTCACCAGCTTCAATACCTCAAGTCCGTGGTAAAAGAAACACTGAGGCTGCACTCTCCTGTCCCATTACTGCTTCCTCGTCAGTCCATAAGACACTCTAAGATTCATGGATATGATATCTTGCCAAACACAAGAGTGTATATCGATGCTTGGGCGATAGCAAAAGATCCTAAAATCATGGGATGACCCTGATGAGTTCATTCCTGATAGATTCATGGATAGCTCTATCGACTACAAAGGACATAATTTTCAGTTCATACCATTTGGTTCTGGGCGAAGAATCTGCCCTGCACTGAATTTGGGGACTTTGACAGTGGAGCTATCACTTGCGAGTATGTTATACCATTTCGACTGGGAACTGCCTGATGGGATGAGCAGAGAAGATATTGACATGAATTTAGTGCCAGGACTTGTGGTGCATAAGAGTTCACTTCACCTTGTAGCCATAAACCACATCATGAAATGGGCATAAATCATGCAAGTCATAGCGTCTAGTCATCGACTCTTGCAAGATTAGGTGAAAGAAGAGTTTGCAGGACCGACCATAAGTGAAAATTATGTGCATGATGTTTTATAATTTCTGAATATCGTGGCTAGAGCTATAATGCTCTAACCAAATAGAAAAAGTCTTTGCTTAGAATGTGCATGCGCTGAGCTTTCATCTATAAAATTTGAGAGGATTGATGTTGTTTGAAGTGATAAGTAGTACTCCAGATTGATTTGATGATAAACATTAGCATGCTTATATAGGGAAAGGCCAAGCATTATTCCATAACCCACTACCAAGGGCCATATGCCAACTACTATAATTTGATGATAGGATGGTACATAGCTTTTTGAAAGTCCACAATCATATTTCTTAAAGAACTAGGTGATCATTCGTGATCCTGTCCGACCCAACCTATTTTCATTCCCAGGAGCTCCCGTCCCCTTTTTTTTTTTTTTTTTTTTTTATTTGTTTTGGATGGGCTTGGTGTTGGCCCGGTCCTATTGAGAGGTTGGGCCTAACATTTCTTATGCAGGACAATACAATCTGTCAGGCCAAATGTTGCTCAAATTCCTACATAGGCTGCCATAAAATGTAAACTCAACAATATAACTATATATATCTGACATAAGAAAAAGAACCCAAATTTGTACAAAGTAAAATAGTGAAAAACCTAAGCAAACAAGGGACCCCCTCCCCCCGCTTGAGGACTCAAGTTGTAAACAACATTATAAGTATGGTTAAGGTTGTTCTTTTATAGGCTCATAGAAAGCAATGTGGCAGAGATCCTCTCCTTTTTGTCCATGCCACAACTAATCCTTGCAATAATTTGGCAGAACATTCTCCTATAATACCTTTTCCCCCTGAACCACTGGAAATGTAACCATATTTATGACTGGAAATAGCACTCTTTTTGGCCACTAGATGATCAATTATATTTTCATCACTTTCGCCTGCCTTTTTGACTTAAAATGCCACTAAATGGTTTAGAAGATGGTTTTAAATGATCTGAAGTTTCTTTGTGCTTCCTTCCATGGAACACCAGAATGACAAAATTTGAAGTTCTGTGACCAATTATATTTTCATCGCTTTGGCCTGCCTTTTTGACTTAAAATGCCACTAAATGGTTTAGAAGATGGTGTTAAATGATTTGAAGTTTATTTGTGCTTCCTTCCATGGAACACCAGAAAGACAACATTTGAAGTTTTGTGATCAATTATATTTTCATCACTTTGGCCTGCCTTTTTAATTTTAAATGTCACACCCCGAATCCAGCACCGGAATCGGCACGCGACCGGCCGCACAAACTCTAGGTTTTACCCTAGAGATCACGCAAGGCCTAGGTACACAAGAGTTCCTTACCTCAAAAAAACCCATTCATCACCAAGCCCAAATATCTGCACGACTCTGTGAAAGAAGAAAATATGGTTGTGAGCTCTACAGCCCAGTAAGGTCTCCAAATAAGATCATAATCATATAACGAAAAATGATAAACTTTTCGGTCATGCAATCCAAAAACCAATCACATATCAAAGCCTTTCATAACATTATATTTCCTTTATATGTTTTCATTAACTTTTCCTCTTCTTTAGGGTTCTGGACTAGCAACGGTCACACTCCAGCCTATGACTGGCACACTATTGTCACACTCCAGCCTGTGACTGGCAATCTCATAATCGACCATGTACAATTTGCCCATGGCCAGGCTCACGTACTAAGCCCGCTCTGGCTATGTAATTGACCATGTACAACCTGCCCATGGCCAGGCTCACGTACTAAGCCCGCTCTGGCTATGTAATTGACCATGTACAACCTGTCCATGGCCAGGCTCACGTACTAAGCCCGCTCTGGCTTTATAACCACAATCCCATGGCATGGCTAGTCCAAATACCGTTAACACTTTATCTTTACACATTATCTGTCAAATCATATTATGATGTGACACCATATCATGATGTCAATCAAGAAATCTCAAATCTTTCGATGATCGGTATCACGATCCAAACCATCAAAATATAACTTTTATCCGATAAACACGGTATTCGAAAATATAAAATAATAACAACCATAATCATATTGTTCTTCATAAAAACTCAACTACACCATGCAACAATAAATCATACATGCCAATGCTCATATACTCGGATCAAAATCATGCATGTAAAATAATATATAGACTGGTAATCACATCCAGAATCCTTATCTTTAACTGCTAATCCCAAAAATCCGGTATCAATCTATACCCGAAATTCGTCCAAATCCTTTATGCTCAAAAAACTGATCTCCTACAATAATAAATAAATTCATCAAATCCTAGTTTTCACAAATTTTGAGGAAGAAGATTCCTCCCTGATTTTCTCTTTCCTCATCTTCAAAATGAAAATCCCTTCCCTTTCCCCTTCTCTCTCTTCTCCTCTTTCTCTTTCTTCCTTCTTCTCTCCTCTTTTCCCTCCTCTTTCTCTCTCTTTTCCTCTTTTCTTGGCTCTCTGCAGGCTCTTCCCTGCTTCCTATTGACGTCCTGGTTAAAAAGAGGGGAAAACCAATCTAAAATCACCTCAAACGTAACCTGAGAAGTCCAAAACCATCAAAATATCTCCCCAGTCGTCAGATCTGAGATCGACGCCTCAAACCGCGTCCAAATCCGAATCCAAAAGCACCTAATCAAGCCTAAACTCCTTCGGATCAATTTCAGTCGTTCGATCGGACGATCGGACGGTCCAAATCGCTCAGAAACCCCATGGACCGCCGTGCACCGCGAGAAATGGACCGGGAAATACATGGGAAACGCCCACGCGATGGCCGGCTCGGGCTTGGCCGAGCCCACGCGCCCGCGCGTGTGGGCCTAGGCCGCGCAACGCGCGCCCGCCGTGATGGGCTGGGCCGCGCACCGCGCGCTCTCACCCGCGCAACGCTCGCCGCCACATGTCGCCCGTGCGCATGCTCTCCCTCGCGTCCGCGCACGCGCCCCCGCGCGCTCGTGCACTCCCATCTGCCCCCGCTGGCGTTGGGCTGGGCAGTCACTGGGCCGGTTCGGAAGGCGGGCCGGCAGGCCATCAAACTTTTTTTTTTTTTTTTTTTTCTGGGTGTTACATAAAATGCCACTAAATGGTTTAGAAGATGGTGTTAAACGATTTGAAGTTTCTTTGTGCTTCCTTCCATGGAACACCAGAATGACAACATTTGAAGTTCTGTGATCAATTATATTTTCATCACTTTGGCCTGCCTTTTTGACTTAAAATGCTACTAAATGGTTTAGAAGATGGTGTTAAATGATTTGAAGTTTCTTTGTGCTTCCTTCCATGGAACACCAGAATGACAACATATGAAATTCTGTGATCCATATGGGAATCATGTCATTAAGATGAACCACAGGGCACCAGTGTTAGAATTAAACTTAATGGCTAAAATGTTTATTGATTAATGAACTTTGTTCTTGGACATTGATATTGATGTTGAACAAACAAATTAGAATAGCAAGTAGTAACTAAATTACATATAGTTATTTTTACATGTTTTTATTTCCTGCTAAAAAGTGAGCTAGCATGGCATTTCTCAAACTTGGCTGGAAACAATTTTAAATTCAATTTTTTTTCTATCTTTTTCCTTTTTGAGCTGGAACATTAATTCTGATGCTTCATGAGTTTTGTGCTCTTGTTCAGTTTGCTTGCCACGTGAACCCTTATCAGCATGTATCCTGCTAAGTTTGAGGTGCTCAAGGATGACTTGCTCAAAAGATTATTTGTCTCTCAAGAATGGCGAACTAACATCATTCTGGCATGACAGATGGTACCAAGATCAACATATTAGCTATAGTATATATAAAATAAAATATTTAAAAATTAATTTTTGTGATATGTGTAATAGAATATTTGATGTCATAAATAATTTTTAAAAAATAAAATGAAACTGATTTAGAAGGTAATAAAATCATTATCCTAAAGGAGATTTAGTTTTTTTTCTTATACAAAGAATAATTAGACCTCTCACTCTCTTTCAAGGTACAATCTGGAAACCAATACTCTAACATTCATCGGTGACATGATCTCAAATAAACGCCGATCAATTCATCTTCAATCCAAATAATAATAAAAATATATAAAACTTGAGTGTGAGAGAGTATATTTGAGTAGAGAAAAAGAGAAAGAAATTAATTTTGGAAGCTTTTGGATGATCTTGAGAGGCTAGGAATTGAAGTCTATTTATAGGCTCAAATCTTCGAATAAAAATACCAAAAAGCCTCCCAAATTAGCTGTTGGAATGAATTAAAACATAATTAAATAAAAAAATGCAGTTTCGAATCATTAAAAGAAATTTTAACGAAAACGTATGAGCCGAACGATTGCTCGCACATAGGCTGCACATCATGGAAGGTCCACGGGAGTTTTTTGAAACTCCCGTCATATCAACAATCCCCACAAGTTTCAAAAAATTCATGAAAATATTTAAATTCAATAAATAATTTAAATAATAAAATATTTGGGTTTTTACTGTAATCAGTACAAATACCTTCTAGATTTAAACTTTTATTTAGTATAAGATATACACAGTATGAAAACGAACTGATAATAATGCGGGTAGTGCTATCTAGGCCATGCACTTATCTTGATTTTTATGTTGATTATTATGAATTCATCCTAGTTCTATAGCCACGGTCTTACGACTACTCTTATTAATGTAGATCTTCTAAGGGTACATGTAACAGAATCATACCTCCCTAAACTTACAGCCTTGAATCTATTAAAAACTTTACACAACCTCCATCATAATAAAGTACTACATCATAGGGATGAGATAGAGATAGACTCCAAATCGATACTTCCAAGCATCATCTCATAGTTATTTTTCTTTAAACCTTAACCATGGGGTTACCATCATGGTAGAGGTCTACTCTAGTAATTAATAGATGGGCTTAAGCCCCATTCTCCTTAATCTCTCAGGTACCGTAGCCATTATAAGGCCTTCGATTAAAAGATTAGCCAAGTTATTTTTAGATCTTATAAATTGAAATAGTATCACATCTTTCATTTTATTTCTTACAACTTTATATATGATCAGGATATAATTGTTTATCTTTTGTTCATTGTCTATTGATTTAATAGATCAATTAGAGCTCTATAATTATAATTTAATTAAATTTTTAAATTTTTATATTATTTATTAGTTTTTTTGGCCACTGTGCTTCAGTACATGCAGTGTCAAGAGTAATTAACTTAGATTCTAATGCACTTCTAGTAATTATTGTTTATTTACAAGAATCCCAAAATATTGCAGCTCCTCCTAACAAGAAGAGATATTTAGTTGTGGACTTAATATCTAAACTATCTGTTATTCAATTAGAATCACTATAACCTTCCAGTATTTCTGGATAGCCTGGGTATACTAGAGAGTAATCTAAGATTTCATTAAAATATTTGAAGATTTTTTTCTAGAGCTTTCCAATGTTCTATACTAGAATTACTAGTATACCTACTCAAGTTGCCTACAACATAAGCTATATCTAAACGTATTCTATTTAAAGTATATAATAAGGATCCTATCATATGGAGATATTTTAATTATTTAACAAGCTCTTTTATATTTTTAATTAAGTAAGAACTATGATTATATAAGGTAAAATAAGATTTAGATCAAAATATTCAACTTTTTAAGCATTTTTTGTATCGAATGTGCTAGACTTATTATTCTTCCATTATCTACTATTTTAAACATTTTTTCTTAAAATTATATCAGCTTCTTCTAAGTTTTTCATATCAAAATTATTTGATAGATAGCTTTTAATTTTTTGAATTACTTTCATTGATATTCTAAATAATAAAATATTATCTATATATGTTGCCGCTCTCGTCGCCATGCCCGTGCCGCGGATCAGCCGATCCTTCCTGACCGCCTGGCGAGGGAGCCTCTCTTCCCGCGGGGAACCTGCAAAAAAGGGATTAGAAGACCCTGGCCGGGGATCCCGGCGAGGGAGCTCCGACGGTCAAGTCAGTAGACGACGAGAAGGAACAGACTCTCCCACCCGGGCCCTCGAGAGGGTCCCAGATTTAGAGAGTTAATTGGTGAAGGAAGCACTCTGGGGACCAGAATCTCGGCTGGGCCTGCTTGCCGAACTCACGCCCAGTGTTCCCCTCTCGGGATCTCTGGTTTCTTTCTCGACGCCAGGCCTTGTGCCGGTGCTCCTCCCTTGTCCCCAGGCTAATTGGCTTACCTTGCAGTCCCCAGATTCTTCCCTCTTTATCTCCTTCCATCGTGCGCTTGTCCTTTTCCTCCTCGGAAACTCCCCTCCCCTGTTTTCCTTCCTTTTCCCTTTATGGTGAAGGAGGCCAGGCGGCTTTCCGACCTCGTCCGCCGGGCCCAGCAGGGAAAAGGCAAAGACAGGAGAGAAAAAGAGGGAGGGCGGCGCTGGCAGAGCGGCCGGTCGTCAGGCCTCGGGCTCTGTGAGAGCGCTCCCTTCCCCGAGCGTGGGCGCCATCCGTTTATGGGGCCTGTTCTGTCAGGATCGGGTCTCTCGGCTGCGGGACCTGCCGGGCCGATGCAAGTGACGTTCCGCGTGCCGCCGCCCTCCAAGGATAATATATATATTTATCATATTTATTTATTTTAAAATTATTTTTTAAGATAATTTTATCAACTTAATATGCCATTATCTAGGAGCTTATTTTAAACCATTAAGTGATTTAATTAATCTACATACCTTATATTCTTATCATTTTATTTCAAATCCTTGGAGTTTGTTTATATAATTTTTTTCTTCTAATTCTTCATTTAAAAATACAGTTTTTATATCTATTTGATGGATTATTAATTAATGAATTAAGGCTAAAGCTACTAAAGTTTTTAGGATTGTTATCCTAGCTATAGGAGCATAGGTATCAAAATAATCAATCTCTTTCTTTTGACTAAACCTTTGCTATTAACCTAGCTTTATATATTTTATTATTCTATCTAGCCTAAATCTTCTTTTAAAATTCATTTTATTCTTATAAGATTGTTTCCTGGAGGTCAATCAGTCAAAATCTAATTTTTATTAAAATGATCATCAAAGTGATCAAACATATAATTTATTAAGATTTTTATTTAATTTATTATCTTTAAACTCTACGAGCTTTGATTAATTTATTTGTTTTGTCTTTAAAAATTAATTTTATATACTATAGTATAGGTTTGTAGAGATCTCCAATTGATTTTGCACAACATGAAATTATAAAAAAGATGTTACGGTTAATCAATTACAAATATAATTTATATATAAATATAAATATATAAAGTGTTGGAAAACTTTTAATCTTTTATACCTGGATCATGCTTTTATGTGCATGCAAAACCATAATTACAGAAGACATACCTTGAACTATTGTACCGGTCTGTAGATTACGCAGTCCTTGAGATGCCCCTCGTGCAGTCTTGAGATGTCCCTTTTCTTTGCAAGACGACTAGTCTTCTCTCTCCTCACTCTCTTCTCCTTATGTAGACGATTGATGGAAAATCGTATATCACTATTATGAGATTTGAAAAAAAGGGACCAGGTAGCCTTTTATTTATAACTGCATGAGTCTCTTCCATCAGAAAACTAATGAAAGATTAAAATTTTAGTTAGAGTTTTACTCTAGTCCTGGTTATTCAATTTTATTGAGAATAGTTTTTTTAATCAATTGGACTCTAACCCAGTACATTTGATCGAGTCAAAAGTTGATCATGATAAGATGATAATTAGGCCACCTATTAGATTTTAAATCTAACATTCTTCTACTTTGCCTATATTATTACTCAAAACAACTTTTGATTCTATCAAAAATATTTTACTTTAAAAATAAATAAAATATTTAATTTTTTAAAATCAAAAATAATAGTATTGAATCAAATTTTGAAATTGACCCAACGAGTGCACTCATATTTTAAAAAATTATCCAATTGTCTATTTCTCAACAAATCCTTTATACTTTGATTAAGTAGAAAATCATTGATGCAGATCATGGCAGTTATACATCTCTATTGACATACTCCTTTTCATGTATCATGACATCAATAATTTTCACTTAACCTGGTCTTATATACTGGAATACATAGGCTATCAAAAACTATAATGCCTATCATAATAGTCCCACTGTAATGTCATATAAATGACCCTTCTATTTACTTTAATTTTGATAAAAGTCAATTATAATGTATACAAACAATAATTGAACAGAAGTGATGGTAGTCAATAAACTATTAAGAGATCTCAAATAAGTGTCTATTACAAATTAAATATCCCAATGACAAATATCCATAAGTTTTACATGCTCTTTAAAAAATTTGGATATTAATCTTTTAGTCAATGGATCAGCCAATATATAAGCAATACTAATAAAATCAATAGACACTTGATGATGACTAATTCTCTCATTTACTGCAAGATATTTAACATCAATATGCTTATTTGCATTGGTAATATTGCCACTATTGGAGAACGAAACTGCAGTAGAATTGTCATAATAAATTGTCAATGGCTTGGAAATAGAATCCATAACTTATAGTCCAGAGATGAACAACAATACAATCTGCATCTGAATAACTGATCACCTCCAACTGATCAATTATTCGATAAGTGAGCATGTAGTCCTTAGTCCCCTGAAAATATCACATCACTTTCTTGCCAGCCTTCTAGTGATCCATACCTAGGTCACTTTGATATCTACCAAACATTCCCGGAGCAAAACTAATATCAGGATGAGTATATGCTTGAGCATACATCAGACTACCCACTACAAATATATAGGATATATATTTTATCTGATTTCTCTCAATCTCCTTCCTAGGACACTGAAATTTACTGAATTTATCATCTTTAAAAATGGTACTTCACCTGATGAGTAGCTTAACATTCCAAACCTTTCTAGGATCCTAGTAATATAATTTTTTTGGGATAAACTAAGTAACCTCTTATTTCTATTACGATGAATTTCTATACTAAGAATATAAGAAGCATCTTTCATATCAAAATATTCATAAAGAAACCTTTTAGTTTCATACAAGAGATCCAAATCACTGTTGGCTAGTAAAATATCATCCACATATAGAACCAAAAATATAAACTTACTCCCACTCACCTTCAGATATATACATTATCAGTAATATCTTTTTTAAATCCGAAAGATGCAATGACATCATTAAACTTTAAGTACTATTGCTTGGAAGCTTGTTTAAGATCATAAATGGATTTCTTTAATTTACATACCGCCTTTTATTTTCTTATATTGAAAACCCTTCTAGCTATTCCATATACACTTCTTCTTATAAATCTCCATTCAAGAATGCAGTCTTGGCATCCATTTGATGTAGCTCTAAATCAAAACAAACTACTAATGTTATAATAATTTTGAATGAATCCTTTCTAGAAATATGAGAAAATGTTTCAAAATAATCAATACCTTTCTTTTGAGTGAGTTTCTTTGCTACAAGCATAGCTTTATACCTTTCGATATTACCTTTAGAGTCTCGTTTGGTTTTTAAAATCCACTTACAACCAATGGGCTTAAACTTTTCAGGTAATTCGATAAGTTCCCAGACTTGACTTTTATTTATGGATTCCATCTCATCTTTTATGGCATTTAACTAAAGTTCAGAATCATCACTATTCATGGTATCTTTAAATGAAACTGGATCATCCTTAATTCCAATATCATAATCACATTCTTGTAAGTAAACAATATAATCATCTAGAATAGTTGATCTCTTAATTCTAGCAGATCTCTGTAATACTCCAGGTTCAGTGTTATTGTGATTCTTTTTAATCAGGTCAGGTTCATTGATAGTTTGTTCGAGAAGTGGTATATCAGCCTCTTATTGATATTCCACAGCCTCAAAACATCTCTAGGCGTTGCTATAATAGGAAAAGATTCTCTTATTTCTTCTAACACTATATCGCGTGATTCACCACTCTCATTATTATCACCATCTTCAATGAACCTAGCTATTCTAGTTTCAATAATTCTGGTGGTGTGTGATGGACAATAAAACTTAAAACCTTTTGACCTTTATGGATATCCAATAAAATAACAACTTATAGTTCTGTGATCCAATTTTTTTTCTTGTGCATTATATAATTGAGCCTCTACAGGATAACCCTAAAATATATATGTGCTAAATGTGATTTCCTACCCGTTTATAACTCAAAAGGAGTTTTAAGAACGGCCTTACTAGGAATACGATTTAAGATATACATAACAGTTTTCAAGACTTCTCCTCACAAATATAAAGGTAATAATGAATTACTAATCATATTCTTACCATGTCCATCAAAGTACGATTACGCCTTTCAGCCACACCATTTTGTTGAAAATTTTTTGGTATAGTATACTGTACTACAATACCACACTGTTCTAGTAATTTGGCAAAAGGTACAGGATTACGGTCAGATTCATCATATCTGCCATAGTATTCACCACTCCTATCAAATCTCACAATCTTAATTTTTTTATCAAGTTGATTTTCTACTTTAACTTTGTATACCTTAAAAGCTTCCAAAACTTCATGCTTTTCATGTAATAGAAAAACAGAACCATAACGTGAGAAATCATCAATAAGCATGATGAAATACCTTTGCCCTCCAAAACAAGGTGCAAAATAATCATAAATATCGGTATGTATCAATTTTAAGAATCTTTGACTTCTAGTGGTATGCTTTTTATTACTTTTAATTTATTTTCTTTTAATACAATCGATACACATACTAAAATTACTAAAATCTAGATTTAATAAAATAACTTCCTTAACTAATCTAGTTATCCTTTCGTTTGATATGTGACCTAATTGCCTATACCACAACATCGAAAAAACTCTCATTTACAATACTGCATTTCATTTCGATATTGATATTTAAACAAGTAGAGACTGTGTAAAAGAAAAATCCAAATTTATGTTATATAAACCATTGCACAATATTCCAATACCAACTAAAATAGAATTTTCATTTATTTAAAACTTAAATTTACAAAAATAAATGAAAAACCTTCTAAATCAAGTTTTGCTAATGACACTAAATTTCGAGATACTAAAGGAACATAAAAAATATCAAGTAGATCTAATTAGAAATCGGTATCTGTAATAAATCCGTAAGTCCCAATTGAAATAACCTTGGACTTCATCCGGTTTCCCATAAAGATCTACCACTCTCTATCATTTGGTTTCCAGCTTGAAAGGAATCCCTGCAATAAATTAGAAACATGAGTTGTAGCATCCGAATCAATCCACCAAATATTAGAAGGAACATCAATGAAATTGGTTTCATAACAAACAAGTGATAAGAGAATACCCTTCTTTTCAAACCATTTTCTTTTTTTTTTCACAATCCTTCTTGACATGTCCCTCCTTGTTACAGAAAAAATATTTCACTTTATTTGAACCTTTTTTTGGTGAATTGTTATGCCCTTTATTTTCTTTCTTTGCCTTCTTTCTTTTAGATCGCTTCTTAGAAATCATGTGAATAACTGGAATCCCTTCCTATGTCAGTCTCTCTTCCTCTTGCACACATTGTGATATAAGTTCATTCATCAACCAGGATTCTTAATATATGTTATAGTAGATTTTAAATTGAATAAACTGTGATGGAAGAGAGTTGAGAACAAACTGGACAAGGAAGTTTTCAGATGCTGTCATTCCTAGGTCATTTAATTTTCCAGATATATTATGCATTTCTATAATATATTTTCATACTCCAGAAATTCTATCATAATTTATAGAGGTTAACTTGTTCATCAGGGTACCAGCCAAGGCTTTATTTGATTTGGTGAATTGTTGCTTTATAAAGAAAAGGTACCCAAAAGCCAATTTATTATCAGGAATAGATCCCCTTATATCTCTTGCTATAGAGCTCTTAATTATCATGAGAGACAATCTATTGGAATGCTCCCACTTTTCATATAATTCCTTTTAATCAGGAAAACTAGTGGAAGTTAGAGGATCAGGCTGAGATTTATATAGAATCAAATCTAAGTCTAGGCATCCTAGAACAATAAGAAGCTGTTTGTGCCAATCAGAGTAATTTAATCCATTCAGGGTGGAAATATTCGTTAGATGCAATGAGAGTGAAGCAGAGATCACAGCTATAAATAAAGAAATATCCATACAATTACTTTCAAGATACAGATTCCAAAATAATAATTCTGCTAATAATACTTACTATATAATCATAAAATATCTTTGGGCAAGAATTATAGCATACAATAAGTGCTGTAACTAATTCAATCATAAATTTAACCATAATAATGCCAAGATATACATTACATAAATCACAAATAATAATAATATGAAATATGTAAGCAACAACAGTAATTATGGCATAAATATATAATTTATATTTAAATTATAATCCTTTATATTAGTTATACTTTCAGTGGTTTATCCAATTATGATTATAAAAATCCAAGATTATTCCCATCTT
The DNA here is from genome assembly GCA_021397845.1 of Areca catechu. NCBI lineage: Eukaryota > Viridiplantae > Streptophyta > Magnoliopsida > Arecales > Arecaceae > Areca > Areca catechu. The sequence goes on along the minus strand of CM038048.1, from coordinate 88,672,785 downwards.
TGGGTGTAGAACTTCCGATTTTTATGTAATTCAAGTTGGTCAACTTATAACTATCAAATTTGTATCTTATTACAGTCACCTTTGGGTCAACTATAATAGACACACCTTTATATAATTCCAAAATATAATGGGAGAGAAAATCATTAGCTTTCAAGAATTCATGTATCCAAAATCCATAAATGCTTCAGGCCCTTTGGAGCCGCGAAAACATCTTGAATAATGTAATAGTGAGTAAAATTACTAATAGATAATTTTAAAAATATTTAAGTTTTTAATCCTTTATAAAGAACTTGATCAAAATGTTCTTCAAATCATTACGAGTCTAATAGCTCAAAAATCTTTTAAATCGGATATAAATCGAGCATGTTATAGCGATTTTAATAAAATTCAATAAAAAAAAATTAAACTATAAATAATAGAGGACCAAGCTGTAAATGGCAAACAATACAGGGGCTTTCTATAAAACAAAATTAAAAAATTGACAAGAACTTAAATATAAATTTTAATTTAAACTTATATATAATTTTATTTTATAGGGACTAAATTATAAAAATCTCCATAATCCAAATCGCTGATTCGGTTCGGTCATATCTCTGACCCGTTAACCCAGAAGCCGAAAGCCCGTTTTAAACCTTTCTTATCCCCTTTTTCTCTCCCATTTCTTCTCCTTCCACCGAGCTTCCAAAAACCTCCATTAATAGCGTCTTGGAGCTCGGGATATCACCCAAACAAGGACCACCGGCCGAACAAAGATCCGGCAATCTTCTCACGGCCGCCGGCGACAGGGTCGCCGGCCTCACGGTGATCAAGATCACCGGGAAAGAGAGCTTAAAAAACCTTGGATTCTCTCTTCCCAAATTCCACCGCCGGCCGAGACCAGCCATCGACGGCCATTTCCCGGCCGCTAGCGACCATCTCGTCGGCTTCACGGTGGTCAAAACTACCGCCAGGGCTGCCCCACCGGTGGCCTCCATTTGGAGCTTCGGTGGCAACATCAACGGAGCCCTCGGCCTCCCTTCCCGCTCACCGACGATAAGGCGTGGGTGTGGGGCTGGAACAAGGAAGGCCAGCTCGGGAGGGGTGCTGCTGTTCCAAAGGTTTCTTGGAGTTTAAAAGATTTGTCCAGCACTGATATTGGTCCCAATTTTTTTTTAATATATATTTTATTTATTTATTTATTTAAATTATCATTAAATAAATAATAAAATATAATATATTTTTTTTTTTTCCGTTGTTTGCTGCTCGCTTCTCGGTGATCTGCCGATCGACGGAATACTTACATGATCCAGAATATGATAGAGTCTGGCACCTCCCAACGGTTTCCGGGTTTTCCTGGAATCGGGCACTTACCGTCGGTTTTCAATTTTTTGGTTCTAAAAGGTAGGAAAAGAATTCTGAACAAAATTTATCTTAAATTCTTACATGAAGATAAAGCATGAACCAGTGCCATATGTTGGAAACTTTAATCCTTTATGCCTGGATCGTACTTTTATGTGCATGCAAAACCAAAATTGTGGGGACATACCTTGAACCATTGTACCTATATGTAGATTATGCAGTGCTTGAGATGTTCCTCATGCAGTCTTGAGATGTCCCTTTGTTCGTGGGGGACATACTTGAACCATTGTACCTATATGTAGATTATGCAGTGCTTGAGATATTCCTCGCGCAGTCTTGAGATGTCCCTTTGTTCTTATCCGCGAGGTGACTGATCTTCTCTCTCCTCACTCTCTTCTCCTTATATGGGCGATCGATGGGAAATCGTACACCACTGTTATGAGAGTTGGAGAAAAGGGACCAAGTAGCCTCTTATTTATAGCTGCATGTGTCTCTCTCATCAGAAGACTAATAAAAGACTAAAATTTCAGTTAAAGTTTTACTCCGGTCCTGATTATTCAATTTTATTGAGAATAGTTTTCTTTAACCAATTGGACTCTGATCCAGTATATATGATCGAGTCAAAAGTTGACCATGATAAAATGATAATTAGAGCACCTATTAGATTTTAAATCCAACATAAAGTATATAAATTATAATTTAATATAAATAATTATTTTAATATAAAATTATATGCACATACTATATAAATATCTATCAAGTCTTTTTAGATGGTTAGTTATAATATATTGTTGCCGATCTTACCATGGTGGTTGTAGCTCGTGAGCTGGCGCCGTTCTCGGACTCTGTCACCTCGAGATCTCCAAGCTTTCGGACTTGTAAAACAAAGTCAGAGACCCGGGCCGGGGATTCCGGCGGGGGCACTCCGACGGTCAAGTAAGAAAGCGGTAAGATGGAACAGAACCTCTAAGGCGGGTTCCCGAGGAATTCCCGTGCTTAGAAGAGATGTAAATGAAAGAAGTTGTCACGCCCCGAATCCAATACCGGAAACGGCTACGTGACCGGCCGCACAAACCCTAGGTTTTACCCTAGAGATTATGCAAGGCCTAGGCACACAACAATTCAAATGTATCCAAAGTAAATGAATATTGTATAAACAAATCATTAACAATGTATAGTTTATAATTAACTCGAGATCATAAAATGGTCCACTGACTCAAAAGTCAGTAACCGGACAAACTAACTATATATCTCAACAAACATGATGCTCCGTCTCACGCCCAGCCCAGATCCTCCTTAAGTTTCCTGAGTCTCTGAAAGAAAACAGATGGTAGGGAGTGAGTACATAGCCCAGTAAGGGTTCCAAAATAATCACCAATAATAATTACATGTAAATGAAAGCAGTAAACATTACCATGACGAAATCAACAATTCCGATTTCATGTTTAACAAAACTTTGGAAACTTATTTTTTTCTTCATATAGAATTTCCAATTATTTAATCATTATCTTTAGGGTTCTGGACTAACCACGGTCACACTCCAGCCTGTGACTGGCACACTATTATCACACTCCAGCCTGTGACGGGCACACTGTTGTCACACTTCAGCCTGTGACGGGCACACTGTTGTCACACTCCAGCCTGTGACGGGCACACAAATTGTCACACTCCAGCCTGTGACGGGCACACTGAGAAACCACGGTACCGCCGTGGCATGGCTAGTCCAAACACCAGTTCTCTTAACACTTTATCATTTCTCTTCACATAATCGAATCATGTCACTTTCCAGCGATCGCTATCACGATCAATACATTTCAAGATCACATGGCAAATACAACAATACTAACAACAAACTTGATCCGTAACCCGGAAATCAAATCATGCTACCCGAAAATCACTATGCATGAAAATATTTAATTATGCTCGAAACAAATCAGATCATGTAAAATATATTAATAAATACGGTGATTAGGTTAGAATTCCTTACAAATCCGCTATTCACGCTTGTACTAATCCGAACCCAAAATCGGTGCAACGTCTTCCCGCTCAGAAGACTGATTCTCTACACAGATAAATACATTTATATTAAAATTAAATTCTCAATTTTTCACGAATCTTGAAAACAAATCGCTGATTTTCTCTCTCTCTTCTCTCCCTTCCTTCTCTCTCCTTTCTCTCTCTCTCCTCTCTCATCCTTCTCTCTCCTCTCTCTCTCCTCTTCTCTCTCATCCTTCTCTCTCTCTTTCTCTCTCTCCTTCTCTCTCCTCTTTCTCTCTCCTCTTTATCATATATTATATATATATCATATATTATATATATAGATATATATAATATATATGTTACATATATATAATATTATTTAATTATTATTTTTTCCTTCTTGGCCGTACCGAACCTTTTTTTTTTTTTCCTCTTTTCTTTTCTTTCTTTCTTTTCTTTTCTTTCTTTTTTTTTTTTTTTTCTTCTCTTTCTTTCTTCTCTTCTCCCGAACACCCCTCGTTTTTTTTTTTTTTTTTTTTTTTCTTCTTCCTCTTCTTTTCTTCTCCCGAACCACCCCTGCTCCCCTCTTATCCAACCAACCCCCCTCTCCCCCGGTTGCCGACGCCGGCACGCGACGTTCACCGGAAGGAGGGCTCGGCGGCGCGGCCATCGTCGACGAAGGCCCAAACAATCCGGAAATCCAAAACAACCCATAAGATTTTCCTAAAAATTGAAATCTTACCAGTGCAGGAAGGAATTCCCGTCGCCGTCGGGAGAAGAAGAACAGTGGCTTTGAAGGTTCGATTGGGTGACAACGAAGGGGATTTAAAGAGCTCTCGACAGCTTCCTTGCCGTTGGGGAGCCACCACCGTCGGATCGGAGTCCCAAACCATTCCGGACTCGTCGTCGTCTTCTCCTCCCTTCCACGACTCCTTCCCCGACTTCTCCGGCGAAAACTCCGGTCGGAAGAACCCCGTTCAACACGCCTCTTCTTCCCCTGTTCCGGCCTTCACCCAAATTTTTTTTTTCAGTCTCGGTTGAAGTCGGCTGGGTCTGCCGACTTCAGCCCAGGCCCAGCGTTTACATTCTCCCCCCGTTAAAAAAATTCGTCCTCGAAATTTACATACCTGGTATTTCGAAAAGCTGTGGATATTTTGTTCGCATCTCTGCTTCTAGTTCCCATGTAGCTTCTCTTTCACTGTGATTGCTCCATTGCACCTTCATATAGGGTATGGTTCGGTGTCTCAATTCTTGTTCCTTACAGTCGACAATTCGTAAAGGCACCTCCTCATAGGTCAAATCCTCCTGAAGTTGCAATGGCTCATAATCTATTGCATGTTTAGGATCAGGAATGTATTTTGTAACATAGATACGTGAAAACATTGTGCACTCCAGATATAACTGGTGGCAGAGCTAATCGGTAGGCCACCTCACCAACCCTATCCAAAATCTCAAATGGTCCCACAAATCTCGGGCCTCAACTTTCCTCGTACACCAAATCTCATCACACCCTTTGAGGGAGACACTTTCAAAAAGACATAATCACCAACATGAATTCCAGCTCTCTTCGTCTCTTATCAGCATAACTTTTCTGTCAGCTCTGAGCAGTACGCAAAGTTTCTGATCATTTGTACCTTTTCCACTGTTTGTTGCACTATTTCTGGACCCAACAATTTTCTTTCTCCCACATCATCCAGCAGATAGGAGATCTACACTTCCTACCATATAAGGCCTCAAAGGCGCCATTTGAATGCTAGCTTGAAAACTGTTATTGTAGGCAAATTCTATCAACGATAGATGACAGTCCCAAGCACCACCCAAGTCCATAACACAAGCTCTCAACATGTCTTCCAGAATCTGGATGGTTCGCTCAGACTGTCCATCAGTTTGGGGATGAAAAGCTGTACTAAAATTTAATTTGGTCCCAATGCTTTATGAAAACTCTTCCAAAATTGTGAAACAAACCTACTGTCTCGATCTGATACTATAGAAAATGGAATCCCATGTAGTCTCACAATTTGTTCTATATACAAATTTGCTAATTTTTCCAGAGAGAGTCCGATACGAAAGATAAGAAATGAGCTGACTACGTTAGTCGATCCACAATCACCCATATCGCATTATTTTCTTAGGAGTTTGGGTAACCCAGTCACAAAGTCCATGGTGATGTGCTCCCATTTCCACTGAGGAATCACAAGAGACTGCAACGGTCCAGCAGGTCTTTGATGCTCAGCTTTTACTTGTTGACACACCAAACATTGAGCCACCTACTGAGCTATATCTTTCTTCATACCAGACCACCAAAAGTTTTCACGTAGATCTCGATACATTTTTGTACTACCTGGATGCATCGTATATACTGAACTATGTGCTTCTTCCATAATTTCATTCTTTAATTCTGAAAGTTTAGGAACACATAATCTGTTACAAATCTCAAGGTATCATCTTTATATATAGTAACTTTAGATTGTACACCAGACTCAACTGTCTCTTTAATTTTCTGAAGCTCTAAATCTTCCTTCTGAGCTGATTTAATTTTGTCAATCAGGATAGGTTGTACCATAATATTTGCTAATTGCATCCCAGAATTATGAATTCGTACCTCTATCCCTGATCTTTCCAGATCCATTAAGATGTGCTTTTGATTAGTAATTAAAGTTGCCAACTTACTCGGGGTTTTCCTACTCAGGGCATCTGCTACAACATTGCTTTTCTGGATGGTAGCTGATAGTCAGATCATAATCCTTTAATAGTTCCAGCCATCTTCTCTGTCTCAAATTCAATCATTCTAGAAATATATACTTTAAACTTTATGATCTGTAAAGATTCACAACGACTACCATACAGGTAATGTCTCCATATCTTTAAAGCAAATACTACAGCTGCTAACTCTAAGTCATGAGTGGGATAATTTGACTAATATGATTTCAGCTGTCTAGAAGCATAGGCTATCACTTTTCCATTTGCATTAGCACACAACCGAGACCCTTTCGGGATGCATCAACTATATATGCAAAATCCCCTGTCTCTGCAGAGGAACAGTCAATACTGGGGCAGTGATTAACCGTTTCTTCAATTCTTGAAAACTATGCTCACAATCATCTGTCCATTCAAGTTTTGTTCGTTTGAGTCAGGCGAGTTAAGGGTATAGCAATAAGAGAAAATCCTTCAACAAACCTTCGAGTTAAGGGTATAGCAATAAGAGAAAATCCTTCAACAAACCTTCGATAATATCCTGCCAATCCCAGAAAACTACGAACTTCGGACACATTAGTGGGTCTCTCCTACTCTACCACTTTCTTTGGATCCACAGAAATACCATCCTTTGATATAACATGGCTAAGGAAAGAAATTCTGTCCAACCAAAAGTCACATTTTTTTAGCTTGGCAAATAATTTCTCCTCTTTTGAGTATTTGTAATACTATCTTTAAGTGCTCCTCATGTGCCTGTAGACTTTTTGAATATATCAGTATATCATCAATGAATACTACTACAAATTGATCCAGATATGGTCTAAACACTCGGTTCATGAGATCCATGAAAACTGCAGGTGCATTTGTCAGACCAAAGGTAAAACCAAAAATTCATAGTGTCCATATCTAGTTCTAAAAGCTGTCTTTGGTACATCCTCTGTCTTAATCTTCAATTGATGATAACCAGAACGAAGATCAATTTTAGAGAATACTTGTGCCCCCTGTAATCGATCAAATAGATCATCAATCCTTGGTAAGGGATATTTGTTCCTTATAGTCACTTTGTTCAATTCTCGATAATCAATGCAAAGCTGAAAACTTCCATCTTTCTTCTTTACGAATAAGACTGGAGCACCCCAGGGAGACACGCTAGGTCTGATAAATCCTTTATCCAACAGTTCTTGCAATTGCTCCTTAAGTTCTTTTAATTCTGCCGGAGCCATTCTATAAGGAGCTTTGGAGATGGCACCTGTACCTGGTATAAGATCGATAGAGAACTCAATCTCTCTATCAGGAGGTAATCCTGGCAGATCATCGGGAAAGACCTCCGGAAATTCTTTCACAACAGGTATGTCTTCCAACTTAGATCCTGCCATTGAGTATCTATCACCGTTGCCAGAAATCCTTCACAACCTTGTCTGAGGAGTCGCTTGGCAATAAAAGCCGAAATTATCCTCCTCATAAGAGTTAACTTGTTTCCCTTAAAACAGAACTCTGACTGATCAGGAATTTGAAATTTTACAATTTTCTCAAAACAATTGATGGAAGCATGGTTTGCTGTCAGCCAATCCATTCCAAGGATTATATCGAAGTCTTTCATATCCATGACTATCAAATCGGCTTCCATTGTTCTACCTTCGATATTCAATCTACATTTCTTGCAGATTTGATTAACCACAAAAACATCCCCACTAGAAGTGGAAATACAGAGTTCAATTCTAAAGATGTCGGGGTTAACTCATTATTCTCCCTAACCAATCTAACAGATACGAAAGAGTGTGTAGCACCAGTATCAAAAAGAACATAAACATTACTGGAAAATAATTTGATCATACCTGTCACTACAGAATTTGAACATTAGCATCTTGCTGGGAGAGTGAATAAACCCGTCCCTGAGTTATTGTTTTTTGTTGCCCTTCAAATTGCTGTTTTCCACGAGGTAACTGATGCTGTGACCCCTGACCAGATGGACATACAACTGCCTTATGTCCCGGTTTACCACAGTTATGGCACTTCCACTCATCTGGCCACGTACAATCCCGCTTATAATGAGAACCACCACCACACTTAAAGCACTTGACATCATTCTTTGGTTGGGTCTTGTCATCAGAAGTAATATTGTCAAGCTTTCTGGTTTTTGCATTGGTTCCCTTATAGAATTGGCCTTGATTCCCTCTTGATCCAGATCTCTTCTTTAATGCTTTTTTTTTCCCTTTCAGCTTGAGCCACTACCCGAACACTTTGGGAAAAAATATCTATCTCGAAATTCCTTTCTTAAAATCTGTCCAGGTAAAAGGTGTATCATTTGTCCTTGTTTTCGAGCTCCAGTTCCCACCAAGCAGCTGCCTCATCTTGCAATAAAAGGTAGCGAATGACTTTCTCCTCTTCTGGACACCGCAAGGCTTGGAAACTTCTCAACAGCTTTAAGCCATCCCTCTGCCTCCATGGGATCAGAAGTCCCTTGAATGCCGGTGGCGCATACTTCTTGAAATCTATAATGTAATTGGCCGTTCTTGAGGAATTCTGACTTCTGGCTGTTGTCGTTGTAATAATAACTATTGCATAATTGTGTGTTGGCTGTGGGCTTCCATAAATCTAGTGTATCAGCTCTTGCAGTAGCTTGCTGCTGCACTAAAAATTGTAATAGCTGAGGAAGACCCATCTGATCCCCAGGCTGAACTCCAGATCCACCCGGTGTTCCTGTTTCAGCAGTTCCAGTCTCCGAGGTGTATCCAAAGGATTAGGCACTGGCTCATGATGATGCTCCTCATACCAGTGTTGTCCACCAGATTCGGCATGGGTCCTGTGGACGTCTCATTATCAGATAAGGCTCCAGCATTTCATGCTGCTCAATAGGATCCCAAGCATTGCTCCATCTGCAAATCTTGTAGGCTCCTAACACGTCCACGTCCACTACCACGCGCCATGAAAACCTACACCAATGTGTTAGTAAACAACTAACACTCAGATGGTCAAAACAATCATGACATAATATCTACCCACATATGGTCAACCACACTCTCTCTCGTTGAGCTTTTATCCTAAGATCCTAGAAACTGGTTTGCTCTGATACCACTTGTCACGCCCCGAATCCAATACCGGAAATGGCTACGTGACCGGCGCACAAACCCTAGGTTTACCCTAGAGATTATGCAAGGCCTAGGTACACAACAATTCAAATGTATCCAAAGTAAATGAATATGTATAAACAAATCATTAACAATGTATAGTTCATAATTAACTCGAGATCATTAAAATGGTCCACTGACTCAAAAGTCAGTAACCGGACAACTAACTATATATCTCAACAAACATGATGCTCCGTCTCACGCCCAGCCCAGATCCTCCTTAAGTTTCCTGAGTCTCTGAAAGAAAAAGATGGTAGGGAGTGAGCTACATAGCCAGTAAGGGTTCCAAATAATCACCAATAATAATTTACATGTAATGAAAGCAGTAAACATTACCATGACGAAATCAACAATCCGATTTCATGTTTAAAAAACTTTGGAAACTTATTTTTTTTCTTCATATAGAATTCCAATATTTAATCATTATCTTTAGGGTTCTGGACTAACCACGGTCACACTCCAGCCTGTGACTGGCACACTATTGTCACACTCCAGCCTGTGACGGGCACACTGTTGTCACACTTCAGCCTGTGACGGGCACACTGTTGTCACACTCCAGCCTGTGACGGGCACACAAATTGTACACTCCAGCCTGTGACGGGCACATGAGAAACCACGGTACGCCGTGCATGGTAGTCCAAAACACCAGTTCTCTTAACACTTTATCATTTCTCTTCACATAATCGAATCATGTCACTTTCCAGCGATCGCTATCACGATCAATACATTTCAAGATCACATGGCAAATACAACAATACTAACAACAAACTGATCGTAACCGGAAATCAAATCAGTAACCTACGGCGAAATCAAATCGATCATGCAACCCGATAATCATTAATCATGCAAATACAAAATATTTGAATCAAATCATGCTACGAAATCAATGCATGAAAATATATTAAAAAAATGTCAAAATATATTAAAAATACGGTGATTAGGTTAGAATTCCTTACAAATCTGCTATTCATGCTTGTACTAATCCGAACCCGAAATCGGTGCGACGTCTTCCCGCTCAGAAGACTGATTCTCTACACAGATAAATACATTTTATATTAAAATTAAATTCTCAATTTTTCACGAATCTTGAAAAAATCACTGATTTTCTCTCTCTTCCTTCTCTCCCTTCCTTCTCTCTCCTCTTCTCTCTCCTCCTTCTCTCTCATCCTTCTCTCTCCTCTTTCTCTCTCCTCTTTCTCTCTCATCCTTCTCTCTCCTCTTTCTCTCTCCTCTTCTCTCTCCTCTTCTCTCTCCTCTTTCTCTCCTCCTCTCTCTCCTCCTTCTCTCTCCTCCTTCTCTTCCTCTTTATCATATATTATATATATAGATATATATATATATATTTTTACATATATATATATATATATATATATTTTTTTTTCCTTCTTGGCCGTACCGAACCTTTTTTTTTTTTCCTCTTTTCTTTTCTTTTTTTCCTTTTCTTTTCTTTCTTTTTTTTTTTTCTTCTCCTTTCTTTCTTTCTCTTCTCCCGAACAACCCTCGTTTTTTTTTTTTTTTTTTTTTTCTTCTTCTTCCTCTTTTCTTCTCCCGAACCACCCCTGCTCCCCCTCTTATCCAACCAACCCCCCTCTCCCCCGGTTGCCGACGCCGGCCACGCGACGTTCACGGAAGGAGGGCTCGGCGACGCGGCCATCGTCGACGAACGGCCCAAACAATCCGAAAATCCAAAACAACCCATAAGATTTCCTAAAAATTGAAATCTTACCAGTGCAGGAAGGAATTCCCGTCGCCCGTCGGGAAGAAGAACAGTGGCTTTGAAGGTTCGATTGGGTGACAACGAAGGGGATTTAAAGAGCTCTCGACAGCTTCCTTGCCGTTTGGGGAGCCACCACCGTCGGATCGGAGTCCCAAACCATTCCGGACTCGTCGTCGCCTTCTCCCTCCCTTCCACGACTCCTTCCCCAACTTCTCCGGCGAAAACTCCGGTCGGAAGAACCCGTCAACACCACCTCTTCTTCCCTGTTCCGGCCTTCACCCAAATTTTTTTTTTTTTTTCAGTCTCGGTTGAAGTCGGCTGGGTCTGCCGACTTCAGCCCAGGCCCAGCGTTTACAGAAGTGTAGGGAAGGGAAAAGCCGAAGCCCGGCTTCCTGCGCTGGGTTCACCGAGCTCACGCCTGAGGACTTCTTGAGATCCCCTGAATCGTTCTCTCGATGTTCTCCCCCCTTTTTGACTTACCTTTCCGTCTATTTTTACCATCCCCTTTTAATCACCGGACCGCCTTTAGCCCACGTCTCCTCCTGGAAGCTCCCTGAAATCTTGGGTCTCCTCCCCTCCCTTCTCCATCGAGTCCGGGAGTTAAGTGGCCAGCATGCCTCGTCCGTCATGTATCATGAAAGGGGAAAGATTGGTGAGACCTCGGGCCGAGCACGGGAGCTCTCCTTTCGGGGCGTTGACGATGGGCCTCTAGTCGTTTAAGGCCCCTGCCCGCAAGGATTTAGTTCCTCGATTGCGAGGCCCCATTTAACTGATGTAAACGAGGTTTCGCGTATCACTGTAGGCTGTACTGGCACCCCGTACGGGGTGTGGCGCGCGCCGGCCCTAGTGGCGACCTCGCGACCCATGTCTCTGCCTCCCCAAGGCTTTGCAGAGTATGGCTGACTTCGGTCGAGATGGACCCATCAGGGGGCGCCACCCGGCGGAGGAGCAGGGGTCCAGCTTCGGCCGAGGTGCACCCCTCCTGGGTGGACACCTAGCGGAGTGGCAGAGAGGTGCTCGACTTCGGCTGAGGTGGACCCATGAGATGCCACTTGGCAAATAAGCTAGAGGGCCTAGCTCGACCTCGGTAGAGGTGAACCCGTCTTGGAGTGCCACCTGGCGAGGGAGCAGGAGGCCGCCAGCTTTGGCCGAGGTGGACCCCTCCTGGGTGGACACCTGGCGAAGTGGCAGAGAGCCGCTCGACCTCGACCGAGGTGGACCCGTCATGGGTGCCACCTGGCGAAGGAGCAAGAGGGCCTAGCTCGACCTCGGTAGAGGTGGACCCATCTTGGGATGCCACCTGGCAAGAGAGCAGGAGGCCGCTAGCTTCGGTCGAGGTGGACCCCTCCTGGGTGGATACCTGGCGGAGTGGCAAAGAGGTGCTCGACTTCGACCGAGGTGGACCCGTCAGGGTTGCCACCTAGCGAAGGAGCAAGAGGGCCTGGCTCGACCTCAGTAGAGGTGGACCGTCTTGGGGTGCCACCTGGCGAGGGAGTAGGAGGCCACCAGCTTTGGCCAAGGTGGACCACTCTGGGTGGACACCTGGCGGAGTGGCAGAGAGGTGCTCGACTTCGGCCGAGATGGACCCGTCATGGGGTGCCACCTGGCGAAGGAGCAAGAGGGCCTGGCTCGACCTCGACAGAGGTGGACCCATCTTGGGGTGCCACCTGGCGAGGGAGCAGGGAGTCGCCAGCTTCGGCCGAGGTAGACCCCTTTTGGGTGGACACCTGGCGGAGTAGCAAAGAGGTGCTCGACTTCGGTCGAGGTGGACCCGTCATGGGGCGCCACCTGGCGAAGGAGCAAGAGGGCCTGGCTCGACCACGGCAGAGGTGGACCCGTCTTGGGGTGCCACCTGGCGAGGGAGCAGGAGGCCGCGAGCTTCGGCCGAGGTGGACCGCTCCTGGGTAGACACCTGGCGGAGTGGCAGAGAGGTGCTTGACTTCGACCGAGGTGGACCTGTCATGGGGTGCCACCTAGCGAAGGAGCAAGAGGGCCTGGCTCGACCTCGGCAGGGATGGACCCGTCTCGGGGTGCCACCTGGCGAGGGAGCAGGAGGCCGCCAGCTTCGGCCGGGGTGGACCCTTCCTAGTGGACACCTAGCGGAGTGGCAGAGAGGTGCTCGACTTCAACCGAGGTGGACCCGTCATGGGGTGCCACCTGGCGAAGGAGCAAGAGGGCCTGGCTCGACCTCGGCAGAGATGGACCCGTCTTGGGGTGCCACCTGGCAAGAGAGCAGGAGGCCGCCAGCTTCGACCGAGGTGGACCCCTCCTGGGTGGACACATGATGGAGTGGCAGAGAGGTGCTCGACTTCGACCGAGGTGGACCCGTCATGGGGTGCCACCTGGCGAAGGAGCGAGAGGGCCTGGCTCGATCTCGGCAGAGATGGACCCGTCTTAAGGTGCCACCTGGCGAGGGAGCAGGAGGCTGCCAGCTTCGGTCGAGGTGGACCCCTCCTAGGTGGACACCTAGCGGAGTGGCAGAGAGATGCTTGACTTCGGCCGAGGGGACCCGTCATGGGGTGCCACCTGGCGAAAGAGCAAGAGGGCCTGGCTCGACCTCGACAGAGGTGGACCCATCTTGGGGTGCCACCTGGCGAGGAGAGCAGGAGGCCGCCAGCTTCGGCCGAGGTGGACCCCTCCTGGTAGACACCGGCGGAGTGGCAGAGAGGTGCTCGACTTCGACCGAGGTGGACCCGTCATGGGGTGCCACCTGGTGAAGGAGCAAGAGGGCCTGGCTCAACCTCAGCAGAGGTGGACCAATCTTGGGGTGCCACCTGGCGAGGGAGCAGGAGGCTGCCATCTTTGGTCGAGGTGGACCCCTCCTGGGTGGAACCTGGCGAAGCGACAGAGAGGTACTCGACTTCGACCGAGGTGGACCCGTCATGGGGGTGCCACCTGGCGAAGGAGCAAGAGGGCCTGGCTCGACCTCGGCAGAGGTGGACCCATCTTGGGGCGCACCTGGCGAGGGAGCAGGAGGCCGCCAGCTTTGGCCGAGGTGGACCCCTCCTGGGTGGACACCTGGCAGAGTGGCAGAGAGATGCTCGACTTCGGTCGAGGCGGACCCGTCATGGGGTGCCGCTTGGCGAAGGAGCAGGAGTTTTGAAAGAAAAATCCCCGTGGCGCCTGCAGCTTCCAGCTGGATCTGACACACGTTCCACGTCAGCGATGTAACCATATCAGTTGCCCCCCATCCCCAAGTCCCATCGAAGCGTCGTGGCTTGGGACATGGGATTTAATTCGGAGATGACGTGGAAAGGACGAAAATCCTATGCCATAATTGCCACGATCGCTGCCACCGCTCCCATTACGCCCGAAACCCTGTTAGAGGATGCCACGTGTGCGCGTCTGATGGGCCATTAATGCATCGTTTCAAAACCGAGATAGTTTTTCTCGAACCGAAGCGTCGATGTCGGGCGTGCTCCCACGTGGCAATCATCTGAAGGCTTGGAACGTAAAGAGGCATACGGCTGCTGTTGATTGAGTTTGAAAAGGAGGGAAACTTTTCGGAAATGAGGTATCTCCACTTTCTCACACCTCGCTGGCGGTTACAGTGGTCTCCCTTCATCTTCCAGGGTCGCCACTCCTTTTGTTCAAAATATCTCGGTGAGTACCTACGTCTCCTTTTCTCTTCTTCCACCTCCCAATCTTTGTGCGAGTTTTTCTTGCTTCTTCTTCCTTCATGGCGCGTCGCTGTCACGTTTCTTCTAACCGGACGAGGCCGGTCCTTCCCGGCTGAGGACTCCATCGTCTTCTTCCTCGGAGGGGGAAGAGATTCCGGACGAGGTCCGGAGGCAGCTCCAACCTGGGGTCGTGACCATAGGTGTCCCTAGGGGTCCTAGGTCTCCTCCCATAGTTTCCGCACGTCCCATTTCTTCCTTCCTCCTCCGAAGGCCTCTTCCTCTGGTCCCTCCGGTTATACCTCAAAGATGACCAGAGACGATCTTTCTTGGATCCGGGATACCTATGGGATCCCGGATTCAGTCCGTATTTCCCTCCCATGGCCTAGAGATCGAGTAACCTCTAGTGGCCCTGGAAGGGTCGCCTTCTATGAGGACTTTCTCCTTGGGAGTCTTCGTTTTCTCCTTCATCCCTTCTTTCTTTCATTTCTCAGTCATTATCGTCTTGTCCGGGCCCAGTTGGCTCCTAACGCCATCCGGGTCATCTTCGATTTCATCGTCTTCTGCCACTTCCATGCCCGTTTCTCCCTCTTCAGGGCTTTCTTCACCCTGAAGCGTTACTCCATCGATGATGACTGGTGGTACATTTCATCCCGCCTAGGTGTCTTAGGTTCGACCTCCCTTCATCGATCAAGGGTTGAAAGAACCGTTTCTTCTTCGCCTCGGTCGAGGACGTCGACTGGGCCTGGAGTGAGCCGAACCGGTCCCCGAACCGGAATTCCCAGGTCGAGCCGGTGGATCAGGATGATTATGCACTGTTGCTGGGTGACGTGATCCCAGCCCTTGATGTTCTGCTCTCGGAGCAAAATTTATTCGAGGCAAGGATTAGTCCCATCCAGGAGTTGGGTGAGGCCCCTGGATCTTCCCCCTCTACCTTCATTTTCTGCTTTGCACTTCCTTTCTTTTATGCCGGCCTAACTAACCCCCCCCCCCTTTCTTTTTTCTCGAGTATGAAGTTCTCTGTAGAAAGCTTGATGGAGGGCATCTGGGAGAGGGACGCTGCTGAAGGGACTGAGGATCCCCCAGCGAAGAGGGCTTGCACTGAGGCGAGCTAGGGGCCTGCGCCCACCTCAGCCACCGCCGATCCTGGGGCAACGGCTCCTGCTCCCAGGTTGCCCCGGGCTCGGCTCGGGCCCGACATCCCTGTCATCGACCTCGATAGGGTCGGGGGGAGAGGAGCCGGAACACCCCGGGCGATGCCTGCTCGTGCTACGTGCCGGTCATCTCCACGGTGGCCACCAGGGTGGCGGCAACTCCACCGACAGCCGCACCGCCTGGCGAAGGGGCGGCCGCCCAGCCCGCTGCGAATGACCTCATTCCTCTGCTGAGCCTCACCAACCGCTCCTCCGTGATCCGTGATCAGGGGCTCATGGAGAGGGTGAGAATTTGCGAGCACCTCCCGGGATCGCCGTCTGAGAGGCGACCGGAACTACTCCGAGGCATTGCTCGGGATCCTCCCACTGCTTTTTATGGTAAGTTCCAAGCTCTAACCTTTTAAAGTTCCAGTTGGATCTTACTAATATCTTGTATCTTTTTTGATGCAGATCGGGACAGACGTTCTCTTGCTGAGAAACTCTGGCCGGCTACGCCAAGAAGGATGCCGAGAAGGAGGAGAAGCTTGGCAAACTCGCAACCGACGTCAAGGATCTCATGGAGAAGGGGGTCGAGCTACGAGCGAACAACCAGGCCTTTCGGGCAGACCTGGGCTGCACCGAGGGGCGCGTGAAGGAGCTCGAGACCTCTCTGTCGGATGAGAGGATCTCGAGCCAGCATCGCACGAAGGAAGACGCGGCAAAGAAGACTCGCCTCAGGGCTCAGTCCCGTCGTTGGAGCGCCGGGTTGAAGAGGTCCTCAAGGAGCTGAGCGCAGTCAAAGAGAAGAATTCTTACATCAACGGGCTGCTGGAGGCATCCAAGAGGGAGGCACAGGAGGCCGTGCCAAAGTTCGGGCCTCCGATGAGTACGTCGCGGAGGTGCACGAGGCAGTCGTGGACTCCTTCCTGAAGGGCTTCCAGGTATGCCAGGAAAAGGTGAGTTCTTTTATCCCGAGTTTGACCGTAGCAGAGTCGTGCTGGGCGGCCGAAGGGAGGAGCCCACCGGAGGAGTCTCAGCTACGACAGGTGATGAGGTGGTGGCTCCCGAGCAGCCTCCAGTCGACGATGCCGGCGGAGAGAGTGCCCCCCAGCCCGAGGAGGATGCGGCCACACCGAAGTAGCCCCGCGACTTCATTCTTTTTCTTTGTCATGTTTTCCTTTTCTTTCTTTAGGGTCTTCCGTCCTTTCGGAGCCCCTTTTTGTAAAGAACTGATATCAATGAAAAATCATTTTTTCCGCGTGTATGCTTTCTTCTTCTTTTCTTCTTCTTTTTTTTTGTGCATCTTCAGGACTAAACCCCGGTGCTAGCTACTGGGACTAAGTCCCGTAGAGCGTTTCGAGCTAGACTCCGGGATTGCATGGACGAACTGGATTCTGCTCCACCTTCCAAACTGAATCTGGGACTTCGTTTTGGAACCAGGTTCCTTGCGAACTTCCAGACTGAACCCCAGGGCCGCAGGCTGGATTTAACCTTGCACGACTTGTGAGCTGTTCTCGGGATTTGTAGGACCGGGACCTAAGTCACCGGGACCTCTTCCGGACTGAACTCTGGGGCCGCATTTTTGGAATTTAATTCCGTGCAAACACTCCAGACTGAACTCCGAGATTCTTATGAGAGGGACCTATCACCTTCGTGGATCTTTCGCCATGTCCATGCTCGCCAAACTTAGAGCTAGATGGCTTTTGTCCTATGAGACGAGAGTAGGCATTTGATGAAAAGATTTTATTGCTAAAGTTTGAGGGGTCTTACACTATTGGTAGTACATCCTCAAGTTTGAGGCATTCAGGTCCGAGGGAATCGGGATCCGCCTAGCTCCTCCAGGTAGTACGCCCCGTGGGGAGTGCTCCGCCACCCCATAAGGGCCTTCCCAATTTGGGGAGAGCTTTTCGCACTCCCGTGGCTGGGAAGCTTCAGCGCGGCGTAGTACCAGGTCTCCCTAGCAGAAGGACTTTGGTCGCACCCTGGAGTTATAGTATCTGGCTACTCGTTGCCGGTAAGTCACCATCTGAACTCGCGCCCTGTCCCTCGTTCTTCAAGGAGGTCCAGGTTCAACAGCATCCTGGCAAGGTTCTCCGCCTCATCATACTGTTCCAGTGCAGGGTTGGTAGGCTGAGCTCAACTGGATAACCGCTTCCGCCCCGAAGACAAGGTTGAATGGGGTCTCATCCGTAGCCATCCTTGGGATAATGTGATACGCCCAAAGGATGCTCGGGAGCTCTCCTGCCCACCTCCCCTTGGCCTGGTCCAGTCTTGTCGGAGGCCTTGCAAGAGGTCCTGTTTGTTACCTCGGCCTCTCCGTTTGTCTGAGGAGTATGCGCCATAGAGGTGAAACGATGGTGGATGCCAAGATCGTTGCAAAACTCCTCGAACTCCTGACAGTCGAACTGGCGTTCGTTGTCGGTGATGATGGTGTGGGGTAAGCCAAAGCGGTAGACAATCGACTTCCAGAGGAACTTGGTGACATTCGCCTCCATGATCTGGGCTAGGGTTCGGCCTCGACCCACTTCGTGAAGTAGTCGATAGCCACGATCAAGAATTTTCGTTGCCCGGACATCGGAGAAAAAGGTCCTAGGAGGTCCCTGCCCCATTGAGCGAACGGCATGGGGTGGAGAGCTGAGCGAGTGGGGCAGCAGGCTGACATTGCACCACAGTGTGCCGCTGACACCGGTCTCACCTTTTCACGAAGTCAGCTGCGTCTTCTTTCATTGTTTTCCAGAAATAACCTTGACGGAAGGCCTTGTACGCCAGTGTCCTGCCCCCCATATGGTTCCCACAGATGCCCCGTGGATCTCCTGGAGCATGAGTGCGGCTTCTGCGGGGTTCTCAGACACTTGAGAAGCGGGTAGGAGTAGGATCTCCGATACAGTAGCCCGTCCATCAAATGAACCGCACGGCCTTCCTCTTAATGAGGCTAGCCGCCACGCGGTCCTCTGGCAAGGTGCGTTGGTGATGTACTCGATGTACTTGTCCATCCAGCTGGGTTCTTGGGTGACCTGCTGGACCTCCATGGGTGTCTCATAGCTCTGGGCCTTGAGGTGCTCAATGTAGGCGCGGCCCAGTGTGAGTCCGGCATGGTTGCCAGGTGGGGAGAGGGCGTCTGCACGGGCGTTTTCCCTACGAGGGATATGGAAGATGCTGAAGCGCCGAAATCTTGCTGAGCTCGATCGCACGAGCTATAAGTACTTCACCATTTGGGGTCCCGCACCTCGTACTCCCCCGAGACCTGCCCGGCCACCAGTTGTGAATCAGTGAAAACTGAGGTAGGCCACGCCCAGCTCGCGGGACACTCTTAGCCCCGTGAGAAGCACTTCATACTCCGCCTGGTTATTGGTGGCGACGACTGGAAGCTGAGCGCACACTCAGTGATGACCCCCTCGTCGTTGGTCAAGATGAGTCCCGCTCCGCTCCCACCGGAGTTCGATGCTCCGTCCACGAGAAGGATCCAGACGTCCTCCTCTGGTCCTGTTCCGGCTACCAGTCTCGGGGGTATTCTTCCGGCCCCTCGCCCAGGCCTACACACTCAACCAAGAAATCAGCGAGTACCTGTGCCTTCATGGCGACCTCGGCCTGTAGGTGATGTCGAACTCGCTGAGCTTGAGTGCCCACTTCGCCAGGCGCCCAAACGTGTCAGGTCGGATGAGCACCGCCTTCAATGGCTGATCTGTCAGGACCGCGATGGGGTGCACTTAGAAATAAGGCCTGAATGCTGAGCAGACATAATTAGCGTAAAAATCAGTTTCTCAGACCGGGAATACCTGAGCTCCGCATCACGGAGGAGTTTGCTCGTGTAATACACCAGCCTTTGCATCCCCTTGTCATCCGTCCGAACCAAGACCAAACTGACGGCCTCCGGGATGACCGCCAAGTACACGAGGAGCTCCTCTCCTTCCTCGAGCCTGGAAAGTAGCATCAGGGATGCCAGTATCCTCTTCAGCTCATCAAATGCCTCCTGGCACTCCTTCATCCATGTAAAGTCATTCATCTTCCTCAGCGCCTTGAAGAAGGGCTGGCAGCAGTCAGCAGACCTTGAAATAAATCGACTTAGGGCGGCTATCCGGCCGGTGAGCCACTGCACTTGCTTCTTGGAGGTGGGTTGCTCCATGTCCAGGATAGCCTGGACCTTCTCCAGGTTGGCCTCTATCCCTCTTTAGGTCACCATGAACCCCAGGAACTTCCCGGTGGATACGTCGAAAGCGCACTTCGCTAGGTTCAATTTCATCTGGTGAAGCTGGAGGTTACTGAAGGTCTCTGCCAGGTCGCCAACATGGTCCGAAGTGGGCTTGCTCATCATCAGCATGTCGTCCACGTACACCTGCATATTGTGGCCAATTTGGTCTTTGAAAACCTTGTTGACCAGCCATTGGTACATTGCACCAGCGTTCTTGAGGCCGAACGACATCGTCTTATAGCAGTAGGTCCCGCGATCAGTGACGAAGGCGGTGTGTTCCTCATCCTCCAGGTGCATTCGGATCTAGTTGTACCCGGAGAAGGCGTCCATGAAAGAGAGGAGGCGATGCCCTGAAGTAGTGTCCACGAGCTGGTCGATCTTTGGAAGAGGAAAATTATCCTTTGGGCAAGCTCGGTTGAGATCGGTGTAGTCCATGCAGATCCTCCATTTGCCGTTGCTCTTCCTCACCATGACCACGTTCGCCAGCCAACTGGGATACTGTACCTCTCATATAAAGCCGGCGGCAAGAAGCTTCTCTACTTCCTCATTGATGGCCTTCTGCCTCTCCGCAGCAAAATTCCTCTTCTTCTGGCGGACAGGGCGGCAACTTGGATCATGTTCAACCGGTGGGTGATGACCTCCAAGGGGATACCAAGCATGTCTGCAGCAGACCAGGCGAACACATCAGCGTTCGCCCGGAGGAAGTCTAGCAAACGCCCGCTCTTCTTCCGGAGTTGGGCTCCTATCTGCACTGTCTTCTGAGGGTCCGACCCGAGGGGGTAATCAACAAGCACTCCACGGACCCTCCCCTGGGGTCTTGCTCTCTTAGGTCAAGGTCGTCGACATCGGAGCCGAGCTCAGCACTCCGGGCCCCTGGGACTATCTGCAGACAATATAGGACGGGTTGGGCCGTCCCTCTCATCACTCTCATCCCAGAGGCGGTAGGGAACTGCACCAGCAACCTCTTAGTAGAAATGACAGCATCCAGCTGATTGAGCCCTGGATGACCGAGGATAGCATTGTAGGGTGATGGGATCCTGACGACGGTAAACATCATCATGACCGTATTCTGCCAAGGTGGAGATCCGGCGGAAACAGGGAGAGTGATCTCTCCCTCGACCCCCACAGAATCTCTGAAGAAGCCCACAAGAGGGATGTGCACCAGCTTTAATTGATCATGAGACAAATTCATTCAGGAGAAAGCGTCGTAAAAAAGTATGTCAGTAGAGCTTTCACTATCCACCATAATGCGATGTACAAGATGCTTCGCGATGGTCATCTCGACCACCACTGCATCATTGTTTACATTTTCATTTTTATTCTCCTTTTCAAAGGGGAGTACATTCTCTAGGTCTCCTGCCTCCCGGGCTCTCTTCGTCGCACGCCCTATCCCCCAAGAGATCATGCCCACCGGCTTCTCCGTTGGACGATTGTCAATTGCAAGGACGGGAGGAAGGGCTGCGAGCGGCTGACCCTCCGCCGAGGCTTCGTTCCTCATGAACTTCCTGAGGTAGCCCCTCTTGATCAGCTCCTCGATCTTCCGCTTTAGATTGCGACACTCCTCCGTGTCGTGGCCGTGCTCGTGGTGAAATTGACAATACTTTGTCTTGTCACGGATGTTTCTTGGTTCTGAGGAGGAGGTCGGCGGAGGTAGTGCTCACCCTCAATCTCCATGAGGATCTTCATTCTGGGAGCGAGAAGAGGGGTGAAGTCCGCTCTAGGGCAGCACTATTCTTCGGCTTCGGGCCGGACGGAAGTCCATAGGTGGTCCAGGCCTCCGGGTCTCAAGGATATCCCTTGGGGCAGGCTTCTTCGAATGCTTCCTATCCAGCTCTCGCCTGGTACAGTCAACCTCCTCAGCTCGGATGTACTTGTGGACGCAGAGGAGGAGCTCGGAATACATCTTGGGGGCTTCTTGTCCGGAAATACATCAGACGGGAGGTCTTGAGCCGTACTTCAATGCCAGCATGGCGACGAGCTCGTCCTGGCTATAGATTTCTAGGGCGGTGGTCTTGAAGCGGGTGACATAGTCCCGCAACAGCTCCTGGTCTTGTTAGCGGATAGAGAAGAGGCTGTCCACCTCTTTTGGCACCTTGTGGTAAGTGTCAAAGTGTGCCATGAACTTTCCTTTCAGCTAATGGAAGGAGCTGATGGATTCCGGCTCGAGGTGGGTGAACCAAACTCGAGCAGCCTTCTGGAGAGTGGCTGGGAAGGCAACGCATAGAAGAGCGTCCGTCGCTCCCTGGACCCTCATGAGAGCCTTATAGCTCTCTAGGTGGTCCAAGGGATCGATGGTCCCATCGTAGGGATCCACCCGAGGCATACGGAACCGACTCAGATCGGTTCCTCTTGGATTTCCCGGGAGAAGGGTGGCTGGGTGTTATAGCCCGCTGGATCGGTTGGGGACTCTGCATGTCAGCAAAGCGGTGGGAGAACTCCGCCAGCTTGCGCTCGTGTTCCTCCAGGCGCCTACTGCGCCGATCGATCTCGGCGAGGGGCCTTGCCTCGATGGCACCTGCTGCACTGCACTGCTTCAGCATCGTTGCCCGGGGATCGACTCTCGTGATCCGCCGAACCGGAGTGGTTCCTCTTTGCGGGAGTCTGGTGGCTCTCGCGGGGGTTGGAAACTGCCCGTGGATGGAGGGCCTGCCTCGGATGGAGCACAGGCTTCCGCGGGGGCCCGTGACTCGAGCCGTGGGGGTCCCTGGCTGGGGCTGAGTGGCCAGGGAGCGCTGCTGGTGCTGCAATTGTCGCACAACAGTAGTCAAAGTTTGCAGCTGCTGGATGACAGCAGCGAAAGGAACATCCACCGAGGAAGGCTGAGGAGGAGGAGGGGAGCAGGAAGTTCCCTCTCCGGGCTGCGCAGCCCTTGGGGGGAAGGAACCTCTCCTGCTCGGCTGGTGGATGCTTCGCGCCTGCGTGTCACCACCATGGTTGGAGCACGCTTTCGCCCACGGAGAGCTTGCTTGTACATGGGTCACTGTTCTGCGCCCCCCTTCCTGGCACACCAATCTGTTGCCGATCTTACCGCGGTGGCCTGTAGCTCGTGAGCTGGCGCCGTTCTCGGACTCTGTCACCTCAGATCTCCAAGCATCCGGACCTGCAAAACAAAGTCAGAGACTCGGGCCAGGAATTTCGACGGGGGCACTCCGACAGTCAAGTAAGAGAGCGGCAAGGTGGAACAGAACCTCTAAGGTAGGTTCCCGAGGGATTCCCATGCTTAGAAAAGATGTAAATGAAAGAAGTGTGGGGAAGGGAGGAGCCGAAGCCCGACTTCCTGCGCTGGGTTCACCGAGCTCATGCCTGAGAACTTCTTGGGGTCCCCTGGATCATTTTCTCGATGTTCTCCCCCCCCTTTTCGACTTACCTTTCCGTCCATTTTTATCGTCCCCTTTATACCACCAGACCGCCTTCAGCCCACGTCTCCTCCTGGGAGCTCCCTGAAATCTCTGGGTCTCCTCCCCTCCCTTCTCCTTCGAGTCTGGGAGTTAAGTGGCTGGCATGCCTCGTCCGCCATGTGTCATGAAAGGGGGAAGACTAGTGAGACATCGGGCCGAGCACGGGAGCTCTCCTTTCGGGGCGTTGATGATGGGCCTCTAGCCGTTTCAGGCCCCTGCCCACAAGGATTTCGTTCCTCGGTTGCGGGCCCCGTTTAACTGATGTAAACGAGGTTTCACGTATCACTACAGGCCGTACTAGCGCTCCGTACGGGGTGCGGCGTGCCGGCCTAGTGCGACCTCGCGACGCGTGTCTCTGCATCCCCGAGGCTTTGCAGAGTAGGGTTGACTTCGAGAGTGGACCCTTCAGGGGGTGCCACCCGACGGAGGAGCAGGAGGTGGACCCGTCTTGGGGTGCCACCTGGCGAGGGAGCAGGAGGCCACCAGCTTTGGCCGAGGTGGACCCCTCCTGGTGGACACCTGGCGGAGTGGCAGAGAGATGATCGACTTCGACCGAGGTGGACCCATCATGGGTGCCATCTGGCGAAGAGCAAGAGGGCCTGGCTCGACCTCGACCGAGGTGAACCTGTCTTGGGCTGCCACTAGGCGAGGGATCAGAGGCCGCCAGCTTTGGCCTAGGTGGACCCCTCCTGGGTGGACACCTAGCGGAGTGGCAGAGAGGCGCTCGACCTCGGCCAAGATGGACCCGTCATGGGGTGCCACCTGGCGAAAGAGCAAGAGGCCTGGCTCGACCTCGGCAGAGATGGACCCGTCTTGGGATGCCACCTGGCGAGGAGCAGGAGGTCGCCAGCTTCAACCGAGGTGGACCCCTCCTGGTGGACACCTGGCGGAGTGGCAGAGAGGTGCTCGACTTCGGTCGAGGTGGGCCCGTCATGGGGTGCCACCTGGCGAAGGAGCAAGAGGACCGGGCTCGACCTCAGCAGAGGTGGACCCGTCTTGGGTCCCACCTGGCGAGGGAGCAGGAGGCCGCCCGCTTCGGCCGAGGTGGACCCCTCCTGGGTGGACACCTGGCAGAGTGGCAGAGAGGTGCTCGACTTCGGTCGAGCTGGACCCGTCATGGGAGCACCTGGCGAAGGAGCAAGAGGGCTTGGCTCGACCTCGATAGAGGTGGACCCGTCTTGGGGTGCCACCTGGCGAGGAAGCAAGGGGCCGCCAGCTTCAGCCGAGGTGGACCCCTTTTGGGGACACCTGGCGGAGTGCAGAGAGGTCTCGACTTCGGCCGAGGTGGACCCTCATGGGGCGCCACTGGCGAAGGAGCAAGAGAGCCTGGCTCGACCTCGGTAGAGGTGGACTCGTCTTGGGGTGCCACCTGGCGAGGGAGCAGGAGGCCGCCAGCTTCGACCGGGTGGACCCTCCTGGTGGACACCGGGCGAGTGGCAGAGAGGTGCTCGACTTCGCCGAGGTGGACTCGTCATGGTGTGCCACCTGACGAAGGAGCAAGAGGGCCTGTCGACCTCGACAGAGATGGACCCGTCTTGGGGTGCCACTGGCGAGGGAGCAGGAGGCCACCAGCTTCGACCAATGTGACCCCCTGGATGGACACCTGGCGGAGTGGCAGAGAGTGCTCGACTTCGCCGAGTTGGACCCGTCAATGGGTGCCACCGGGAAGAGCAAGAGGGCCTGGCTCAACCTCGACAGAGATGGACCCGTCTTGGGGTGCCACCTGGCGAGGGAGCAGAGGCCGCCACTTCAGCCGAGATGGACCCCTCCTGGTGGACACCTGGCAGAGTGGCAGAGAGGTGCTTGACTTCGGCCGAGGTGGACTAGTTATGGGGTGCCACCTGGTCAGGAGCGAGAGGTCCTGGCTCGACCTCGCAGAGATGGACCCGTCTTGGGATGCGACCTGGTGAGGGAGAGAGGCCACCATCTTCGCCGAGTAGACCCCTCCTGGTGGACACCTGGCGGAGTGGCAGAGAGTGCTCTACTTCGACCGAGGTTGACCCGTCATGGGATGCCCCTGGCGAAGGAGCAAGAGGGCCTAGCTTGACTCGGCAGAGGTGGATCCATCTTGGGGTGCACCTGGCGAGGGAGTAGGAGGCCGCCAACTTCGATCGAGGTGGACCCCTCCTGGGTGGACACCCGACGGAGTGGCAGAGAGGTGCTCGACTTCGATCAAGGTGGACCGGTCTGGGGTGCCACTTGGCGAAGGAGCAAGAGGGCTTGGCTCGACCTCGGCAGAGGTGGACCCATCTTGGGTGCCACTTGGCGGGGGAGCAGGAGGCCGCCAGCTTCGGCCGAGGTGGACCCCTCCTGGGTGACACCTGCGAAGTGGTAGAGAGGTGCTCGACTTCGGCCGAGGCGGACCCGTCATGGGGTGCCTCCTGGCGAAGGAGCCAGAGTTTTGAAAGAAAAATCCCCGTGGCGCCTGCAGCTTCCAGCTGGATCTGACACACGTTCCACGTCAGCGATGTAGCCATATCATATAAAAATAAACATAAAAAATATTTAAAATTATTTTCGTGGTGTGTAATAGAATGTTTGATTGATAAATATTTTTAAAATTAGATGGAATTTAGCTTGGGAGGCGATAAATCACTGTTTAAAAGAAAATTTGATCTCCTTCTCATGCAAAAAATAATTGGACCTCTTACTCTTCTCCAAGGTATAAATCGGAATCCAATACTCCAACGTTCGATAATGCAATCTCAAATGAATGCCAATCAATTCATTTTTAATGTCACGCCCCGAATCCAGCTCCGGAATCGCACGCGACCGGCCGCACAACCCTAGGTTTTATCCTAGAGATCATGCAAGGCCTGGGTACACAAGAGTCACTTACTTCAAAAAATCTCACTCATCACCAGCCAAGTACCTGCACGAATCTGTAAAGAAAAAGTAGTTGTGAGCTCTACAGCCCAGTAAGGTTTTCATATGATCACACCAGTAATAATATACATTTCTAAAATAGCAAATACCAGTATATTATGTCATTCAATTAAATGATCTACTCATTTTATAAAACTTTGATAACTTTACATTTTTCCTTTAATATTCTCATATTGCACCTTTATCTTTAGGGTCTGGTCTAGCCACGGTCATGTACCAGCCCATGACTGGCAACCTCAAACCAACCATGCATACTATGGTCGTCCTGCTCACGTACTAACCCGTGGCTCGCTGTCCCACGTACTATCCGCACGTGTCGGCTCCCACGTACAAAGCCCGTGGCTCAGGCTGTATAACCACGGTACAACCATAGCATGGCTAGACCAAATACCGTATTTACTTCATTAACACTTGTCAAACATATTTTTTTGATCTCTCGATAACCGGTATCGTGGTCCAACCCATTTTAATAACTGATATCGTGGTCCAACCCACTCGATATCCAGTTTCATGGTTCACCTGTTTAGCAATCCGGTATCATGGTCCACCCATCCGGATATCATCTTCTTTATAACATCACGCATGAGATATCGACAATAATAATGATAAAACCACAATATCAACATGAAATCTCAACTCTTCCATTGACCGACATCACGGTCCAAATCATCAAAATAGAACTTTTATCCGATAAACACGATATCCGGAATATAAAATAATAACAATCATAATCATATTGTTCTTCATAAAACTCACTACACTATAACAATAATTCATGCATGCCAATGATCATGCACTCGATCAAACCATGCATATAAATAATATATAACTGGTGATCACGTCAGATCCTTACCTTCAACCGCTAATCCAAAATATTCGGTATCAATCTATACCCGAATTCGTCCAATCCTCCCTGCTCAAAAGATTGATCTCCTATAATAATAAATAAATTCATCAAATCGGTTCCCCCCCGTATTTTCGCTCTAACCCTCGATCTTGCCAAACTCCTATAATATAAATAAATTCATCAAATCGGTTCCCCCCCGATTTTCTCTTCCCTCATCTTCCAAACCAAAATCCCTTCCCTCTCCCTTTCTCTCTCTCTTCTCCTCTTTCTCTTTCTTCCTTCTTCTCTTCTCTTTTCCCTTCTCTTTCCTCTCTCTTCTCCTCTCTTTTATGGCTCTCAGCAGGCTCTTCCCTGCTTCCTATCGACGTCCTGTTTAAAAAGAGGAGAAAAACCCATCCAAAATCATCTCAAACGTAACCTAGGAAGTTCAAAACCATTAGAATATCTCCCCAGCCGTCAGATCTGAGATCGACGTCTCAACCACATCCAAATCCGAATCCAAAAGCCCCTAATCAAGCCTAAACTCCTTCGGACCAATCTCAGCTGTTCGATCGGATGATCGGACGGTCCAGATCGCTCATAAATCTCATGGACCGCCATGCACAGCGAGAAACGGCTGGGAAACGCGTGGGAAACGTCCACGCGACAGCCGCTCGGGCTGGGCCAAGCCCACGCGCCCGCGCGTGCCGCGCACGTGGCCCTGGGCCGCGCAAGCGCGCCCGCCGCGATGAGCCGGGCCGCGCGTCGCCCGCCCGCGCGTCGCGCGCGCGCTCGCTCCCCGTGCTCCTCGCGCAGAACCAGCTCGCGCGCGTCATTTGGCTGGTTCGGCAAGCGGGCAGGAAAAAAAAAATTTTTTTTTTTTTTTTCTGGGTGTTACATTTAGTCCAAATAATAATAAAATATATAAAATTTAAGTGGTAAAGTATGTTTGTGAAGAAAAAGAGATAAAAAAATTAATTTTTGGAAGTTCTTTGATGATCTTGGGATTATAGGATCGAGATTTATTTATAGTTTTAAATTCTCGAATGAAAAACTTAAAAGAAAATTCCAAATTAATCATTAAAATATAATTAAATAAAAATATACTTTTGGAAATTATTAAAATAAAATAAGAAAAATTAAGTTTTTAAAAAAAAGCATGAATCGAATGGCCACGGTGTGCGCCTGCAACCATGGGCCGCGGTTGTGGAAGGTCCGCGGAGTTTTTTTTTTTTTTTTTTTTGGGAACTCCCGTAAACATCAATGGAGTCACATAGACAGGGATTGGAGACACGGTTAGAATATTTTTTAATTAAAAAATCTGTGATGAAATAAAAAAAAATATTTAATAAAATAATTCTGGAGTTTCTGTTGGTTGGTGGTAGTGAAAAAGTTAGGGATATATAATAATCCCGTTCACTCGGCTGACGTCAGTGACGGCCAGGTTGACGTACTCACCTTCGGATGGGAAATGGATGTGGAAAATTAATATACGCCATGTATCAAATATTTTCCTGGCAGGGATTGGAAGACCATCTGGGGATGGCCATGTCCGGGGTCTAACTCCGCCCCCTTTTTGATTCATCAAAAAAATTTAAGTTTACTTTGATGTTCACTTAAAAAATATCAAACCTATAATTTTAGGCAACCACTAAATTCTTTGCAAAGTCAAAAGTTCCAAGAATCTTCTTCAAATTATAAAAACATCAATCTCCACGGTGGGAATGATAAAAGAGATCGGAGATGGTACTTCTCTTAAGGCATTTACAATTACAAGATACTATTTCTATCACTAAGGTAGTAGCATAGTTGATGGGTATTTGCTCACGTCTTCCCGATCACGGTTCGAGACTCGAAGCCTGTGGATCATGTTCGATTAATTCGAAGGTTGATTAAATTCGAAGGTTGACGTACTCATCTTCAGATGAGAAGGGTACTGTAAAAATTACTATCCATATCGAACATGATCTGACAAGACGGTTCTTTTATTTTTTAAGAAGATCCATATCGAACATGATCTGACAAGATGGTTCTTTTATTTTTTAAGAAGATCCATATCGAACATGATCTGACAAGATGGTTCTTTTATTTTTTAAGAAGATCCATCGACCCAGGTATCAAGTAATATCTCTCTCATGGACCCATGTTAACCCATGGCTAAGAGGTCTTGAACTGCCTCGATACTTGGACGTACAGCCTATTGGACTGCAACCTTGGTTGATGTACAACCTTTCTTTTCTTGATTGTTTTTATAGAATAGGAATTTATTATT
This sequence comes from Areca catechu, assembly GCA_021397845.1. Lineage (NCBI taxonomy): Eukaryota > Viridiplantae > Streptophyta > Magnoliopsida > Arecales > Arecaceae > Areca > Areca catechu. Next base: position 88,643,607 of record CM038048.1, on the reverse strand, counting down.
TTTTAATATATAAATAAATTAGTTGATTTTCTTGATAAAGCCTGAAAATCTAAATGGAAAAGATAAGTAAATTTATACTCTTTATTTATTTTAATTATCAAATTTCATGCATATAATTTACTATTGATGAAATTATATTTCATAAAATAAAGGATCAGCATATATATATATATATATATATATATATATATATATATATATATATAGATATTAATTGTTATAAATATTAGTTTTGCAAATATATTTGATGAAAATATATATTTATAAAGCATGAATCTAATTGTATTATTTGGTATTTTTTAACTTATGTATATTTATGTTTAAAAAAATATATAAAAATTTTTAAAGGCTCTCAATTAGTCATGACAGTCTTAAGAAAGTGAAGTCAATCAACAAAGGGCCCTTGCCAAATGGAAATAAAATGGTAACGAATATGAATTATAAAACTTATCAATTATGATGATGGTTTGTCATGAGTATAAAGCGACTATGGTGGAAATATCTAAGATTAATATTTTGAAACATGGCACGATACATAACAGGAATAACTTTAATTATATTTATGAATATTCATAACTTATATATACATGATTAATTTATGAATTACTTTATTATATAATATTATAAAAATTCTATTTATATTATATATTATTTTCTTAATAATGCAATGCTCATATAAATTAAAAATTTATATTTTTGATAAGAAAATGTAGGTTCTACTTACTAAGCTAATATAGCTCAGATTTCTTTTCCTTCTTTCTTTTTCTTTTTTTTTTTTTTTTACATACAGAGGAGTAGGATCATTAAGGATAAAACATGATTTCGGCATTAAAGATTGTGATTGCAGGATGATTTTGTAGTAAAATTTAGTTCTCTAATTGATTATAAATTTGTGATTAGTAAATTTTTAATATTTAAGATTATAAATTTTGATATTTTATTTTAGATATAGTCATTCTGAACATATATTTAACAAATTATTTAACAGATAATGATTGAATTATTTTTTAAAAAATATAATTATTTAAGTTGTATTATCATGAATTTTGTTTTTTAATTGTATGATCATATAATATTCTGGATTTGAGATGCAACATTATCAAATTTTATAGGTGAGTGGGAACAGGTTATATATATATATATATTCACCGGGTCCCCGAACTGACAATGTTTCTGGCATTGGTTTCATGGTCCCCGGCAGCTTTCTTCTAGTTATTCCACCGCTTATGAGCTGCCTTTATCCTCTGATTCGGGAAAACTTTTATAATATTTGTAAATATTATTTATAATTATGAAATAAAGTATGAGTGGCAATATTGCCCCTCACGTCTCAAATTAAATTTTATAAAAATTATATATATATAAAAAAAAAAACTTGCTCATTTGTTTGCCTCTTACTTATACCATGAACCTGTAAATCTTCAATAAGTAAAAGATTTAAGCTCCTCTATGCCATCCAATTTAGTTTGTCTAATCCAGCTAACACGGTATGGTTGTTCACCAACAGACACAACCTAAATAATATGGCAAGGCTTTTATGTTTATATCTCTTTTTTATGTCTATATCTCTTTGTATCAAACACATCGATGTAAGTCATCCCATAGGTAACTCGAATAAATTCAAATTTTTTCTGGGACGATAATAATTTGTGTGAGTAAGAGATCAGGATTTTTCTCTTATCCCCGTTCTACTAGTCAGTGCTTTAGTGATGTCAGGTTGACGTACTTATCCTTAGATGGAAAAAGATTACGAAAATCTAAGCATCTTGAATCAAATATTACCTGACAAGATGGAGACATATGGAATAGCTATACCGAGATTTATCTCCCATCCATTTTCGGTTTATCAAAAAAAAAAAAAAAAATTGATGCGAAATGAGATGGACCTCTTTATAATTTTTGGGAGTTGAAGAACCTGAATGTAAGGATGAACGGTGGTTAGACATACATGAAGGGGATTATGAATTGGCCAAGCTCAAGCTGCTACAAAAGGGCTGCTACTCGATGCCATCATGAACAAGGTGTCATATGGTTAAACCAATCAACCAAAAATATACGTGTACTTGGATAACATAAACTTGTGTACGAGGATTCATATGACAACGTTTGAAAATCACAAAAATGATTAACTAACCTGTATATTATATATATTATATATATATATATATATATATATATATATATTATATATATATATATATATATATATATACGGGCAAATGCCTTCCCACTAAAAATCAAAGAAAGAAAACAAACACTTCCGACTCAAGAACCAACCAGTCTATGAGGATCCATGTGGGATTGTTTGTTTAGTTCCATGTCAGCTATGCTTTAATGAATCTTATACAGAATCACGAAATCTAAATAATACCTTCAACTAGTTTTTTGAGTGAGATCCTTAGTTGTGACAAATGGTATCATAATAGACCTGACTTATGGCCTATAGACTAAAGGATAATGCAACATGAGCTAATTGAAGCTAACTATAAATTGTTCATAGTACTTATAATTAGATTTGAATAGATTTAAATCCATAACCTAGTAAAAATGTCAAAATTTAAATGAAGGTAGTATGTAGAATCTATATGGATATATATTTAGTTCGATACTAGCTCTGCATAAGATTGATCTTGGATATTATTTAGATAAAAAAAATCAAATAATATCTTCCAACTAGTTTTTTTTTTTTGGATGAAATCTTGGATTGTGACACAACTTAATTCTAACAACAAAAATACAAAATATTTCTCCAATCATGAATCAAATGTTAGGTTCTCTCTTCTTCCATTCAATAGATATAACCAAAATACAAGATATGATTGGATCTTAAAATGGACAATAGTATCACAACAGTAATTTTGGGAATTGTCGATGTTATAATTGATCTGTCTCGATGCTTTTACACATCACAAAACAAATTTCCAATGCTTGTACGAAGCATCAGTATTTACTGATGCTTTTAAGCATTAGAAATTTTTGATGTCTTAAAGCATTGGTATTTCCTTATGCTTTGTAAAGCATCGGAATGAATTTGATTTTTGACACTAAGTAGTGTCGAAAACTTTTGATGCTTAAAGCATTCGTAAAATAAAAAATATTTTCTAAATTGCTGATGCTTTAAAGCATCGATAATTTTTTTTTATTTTTTAAAAAGCTCTATACCACTGTCACAGTAAATTTGTATATAACCTGTCCAAAAATTAAATATGTAATTCCATACACAAAAATATTAAACCTTTATGAGAAATTTAAAAAAAAATATGTACATATAAAGCTAACATATAAACAGTACTTAACATGTATACCAATAAAAAAATCTGATTACATTGTTCATAATGTTCATTACATGGAATCAATAACAGAAGACAAAAAAGTAAAATATATATATATATACAAAACTTTAAAAAAAAAAAAGAGACATCAATCTATCAATGGTCCGTACGTAGGAGTATGATTGTCATCCCTGCGACCGCTGGAACTATTACGAGCCTACAACAATGCACATAAAAACTTTATTAGTTGAGAAAACAAAAATAATGCGAATAAATGCTTTTGTGAAAACATGAATTTAGTGAGATATGTATATATAACTTAGAAGAGCTCACAAATGCCTATATTATGGATGTCAACGAATCAATCCGAGCTCTCATGGAATGTATCACTGCATATAATCGTACCTTATCATCTCCATCTACGACTCGATCCTATAGATATCTGTACTGTTAGAACTTTTTTAAAAACCTGAGTATATCAGCTTATATCAGACAGCTGAGTAGGGGTGACTCCAACTCCATAACCCTTCACTCGATCATAACAGTCCAGTCCCAACAACTCTGTCATCACCTGGGCCTTGACATGACTGGTCCCCGTAGATGCTAACGACTCGCCAACATGCTCTGCTATAAGCAATAAAATTTTTTCTTATTTCGTAGAAAAAAATATATGTTAATATTAATTTAAAAACAAAACTATGAATCATCATACCAAATGATTTAATACATACAAATGTTTCTTCAACTCCTCACTAACAAAACTAGCATCCCAATAAGCATGGGTCATCCTATAAAACTCCACCTGACTAGGCTCCCGCTCATTTGTTTACAGAAAAATAAATTTTATAAAATATATAAACATATCAAAACAAGAAAGGAATCAATATTTGAATAGCTTTCTTTCCATGCAACATAAATTTAGCTGATATTCTTTAAATTTAATATTCGTATGGGTGCCTCTTAATTAGTTCAGATTTCTTCCCGTGTTACATAAGTGTCTAAAGAATAATAATGTAATATGAGAAGAAACTTGAAACAAACTCCAAAATATTGCTACCAATAGGATTTGCTTTATTATGTTATCTGTAGGTATAACTAGGTCCACAGAATGGCTGGTTTAGAAAGAAACTTTGCATTTATTTTTGATTATAAGGAAGTTAATATTAAAGATATTGAAATCCCGATGGTTTTATAAGTGCATGTCATCTGGATTTCATTTCAATAAATTTAATAGAATGACTAATATTTTAGTGGATTTCATTTCATAATTTGGTATCTTGATTATTGCCAGGAAGATTTATTTTGCTTTGCATTATATGTGATTATCAGAATAAAAAGTCATAGAAAGCTATTCTATGGTTTCTTAATTTATTGATTATAATTCTAAAACATATATTAAGATCTAAAAAGTAATTTTATATAGCAGAAAATATAGATTTGGTATTGCATAATTTCATTGTGAGATTTTCTATCAAAAGGAATATTATATAACAACTAGGATCCATGGGGTCTCTCCTTTCCAAGTAGTATGTTATAATCTTATACATAACTGACTCGGAAAAAATAGGAAATTATATTTCTTGAATTCAATATCTACCCTACCATGCCTTTCACAATAAGCCCCATGCTAAATGCAATGAACCTCAGGCTATTTACCTCGTTTTTTGTTCATCAGCACTAGCTAGCAATATGAACATATAAATGACCACCCAAATCATGGACTTATAAATAAAAGTCACTATTTTTGCTGCCTATTACTCCAGGTCACTGTTAATTTCAAGTTCATGCAGTACGTTACCTGTTTGTAGACTATATAAAACCGAATTGAGATAAAATTATATCTAAATGCCATATTCTGCTAGACCAATGGTACAGCTTGTCATATGACTTAAAATGCATAAAGTAGCCCAACAGTTGAAGCTAAGTAATGGTAAAGTAATAATAAAGTAATAAAATACTAATTAAATTTTTAATAAAAAATAGTATTTACTAAAAGAACATGATAATATAATATAATATTTTATATAAAATGTATGCATTTTGAGTCACTCTTATCAAATAAATATTAGTCATATATTTTCTCCTTCATATCCATCCTAACCAAGCCCATATTATAAGGTCATCATCGAGACAACATTGTAAGGCATACATTGAATATAAGTTTCATCTTCCTCTCCTTGCAATCTTTTTTCTATGTCATACAAGTTTCAGGATTTGTTTTAATGATAGCAGTTAATTCTTTATCTTTCGAGTCTTGTACAAAAAAGACTTGATAATCTTGAGATAAAAAAATTAAATGGATCATCCTTTAATAATATACCAGTATATATCAATTTTGAAAAATTTACAAATATAAATCTATTTATATCTTGCTTCAAATCTCTTGGTGATTTTACCTTACCCAATCACATTGAAATATACTACTTTAGGTTTTTCTAAATAATCTAACTCAAAAAATATCTGTACTCTATTCTGATTTTTTTAAAATTTTTCATGCTCTTTTGTATAAATTTGAATCCATTGATGATGAACCATTATATTTGTTGATAATATTATTAGGACCTTAAGCAATGGTAATTAAGTCATCTAAATAGTTACTCTCCATCATCATTGATATGTAAAAATCATGATAATAATTTAATGCAGTATTCCAAGTTATAAATGTATCTAAATCAACAATTTCTCTTTTATATATGTCTCACCTTTTTGAAAACTAATTAGGGAATACTCGACCAACCATTATTGCTCAACCCTTAGATTGGGACGAGTGTTATGATTTGCATATCTCTAAGCAACCAAAATTCACTACAAGAAAATTAATTATTAATTAAGAATATTTTATGTGATATAACTAAAAGGAATCAACATATGACTATACTAACCTGCGATACTGTGATAATATGTCATGATAAAGTAACACATAATTCCTATGCCAAGGATATTTTATCAGAACAATACTTTTAACCTTCCCAAACTCCTCCAGCAACTGAAAACTTATAAATTTCTGCATTCTCAATAATATCATAATTTCTTTGAAATCGATTAAAAGTAGTTTCTACACCTTTGAAATATTGAACAAAATATTAAGCATTCTTCAAGAATATACCCCTCCACAATTGAGCCCCCCTCAAGATAAGCTCTATTTCATATATAATCCTTTAAATACATAAGATACCTTCAAATTTAAAATATTAATATGAGTACAGCATCATCCTCACTAGCACTACAAAAAATAGACTATTAACGAGGCTATCCAGCCATCACTAAAAATAGTATATAATGACAACGACAATGATGAGAAGGGTTGCCGTCAATATATAATAATATTAGCAATGGCAATTCTATCACTATACTTTTTTAAAAATAAGAAATTTTATTTTTTTTAAAAAAAAATTATTAGTGACAAAATTTACTATTTGCAACTGTAATTTGCCATCACTAAAAATTTTTGAAATTCTAAGTCATTTTAGTTTATGAAAAATAATATTAATGATGGTTTTTGATTATTAACGATGGCATGTTGCCATCATTAATAACTTTTTTAAAAATTTAGAATAATTTATTTTGAAAAAGGTATTAGTGATGGCTTTTAATTATTACATGGTATTTTATTATTATTAATAATTTTTAAAATTTTATATAATTTTATATTATGAAAAATATATTAATGATAAATTTTGGTTATTAATGATAGCCACTTGCCATCACTAATATTGTTAAAAAAAAAAAAAAAAAAGAGAGAGAGAGAGAGGAAATTAGTGATGGCATTTTTTTATTAGCAATAGCAAGTTGCATTGCTAATAGACCCCTTTAACCCCCGCCCCATTGCCATATTTTTTATAGGGTAATTAATTCCCACTCTCCATATGACTCCACTATAACAAATTATCCCTGTTGACTAAAAGTATAAGTTTCGATCCTTCATTTAACACAACTGTAATACAACATCCCTCATGATGTCATATATTTTCAAAATATTGAAAATACCCTTTACAGTAATAGAACATCTCGCATGATGTCGTATTATTTTAAAAAACCGAAATATCCTTTATCACGATTCCTCTTCTGTTTATCGAAAATATCACACTGTGCCAACGTTTCCTCTCCCATTCCAAGGACCGGCCATTGTAGATACATTGTAGATCACGGTTCCTCTTCTGTTTATCAAAAAATCAGTAGCTGTGCCAATGTTTCCTCTCCCTCCACGGACTGGCCATTGTAGACGCATTGTAGACGTGCCGTTCATCCCTCAGCAGCTAGTAGATCAAAGAAATCAACGAAGAGAGTAGTCCTCAGTGAAGCTCTCCCACGAGATCAATATCCGTTCATCCCTTCCTTGCACCGTTCTCTAAGTGAAGCTCTCCCACGAAGAAAGTAGTTACCTAGCTCCTTCTCCACCATTCACAACTTTTTTCTGATTTCTTCTAAATCAGATTCCTTATTATTATCTTGGTTTTAATAGTTATGGATCCTAAGGACATTGAAAAATCAATTTTATGGCTGTGTGCTCCTATGATATGAAGCCCATATCATTTCAATTTCAAAGACACATTCATCTCATTTTTCTCATTTGGCAGCTCAAGTAATTTTGTTCGAGTAGTCGAAGAAACAAGGACTATCATGAAGATGAATCAAATCCAAGGAACACTTTGGATACTTGGAAAAAACTCTATAGAGGGTGTAGGTCAAGAATTAAGGATGTTGAAACTTTCGTGATACATTCGTAATTTCTGCATTACAAATTATAGAGATTTGTATTTATAAAGAATGATCGTCTGCGTGTTACTGTTGAATGTGCATATGAAGGATGTGGATGGCGCATTCATGCTTCTTGTCTTGGGAATCAAGATAGATTTGCAATTAAAACAATGAGCAATCAACATACATGCAGAGTAGGGTTATAAGTTCGATCTCATCCTAGACTTCGAAGCATTGGGTTTCAAATATTGTAAAAGAAAAAAATGATATGCTTTATATAGGCCATGTGATATTGTAAAAGATATCGTCGTGAATTTGGTGTGGAATACCATATCATCAAGCTGGCATGGGAAAGAGATGCTATGAAGGAGCTATATGGTTAAAGGTCAGTATCTTATGAACGGATACGATGGTATGTAATGCCATTCTTGAGACCAACCCTGGTAGCATAGCAGAGTATAAACCTCGAAGATCAATTTAGACGTTATTCATTCCTTTAGAGCCTCAATCAATGGTTTTCTTAAAGGTTGTAGACATCTAATATTCAGGATGCAAAATTGTTAACATAGGGATGAAGGAGTTTACTTGGTGCTACGGGCAAAGATGCGAATGATGGTATGTTCCCTATAGATATGCTGTTTTGATATAGAGAATGATGATAATTGGGACGGTTTTGTCATATTTAAAAAGAGCCATGGAGTCTTGTGTGAGTACCATAGACAGCCATTCACAATTATGACGATAGACATCAGGGACTTATAAAGCAGTGTCGAAGTACTTTTCTGATAGCTACCACTCTTACGCATCCGTCATATCAAAGAAAATTTTAAAATCAGGCATGCAACATCCTTATCAAAACTTTAATTTTATTTTTAAATTAAAGGTATGTTAACATACAATGATGTATACGTGCAGGTGCTTGCTCATTACGTGCAGTTGAAAGGAAGAGGTTGGTTGATTTGTTAAATGCTACTGCATATACTCCAAGGCTAAATATTTTTCAAAAATAATGACTAAACTTGTAGCTGAAGTCCCAAGTGCAAGTAACTTTATAACATAGTCAAAGCCAGAGCATTGGACAATTCAGTATTTCCAGGTCCACGTGGGATATTATGACAACTAATGTTGCTGAATGTTTTAATAGTGGATTCTAGAGGCTCGACATCTTATTATTCCTCAAATGGTTGATCATAAGACTCCAAATTATGCAATTGATGCATGCTAGACGAATGAGAAGACATAGCATCCAAAACCCATCTTTGTCCTTGGACAAATTCAGTATTTCCAGGTCCACGTTGGGATATTATGACAACTATGTTGCTGAATGTTTAATAGTTGGATTCTAGAGGCTCGACATCTTATTATTCCTCAATGGTTGATCATAAGCTCCAAATTATGCAATGATGCATGCTAGACGAATGAGAAGACATAGCATCCAAAACCCATCTTTGTCCTGTCCTGAAAAAGTATTACAAAGAAATGCGGAAGAGAGTCGGAAGTTATCTGTGTTTACATCAAGCATCATGGTTTATGATGTAAAGGACACAAAGTACTCATGTAAGGTTGACCTAAAAGATTGCACGTGCTCTTGTAGTGAATGGCAAATCTTTTGGATGCCATGTAAGCATGCAGTGCATGCATTGAGAAGGCTGGCAGGCCATTATATCACTTCACTAATACTTATTTTCAGGCTGAAATGTATAGAGCAGCATATGAAGAATGTATCAATCCAATTCCGGATATTGAGATGAACCATGGTAGTTTAGATGAGGTGCATATTTTACCTCCTATCATCAAGGCTCGTCCTCGTAGGCCTAGGAATAAGAGAAGAGCTTCACAAATGGATTCATCGAGAACTACACAATGTGGACGATGCAGAAAAGAAGAACATAATAGAAGGACTTGTAATGAGATTGTTGAGTAACATCTGTTGTTGTTGTGCATTTACGATTCTATGGTGTTGTTCTGTTATTATTCTGAATTCTAAATTTTATTGTTATATTAATGTTAATGGGGCTATTGATATCGAATTATGTTCTTATCTTAATGTTAATGGGCTATTCATATTAGTTTGCTCTTATGTCAATGAATTCTAAATTCTGAATTTTTGTTCAAATTAGGGCTATGTACCGAAATACTGTAATATCTTACTGAAAGAAGTAAAATTGGCACACAGTTAAATTATTCTTACTGAAAGAAGTAAAATGGCATTTTTGCGGGCAGGTTCGATCGCCCGGGCTTCGGTCACCGGTGCATCTTCGCCAAGTGACGGATAGTTATTTTAGTTTTGCACACAGTTAATTTAGTTCTGACACAGTTAAATTAATCCAGACAGTTATTTTAGTTATGCACATAGTTAAATTAATCCTGATACAGTTATTTTAGTTCTGCATATAGTTAAATTAATCCTGACACAGTTATTTTAGTTTTGCACATAGTTAAATTAAGCCTGCACACAGTTATTTAGTTCTGCACATTGTTAAATTAATCCTGACACAGTTATTTTAGTTCTGCACACAGTTAAATAATCCTTATTTTAGTTCTGACACGGTTATTTTAGTTCTTAAATTAATCCTGATACAGTTATTTTAGTTCTGCACACAGTTAAATTAATCCAGACATAGTTAAATTAATCCTGCACACAATTAAATTAATCATGCATACAGTTATTTTAGTTCTGTACACAGTTAAATTAATCCTGCACACAGTTATTTTTGTTCTGCATATAGTTAAATTAAGCCTGCACACAGTTAAATTAAGCCTGCACATAGTTATTTTAGTTATGTACACAGTTAAATTAATCCTGACACAGTTATTTTAGTTCACATAGTTAAATTAATCCTGCACACAATTATTTTTGTTCTGCATATAGTTAAATTAAGCCTGCACATAGTTAAATTAAGCCTGCACACAGTTAAATTAAGCCTGCCATAGTTAAATTAATCCTGCATACAGTTATTTTAGTTCTGCACACAGTTATTTTTGTTCTGCCTGCACACAGTTAAATTAAGCCTACAAATAGTTAAATTAAGCATGTACATAGCTATTTTAGCTATGTTACAGTGTTTATGCCAATTTATTTCTTTCAGTAAGATATTAGGACATTTCGGTACATAGCCCGTTATGCCAATTTTACAAGGTGGTATACATCAACATTGTGCTAATTATACTTCTTTCAATAAGATATTACAGCATTTCGATAAATAGCCCTAATATGAATATTGTACAAATTTACAATACAAGGTAGTATTATCAATATTGTGTACACAGTTATTTAAATTCTGTACACAGTTAAATAAAACCTAATACGGTTACTTTAAACCTGTATATAGTTATTTTAAACCTGCACACAGTTACTTTAAACCTGCACACAGTTACTTTAAACATGCACACAATTATTTAAATTCTGTACACAACCTGCATAGAAGGAGAAGGTGCCCAACCAGTAGGAGTAGCTCTGCCTACGGAAAGCATGGCGAGTAACCATTCTGGCCAAGCCCTATTGGATGCGCCGGGTCTTCAAGAAGGAGACCAAGAGTCTAATAATATAGGCAATGGCCAAATCAAACAGGAGAGACAAGAAGCTGCTTTAAACCAAAGAGAGGACCTCTTAAACAAGGTTCGTTACCTTAATCAAATTCTACAAAATCTTTTTCATGAAAGCGAGGATATGATGAGAGACTCGTCCACTATCTTTGATGTGACCAATCATCTTTTGGACAATTCTCTCGATAGAAATATGATAGAACAAGTTGTTCAAGATTTGAATAAAACATGCACATAGTTATTTAAATTATGTACATAGTTAAATAAAACCTGCACACAGTTAATTTAAACCTGCACACAATTACTTTAGTTCTATACAAAGTTATTTAAATTTAGTACACAGTTAAATAAAACTTGCACACAGTTAATTTAAACCTGCTTTTAGTTCTGCACATAGTTATTTAAATTCAGTACACAGTTAAATAAAATATGCACACAGTTATTTAAATTCAGTTACACAGTTAAATAAAACCTGACACGGTTAAATAAAATCCAACACAGTTAAATAAGACCTGCACACAGTTAAATAAAACCTGCACACAGTTATTTAAACCTGCACATAGTTATTATAGTTCTGCACACAGTTATTTAAATTCAGTATACAGTTAAATAAGACATGTACACTGTTATTTTAGTTATGCACACAGTTATTTAAATGCAGTACACAGTTAAATAAAACCTGACACAGTTAAATAAGACCTGCATACAGTTAAATAAAACCTATACACAGTTATTTTAAACCTGCACACAATTATTCTAGTTCTGCACACAGTTATTTAAATTCAGTACACAGTTAAATAAGACCTGCACACAGTTATTTTAAACCTGCACATAGTTAAATAAGATCTACACACAGTTAAATAAAACCTGCACACAGTTATTCTAGTTCTGCACACAGTTATTTTAAACCTGCACACAGTTAAATAAAACCTGCACACAGTTAAATAAAACCTGCAAACAGTTATTCTAAACCTGCACATAGTTATTCTAGTTCTGCACACAGTTATTTAAATTCAATACACAGTTAAATAAAACCTGCACACAGTTATTTTAAACCTGCACACAGTTAAATAAAACCTACACACAGTTAAATAAAACCTGATATAATTATTTTAAACCTGCATGCATTTAAATAAAACCTGTTGTACAATTAGCTGCACACAGTTATTAATTCTAAATTTTGATTTTTTGTTCAACATATTAGTAACGCTATAACATCCATCATTCCTGCTGGAATCTTATAGTAAAATTAGAATGACAGAAGGGAGGAGAGGAGAATTCTGTATGACTTCTTTTAAATGGCACACAATTAAATGGTACACAGTAAACTTGTAAATGGCACACAGCCTTAGCAAAATTAGAATGAGAGAAGGGAGGAGAGGAGGATTCTGTAACAATGACTTCTTTTAAAATGGCATATAATTAAATGGCACACAGTAAAATGGCACACAATTGAAGGACCTTAGCTGTCACTTCAGTTTATTTTAGCATACCTATATTATGTGATTCCTGATGATGTATGCTATGAAAGGAATCACAAACCCAATCAAGAGTGATATAAAAAGCATGCATCACTCATTGCCCAAATGGTTAGAGATCAAATGGCGATTTGAGGTCACTAAACATCCATTGTAAAAGTTGAACACTAGGGGTATTAACAGGCATCAGTGAATAATGGTTCAAAACTTGGATACAACAACCTCTAAAACAATCATGATTCAAGTTGACTTCTTTTAAAACAGTAAACTTGTTGGTAATTAAAAACTTGGTATTTAAATGGTACACAGTTAAATATGGCACACGGTAAAATGGCATAGAGTAAAATGGCACACAATTGAAGGGCCTTAGCTGTCACTTCAGTTTATTTTAGCATACCTAAATAACTCACTGAAAAGGATAAAAAATAAAAATATGAAGTATTGACAGTTACAATCAATTAACATGCTACACATTCAAACATGGCACATTGAACAAATTTTTTGAATTATATTAATTTAACACTTTATATATATGAAATAGGTACAAGGACAGTATTAATAATTAAAACAAACTTCCAACATTATTTTGGGACTAATCTTTTATACTTTGTATCTTGCTTTCATACCATAACCATAACTTTTTATAAGTAGTACAATGCCCATTGAACAAAATATTTTTCCAAACCCAGCTCCTATATAATGATGCATCTTCCTTGAAATCATTACGCAGCGAACTTGAGCAACCTCTTGTAAGGATCTCGGCAGATATCAGCATATGCACTCCACAATCTATACTATCAAACTTCTGCTGTGCACAGTCATGAACATTATAAACTTGACCTTCAAGGATGTGGAATCCTACTCGCTTAGACAACCAAAAGCGTACAAACAATGCTTATACAAGCATGGTATGAAATATAATATGTTAGTTAGACAAGTTGTTATATGTATAAGCAACAACACAAATGTCGAACAATATTACATACATATTTATTTACATCATTTGATACATTGATGCTCCATATCGAGTTATAGCAGTAAAATTGTTGGTCCTTCAAACCCAAAATTAACATGTACCAATGCCATGCTATGTTCATCGGGATAAACAAGTATCTGCATTGCTGGAGGTCTGATAAACTGATATCGGCCATGAATTTTTTTATACTTGGTTGTGCTGAATCTATGATATTATTTGTAAGTTCAGGGATCACTGAGGTAACCCCTGAAAGGGATTGAAGCATAGCAGTCTACATGAAATAGAAATAGAAGAAAAAAAACATTGACTGATAAGTTATGTTACTTTGCAAACAAAATTAATGATTCTTAAAATTATTGTACCTATATCTCACAATGCAAAAATAAAGCAGCATTCTCCACAAGCTCCCTATACTCTACGTGGAATAGCTCCAGGATTCGGAAATACACATTAATGAGCTATACATGAATCAAAAAAATAAAATATTAGCATAAAAAAAAAACTAGGATCAATGAAAATGGATCAAAAATTAATTTTCATAAATCAGTCCGAAGTGGCCCATCATGAAGGAGTTGATCCAATGCATGGCATGTGCAAGAAGGTTTCGATGTACAAGGATCCTCCCAGATATTCTCACTACATAAAAGATGCAGATATAAACAAAAGAAGTAATTTGAAGAATGATATATAGAAATATAATTATATGGCTTACACAAAACGATCTTCGTTGATGTAAAAATCAATTGATGCTTCAAGATAAGATGGGAGTACACCTTTCCCCTTCCCGTGATATGTACCCCTTCGTGCCATTTGTATTGTCTTTTCTGGAACCACTGATGTTTCAACATCTATAACTGTTCTAGAATCTTGAATATTCTATAAAATGATAAAATCTATCAGCATATGTTTAAAGTTGAAGACATGCATATAATAAATACACCTAGATCAATCTTTTTGAAACATAACTGACTGATGCAGCTCCCTTAGTGCAGTACTTATATGCTCTAAACTATCTGAAGCATCTAGATAACTCTTGGTGGTGGGCAAGGCCGTGCTTCCTTCAACTTTGTTACCCTCTTGTTGTTTTTTCCTTGCACGTTTGTAGGTCTTATAAAGGTATGACATGGCCTTTCCCTTCTCACTAGGCTTTCTCTCACGAGCTCCCATTTTCACGTGCCTACATAATGATGACACATGTTTTGCGGTGGCACTTTCCTTCTTGGACTCAACTTCAACAACATCCTTTGCCTAATAAAAATAAGAAAGGCAGTTAGGACATAATAAGCACTCATAAATATAATATAAAAAATAAATATTTGATTACTACCTCCACATCTTCACTGCTATAAGGGACACAAGGTTCCGCTTCACCTACGTGAGGCTGTCCATGTGGAGAAGAATACTCTGCCCTTACCTAAAAAATAAAAATTATGTAGATCATAAATGATATCATATTTATATATGTATATTTTGATTAGAGTAGAAAACTAACCTCAACATGATGCATATCAAATCCTTCAGTGTCATCTGCTGGCAAAAAACCCTTGTCTCGGAGGGTCTTCTCAATGAATGAAAGCTTCATATCAAAGGCATGAATCCGTGCATCTTCTGCTATGTCATGTTTGATGGGTTAAGGGTCCTCTAAGTGGAAACCATGACAAATCAAGGCCCTCTCAACCGCTGCCAAACATGTCTCTAAAGCATGAATTGGATGTTGTTTAGGCTGGCTAGATGACGAAACTTGCTACACATAATTAAATTAACATAATATCATATACATAACAGATACACAGTTACATGGTACATGATTGAAGTTATTGTTGCTTAAAAGAGAACTATTTGAAGCATCTTAAATGATCTATAATAAAAAATGATGCATTAAAATGGTGTAACATGCCTGTGCTTGTGGCCTTCTTTGTGATAGGAGGTGCAACTCATCCTCCTTAGGCTCTATCATCTTCAATACCTGACAAAGGACAAACAAATATATTTATACTTTAATTTAATATATATATATATGATGTTAGATACAGAACATAATACCTCAATTTTTTTAAATTTATTTATAACTCCAATGATCGCCTCCACCTTAAGAGGGAATGGGGCATTGCTCCAATGCAAGAGACGAGGATACAAAAATGGTGGTGTATGCTTTCCAACTAGACTATTTGCATGCTCAACAGCCCATGCCTGCATAATAAAATAATGTAAATGAAAATAATGTTAGATTAACTATCAACCAATTAAATCGAAAGTATAAATAAAAAAGCTTACCACTAGAGCTACTGTACATCCTTCCATATACCCAGCACATCCACTTTTGTTTTTGTTCCTTGTATGTACTCTCATCGCTAGATGAGGAATTTGCTATCGAAGGAAAGTAAAAACAGCAAGACCCCAACTATAGGATTCCAGACGATCCAAATTATCAAGATACCGGCATAATACTTTAGGAACATGATAGTGGACAGTTGGAAAAAGAATAGTTACAAAAAGATAAAGAACCTAGCACTTTGTAAAATCCTCTACATCTACCAACCCAGACTTTTCAACAAGACAAAATAATATATCTTTAACTGCATCCCTTGTAGTTAATTTAAAGTCACCATTAAAAAAATAATTGATAAGGTCCGACTGCACTTTTTCTTTGCTATAAAAGTCAATCTCCTCACCTGTGGCCTTCAAACCAAGAGTAAAGGCAATTTTAGTTCCCATAAAAGGAACCACAACCTTACCAAATTTAAAGCCCTCCTTGTCATCATCCCATAAAGACAGTAGTGCATCTAATAATGGCCTGCTCTACTTGATGTATGGAAGATGGAGCAAATGACCAAATGGAGTTGTAGACATCCTTGCCTTTTGCTCCTCTGACATCGACTGTATAATTATTTCCATAGCATCCACGTAGTGATTAAAATTGCACCTTCCATTTACCATATTTCTTTAGTCAATAAAAAATTCTTTGCTTCTCCTAGTAGTAGCCATCATCTACTCTGCACACTCAATATTAGTTTCAAAAAAGAATAATTATGTTTCATAATATCTAAATAAGTCACATAAATTCAAAGATTCTATATGAAACTAATATTGAGTGTAAAAAATATCTAAAAAAAAGAAATCAAAAGTTGCATAAATTAACAAGCTTCGTATAATCAAACAAATTAAATAGAAAGGAATAACTTTTTTTGTCAGATATCAAAGCATTGCAATAGTTACAAACTGTTGTTGTATCTTAGTTTCTAGACTGAACTAATCCCTCTTTCTGTGGAGGGAAAGTAGTTAATCAGATTTAGCATAATGAAGGGGTAAAACAAGAGTTACCTAAGGACTAAACAATGTGATGATATTATTTCTTATGCAGAACATATCAGATCTATTCCCCTACTCTGACTAGGAAGAACATGCCATTCTACAAGGTGAAAATTCATACATATTTGATTAAAATCTAGCATACATTTAACTTAGGCAAAGATGAAAAAAATTATGAGTTCATAAATATAGTGATTTGGGTTGAGTGGGTGGCAAGTATTCCTTCTTTCTTCCTTGTTGGATCAAATATGGATATGAATACAGGATGTTGGAATTTGTACCATATCTGGGTAGATTTGGATATAAAAATATAACCATACAGGTATTATCCATTCCATTTTACCCTTAGAAGAAGGAAAAGAAGAGTTGACAAAGATCCATGATGAGAAGATGTTTGCTTTAGTAATTATTCAGGGATAAAATAGAGAAATGAGAAAGGGTGCCCAACAATGTTAACCCTTAGAAGGTAGGGACCATTGTTTTTTCTGTCACCAAATATTTGAGTCTTTTTGCCCTTTCCAGGGAAGAAAAGATTGTATTGTAATTAAGCTTGGAAAAAGGGACTGCTATGTCAAAATCCCTTGTATTCAATTAAATTATGCTTGTAGGTCATCTAGGTATGTATTTCTCATTTTCCAATTAAATCTCCATCTGTTTATGTTAGCTAGCCTCCCCCCTACCACCAAAACCATATGAAAACATGCATATAGGAAGTCCTTGCAAGAGATTGATTTTGATTCTAGGAGAAATAATTTTATTATGAGAAGGTGATATCTACAATGGAAGGGTGGGAGAATGCTAATATATCTAGATCAAAGATGTAAGTGTAGAATCCAATATTGTCAATGCAGAGCATGCACTGAGGCATGTTATTGAAGTCCTTATATAAAAATGATTCTGCATTTTTATTAGAAAGTTACATGGTAAAGAGATATCCAAATGGAAGGGTAGGGAGGATAGTTTAATGACATAGCTGGATTTAAGAGAAAATGAAAAGCAACATATTTAAGTTGAACCTTTTGAAGGAGATTAAGATGCAGCCTGAAAAGGTTTTTATAAAGAACTCCTCCTTTATAAGAAGGAATTCCTACATAAAGTTATATTTTATGACTAAAATTATGAGAATTCTTGCCACCCACTCAACCCAAATCACTATATAAGAAGGAATTCCTATACAAAGTTCTATTTTATGACTAAAATTATGATTCCCTATGGATGCATCCACATCACAAGTCTAATGCATATTCATGTCCCCATGGTTACGTCCCAAAGCATGCATATCTCATAGTATAAACCACATTTAACTAATTCACTGTGGTATGAAAAGGGCTTGATTAATTCTTTAAAAAGTCTTTGATTAATTTCTATATGCAGAAATTACCTGGCCGTGGAAAGGGGGAGGGGGGCTTGTGCTGTCACCGCCGGAATGAGAGGGAGTTGCTGGTGTTATCGCCGCCAGAAGTTATGTTTTCGTTCGTCAGAGCTTCTCGTCGGAAATGGTATTGGAAAATGAATTTACCTAGCCGTGGAAAGGGGGGAGGGGGGCTGGTGCTATCGCCGCAAGAAAAGAGTGGGTTGCCGCCACAGGAAGGGCTATTTTTGTTTGTCAGACCGTCTCATCGAAAATGGAGAAGAGGAGAGAAATGGAGAAAAGGGCTCTACGGGATTTCAAACAATGAAAGGAAAAAAGGGTTTTCACCTAGGGGCATTTTAGTCTTCAAAAAATTTAAAATAAAATATGGACCGGAAGTTATGTTTTGGGTCAACAGGGAGTAAAACTTTTATTCCGATCAAAGGTTGGACCGGACATCAATTTCCCCTTTTTGGGGTAATTAATTCCCACTCCTCATATTGACTCCACTATAACAAATTATCCCTGTTGAGTAAAAGTATAAGTTTTGGTCCTTCATTTAACACTAACCGTAATACAACATTCCTCATGATGTCATATTATTTTCAAAATATCAAAAATACCCTTTACAGTAATAGAACATCTCGTATTGTTTTAAAAATATCGAAAATACCATTTATCACGGTTCCTCTTCTGTTTATCAAAAATATCAGCAGCTGTGCCAACGTTTCCTCTCCCATTCCAAGGACCGGCCATTGTAGACGCATTGTAGATCACGGTTCCTCTTTTGTTTATCAAAAATATCAGCAGCTGTGCCAACGTTTCCTCTCTCATTTCAAGGACCGGCCATTGTAGATGCATTGTAGACATGCCATTCATCCCTCAGCAATCAATAGATCAAAAAAATCAATGAAGAGAGTAGTCCCCAGTGAAGCTCTCCCACAAGATCAATATCCGTTCATCCCTTCCTTGCATCTGTTGTCTAACAGTGAAGCTCTCCTATGAAGAAAGTAGTTACCCAGCTCCTCCACCATTCACAAAACTTTCTTCTGATTTCTTCTAAATCAGATTCCTTATTATTATCTTGGTTTTTAATAGTTATGGATCCTAAGAATATTGAAAAATCAAATTTTATGGCTATGTGCTCCTATGGTAATGAAGCCCATATCATTTCAATTTCAAAAGACACAACTCTTAATTATATTGTCAATGAAATAGTGGAGAGATGGAAGCATTTATCCCCTATAATGATATATCTGAAATTCTATATTCCTAACTGATGTGGTGAGACCGCTGACGTGGGAAGCTGACAGGCATCATATTAAGGGAGGCCGCCATGGCGGATGCCAAGACAATGCCCCAGCCAGGATCATTTTGCCGAGCTGAGTTGAGCTACTACATGGCCACGGGCCGAGCTCAGTCCTCCGCCAGGTCGTGCCCACAAGTTCGGGATGCCTAGACCGGAGCCGTCCTCCACCAGGTCATGCCCGCAAGTCCGGGATGCCTAGGCTGAAGCCGTCCTCCGCCAGGTTGTGCCCGCAAGTCCGGGACACCTAGGACCGGGTCCGTCCTCCGCCCTCCAGAGCGAGACCCTTAGAGGCTAGTGCCCTGCGGTCGAGGTCGAGCTCATCGCTCACTCGCCGATGTGGAGCCTCTCCAAGCGCGCGCCCTCTAGGCCGGGTCCATCCTCCGCCCTCCAGAGCGAGACCCTCGGAGGCTAATGCCCTGCAATCGAGGTCGAGCTCACCGCTCACCCATCGATGTGGAGCCTCTTCGAGCACGCGCCCTTTGGACCGGGCCCGCACTCTTCCCTCCTCCACCGAGGTGACCACACGAGCTTAGAGCATCCAGACCGGAACAAGCCCAGCCATCCCAGGACACCGACGAGCCACCCGAGGACCATGGAATGGTGCCCCCCATACTGTCATAACTACCTGCCCAGCCATACTTCCAGGAGATAGGCCAGCCAGAGAGCACGCACCCCTAGGGCGGCAGCCCCCGGATCGAGGCTCTGCCAGGCTTCCCGGAATGGGGTGACCGGAGAGAATGTCAGAGTGAATGGAAGCTTTCCCCATCACCTGTCAGGAAAGGCATCTCATCTATGACACAAAATCCCACCGCACGCACCTGCCAATCCAGCAAGGATCCCAAGGCAAGCTTCAAATGACTAATTTTCAACTACAAAGAATGATCGTCACCCCCACGAGGAAAAGGTAACATACCAGTAGCACCAAAATCACCACCAACAATACAAGCGCAAGCTCGACCAAGAGGGCGAAGCACCACCACCAAAAAAAAACCATAGCTGAGGGAAAATGAGGAAAACAAGGAGAGGCGATGGAACAGAGCCTCCCTCTGTCCTAGCTATTAGTCTCCCCCAGTCACGTTTTCACCTTCACCCATATTTTACACTCCTCTAAGAGCGGAGTCCATCAAGAGGGGCTCGACCAGGAGAATCTGTTCTCCTGGATCATCATTGACTTGATCATCAGAGTGCCCCCGCCAGAAACCCTGGCCCGGGTCACTAATCCCTGTTTCGCAGGTCCAGGAGCAGAGGACCGGCAGGTAGTGAAGAGAGCACACTCTGGCGTCGGCAGTAGCTATGGGCCGTGACGGTCTTGGTGGCAATACTAACAATTCAAGAATGCTCATTACTCTCATAGAAGATAAGGATGTCAGCAATATGTACGAAATACATCGAAAGTTAAAAACTGCAATAATTGAAATGGTTGTATTTCATGTAGCGTCGATGATTGAATCGTCTAATGTGATAATCAATTTAAGGTAATTCAAAGTCTATTCATAATTTATTTTAGTATATTATTTTTTATAATTAATCTGAATCATATAATGTGATGTTCAGTGTGAGGCAATATTATTTACGGGAAGAATTAATCTTTTGTACTTGTAAGGATGGTGTCCCATCTGAAAATGTTGAACATGTAAGTTATTCTAAGAATTATCGGAATGGCAGTTCATCTCATTTTTTCTCATTTGGCAGCTCAAGTAATTTTGTTCGAGTAGTCAAAGAAACAAGGACATCATTGAAGATGAACCAAATCCAATGAACACTTTGGATGCTTGGAAAAACTCTATAGAGGGTGTAGGTCAAGAATTCAAGGATGTTGAAACCCTTCGTGATACAATTCGTAATTTCTGTATTGCAAATTATAGAGATTTTGTGTTTATAAAGAATGATCGTCAGCGTGTTACTGTTGAATGTGCATATGAAGGATGTGGATGGCACATTCATGCTTCTTATCTTAGGAATCAATATAGATTTGCAATTAAAACAATGAGCAATCAACATACATGCAGAGTAGGGTTACAAGTTCGATCTTATCCCAAGGCTTCGAAGCATTAGGTTTCAAATATTGTGAAAGAAAAAATTCATGATATGCCTTTATATAGGCCAAGTGATATTGTAAAAGATATTCATCGTGAATTTAGTGTGGAATTACCATATCATCAAGCTTGGCATGGGAAAGAGGTTGCTATGAAGGAGCTATATGGTCAAAGGTTAGTATCTTATGAACGGATACGATGGTATTGTAATGCCATTCTTGAGACCAACCCTGGTAGCATAGCAGAGTATGAAATCCTCGAAAATCAATTTAGACGTTTATTCATTTCCTTTAGAGCCTCAATCAATGGTTTTCTTAGAGGTTGTAGATCTCTAATATTCATGGATGCAACATTTGTTAAACATAAGGATGGAGGAGTTTTACTTGGTGCTACGAGCAAATATGCGAATGATGATATGTTCCCTATAGTATATGCCGTTGTTGATATAGAGAATGATGATAATTGAGACTGGTTTTGTCAGATTTTAAAAAGAGCCATGGCGTCTTGTGTTGAGTACCATAGACAGCCATTCATAATTATGACAGATAGACATCAGGGACTTATGAAAGTAGTGTCGAAATACTTTTTCGATAGCTACCACTCTTACTGCATCCATCATATCAAAGAAAATTTTAAAAATCAGGCATGCAACATCCTTATCAAAGCTTTTAATTTTTATTTTTAAATTAAAAGGTATGTTAACATACAATAATTGTATATGTGTAGGTGCTTGCTCATTATCATGCAGTTGAAAGGAAGAGGTTGGTTGATTTGTTAAATGATGCTGTATATACTCCAAGGCTAAATATTTTTCAAAAATTAATGAGTAAACTTGTAGCTGAAGTCCCAAGTGCAAGTAACTTTATAACACAGTCAAAGCCAGAGCATTGGGCAAATTCAGTATTTCCAGGTCCACATTAGGATATTATGACAACTAATGTTGCTGAATGTTTTAATAGTTGGATTCTACAGGCTCGACATCTTACTGTTCCTCAAATGGTTGATCATATAAGACTTCAAATTAAGCAATTGATGCATGCTAGACGAATGCGAGGACAAAGCATCCAAACTCATCTTTGTCCTGATCCTCGAAAAGTATTGCAAAGAAATACGGAAGAGGGTCAGAAGTTATCTGTGTTTACATCAAGCATCATGGTTTATGATGTAAAGGACACAAAGTACTCATGTAAGGTTGACCTAAAAGATTGCACGTGCTCTTGTAGTGAATGGCAAATCTTTCGGATGCCATGTAAGCATGCATGTGCATGCATTTAGAAGGCTGGCAGGCCATTATATCACTTCACTGATACTTATTCTAGGTTAAAATGTATAGAGCAGCATATGAAGAATGTATCAATCCAATTCTGGATATTGAGATGAGCCATGGTAGTTCAAATAAGGTGCATATTTTACCTCCTATCATCAAGACTCATCCTAATAGGCCTAGGAAGAAGAGAAGAGCTTCACAAATGGATTCATCGAGAACTACTCAATATGGACGATGCAGAAAAGAAGGACATAATAGAAGGACTTGTAATGAGATTGTTAAGTAACATCTATTGTTGTTGTGCATTTACTATTCTGTGGTTGTTGTTCTGAATTCTGAATTATATTGTTATCTTAATGTTAATAAGACTATTGATATCGAATTATGTTCTTATCTTAATGTTAATGGGGCTATTCATATTAGTTTGCTCTTATGTCAATGAATTCTAAATTCTAAATTTTTGCTCAAATTAGGGCAAGGTACCGAAATGATGTAATATCTTACTGAAAAAGGTAAAATTGGTACAAAGTTGATATATATCACCTTGTACTTCATCTTACTAAATCCTGAATTTGGCACAATATTTTTAAGGGGGACTTAACATCTAGAATTTGGCACAATATTTTTAATAGTAAATAGTTAATTAACTAAACGTAGGACACAGTTATTTTATTTCTGCACACAATATACAGTGAATTTCAACACAATTATTTTAGTTCTGCACACGGATATTTTAGTTCTGTGCACAGTTATTTTAGTTCTGCACACAGTTATTTTAGTTCTGCACATAATTAAATTAAGCCCGCACACAGTTATTTTAGTCACACAATTAAATTAATCCAAAGAGGGTGGGGGCTCCCGCCCGTCAGCTTCCTTGTGCCTTCCGGGTTTCGCACGCCAGTCGACTCACACGCATGTCAGACTCCTTAGTCCATGTTTCAAGACGAGTTGGATGGGGAGCCCGCCGATCGTTGCCTGGGGCGCGTCAATACCCCTGGGGGCACGCCGAGATGATGCATGCCAGATCCTCGGCTGCACCGATGGTGTCTTCGCAAGCAGGTTCGACCGCCCGGGCTTCGATCGCCGATGCAGCCCGCAACGGTCCATGCCCCGAGCCGAGCGACGGACAGTTATTTTAGTTCTGCACATAGTTATTTTAGTTCTAATATAGTTAAATTAATCCATACATAGTTATTTTAGTTCTGCACATAGTTAAATTAATTCTGACACAGTTATTTTAGTTATGCACATAGTTATTTTAGTTATGTACACAGTTAAATTAATCCTAACACGGTTATTTTAGTTCTGCATATAGTTAAATTAAGCTTGCACATAGTTATTTAGTTCTGTACACAATTAAATTAATCATGACACAGTTATTTTAGTTCTATACACAGTTATTTTAGTTCTACATACAGTTAAATTAATCCTTATTTTAGTTCTGCACACAGTTATTTTAGTTCTACACAGTTAAATTAATCATGGATACAGTTATTTTAGTTCTGCACCCAGTTAAATTAATACAGACACAGTTAGTTCTACACACAGTTAATTAATCCTGCACACAGTTATTTTAGTTCTACACACAGTTAAATTAATACATACATAATTATTTTAGTTCTGCACACAATTAAATTAATCCTGCACACAGTTATTTTAGTTCGCACACAGTTAAATTAATCCTGCACAGTTAAATTAAGCTTGCACACAGTTAAATTAAGCATGTACATAGTTAAATTAAGTCTGCACACAGTTAAATTAAGCCTGCACATAATTATTTTAGTTCTACATACAGTTAAATTAATCCTGACACAGTTATTTTGTTCTGCATACAGTTAAATTAAGCCTGCACATAGTTATTTTAGTTCTGCACACAGTTAAATTAATCTTGACATAGTTATTTTAGTTCTGCACATAGTTAAATTAATCCTGCACACAGTTAATTTTGTTCTGCACACAGTTAAATTAAGCCTACACATAGTTAAATTAAGCATGTACATAGTTAAATTAAGTCTATACATAGTTAAATTAATCCTGCACACAGTTATTTTAGTTTTGCACATAGTTAAATTAATCCTGATACAGTTATTTTAGTTATGCACACAGTTAAATTAATCATGCACACAGTTATTTTTGTTCTACATACAGTTAAATTAAGCCTGAACACAATTAAATTAAGCCTACACATAATTAAATTAAGCTGCACATAATTAAATTAAGCCTGCACAGAGTTAAATTAAGCATGTACATAGCTATTTTAGCTATGTTACAGTGTTTATGCCAATTTACTTCTTTCAGTAAGATACTAGAACGTTTTGGTACATAGCCCATATTGTGCCAATTTTACAAGATGGTATATATCAACATTGTGCCAATTATACTTCTTTCAATAAAATATTACAGCATTTCGGTAAATAGCCCTAATATGAATATTGTACAAATTTACATTACAAGGTAGTATATATCAACATTGTGCCAATCTTACTTTTTTGAGTAAGATATTAACATTGTGCCAATCTTACTTCTTTGAGTAAGATATTAGAGCGTTTCGATACATAGCCCTAATATGAACATTGTGCCAATTTTACTTCTTTGGGTAAGATATTAGACCGTTTCGATACATAGCCCTAATATGAACATTATGCCATTTATACTTCTTTCAATAAGATATTATAGCATTGCGGTAAATTTCGATAAATAGCCCTAATATGAATATTATACAAATTTATATTACAATGTAGTATATATCAACATTGTGCCAAGCTTACTTCTTTCAGTAAGATATTATAGTGTTTCGGTAAATATCAACATTGTGCCAATCTTACTTCTTTTAGTAAGAAGTAAGATATTACAGCATTTATGCCAATTTACTTCTTTCAGTAAGATATTAAATATAACCTGCACCTGCACATTACTTTAAACCTACATACAGTTATTTAAATTATGTATACAGTTAAATAAAACTTGCACACAGTTAGTTACTTTAAACCTGTACACAGTAAAATAAAACCTGCACACGTTATTTTAAACCTACACACGGTTACTTTAAACCTGCACACAGTTATTTAAATTCTTTACACAACTTGTATAGAAGGAGAAGGTGCCCAGTAGGAGTAGCTCTGCCTACAGAAAGCGTGGCGAGTAACCATTCTGGCCAAGTTCTTTTGGATGCGCCAGGTCTTCAAGAAGGAGACCAGGAGTCTAATAATATAGGCAATGGCCAAATCGAACAGGAAGGACAAGAGGCTACTTTAAACCAAAGAGAGGATCTCTTAAACGAGGTTTGTTACCTTAATCAAATTCTACATAATCCTTTTCATGCAAGTGGGGATCCGATGAGAGACTTGTCCACTATCTTTGATGTGACCAGTCATCTTTTGGACAATTCTCTCGATAGAAATATGATAGAACAAGTTGTTCAAGATTTGAATAAAACATGCATACAGTTATTTAAATTCTGTACACAGTTAAATAAAACATGCATACAGTTATAATTTAAACCTGCACACAGTTATTTTAAACCTGCACACAGTTATTCTAGTTTTGCACACAGTTATTTAAATTCAGTACACAGTTAAATAAGACCTGCACACGATTATTTTAAACCTGCACACAGTTAAATAAGACCTGCACACAGTTAAATAAGACATGCACACAGTTATTTTAAACCTGCACACAGTTAAATAAGACATGCACACAGTTATTTTAAACCTACACACAGTTAAATAAGACCTGCACATAGTTAAATAAAACATGCACACAGTTATTTTAAACATGCACACAGTTATTTAAATTCAGTACACAGTTAAATAAAACATGCACACAGTTACTTGCACACAATTAAATATGACCCGCACACAGTTATTTTAAACATGCACACAGTTAAATAAGACCTGCACACAGTTAAATAAAACCTGCACACAGTTATTTTAAACATGTACATAATTATTCTAGTTCTACACACAGTTATTTAAATTCAGTACACAGTTACCTGCACACAGTTAAATAAGACCTGCACATAGTTAAATAAAACCTACACACAGTTAAATAAAACCTGTGCACGGTTATTTTAAACCTGCACATATTTAAATAAAACCTGTAGTACAGTTAGCTACACACAGTTATGAATTCTAAATTTTGATTTTTTTGTTCAACATATTAGTAATGCTATAATATCCATCATCCCTATTGGAATCTTATAGCAAAATTAGAATGACAGAAGGGAGGAGAGGAGGATTCTGTATGACTTCTTTTAAATGGCACACAATTAAATGGCACACAGTAAACTTGTAAATGGCACATAGTTGAAGGGCCTTAGCAAAATTAGAATGAGAGAAGGGAGGAGAGGAGGATTCTGTAACAATGACTTCTTTTAAAATGGCACACAATTAAATGGCACACAGTAAACTTGTTGGTAATTAAAAACTTGGTAATTAAATGGTACCCAGTTTAAATGGCACACAGTAAAATGGCACACAATTGAAGGGCCTTAGCTGTTACTTCAGTTTATTTTAGCATACCTATATTATGTGATTCCTGATGATCTATGCTACGAAAGGAATCACAAACCCAATCAAGAGTGATATAAAGAGCATGCATCACTCATTGCCCAAATGGTTAGAGATCAAATGGCGATTTGAGGTCATTGAACATCCATTGTAAAAGTTGAACACTAGGGGTATTAATAGGCATTAGTGAATAATCGATCTTGAAATCGACCTATGGTCGAACTTCTCTCTGTCGACAGCTATATATCAATGTCCACATCAAATTTTTACTGACTCCAACCTAACAAACATATCAGGTGGTTACAAATTACTAAGCAAATTCTTTCTATAAAAAAAGAGGACCCTCAGGTAAGCTCTAAGTTCTCACTCTTTTAATCACTCTTCTATTTACCATTTTCAAACTGATTCTATCTACCTTTCTCAGGCTCTAATTGACTTAACCATCAAAGGATTTTCTGTCAAAGAATCCTGGCAAATATGAACATTCTTTTATAGATCCTAGCAAAGGGGTAACAACATAGGCATCTTATTGATTCCAGCTTGATATGAGGCCAACCTTATCATTTCTATTCAAAACTTGGATACAACAACCTCTAAAACAATCATGGTTCAAGTTGACTTCTTTTAAAACGGTAAACTTGTTGGTAATTAAAAACTTGGTAATTAAATGGTACACAGTTAAATATGGCACACAGTAAAATGGCACACAATTGAAGGGCCTTAGCTATCACTTCAGTTTATTTTAGCATACCTAAATAACTCACTGAAAAGGACAAGAAATAAAAAAATATGAAGTATTGACAGTTACAATCAGTTAACATGCCGCACATTCAAACATGGCACATTGTACAAAATTTTTTGAATTGTATTAATTTAACACTTTATATGCATGAAATAGGTACAAGGACAGTATTAATAATTGAAATAAACTTCCAACATTGTTTTGGGACTAATCTTTTACACTTTGTATCTTGCTTTCATACCATAACCAAAAGTTTTTAAAAGTAGTACAATACCCATGGAACAAAATATTTCTCCCAACCCAGCTCCTATATAATGATGCATCTTCCTTGAAATCATTACGCAGCAAACTCGAGCAACCTCTTATAAGGATCTCGACAGACATCAGCATATGCACTCCGCAATCTACACTATCAAACTTCTACTGTGCACAGTCATGAACATTATGAACTTGACATTCAGGGATGTGGAATCCTACTCGCTCGGACAACCAAACACGTACAAACATTGCCTATACAAGCATGGTATGAAATATAATATGTTAGTTAGACAAGTTGTTATATGTATAAGCAACAACACAAATGTCAAACAATATTACATACATATTTATTTGCATCATTTGATACATTGATGCTCCGCATCGAGTTGTAGTAGTGAAATTGTTGGTCCTTCAAATCCAAAACTAACAAGTACCAATGCCATGCTGTGTTCATCGGGATAAACAAGTATCTGCATTGCTGGAGGTCTGATAAACTAATATCAGCCATGAATTTTTTTTTATTTGGTTGTGCTGAATCTATGATATTATTTGTAAGTTCAGGGGTCATTGAGGTAACTCCTGAAAGGGATTGAAGCACAGCAGTCTACATGAAATAGAAATAGAAGAAAAACAACATTGACTGATAAGTTGTGTTACTTTGAAAACAAAATTGATGATTCTTAAAATTATTGTACCTATATCTCACAATGCAAAAATAAAGCAGCATTCTCCACAGGCTCCCTATACTCTATGTGGAATAGCTCCATGATTCGGAAATACACATTAATAAGCTATACATGATTCAAAAAAATAAAATATTAGCATCAAAAAAAACAAGGATCAATGGAAATGGACCAAAACTTAATTTTCATAAATCAGTCCGAAGTGGCCCATCATGAAGGAGTTGATCCAATGCATGGCATATGCAAGAAGGTTTCGATGTACAGGGATCCTCCCAGATATTCTCACTACATAAAAGATGCAGATATAAACAATAAAAGTAATTTGAAGAATGATATATAGAAATATAATTATATGGCTTACACAAAATGATCTTCGTTGATGTAAAAATCAATTGATGCTTCAAGATAAGATGGGAGTACACCTTTCCCCTTCCTGTGATATGTACCCCTTCGTGCCATTTGTATTATCATTTCTGGAACCACTGATGTTTCAACATCTATAACTGTTCTACAATCTTGAATATTCTATAAAATGATAAAATCTATCAGCACATATTTAAAGTTGAAGACATGCACATAATAAATACACCTAGATCAATCTTTTTGAAACATAACTGACTGATGCAGCTCCCTTAGAGCAGTACTTATATGCTCTAAACTATCTGAAGCATCTAAATCACTCTTGGTGGTGGGCAAAGCCGTGCTTCCTTCAACTATGTTACCCTCTTGTTGTTTTTTCCTTGCACATTTGTAGGTCTTATAAAGGTATGACATGGCCTTTCCCTTCTCACTAGGCTCTCTCTCACGAGCTCCCATTTGCACGTGCCTACATAATGATGACACATATTTTGCGGTGGTACTTTCCTTCTTGGACTCAACTTCAACAACATCCTTTGCATGATAAAAATAAGAAATGCGGTTAATTAGGACATAATAAGCACTCATAAATATAATATAAAAAATAAATATTTGACTACTACCTCCACATCTTCACTGCTATAAGGGACATAAGGTTCCCCTTCACCTAAAATAAATATTTGACTACTACCTTTACATCTTCACTGCTATAAGGGACACAAGGTTCCCCTTCACCTACATGGGGCAGTCCATGTGGAGAAGAATACTCTGTCCTTATCTAAAAAATAAAAATTATGTAGATCATAAAGGATATCATATCTATATATGTATATTTTGATTAGAGTAGAAAACTAACCTCAACATGATGCATATCAAAGCCTTCAGTGTCATCTGACGGCAATAAACCCTTATCCCGGAGGATCTTCTCAATGAATGAAAGCTTCATATCAAAGGCATAAATCCGTGCATCTTCTGCTATGTCATCTTTGATGGGTTGAGGGTCCTCTAAGTGGAAACCATGACAAATCAAGGCCCTCTCAACCGCTGCCAAACGTGTCTCTAAAGCATGAATTGGATGTTGTTTAGGCTGGCTAGATGACGGAACTTGCTACACATAATTAAATTAACATAGTATCATACACATAATAGATACACAGTTACATGGTACATGATTGAAGTTATTGTTTCTTAAAAGAGAACTATTTTGAAGCATCTTAAATGGTCTACAATAAAAATTGATGCATTAAATGGTGTAACATGCTTGTGCTTGTGGCCTTCTTTGTGATAGGAGGTGCAACTCATCCTCCTTAGGCTCTATCATCTTCAATAAGAAAGTATAAATAAGAAAGCTTACCACTAGAGCTACTGTACATCCTTCCATATACCCAGCACATCCACTTTTATTTTTGTTCCTTGTATGTACTCTCATCGCTAGATGAGGAATTTGCTGTTGAAGGAAAGTAAAAACAGCAAGGCCCCAACTATAGGATTCCAGACGATCCAAATCATCAAGATACTGGCATAATACTTTAGGAACATGATAGTGGACAGTTGGAAAAAGAATAGTTACAAAAAGATAAAGAACCCAGCACTTTGTAAAATCCTCTACATCTACCAACCCAGACTTTTCAACAAGACAAAATAATATATTTTTAACTGCATCCCTTGTAGTTAATTTAAAGTCACCATTAAAAAAATAATTGATAAGGTCCGACTGCACTTTTTCTTTGCTATAAAAGTCAATCTCCTCACCTGTGGCCTTCAAACCAAGAATAAGGGCAATTTCAGTTCCCACAAAAGGAACCACAACCTTACCAAATTTAAAGCCCTCCTTGTCATCATCCCACAAAGACAGTAGTGCATTTAATAATGGCTTGCTCTACTTGATGTATGGAAGATGGAGCAAATAACCAAATGGAGTTGTAGACACCCTTGCCTTCTGCTCCTCTGACATCGACTGTATAATTATTTTCATAACATCCATGTAGTGATTAAAATAACACCTTCCATTTATCATATTTCTTGAGTCAATAAAAAATTCTTT
Organism: Areca catechu; assembly: GCA_021397845.1. Taxonomy (NCBI): domain Eukaryota; kingdom Viridiplantae; phylum Streptophyta; class Magnoliopsida; order Arecales; family Arecaceae; genus Areca; species Areca catechu. Next base: position 88,611,773 of record CM038048.1, on the reverse strand, counting down.
GCTTCTCATAGTAGTAGCCATCATCTACTCTGCACACTCAATATTAGTTTCAAAAAAGCATAATTATGTTTCATAATATCTAAAAAAGTCACATAAATTCAAAGATTCTATATGAAACTAATATTGAAAGTAAGAAATATCTAAAAAAAAGAATCAAAAGTTGCATAAATTAACAAGCTTCGTATAATCAAACAAATTAAATAGAAAGGAATAGCTTTTATTGTCAGATATCAAAGCATTGCAATAGTTACAAACTGTTGCTGTATCTTATTTTCTAGACTAAACTAATCCCTCTTTCTGTAGAGGGTAAATAGTTAATCAGATTTAGCATAATGAAGGGATAAAACAAGAGTTACCTAAGGACTAAACAATGTGATGATATTATTTCTTATGTAGAACATATCAGATCTATTCACCTATTCTGACTGGGAAGAACATGCCATTCTACAAGGTAAAAATTCATACATATTTGATTAAAATCTGGCATACATTTAACTTAGGCAAAGATGAAAAAAAATATGAGTTCACAATTATAGTGATTTGGGTTGAGTGGGTGGCAAGAATTCCTTCTTTCTTCCTCGTTGGATCAAATATGGATATGAATACGGGATGTTAGAATTTGTACCATATTTGGATAGATTTGGATATAAAAATATAACCAGATAGGTATTATCCATTCCATTTTACCCTTAGAAGAAGGAAAAGAAAAGTTGACAAAGATCCATGATGAGAAGATGTTTGCTTTAGTAATTATTCAGGGGTAAAACAGAGAAATGAGAAAGGGTGCCCAACAATGTTAACCCTTAGAAGGTAGGGACCATTGTTTTTTCTGTCACCAAATATTTGAGCCTTTTAGCCCATTCCAGGGAAGAAAAGATTGTATTGTAATTAAGCTTGGAAAAAGGGACTGCTATGTCAAAATCCCTCACTTGTATTCAATTAAATTGTGCTTGTAGGTCATCTAGGTATGCCTTTCTCATTTTCCAATTAAATCTCCATCTGTTTACATTAGCTAGCCACTCCCCCCCACCACCAAAACCATATGCAAACATGCATATAGGAAGTCCTTGCAAGAGATTGATTTTGATTCTAGGAGAAATAATTTTATTATGAGAAGGTGATATCTACAATGAAAGGGTGGGAGAATGCTAATATATCTAGATCAAAGATGTAAGTGTAGAATCTAATATTGTCAATGCAGAGCATGCACTGAGGCATCTTATTGAAGTCCTTATATAAAAATGATTCTGCATTTTTATTAGGAAGTTACATGGTAAAGAGATATCCAAATGGAAGGGTGGGGAGGATAGTTTAGTGACATAGCTAGATTTAAGAGAAAATGAAAACCAACATATTTAAGTTGAACCTTTTGAAGGAGATTAAGATGCAGCCTGAAAAGGTTTTTATAAAGGACTTAATCTTTATAAGAAGAAATTCCTATACAAAGTTCTATTTTATGACTAAAATTATGAGAATTCTTGCCACCCACTCCACCCAAATCACTATATAAGAAGGAATTCCTACAAAAAGTTCTATTTTATGACTAAAATTATGATTCCCTATGCATGCGTCTACATCACAAGTCTAATGCACATTCATGTCCCCATGGTTACATCCCAAAGCATGCATATCTCATAGTCTAGACGACATTTAACTAATTCACTGTGGTAAGAAAAGGGCTTGATTAATTCTTTAAAAAGTCTTTGATTAATTTCTATATGCAGAATTACCTGGCTGTGGGAAGGGGGAGGGGGGCTAGTGCTGTCGTCGCCGGAAGGAGAGGGAGTTGCTGGTGTTGTCACCGCCAGAAGTTATGTTTTCGTTCGTCGGAGTTTCTCGTCGGAAACGGGATTGGAAAACGAATTTACCTGGCCATAGAAAAGGGGGAGGGTGGCTGGTGCTATCGCCGCAGGAAGGAGAGGGGGTTGTCGTCGCAGGAAGGGCTATTTTTGTTCGTCGGACCGTCTCGTCAAAAACAGAGAAGAGGAGAGAAACGGAGAAAAGGGCTCTACGAGATTTCAAACAATGAAAGGAGAAAAGGGTTTTCACCTAGGGGCATTTTAGTCTTCACAAAAATTAAAATAAAATATGGACCAGAAGTTATGTTCTGGGTCAAGAGGGAGTAAAACTTTTATTCCGGTCAAAGGTTGGACTGGACGTTAATTTCCCCTACTTTTTAAGACCATTGGTACAATTATGCATGATTTTAAAAATTCTTGACGTTTTTCGCTAGCATTGGCAATTTAGGGTCGACAAAAGTCCATTTGATTGTGGTGTATCTGTCACGCCCCGAATCCAGCACCGAAATCGACTATGTGATCGACCACACAAATTCTAGGTTTTATCCTAGAGATCATGCAAGGCCTAAAAATTCACTATAACTTCAAATCTCTCATAATACAATTGATCATAATTCATAAGAAATTATCTATATCAAGAAAATAATACAACACATATGGTTCACTTTCAGTCATCCTTCAGTTATCTGATTGATTATAATGATTCTCTAGCTATTCCTTATTTCTTCATGAAGCTAATTCACCACCAAGTCTGAATATCTCTATCACAACTCTGAGAAGGAAAAGCAAATAGGGGTTGAGCTTTACAGTCCAGTAAGGTTTCCATATGATCATACCAGTAATAATATACATTTTTGAAAATAGCAAAATACTAGTATATCATATCATGCAGTCAAACAACTCAAATATCATGTAGTCCAATCCATTCCATAACCGGTATCATGGTCCAACCCACTCAATAACCGGTGTCATGGTCCATTCAATAACTGGTATCGTGGTCCAACCCACTCGATATCCGGTGTTATGGTCCAATCAATTCAATAACTGGTATCATGGTCTAACCCACTCGATAACCAGTGTCATAGTCCAAACCATTCAATAACTGGTATCGTGGTCCAACCCACTCGATAACCAGTATCATGGTCTAACTCATTCAATAACTAGTATCGTGGTCCAACCCACTCGATAACCGATGTCACTTTCCTTTAAAACATGGTGTATAAAATACAGATGATAATAATAATAACCACAATATCCATCACAAGAATCAACTATACCATGCGAAATAACACCATGCATGCAACTGTATATATGTATGTATATATATATATGCTCGGATCAAGTCAAGCCATGTAAAATACATGCATAACTGGGTGATCAATACAGAATTCCTTACATTCAAGTGCTAAACCAAAATACTTGGATCAAAACCATGCCATGTAAAGTAATACTGGTGATCATGTCCAGAATCCTTACATTTAAGCGCTAACCCCAAATATCTGGTATCAATCTATACCCGAAATTTGTCCAACACCTTCATACTCAAAAGGCTGTAAAATCCTAACTGCACGGATTTCGAGAAAAAGGCTTTTCGATCTCCCACTTCAAAATTTATATTTTTTTCTCTCTTCCTTCTACTCTTCTTCCTCTCTCCCCTTTCTTCTCTCTCTTTCTCTTTCTTTTCCTCTCCTTCTCTCTCCCTCTCCTCCTCTCTCTTCTGGCTCTCTGTAGGCTCTTCCCTGGCTTCTGTCGACGTCCCTGGTTAAAAAGATGAACAAAACCAATCCAAGACAACCTCAAACGTCATCTCAGAAGTCCAAAATTATCAAAAATCTCTCCGTGCCATCAGATCTAAGATCGACGTCTCAAACCGAATCAAAACTCGAATCCAAAAGTTTCTAATCAAGTCTAAACTCCCTCGGATCAATCCCAGCCGTTCGATCGAGTGATCGGATGGTCCAGATCGATCCCGTGGATCGTCGTGGACCGTGAGAAACTATTGGAAAAACTAGAGGAAACAGCTGGAAATGCCCCAGCAGCACCCCGCCACCACCTGGACTGAGCCCATACGCCCGCGTGCGTGGGCCTGGGCCGCGCATCGCACACCCGCCACTTCAGGCCGGACCACGCATTGCGCGCCCGCGCGTCGTGCCCACCTGCGACACCAGCTCCTGCACGCGCCCCGCATGCTGCCTGTCGCACACTCATGCGCCCGCGTCCGTGCGCCCACGCATCCCGTGCCCGTGCACGCTCATTCGAGCTCGTGCCTGGGCCACGCGCTGACCTGCGCGCGTGGTCTAAGCCGGCCTTTTCTTTTCTTTTCTTTTCTTTTTTTTCTTTTTCTTTTTCTTTCCGGGTCATTACAGTATCTAATGGGCAGCATCTCAAAGGATGTCCTTTCAGGACACAGCCTCCCTGATTCCTCCTCTCTTTCACCCCATCTGCGACACAATTGGGTGGCCACCCCTCCAAAGTTTCTGTGAAGAAAAGGCGTGGGACTAAAATAAATAGACCTGGCTGCGTGCATGCGTGATCGTCACCCGCCTCTCCTTTTTTTTTTTTTTTTTTTATGCCCATCCAAAGAATCTTTCAGCGAGAATTTCGAAGGTGATTTGCTCCAAGCCACTTTTGTTTTGGACAGTCCTCTATTCTGTAAGTCCAGCGAGCTCTGCGGGTTTGTGGACTTAAAAATTGGTCTCGACCATTTCTTTTTTTTTTTTTTTGATGAAACAACCATTTCTTTAAGCTGGTCGTGAACTGGCAAGAATCTTTGGGCCTTGGGTCATGGCACCTTCAAAACGGTGCTTCTCATGCACTAGCTAGCTGTCCTCCCAAAGCTTGTGTGCTTGTTCTACTTGGCTCTCTCTCTCTCTCTCTCTCTCCATGTGTGTGTGTGGCCATGGGGAGACAGCCATGCTGCGATAAGAGTGGATTGAAGAGAGGTCCATGGACAATGGAGGAAGATCAAAGGCTCATCAACTTCATCATGAATAATGGGATTCATTGTTGGCGTCTTGTTCCAAAGCTTGCTGGTATCTCTCTTAATTTCTTTGGTTAGCAATAAGTTTTATCAAAACCAGTCTATATGAGACTAAAATGAGCGAGATTTATGAACATACTAGTTGGTTGGTTGTTCTTTGTAAATTCCATATCGAAGTTGATAGATTCTAGAACCTGGAAAATTAACGAGGCTCTCTGTTAAAAAAATTAGCACTTCCTTTTTGGGAATATATCGTTTTGGCATGCATGAATGAGGATCTAGAATCACTAGTCTTCATAAAACTTTACAGCAAAAAAAGGGGAAGCATGATGCATGCCTGCATTTATGTGTACCCCTCTGGTTACTTGCACATAATTTTGAGCTGAAATTAGTTCAGTTCAATTAGCTAACAAGATGATGTGGATATGCTATTGTTGTTTCCTTTTCATGGAGGTTTGATGAGATGTGGGAAGAGCTGCAGGCTAAGATGGACTAATTACCTTCGGCCTGATCTTAAGAGAGGAGCATTCTCTGAGGATGAAGAGAACCAAATCATCCAACTCCATTCTTGCCTTGGTAACAGGTCTCCTCCTTCAAGATTCTTCTCTCAGGCTTCATCTCAATCATCATATTATCTTCTTGAGGCACTAATCATTTATGTAAACATGGTGGCAAGGAATGAAGCATGTCGGTCACCAATCTTCTTTACATGATTTAAGGATCTCTTACTACATGGCAGGTGGTCCAAGATAGCTTCATATTTCCCAGGCCGCACAGATAATGAAATCAAGAACCATTGGAATACTCGAATCAAGAAGAGATTGAAGCTCCTTGGTTTGGACCCTGTGACCCACAAGCCCACAGAACAGCCTGCAAAATATGACAGCTCAAAGAGTGACCGTGTTTCAGAATATAATATCTCAGAAGTCCAAGAAAAGAGCATGGAGATTATGGACATAGTTTCAAGCAGCCAAGAAGAACATTTGATGAATGACGAGAAACAAAAAGAGGTCCAATTTGGTTCCAATAACACCATTGTCTTGCATGGGAATGGGATGTCATGGGAAAGCTTGGATGTTGAAGAGATGAAACCTCAGGCCAACCCTTCAAGCAGCTTCGGCACTTCATTCTCCATGGATGAGACTAGTCCTGAGGGCTCCAAGCTATGCTGGTTTGATGCTATTGATTCTTTTCCTTCATGGGCAGCATTGTATCCTTTTGAAGATGTCTTTCCTTTTGGGAATTTCCCATAATTCTCATCCATTTTTTTTACATAACAGTCCATGCGAGGCTTGTAATTGGTCAATAAAAGCAAAGGGAGGAAGAGGAGAAGGAAAGCAATGATAAAAGAGAAACATATTTCAATGGAAATTCTGCTGTGTTATGTATGGTGAAGAGTTCTAAACGTTTAGTATTTTAGTAAAATCTGATACCACGGTATGACTATGATTTCCAAATAACCTTTTCTTATCTCTCAGCATCCTTGCAAAACCAATTTCTGGTATCCATTTGATTGGAATTTTTTTAAGAATTTATTAAAAAATATTTTTTTTTATAAAAAAAAGATGAATCAAAGATCTACTCATAGTTTTAAGTTATTTATACATTTACTAGACTTCTGTTATCAAATATTGGAAATTTCTGGTACCTCCATAATCCCTCCATTATTGCATGCAAGATATATGCATGATCACCTTGAATCAAAGAAAAGTCTCTAGAATGAATCATCTACTTTTATGAAGAAAGCATAGATGCATCCTTGCTAAGTTGTGCTGACAAATTCCATCATACTTAATACCAGAATGTCAAATTTGGCTGTTCTCTAAATATGATGATTACATTCACAACCTTGTAACAGATGTTGAATTCATTGCTAGATCTTCCAATTTGATGAACAAAACCAACTAAAATATGTTGGTTAAGATTGGCTAATTAATACAGAAATATCTTAAACCTTAATGACTAATTGGATGAATTATGGAGTAGATTGTTGCAGAACCAAACTGTATTCTAAACCTGCAGAAAGTACAACACACCCACCCCCCGAAACCAAAAAAAAAAAAAAAAAAAACCTCCCCCCATGTGTGTGTGTGTGTGTGTGTTATATTTAAGTGCTTTGCTTATACTGTAGTATCACAAAATTTTGAGATCTTGCATATTATTTATGTAAATATTGATTTCATGAAAAAGGTGTTTGTTTGGGTACGTGTGTTTCAGCAATCCATAACGTATATAAATTAATGGATATCTGGAAATTTATACTTTGTGTAGAATTTTTTAAGCTTACAAGATTTCTCTTTCTTTCATTTACATTATTTTTCCAGATTTTCTTTTCCAAAAGAATTTCAATTCCAAAATTTCATATATTAGACAAGACATAGAAGGAAAAACTATACTTCTGAAGTTACATTATCTCCAAAACTCTTGTTCATGAGCTAATTTTTGCCTTGAGAACAGTTTGAAGTTTTGAAAAACTTGGAGATAAGGCAGAATAAATATTCCATTTGAACAGAACTGTAAAGCAAAGAGTCAGATGTCAGTTAATAACTTATATTTCAAGAGAGAACTAAACATTCTTTATTTCAAGGGTGTTGAGGTGTTTCTTTACAAGCAGATGGGTTGCTTCTGATGTTATGCAAGTCCTTTTGTTGTTATCATAGTTGTTAAATTATTTATTGCTTTTAAGAAAGTCATATGGCATGTTATGCATGATTGGCTACTTCCAACTGAAGGTTAATATTAATCTAGAGGGGATTAAAACTAGTCCAAACTTGAAGAAGTCTGTATGACTCTAATGTCAGTCTCATGATGTAACTTAAAAGGCTGGCAATAGCTTCTTTTATTGTACTGAGAAAAATATTCTTCTTTTCCAAGCATGAGGAATAGAAAGAGGAGTGCATCATCTAGCTGGTGCAATTATTAGGATATCGACACTTTGTTGGTACTTATACCTAACTCATTAAAACATTTATAATAATATGTTCACTATTTGTGTGAGAACTGGGCCTTTGGGCTGAAGCTAGCATGCCCAGCCGACTTCAACCCAGAACACAGAAAAAAAAAAACGAGAAGAAGAGGTAGCAGAAACAGGGGATTTGCCTTCTCCCTTATCTGGCCGGGGACTTCACTAAAGAGTCAGGAGAAGAGTCGTGGAGGGGAGGGGGATCGGCGGCATAGTTGGAGTGGGTAGAAACTCCGATCGGGTGGTGTTTGCTCCCCAAACGGCGAGGAAAAGCCGTCGGGAGTTCTCTTTAAATCTCCCTCCACCATCGGCCAATCGAGCTTTTCAAGCCCCTTCCAAGCTATCGTTCTTCCTCTTCGGCGAGCGAAGGAGAGTCCTTTCAAGCGCCGGTGAGTCCGGCTATTTTTATTTCAATTTTTAGGAAAGTTTAATTGGATTTTTCCTCTTTGAATTTCTGGTTTGTTTGGGCCGTGGATCACCGATGGCCACGTCGCCGTCTGCTCCGGTCCAACCAGCTCTTCCCAGCGATTATCTCCCTTGGCCGTCAGCAGCCGTGAGGGAGGCCGGCTCATCGAGCTAAGGAGGAGCAACGGGGGTTCGGGGAGAAGAGAAAAGAAGAGACGAAAGAGAGGAAGAAAAAAGAGAAGAAGAAAGAAAAAAAAAGAAAAAAAGAAAAGAAAAAAGGGGGGAAAAAAGGGAAAAAAGGGGAAAAAAAAGAAAAAAGAAAAGAAAAAGAAAAAGATGAGGAGAGAGAATGAGGAGAGAGAAGATGAGGAGAAAGAGGAGAGAGAAGGAAAGAGAATAAGGAGAAAAAAGAGGAGAGAGAAAGAGAGAGAGAGAGAGAAGATGAAGAGAGAGAAGAAAAAAATAGAGAAAATAAAATAAATAATAATTATAGGAGAGAGGATTAGAAAGTATTCTTTCTCGAAATTCATGTAGTTAGGATTTTTCGAGTGAATCGTAGAAGAATTTTAAATATTTTTTTTATTATTGTAGGGGATCAGCATTCTAAGAAGGAAAGTGTTGAGCAAGCTTTGGATACAGACTAATATCGGATATACTAGGAGTAGCTTCTGGACGGTAGGGATTTTTGGACTTGATCACCAGTTGTATATATGTATTCTACATTACATGATTTTATCCGAGCATATATATATATATATATATATACATTTGCATGCATGGTTGATTTCGCATGGCGTTGTTTGATTTCTCGTGATCAATAATGTATTTGTTGTTATTATTGTCTATAATTTTATGTTTATCAAGTAAAGTTATCTTTGAATGGGTTGGACCATGATATGATTTGACATGATGATGTGAAAGAATAAAGTATTAATTAAGAGAATGAGGTAATTGGACTAGCCATACCACGGGATCATGGTTAATGATATTGCCAGTCACAGACAGAATCGTGATAAATATTGCCAATCACAGGCATGGACAATGATATTGCTAGTCACAGACGGAATCATGATAAATATTGCCAATCACAGGCATGGATAATAATATTGCCATATCACATGCTGAAGTGTGATACCGAGGTTGCTAGTCATGAGCTGGAGCATGACCGTGATTAGTTCAGAACTCTAATGGAAACTCTAGAAGAAAAATATAACACAATCAAGGTTTTGTCATATATGATATTTGGGTTGTTTGACTGCATGATGTGATATACTAGTATGTTTGTATTTTTTTCCAGAATTATATTATTACTGGTATGATTATATGGAAACCTTACTTGGCTGTAAAGCTCACTCCCTATTTCTTATTTTATTTCAGAGACTCAGGAGGCATAGCAAGGATCGAGCTCGGCATGAGACAAAACATCGACATTTGATTTTGTTTAGTTAGTTAGTTAATTTGGTTGCTAGTTTTTAGTATGGATCAGTGGACCATTTAGTAGTTTTGATTTAGAATAAAAGAATTATTTAGTTTTATTTATTTGTTTAAATAATATCAGTTTATTTTGAAGTGGTTTTTGAATAAAGTGAATATTATGTACCTAGGCCTGGCATAATTTCTAGAGCAAACCCATGTAGCCGATTCCGGTGCTAGATTCGAGTTATGATAGTGGTATCAGAGCAAACCAAGTTGTAGGATCTTAGGATATAAGTTCATCGAGAAAGTGTGAGTTGATTCTTAGGTGGGGTAGATAATGTAATATATTCTTGATAATTTAAATGATAGGTGTATACTGACGATGACTGGTATAGGTTTTTCAGGGCATGTGGTGGCGGCCGTGGACATGCTAGGAGGCCCACAAGATTCGTAAATGGAGCAAATGCTTGGGAGCCTTTGGAGCAGCAAGAAGATACTGGAAGTTTACCAGATAATGATGAGCATCTATAAGAACCAATGCCCAATCCCATGGACAACACCCCAGAGACTGGGACCGTAGAAACTGGAACTCCGGAAGGACCTGGAGTTCAGCCTGGGGATCAGGTTGGCCTCCCTCAGCTGATGCAATTTTTGGCACAATAACAAGCCACTACAAGGACTGATATGCTGAGATTAATGGAAGCACAATAGCAATAACAACAACTTATATAGCAACAGCAACAGTTCATGCAGCAATTTTTGCAACAGCAACAACAAAAAATTTTGTAGCTGTTATAGTAGTAACCAACCCATTCAGCCCTGGCAAAACGGTGGGACCACTTGAAGAAATCAGTCCCTGTGGAGGTCAGGTCGGCAACTCGGCTCGTCACTTCAACCAGGTCAGGTCAGTAACTCAGCTAGCCTGCTTCAACCAGGCTAGCACCTCGGCCAGGTCGGCAGCTCGGCAGCCTTGCTTGGAGCCCTGCCACGCATGAAGGGCAACCCATTCCAACCCACAAAGCTCTCCAGATCAACCCGACTCTGCTTCGCACGGTCCAGGCGCCACCAGGAAGTAGCCATGCTCCAACCCAGCCTTCGCATGGCTTCATCATGCGGGCACCCGCAGGCACGTCCCAGGAACCCTCCCCGTGCCTCGGTCCGCGTGCAAGGGGGGCACGACCCCACGCCAGCCCAGCTCTGCACCATCCTCGGTCCGTGCATAAGGGAGGCGCGACCAACTCTGCACCGCCCATGCGGACGCTTGTACCAAGGTAGTGCCTTGCCTGTGTCTAGTCTGGCACGATCCCATGCCGGCGAGCCCGCGCGCCCGCCTCGACTCCGCGGCCCCGGCACTAGCCCACTCCGGCTTCCGCCCAGGCGGCACCCAGTCCGCCTGTGGGAGGCTCACGGGAGGCTTCCGCCCGAGCCGACACCCAGTTTGCCCACAGGAGGCCACTGTTGGAAATTGTGTCCCAAAGCCAATCGCCTGGGTTGTAGGCGGTTGAGCTAAGTATTGTATTTTTTCAATGAATTAATAAAATATTATTTTTGGCAGCTCATCACATATTGAATTTCCTGAAATGAACTCTTTCCTATGTGATGAAGTCCTTAGGACTACACTGACTTCGATACAGAGAGGATGTATCGAGTGGTCCTTAAACCCGGTTCACAACCAAAGGATATATTGTACTGGACGGCAATATATCAAGTATAGGTTGTTGTAGTTCATATCGTTTGGTTGTCTTCTTGACCAAATGAGTGTGGTGACACTGATGTGATCTGCAAGTGGGATATATATGATATCTTATTGAACGTGACTCCGTGCAGTCCCTTTCTGCCAAAGGGATACTCACGATTGGATATGGGTATAAGTGTCTCTCTGACCTGAGGTCATCACGGTAGCTTGCAAGCAACTCCCTGTGCTTTGGTGCCGGACTACCCGGATTTTTAATCCGGTGACGGAAGGTTTCTGGGTACAGGCAAGTACTTGTGGAGCAGTGATGGACCAAGATGGAATTGACCTGTCCTAACAGTTTGGATTGAATGTCTCGCAGTATCTCAATTTAGGAAATCCTCAACCGGGATAGTCCTAGTGAAGAGTCACTAGGCTTGCGAGGTTGAGACACGTAGTCGACTGACTCAGTCTGGGTTGGCAGCCCAATCTCAGTCGTCCTAAGCATTAGAGATCAAAAGGATAAATTATACGGTAACCATATGCCAGAGGTTCGATAGTTTGCTCTCGCATCTTCAACCTATCCGGACGCTGGGACCAATTGCTAGATGGTTTCTGTGCTGGTACTAGAAATTATTCTAGTGCTACTGTTTAGGTTCGAACCTATGAGGTCACACGCCACAGAGGATAAACTCTCTGATCCGGATATCGATTATGATTGGGTATCGTCTCGGTTTTATGGTCACAGTATTTCTTGAGCATTTTTTTTCCCGTCTTGCCCTTGTCTGTGTCAACCGGAAATTGTTCCGAGTTGACCAGCTCTGCGCCAGGATTTTTTTGAATCAGTTTTGAACTGATTCGGAGTTCGTTTCGGCCTCCAATTAGTTGTGAACCAATTGAACAATTTTTATTGGACTCGGACCGGTTCAATTGGATTGAACCACCGTTGGGTTTGAACCAAAAAATTTAAAAAATGGGGTTGGACCGGTGTGTTCCTCTCACCGTGACCGTTTTACACGTCTTTTGCTGAGAATCCCATGCGTCCGCTGGAAGAGGCCAAAACGCCCAAACGAACGTCTTTTCTTCTCCCTGGCGTTTCTTCCCTTCCTCCCGAAGGCTGGTTTAATAGTTTTTAACATGGGTTAATGGCTTTAAACCTTTGTTAATGGTTGTTAATTGGGATTTATTGCAGCCCCTGCCTCATGGCCTCCCCCCTCTCCGTTTTCCACTTCTCCCATCAGCCCATTTAAACTCCTGCAGCATCCCTGTTGTATAAGAAGTTTTTTTTTCACCGTGAGAACGCTTGAGAGAGAAGAACTAGAGTGTTTGTGGCTTGTCCCATTCTTCTTCTTTGAGAGGCTTAAGGAGAGAGCTTTGGGGCTGGGTTTAGGAGCTTTAGAGGGAGAGAAACAAGGTTTTTAATCCCATGTTTTGAAGTGCTCAAGCTCTGCCCAACAGCAGAAAATCTGTGACCATGAAACCATCTTCCGGCGGCTAGCACCGCGCGTGGAGAGGGATCGGAGAGCCCCGGGTGTTCTCCCCTCTAGAGAGAGTATTCTTCTACTCCTCGGAGCAAACCACGCGAGCCGGGATCGCTCCAGTTGCCCGAAATCCAACGACGAAGACAGCTACTCTGTTCTGCTGCCATTTTCGTGCAGCAGACTTTGGCGAATTTTGATGATTTATTGGCTTAGTTTTTCTTGCAGAAACTAGTGCCAAATCGAAGAGGACTTCCTTAAGAATCTACAGCTCAAATTTGGGAGCGATCGGAGGTCCGAAAGGCGGCGTTCCGGGACTTTTCGGAAGCCCAGTTTTCAGCCCAAGGTGGAAGACGACTGGAATAACTTTATTCCAGTTATTCCAGTCTATTCAAGTTTATCCCAGACTTATTCTAGCTGGGAATAAGGTATGTTTTTGGGTTTTAATTTCGGTGCATGTGTAGATCTAGATTTATTAAAATGTTTATAAATATTATATATCCTGTATCATGCCAATACATGCATCTTGCATATGCTAGATCCTGTGCGGAGTAGGTATTTTTTGCATTTATTTTTAAAATATTTTAAAATATTTACCTGCTCCCTGTGCTGTTGCATGCTTAGCGTAGGCACCTGCACCACATTTTTACTTACAGCCACGTCTCCGAGCTCCGGCACCTCCGGCTCCGCCCAACCTCGCCCACGCGCGAAGGCCGGCCCCGGCTGACCTCCGAGCTTCGGCGCCTCCGGCTCCGCCCGACCTCACTAACAGCGCGAAGACCGGCCCCAGCTCGCCTCCGCCCGCTCCGGTGCCTCCGGCTCCGCCCAACCTCGCCCGCGGCGCAGCTCGCCTCCGAGCCCGGGTCCTCTGGCTCGCCCGACCTCGCCGGCGCGCACAGTGCGGCACCCTCGACGCGGCACGCCCAGGGCAGCACGCCCCTGCACCCCACTCCGTCCACCTGCGGGAGGCCGAGGCCACCGAGACCCGGGTCCTCTAGCTCGCCCGACCTCACTGGCGCACCCAGCGCGGCACCCCCGACGCGGCACGCTCAGGGCAACGCGCCCCCGCGCCTTGCCCGTCCGTCCGCATGTGGGAGGCCAAGGCCACCGAGCCTCGGCTCACCCAGCTCGGCACCGCGGCACGCCCGCCTGGCACGCCCACACCTCAGCCCGATGGGACCCCAGCTCGACGGCGTCATGCACAGGACGGGCTCCTCCGACTCTGGCCAGCACGCCCGGCTTCACCCGGCTCCGCCCGCGTGGCGCCCAGCTCGGCACGCCCGCGTGGCACCCAGTTCGGCACCCCCGCATGGCGCCCAGTTCCGTCCGCACTTGCTCTGCGCCCCGGCATGCCCGCAGTCCGGCTCCACCCTCCTGCGATTTGGTTTCGACCAGGAGCAGCATGTGGGTCCGCAGCGTGTGGGTTCGCATCCACGCACATGGAGCCTTGCACCTCACCTCGATCAGCATACATGGAGGCCCCCACGGGCCTTCTCTCAGTCCGCGTGCCTGCATGGCAGCCTGGAGCAGCATCCCAGTCGGCTCGGCACTTCGGCATCTTGGCCCAGCTCGGTCGCTGGGTGCATCGTGTAGTTTGATCCCATTCATGTGGGCCCGACACGATTCTCGAGGGGCCCATCCACATGGGCCCGGCTCCCTTCCCAAGGATCCCCCTCCATGTGGATCTTATGGCATGCCGCCTGACACGCCGTCTGCAAGGAAGGTTTGTATTTAAGTTTCCTAAGCTACTGTTTATGCTAACTAGTGAATAGTGCCATGCCCAAGGTACTGTACCCCTGTACCAACTTCCTGAGCCACCTAGAAGAAGAAGGTTCACCAATCCATCATGGCCTCACAGGCTATCCTAGCGTGACAAGTCTACATCAAGACCAGCATGCCTCCCTTGAATGACAGGAGCCATTCGTCTACACAAAATCGGCATAGAGGTAAGGGGAGGTAAGTAAGAAACAACACACTCTCTTCATTATCACCCTCTGGCAGCAGAGAATCCCACAAGCTCTTTGCCTCAAAGGTCTCTTATTTCCTTCGATCGTCCCACTGACTTGATCGTCGGAGTGCCTCTGCCGGAATCCCGGCACAGGTCTTCCCTGTTTTGCAGGTCCGCCCCACAGAGGGACGATATGGTGAAGATTTCTCCCACCGGAGAGGCTCACAGGAAGACCACAACACAGTATCAAGCCCCTTCATCCCTACAACTATGAATATGTTTCCCTTGATCGTCTCCGTCCGACGAGCCTGGTGACGCTAGCAGGAGTCCACTCACCCGGGCCACGTAAGAAGCTACAGGCCAGGTGATCTAGGCGACAACAGTAGCGATAGCCAGAAGCTGGGGTCCCGCAAGAACGACAAATAACCTTAATAGATTTCAAGAAATATGCGCTACCAGGATTTAAGGGAACATCTAATCCCATGGAGACAAAGGGTTGGTTAAAAACTGTTGAGAAAGTATTTCAGACCTTGAGGTGCCCGATAAAGGAAAATGTTACTTTTACTACTTTCTTGTTGCAAGATGAGACAGCCGCTTAGTAGGAGTTAAAGCTTGGAAAGCAAGGACCGAATGATGCACATTTTACCTGGGCAGATTTCAGGAGGGTTTCTTATGAAGGTATTTTTCTCAGAGTATTCGGATGCAAAAATTTTGAGAATTTGACCGCCTGGAGCAGGGTAGCATGACAGTTGGCCAGTATGCTGCAAAGTTTGAACAACTATTAAGGTATGCTCCGACATTGGTAGCATATGAAGGGATCCGGGCTAGAAAATTTGAAAATAGACTTAGAGATCGGATTCAACAATAGGTGACTGCCTTCGAGCTACCCAATTATAAGGAGGTTGTCAACAAGGCAGTGATAATAGAAAGGGGGTTGGATGTTGCTCAAGTAGAAAGAGAAAAAGCTTTAAAGAAAAGATCTAAATCAGGAAGATTTCGGGGTCAACCTGTTACAGTAGTAACCAACCCATTCTGCCCTGGCACAACGGTGGGACCACTTGAAAAAATCAATCACTGTGGAGGTCAGGTCGGCAGCTCGGCCCGTCACTTCAACCAGGTCAGGTCGGCAGCTCGGCTAGCCCGCTTCAACTAGGCTAGCACCTCGGCCAGGTCGGCAGCTCGGCAGTCTTGCCTGGAGCCTTGCCAGGCATGAAGGGCAACCCATTCTGGCTCATAAAGCTCTCCAGATCAGCCCGACTCTGCTCCACACGGTCCAGGCGCCACCGGGAAGCAACTGTGCTCCAGCCCAGCCTTCGCACGACTTCATCATGCGGGCACCCGCAGGCACGTCCCAGGCACCCTTCCCATGCCTCGGTCCGCGTGCAAGGGGGCACGAGCTCGTGCCAGCCCAGCTCTGCACCATCCTCGGTCCGTGTGCAAGGGTGGAGCGATCGGCTCTGCACCGCCCATGTGCATGCTTGTACCATGGCAGTGCCTCACCCGTCCAGTTTGGCGGCGACCCAGCCGCCTTGGCTGCGGAGGCTCGGCGGGAGGCTGTGGGAGGCCACCCGAGCCGGCGCCCAGTTCGCCCGCGAGAGGCCACATCTCCGAGCTCCGGCGCCCCTGGCTCCGCCCGTGTGGTGCCCAGCTTGGCATGCCCGCATGGCACCCAGTTTGGCACCCCCGCGTGGCGCCCAGTTCCATCCGCACCTGCTCTGCACCCCGGCATGCCCGCGGTCTGGCTTCGCCCTCCTGCAGTATGGTTTCGACCAGGAGCAGCGTGTGGGTCCGCAGTGTGTGGGTTCGCATCCAAGCGCACGGAGCCTTGCACCTCGCCTCGATCAGCATGCATGGAGGCCCCCAGGGGCCTTCCCTCAGTTCGCGTGCCTGCATGGTAGCCTGGAGCAGCATCCCAGTTGGCTCGGCACTTCGGCATCTCGGCCCAGCTCGGTCGCTGGGTGCATCGTGTAGTTTGGTCTCATTCATATGGACCCAGCGCATTTCTCGAGGGGCCCATCCACATGGGCCCGGCGCTCTTCCCAAGGATCCCCCTCCACGTGGGTCTTATGACACGCCGCCTGACACGCCGTCTGCAAGGAAGGTTTGCATTTAAGTTTCCTAAGCTACTGTTTACGCTAACTAGTGAATAGTGTCATGCCCAAGGTACTGTACCCCTGCACCAACTTCTTGAACCACCAAGAAGAAGAAGGTTCACCAACCCATCATTGCCTCATAGGCTATCCTAGCACGACAAGTCTACATCAAAACCAGCACGCCTCCCCTGAATGACAGGAACCATTCGTCTACACAAAAACTGGCATAGAGGTAAAGGGAGGTAAGTAAGAAACAACACACTCTCTTCATTATCACCCTCTGGCAGCAGAGAGTCCCCCAAGCTCTCCGCCTTAGAGATCTCTTATTTCCTTCGATCGTCCCACTGACTCGATCATCGGAGTGCCTCTGACGGAATCCCCGGTGCAGGTCTTCCCTGTTTTGCAGGTCCGCCCGACAGAGGGACGATACGGTAAAGATTTCTCCTACCGGAGAGGCCCACAGGAAGACCACGATACAGTATCAAGCCCCTTCATCCCTACAACTACCAATATGTTTACCTTGATCGTCTCCGTCTGATGAGCTCGGTGATGCTAGCAGGGAGTCTACTCACCCGGGCCACGTAAGAAGCTACAGGCCATACGATCTAGGCAGCAACACAACCAAATAAAAGCACTGGTGCAGAGACAAATAAGCCTGACAATGCTGCTCTAAATGACAAGACTCAATAAAAGGATGATATCCAGTGCTACAAGTATGGTGGGCCGCACCTTAAGCAAGACTACACCTGGCCAGAAGGGTAGAAGTGTTATAATTATGGCAAGGTGGGTCACAAAGCTATTATGTGTTGTAGTGGTCAAGGGTTACAGCACCAAGCACCTCAAGCATCTCGTGATAGACACCAACAAGGAGGACAGCAAAACCAAGAACCCAGGGATGGGTGTATGCACTCACCCAGCAGGATGCCAACGTTTCTAATTCAGTGGTGACATGTATGATTAGAGTTATTGGTATCTTAAAAGGATAATAAAATTTAGGCAATGACTTTCAATATGGAAACTAGGTCAGGATAAACCTTGATATGATATGCTT
Organism: Areca catechu; assembly: GCA_021397845.1. Lineage (NCBI taxonomy): Eukaryota > Viridiplantae > Streptophyta > Magnoliopsida > Arecales > Arecaceae > Areca > Areca catechu. The sequence continues at coordinate 88,593,969 of CM038048.1, read as the reverse complement.
GAGGTGTGAATGAGACCAAGAGACTCAACAGCTTTACTTTAATAACTTAGACTTCCTAGTACCGAAATAAGATGAATTTTTGAATGGATTCATTTAGTGAACCTAGTTGATTTAGTAAGTTTTATCAGAGTGCATAGTGGAAGCGTAGTAGTTTGAGTTATCTTGAAATCAATTAGGAATATTAACTCTAACTTTAGAAGTATTATGATGAGAAGTACTGATTTGAATTTCAGTAACAGGATGAAAAAATAATGTTATTGATCTTTGGACTAGTCTATATGTGTTGCTATGCAGTTCCATCAATAGATTTCCTTAATGTAGAGAATTTTAGTAAAAAATTTTGGACATCTCTAAATCTAGAATAATAAGGTGATGGTCTTTTACCCAGCTAGGATTGAAATTTTTGTGACACCAAGTTTCTTTAGTTATGACTTTATGATTTCTCTATTTAAGAAGTACTCGAGATTTTCATAAGATAAAAGACTAATTGTAAAGTCATGGAGAAGGTTAAGGGAGGAAGAATGTTAAAGACCATGGCAAGTGCCTAGTGCTCAAGCCTCCTCTGAATTGTTGGTTAAGTATATATTGGACCAATTATGATTTTCATGTGGGGGTTAATTAAGAGAAATAAATCTCAAGGACAAAGAATTGTGTATTTAATTCGAGGTTGAGGCGCTAATATTTATTTGAAGGAAATTGAAGGAATCCACTATGTAGGTAAATGGTGATGATTAAAATGAAATGTTGTATCTTGTTGTTATGTAAAGGCCAAATGAAGAAAGCATTCTAAAAGAAAAAATATTGAAAGCTCGAAGATGATGTTAAGATTGGGCATTTCTAAATTGGACCTTCATGGTATTCTTGTAAAGTTAATTAAGGATAATTAATCGCATCAAAAGATTAGTACTTGTTTGGAGGAGCTCAAGAAAATTTGATATATATCGTGAAAGGAAATGATCAAGTTTTGAGTGTTATACGATATCATTACAATGCAGATTTGAGAAGCAAGTACCTTGAGAGGCAGACTATTTGGAAGTTGAGAAAAATATAAGGGTTGGTTATTTTTAAGGTTTAAAATCTCAATCAAGCTAATTTTGAGGATATTATTTTAACAAGGAAAGAATGTAAGAACTGGGCCTTTGGACTGAAGCCGGCAGGCCCAACCGACTTCAACCCAGAACAAAGAAAAAAAACAAGAGGAAAAGGTAGCAGAAACAAGGGATTTGCCTTCTCCCTTATCTGGCCAGGGACTTCACCGAAGGAGTCGAGAGAAGAGTCGTGGAGGGGAGGGGGTGGTCAGCGGCATGGTTGGAGTGGGTTGAAACTCCGATCGGGCGGTGTTTGCTCCCCAAACAATGAGAAAAAGCCATCGGGAGTTCTCATTAAATCTTCCTTCACCGTCGGCCAATCGAGCTCTTCAAACCCCTTCCAAGCTATCGTTCTTCCTCTTCAGCGAGCGACAGAGAGTCCCTTCAAGCACGGTGAGTCCGGGTATTTTTATTTCAATTTTTAGGAAAGTTTAATTGGGTTTTTCTTCTTTGGATTTATGGTTTGTTTAGGCCGTGGATCACCGGTGGCCGTGCCGCCATCCGCTCTGGTCCGTCGAGCTCTTCCCGATAATCATCTCTCTTGGCCGTCAGCAGCCGTGGGGAGGCCGACTCGGTCAAGCCGAGGAGTAGCAGGGGGTTTCTGGGAGAAGAGAAAAGAAGAGAAGAAAGAAGAAAAAAAGGAAAAAAAAAAGGAAAAAGGAAAAAAAAAGGAAAAAGGAAAAAGTGAAAAGAGAAAAGAAAAAAAAAAGAAAAAGATGAGGAGAGAGAAAGAGGAGAGAGAGAGAAGTAGGAGAGAGAAAGAGGAGAGAGAAAAGATGCGGAGCGAGAAGAAAAAAGAGAGAAAATAAAATAAATAATAATTATAGGAGAGAGGATTGGAAAGTCTTCTTTCTCAAGATTCGTGCAGTTAGGATTTTTCGGCTGAATCGTAGAAGAATTTTAAATAAATTATTTATTATTATAAGGGATCAGCATTCTGAGCAGGAAAGTGTTGAGCGAGCTCCGGATATGAACTAATATCGGATATACTAAAAGTAGCTTCTGGAAGGTAAGGATTTCTGGACTTGATCACCAGTTGTATATATATATTTTACATGACCTGATTTGATCCGAGCATATATATATATACATTTGCATGCATGGTTGATTTCGCATGGCTTTGTTTGATTTCTCGTGATCAATAATATGTTTGTTGTTATTATTATCTATATTTATGTTTATCAAGTAAAGTTATCTTTGAATGAATTGGATCATGATATGATTTGATATGATGATGTGAAAGAATAAAGTGTTAATTAAGAGAATGAGATAATTGGACTAGTCATGCTACGGGATCGTGGTTAATGATATTGTCAGTTACAAGCAGAATTGTGATAAATATTGCCAATCACAGGCATGGACAATGATATTGCAATCACAGGCAGAATCGTGACAAATATTGCCAATTATAGGCATGGAAAATGATATTACCAATCACAGATGAAATCGTGACAAATATTGCCAATCACAGGCATAGACAATAATATTGCCACGTCACAGGCTGAAGTGTGATACCGAGATTGCTAGTGATGGACTGGAGCATAACCATGGTTAATCCAGAACCTTAATGGAAACTCTAGAAGAAAAACATAACATAATCAAGGTTTTGTCATACATAATTTTTGGGTTGTTTGACTGCATGATGTGATATACTAGTATGTTTTTACTTTTTTTTCCAGAATTATATTATTACTGGTATGATTATGTAGAAACCTTACTAAACTGTAAAGCTCACTCCCTACTTCTTGTTTTTTTTCCAGAGACTCAAGAGGCATAGCAAGGATCGGGCTGGGCATGAGACGAAACATCGATATTTTGTTTTGTTTAGTTAGTTAGTTAATTTGATTGCTAGTTTTTAGTATGAATCAGTGGACCATTTAATAATTTTGATTTAGAATAAAAGAATTATTTGGTTTTATTTATTTATTTAAATAATATCAGTTTATTTGAAGTGATTTTTGAATGAAATGAATATTATATAGGTCTGGCATAATTTCTAGGGCAAATCTAGGATTATATGGCTGGTCACGTAGCCGATTTTGATGTGAATTCCAGTCGTGACAATTTGATTTTGTTTTTAAAATATAATACAAGAAGAGCAATGCTGTGATGAAACACTTCAGTGACTGACAGCCTCATTGCATTTTTTTTCCCCAAATGTAGAATTTGGTGTGTGTTATTCTTCAAAACAATAATTATTATATCATTTTTATTAAATAATGCAGAGGAAAGTTCATGAGCAGATTAATAATGATCCTACGTAATGCCACCTCTTTGTGCCTCATTTCACCATCGAATTCGTCGACGAAATCCACTATAGTGTATACCTTAAAATGTAAAAACCATTCCTTGCCCATGGCTCACTCTACTGTAACTCTGATAGAAATCATGTCGCATGCATGCTTGTGCTTGTATGATCAAAAGTTTATAACAAGATCTATCATACTTACCAGAATTATATGAGTACAAATGCATGCCAGTTAAAACCGAAGCCTTGGAGTAGTCGTTAAAAGATTGCAAAAACAGAGCAAATTGAAGGCAAGGTTTTTGCCATGAGAATACAATACATTTGGAGTCAAGCCTGAAAATTTTGAATGAAGTTGTGAAGGCTGGACATGTGATCCAAAGGAGCAGAAGATAATGAACACAAAAGCTAATAATTCTGATAAATATCTGTTATGTTACCTATTGGGGGTCAGACCATTTGGATGGTGGTTTGCAGCATTAACCAGGCTGTTAGACGTTGCTTGTGAAGCAACTCTAGGACCAATCTGTTCAAATCCTATGAACAAAAATAGATTTAAGAACTTTAAGACTCAAATTCTTTGAGAATTTTTTTATATATGTAGGCGAAAAGGAAAAGAAAGAAATGCACTGACAAACAGAATTCAGCTCATTTTCATGTTGGACTCCATAGTCATCTCTTTCCAAGGTGGATTTCTCGATCCTTTCCATCCCCTTTTTTGATCTCTGAGAAGTGGCTAGCTAAATAATCTCTTTTCCTCTTTATTCCCCTCTTTTACAGTGATCCATCATGAATGACAATGTTATCCTTTGTCACAATTATTGATGTGGACTCTTGTTTAATGTTGGATTCATCGTACTTTTGAGTGTTTAACAGTTGGTGTTGGTCTTTAACATGTTGGTAGGCATTCTTAATATATTCTTGGTTGGGATATCATAACTCTTCTCTCAAAAAAAAATGTTGGTAGACATGGAGACATATAGGAACATGTATAACTATAAAAAATAATAATAATAATAACAATAACATGTTTAAACTAAAGAGATCTCTTAAGCCTAAAATCAAAGGGCTTGCAAAAGCTATGCTCCTTCTTGGAAGCATGCAAGTAAGAGGATCGAAATTTGTTTAATCACAAGCATGCTTTCTTTCCTTCATGGAATCAAGGGAAAGGAAGCCTATTGACATCGACCTTGGTCGCTCCTTATTAATTATAATTCATGTTGTTGTGTAGTTGTTAAATAAGAAATTATTGTTTTGTCATTCATTTTGGAATCAAAGGCTGTTGTCAAAAAACAAAAATTAAAGAAACAAAAGTAATTAAGCAATGCATGCACATGGCTGAGGTCATCGTTTATATGACATTGGAGTATATGGTTTTAAGTTGCTGTGGCTGCAAGAAATCAAACCCTAGATGCATGAATGCTGTAGGTTGTTGTAACATAATAAAGGATCGTTACTTGGCCACAGTTTATAGCCATACTTGCTGGTTCACACCATATGTAGATGCCTATGCACCGAGGCACACTATTCGCATTTTAAAAGTATAAAAAAAATAATAAATAAGATATGAAAAATAAAAACAAGTAAAAAAAACTTAAAAATAAATAAGAGTGATAACCAATTGTTGCATGGAGAGAAGGATGAGGGTCGGGTGGAGAAGGAGAAGCATATGGAAGTCATTAAGGATAATAAGTGCAAGAATAGGTCTGTGCAAGCAACTAATGATCCATTATATGGATTGGTCACAAGAGGAGATTAAATAGCACGCAATTTGGTCATCTGTTGAGAGATATAGATATAATAGCTAACATGTTAATTATGGATTTTTTTTTTTCACTTAAGGTAAAATAAATGGATCATGGACAATTTTTTAACTTAACCCTCCTTGAGTCCAAACCAAACAGAAACATGAATTATTTGCTTGTGATTCGCTACTCATGTCCTAACGAGCTGCATCTTTCTTGCCTCGGAACTAAATCCTAAATAATATCATTTCAAGCAAAACATACTTATTTCCTTATCTGTTTCACGTTATACCTGTGATGGAAAGAGTCACAGACTTCTCCAGTTTGATATGGTAATGCAATTATATCATATTTTGAGTCAGAAAAGAGCTACACTTTTTGTATCATCATATAAGGGCCTCTATCAATCCATGTCGCTCTCTGAAAAGAATTTCTTCAGAAGGCAAACCAAATTCTATAATTTAACCTTCATATCATCCCTTGTATTGTTATATACATTTCTATGCATAAATTAATATGAAAGAAGACGAGTTTAACTTCGTAAAGTCAAATCCATTTCCATTAAAATTACTCCCCAATTAATTATCTTACGCATAAACAACTACCATTGGAACTTCCAATGTTTCATCTAAAGATCTACTAATGTCAAAAACCCCCAAAAAAAATAAAAAACCCCCTGCCTCGGTAATCAAACCAATCCCCGCAAAGAAACCATGGAAAAAAAAAAAAATTTTTTAATCACTGACTTTTATGTGTTTTATGGAATTTTAACCACCAATCCTTATCCTCGTGCATCCGAGGTTAGAGATGCACATCCTGTTCCAAGATAAATATTCAGTATAAGACATACTTAGTCAAGAGACTGACATTATTTTGACAACCTAAGTACTTGAAAGGGCGCTACAATGTCAAGATAATCATCACCGATCATCACTTTAATTTGTTGGATATTTATCGTATTAATGTGGGGTATCCAAGGGAACATCAACCTCATAAGGATGATTTACAGAAGTTGACTCCTAGAAGTTCTAGTTTACAACCTAAATACTCTCTGGAGGAGCATATCTGAAACCTTTAGCCGCATTCCTTAGATTCACATGCCACCGCAATTTGATAAGTTTGCTTGATTGCATAACCTAGAGTATTTTTGGTTTGCTTCATAAAAAGTTTTGACCCCTGGATTCTAGAAGCATGAACAAATTCTAGTCATTCAGGCCACTTCATAAATGTAATTAGACTGCATTCTTGGAACCCATGATTTCAGAAACGTCATCCTTGCAGGTCCGCCTCATCATTTGTTTGGAGATGATTGTATTCTTCACAATCATTCCTTCAGTTTCTTTTCAACGTGATCATTTTTCACAGCTACACTTACTCTTTTCACAATAACAATAGAAATCACTAACACAAACCAGAGCTTTGCAGCAAATCTTCGAGCTCAAGCAGAAATATACCAGGTAATACAGTACTCTCATAAAGTCCTAAGCTACGCTACGTTCTTCAGCAAAAGAATTTCAGGGGATAACAATCTCCGAGATTGGACTGGTGAAAAACAGTGCTGACAAATGAATGACAGTTCAAAGAAAAGTCTAAACTAGGTATACATTTGAAACCAAATGCCTAGTTTACAAATCTATCACACGGGAAAGCTTCTGGATTCGGTTCAATAAGAAGTCCCCTTGCTTGATAGTGGCTTGATACAGAGCATTTTTGGCATCAGGCCGGTTAGTTTCGAGAACACCAGCCACTTTGTCAATCTTGCAATGGAGCTTCCCAGCTGCTATGAAACGAGACAATTCCCTGAAATGTAAGTTGTAGAAAAGTCAGCATTTCCAACTCTACCTAGCAAATAATCAGAAATATGTGAAGTAAATAGCCGCTCAACTAAAGGCAGTCAGGGAATTTTTAAAAAGCAACAAAAAATAAAAGAGAGATCGATCTCAAGAAGTTGCCGGCACTGCTTGCATTGCAACTCTTGCAACATCAATGGGATGTGCACCGCAGTGAAATGGTACATCTTTTTTGCTTTTTTTTTTTCCTTGTTCTGTTGGAGTCCTAGAAAAGCTTAACATAAAGTGTTTTGATGACGTGCAAAAATCCAGCAGATATACTTACAGATCTATAAAATCCACGGATACTCCAAATGCTGTTGCCATTGCTTCCATGGTTACACTTTTGTAGGACTCAAGGAACTGAGAATAAACTACAGTGCGAACTTCCCTCATGTAGTACCGAAAATGAGGTTGTAGATAGCGATCTAACTTTATCTGCTCAGTCAAGCCAGCTGAGAAGCATTTTGGGAAAAAAACAGTCAGGCATTATGATTGAAAACATCATATTTGTATAGAAATTTAGGAACATTTTTCATGCAATTTTGCTCGAGAATAAAAAAGGGCACTTGATTCTAGCGACATCACTTGTATAAACTGAATCATTCCAGTACATAGACTACATTATTATAGCAGAAGAGGCTGAAGAATGAAGATATTGACAAAGAACTTGAACAGGCCAAGTTACATTGAGATGTGCACAAGGATTGCTGTTTGATAGCTGCATGCCACTAAAAGATGATAGAAATATTCTGCACATTTTCTGAAAACTTCCATCATTCTTTGGATCTTACAATCAAAAAGAGAATGGAATATGGAAGGTAAATGCTACAACAAAGATGATGCTGAGGTAAATGAGCAGCTGATATAGGACCATGATATTAGACTTGAATAAATAAGAAGAAGTATATTATCATGTGTTATTACTTATCATGAATAAAATGTAGAACCGGTCAATAAGAATTAGAGGGGAGTGGATGTAAATGCCCTGAAGAAGTTACTGATGGGAAATCTTAAGATCCATGACAACCTCCAGTAAAGTTCCACTCCAGTTATTCACGCTTTAAGCAAATGCCCCAAAAAAAAAAAAAAAAATTAATTATAGTTCAGAATTAAGATATGTATGGTCACATTCATCACTTACAGAATGCTGAGAAAAATGACTTGTACTGGCAGCTATAAAGGGAGTTAAGAAACTCGGACAGATAAGGAATTTTGCCAATTACAGCAAGGATTTCTGGTGCGTCCACCACCTGTCACATACTGTGTCAGAAATCTACTTGCTTTCAATTTCAAATAACCAAATACATATGAAAAGGTTCTTGAAGACCTTTTGCTTAAGTGAGACTCTATCCAGTGATATAATGCTTGTGAGGACAGTGTAGAAGATGAATGTATCATAAGAAAAGAGCTCATAAGTTGTAAAGTTGATATGGAATCCAAAAAAAAATTTGCTGCTCTCTTAAAATTTCTGGTGGCCATACAGTATAGGCCTTCATATACTTTTAAACGGTTCTTCCTCTCCCAGTCACCTCCCTCCTCGAACAAGCTGCCATCATGGTACAAATAATAAAAGAAACGTTTGCATCATGCTTCACCAATGACAAAATAGTGCCAAGTAAATTACAGCATAAAACTTTTAAATTACAAACTTACTTCTTAGCCTTGTCAATTGATTTCGAAATGAGATCAAAATCCATGTAAAAGAATCCAAGCTGTAATGTGTAGAACACCAAGTCCATCTTTTGACCCACAGCAACAGTTTTCCCTTCAGTTATTTTAGCTGCTCCAATGCCTTTTCCTGCATGGAAAAATGATTATACGCAAACACTGGTAATCAATGTAAGCAATTTTGGTATTTACGCAGTATCAGTAAATACAACTAATACAGAAATACCTTATCACCAATCCGAATGTAAAACAAGGACTTAGCTAGATGAGCTTCACGGACTTCACTTTCTCCCAGATTTTCTTCCGCATCAGCAATCCTTCACATTGAGAAAATAATGGTATTTGTGACAGTACATCATAGTGGATGAAAAAAGTAACGCCAGCATCTATTTTTAGAAGTTAGATAATTGGGGTCTAAAATAAAACACTATGAGATCCAGCAATTAGACAGCAGAAGTTTTATGTGCAGTGTGGAATGTGCAGAAAGACTGTAGTAGCACAAAATTCCTGGAGATATTTTAAGGATTATTCAAGTTCTCTTACCTTTTATCTGTGACGAAAAAAATCAGAAACTATTGCTTTTTTTTATTTCTTACTTTTCTTTGACAATATCCTAACAGGTGGATGAGTCCATCATCGTACATCAGATGGACATGAGAAATTTGAGTTCTCAGTTGAGTTAGGGGTCTTTTTGTGAATTGCATATGTTGGCAGCAGTAGTTGTAAACAGGCCCCCTTATTGACCGCAAGGGGAACACTACAGCTTTGGAAGAAAGACAGAAAATGAAGGGGCGAATGGGGGCAAGGGGAGCCAATCAGAGAAGAGATGACCTGATCTCAACTAGGCTTTTGATCTCTTTCTATAACCATTCAGGAACCCATCCTTAAGAGATGACCTAGATCACTTCCTAGAGCAATCAAAGAGTAGCACGTCTCATTATGATTAGCTGCCACATAAACAAGAAGATATAATAAAGAGCAAATCAAGTGACAGCAGATGTGGTGATAACTGGACCTGGATTTGGATATTCTAAGTTCAAATCTTGTGTCCTGTTTTTATCATGAGTTAGATTGTCAAAATTAAATGTGTCTAGAATCATGTAAACAAGATTTTTTTTCCTTATTTTTTTAAGTGTAATTATTTTATTTTCATAACATGTGCCAGTGAAAATGAATTAACCAAAGCATCAAACCAAAACACATAAATATGATGTCTAACTTCTCTTCTTGACTTGATAAAATTATTCATTTTCTTTTGACACTACCTACTTTTGACATTTCTAGTACTTCAATTTTTGTACCAGAAAGTTAACACTATCAAATCTAAAACAAGATTGCAAGAACTTCCAAAACTGCTTAGATCAGGACTCATTTGATAGCTCAACTAGACTGAAGCCAAATCAAACCTTGACAGATTTATTCCTCATTTTCCAAACAAATGCATGATTGATAATTAGTTCAAGGATGTTCCTGTATTTGAAAGACATGACAGAATGCTGAGACTTTAGCTTTTCAAGGCATCTACAATGTGAGAAGACTGGAAATGTGGACTTGTTCAATACTAGAAAGTAAACCCAAATTTGACTAAAGATGAAGATGAATCATTTCCTTAACAATTAACTTAAAAGCTAGATTGATATATTTTAGATCACTGCATTATGCAGAACTTGAATGGTATTATCTATGGCATTCGATCAAGTTACCAAATCTCAGGAAACAGTTGCAAGGTAAGAGGCTTTTATCCCCACAAAAGCTGTAGAAGGCTGTAGTTACTGTCTAACCTACAATAGGCCACACAATGCTGCAAGCCCCTCATGATGGAAGTTCAAATCATAGAGTAAAAGGTAATTGTAAGAGTGCGAACCTCAGGTTGAGATCAAACTGTATGCTCACTACTGTACAAGAAACGGTTTCAGGGAATTAAGCATGAATGATGGTTAAGTAAAATCCTTTAAGAGTTCTATGCATGATAGGATACAAATTTTTATTGACAAGCTAGGGTTTTATGGGAGAATAAAAGAAATTAAGGTTTTAAAGAGTGTAATTAACAGGTTGTTGATATCTAAGTGAAGTGATAAAAATGGTCCTTCTGGTTTAATCAAAGAAAATTTGTGTTTTATAATTCTAGATAGCATCTTCAGTCTGTACCTAGTGCTTAAATGTTTTAAAGTTTTAAAGATGCAAGGTCTTTCCATTTAAAACCAAGTGCTAGAACAAAGAACTATATAAGAATGAGTCATTATAGATTGATAATGGGGGCATCCTCAACATGACTGGAGCTCTATGGGTCCCGGTCAAACCATAGGTTGAGTCCTCACGCTCTCTCTTGAGTTTGTGTCTGCTAGGACCTTGTTATGAGGACTTGATTGTTAGGAGGAAGTGCTAATGAAATAAATTGCTATATGGCAACATCTTAAATGATTTAAAGGATACAGTTGTAATGTCTGAGATTTAATCTGTCAAAGTCTATGATCATTACCATAAAGGAAGAGAATGGCTAGCCACTTTGTGGAGTTAGTCTTAAACATGAAACAGTGAACAAATCAAGGATGATATATAACAAGGACTCCATGAAACATCAAAGCATCTCCAATGTAGGATTATCTCCACTGTAGGACTCAATCAAAAACTGAAGATTATGGGCAATCTCCAATCAAGAATGCTACTTGCAGAAATCTAGAAGATGATGGAAAGAATCAAACACTACTCTGATATGCAAAAGATTTTCTTTTTCCTTCTGTTTTTTTTTCCTTCATAGTTCTGTCTCACTTTTATGGAGGATGATATCCAATTCTGGTACAGATTCTACCAAATATGAAAGAATCTTCTATCAAAGATTCTACCAACTATGGAATACTATGAAAAGATTTGAGCTCCAGTAAAATCTGAACAACTTCTGTTCTGCCTTTTTTTATATTTTTTTTTTCTTCATTTTCAGCTGCATTGTCCTCTTTCATATGGTATGGAGAGGCTCTAAAAGCTAAGTCTTTCCATCAAACACATCACTCCCATAACCTTATTTTTTAAAGCTTATCTTTGTTAATTTTGATTTTGTTAGGCTGTACTATAAAATATTAGTTTTTTACATTAGCTTTGATTCCATGGAATTCCTTCCTAAAATAACTCACCACATTGGCTCATATAAAAGGCACCATGTTCTTCTTATACTATTCTTCCATGTTCTACCATAGAAAAGGTAAAAGAACTCCCTCCATCTTTCTAACAAGTTCTAATGAGAGTATCAACATCTCTGCTTAAGGTCTCATCCCGAAATCATGGTCTTAACCTATTATGCCCACCATGCTAACCAATCTCCAGAAACATCATCTATCCCACCACCATCAACAATTACTAATGACCCTTGAGACCAGACCGGCCAAACTCAATTGACAAAAACTGCTTCCATGCCTACTTAGAGTGCTAATTGTTTGTGCTGACTCATACTTTCTAACAAAAAGCTAAAAAATCAGTTGGATTTAAAGTTGCAATTGACTATACGTTCATCTTATTTAGGTTAAAAAAGTGACACCATGGTTGGTTATGGTGCTATGTCTTCATATGACCCAACAAACAAACACATGAGTTGATAGTTTATTAGTGCATGCATAAAATCTTCTTTGCACTTGGTTTGTGAACTAAGGTCGTTACTTCTTCACATATTGAAAAGGGCAAGAAAAGGCATGGGCTATATCTTAGAAGCCAGGTATCAGCTGCCCGTGATTATATTTGCTTTAGTTCAGCAAAATCCATCCAAAAATAACTTGCTTTTTGCAAAGCACTGATTCACATCCCTGGACGGAGGCATCATGGCATGTAACATGCATCAGAGCTGCCTATGATTACAGGCAACTGAAAGCTACGCTTATCCTAAATATAATCCATATGTTTTGACATCCATGCAGATCCTTACCAAACCGTGAAGAATGAGCAAACATGGTTCACAAACCAACTGCAGAAAAACTTTATAAAGAAACATAGAAGAATACTTTATTTCACTGAAATAAAGAAACCATGAGGCATCATGACTCTAAATCAACTAAGTTCTAGTTTTATATTAAAGTACATGGTATAGTGGCAAGAACTTAGCACTAGTACTATAAGATAACAAATGCTTGGAATGCACAGCAGATTTTGCAGCCACTAGCGGTTGGTTAAAAACAACCAATCCTTGCAGGGCTGGTCCCAGCAATCATCTTATTGATTGGGGATTGTAGCAAGCTGAGAAGCTAGACAGAATAATTCAAGGCCATGATTGAGGGAACAAGACCTAATGAAGATGCATTGGATGCCTACTTCCATTAGCCTTCATTAAAGAAAGAGGATGGGAAGATTTGCACCTACTTTGGACTAAAAGACAATGAAAAAACAAAATAGGAATATGACAATTTCTATGCATATAGCCTAGGGAGTGAAATGTTTCAATAACAAATTTTATGGAGTCAAAAGGAAAAAAATGTATATGAATTAAAAAAAATTTGCACAACTTGATACAAAAAGAAAATAACAAAGATAGGAATTAAGCATAATGGATCTGCCAGGAAAGGGATCACTTTCCAACACCCTATTTTAGCCTTTATATACCATTTAGAAGGGGGGGGAGGACAAATATAGAAGGAAACTAAAAAAATGAACAAAAAGAAACAAAATTCGGGGCTTTATTATATCCACCATCTTTATTCCAAGTGCAAGAAAATAACCTTAGTTGAAGATCACTTCCATATTTGGGAGAGTCCTTGATTGGATATCAAGCTTCATGCGGAATCTTCTAGACTCCCTTACATTAATCGGAGATCACCTTCTATAAGGTGGGGTAAAAACTAACCAAGAAAAGCTAGGGTACCACACCAAGCCTTCCATGCCTTGTGACCATGCCATGCAACTGATGCTAGCCCCTAGAAAAGCACCATGGGAACATAAGCCAGTAATCAAGTATTCTTTGAGTTAATAAGGTTTAACATACCAAAAATACCCTCTTTCCTCAAACCCTAGAGAAAAAAAAATTATTCCCAAATATGCTTGCCCCTCAAAAGTCTCAAATATTTCTCTTCTGTCGTTCCAAGTATCAGCAAGGCAGAAGTCTTGAAGCATGACCTTTGTGCACTTCAGCAAGGACTACAAAAAATAAGAGGGTTCCAATCAAGGCAGCAATCTAGTATGAGTACTAGGTTGTACACCATAAAGTGCCTAAGCAGAGGAGGTGAAGGAGAAGCAGGCATCCAAGAAGGAAGAGTGGATGCTCAAGGATCAGACGAAGGAAAGAGCAATGCATTTCTTCCAAAAGATTGATGTCAAAAAGGAAATTCTCAAGATGGTCATTTATGTCCAATCTAGATGTCCTAGTTCTAGTGAGATTTTTTTTCCTTGGAAAGAAGGTTGATAGGACTCAATCTCACCCCAACTGGTGGCTCACTTTATGAAGATCACATGAGCATGGTTAAAGTCCTCTTGATGTTTTTTTTCTGGTTAGTGGCCTAACTCAATACTTAATCAAATTAATATTTATCTATGATGAAGAAAACATGAGGTAACCCATGGAGGAGGCATCTGAACCAATGGATGTTGGAGCACTTTAAACTATATAGGCTTTGCAAGATGGAAGGGAAGGAGAGGGCGAGGTTAATGAGTTTTATTGGGAGTTTTTGAGATGAATTACTTGACAAGAGGGTATCTCATTCTGTTAAAACTTATCAACCTTCCTCGTCCTTTCTTTTCTCAGAAATTAATGACTGCTCTTCACCATACAGTCTAAAACTCCTTAAGGGAATATTTGGTGTTCCTTACACTTCTTAAAAAATTCTCACAAAAGAAGTTAAAGCTAGATTTTCTAGCTTGTCCTTAAAGCACTTTTTTAAGCTTTTCTTCTTACAAGAAGCACTTTTTCAGATATCATTACTAAACACTTATTTTCTAGGAAAAAATCTTTAAATGTTGCAACACTGTTTTTTTAAAGCAACACCAAACACATATTAAATTCCCATAAATCTGTTATGTGAATAGCCAATAGGTAAAAGAAATAAAATTTGCAAAATCTCAGATTTAGCATCTAAAATCCACAATTGTGTTTTCTTTTGATTAAAAAAAAAAAAGTGCTTATAAATATAGTGATGAATGGTTGCTAGATCTTGTTTTCATAATTTCATTACAATAGTAGGGAATGGATACTGTTTTCTAGTGGTGGCCTTCTGACTTCTATAGAAGGTATCTAAATGCCCCTTATTATACATCGTCAATTTGCAAGTGACTAAGTAAAAGCACTAGAAACATATAGGCTAGGAGTTAAGCATCAATTAGTCAGAGGAGGAACACGAGCCCAGTTATCAATTTAAAGGAGGTTTGATGATTTATTGAGCATTCCATATGAAAGAAAAAGAAGTTTTATCTCCGACATTAGGTTCCATTTGATTGCTAACAAAGCAAAAGAAATGAGAGTAAATAATATGAAGAGAAAAGGAGTCAAATATTTATCTATCAAGCTAAATTTTCTTCCACCATTCAACTGCTGACTTTTAATAGAAAATAGCAAATAGCAAACAACAAAAAACCTGACTGCTTTCTTTTACTTCCATAACTCTCTTAGTCAAATGAAACAAGAAAAACTTCTCAGCTTTTTCAATTCTTTTTATTTTCTGAGAAACCAAACAAAAATAATGTCTTCCACCCTTCTATCCCAATTAAATATGCTCCATTGCCATGATCTCTTTCTGTCCAATCAACCCCATAAGAGATCTTTCTTGGATGATTAAAAGACATAATCCTCAGGCATCAAATTTCAATTTTGCAGATCAATCATAAACATGCTACCCTAATTCATTACCTTAACACTAAACAGTGACAAATATTTTAGGCCTATTTTCCCTATAAAACATTTAAAAGAAAAATCAAGCCGCCTTCAGAGTTCACATGCATTACGAATTTATCATAAAAACAAACATCCGTTTAGTAATCACCAATCCATAAATTAAACTAAGAAAAAAGTTTTTTAAAAAAATGCATAACTCAAAAAAAAAATTACGGAAAAAAAAAAAAAAACCCTAAGCTTGGGAGAAGGGATCTTACTTCTCGTCTAGCTTCTTCAGCTCCTCCTCGATCCTCCTCTTCATCGAATCGAGAACCCCGGCGTCCATTTCCAGCACCGATCTGGCGGCGAGCGACTCGTAGAGCGATGCCATGTCTAGGGTTTCCACACAAGAAAATCCGGTAAG
The DNA here is from genome assembly GCA_021397845.1 of Areca catechu. Classification (NCBI taxonomy): domain Eukaryota; kingdom Viridiplantae; phylum Streptophyta; class Magnoliopsida; order Arecales; family Arecaceae; genus Areca; species Areca catechu. Next base: position 88,578,189 of record CM038048.1, on the reverse strand, counting down.
CAGCAATATCGGCAAATCAGGGAATGAAAGGGGGAAGAACCGGAAGAAGGGTAGACGGACGTTACCATGATCCTTGACGGCGACGAAGACCTCATCGCGAAGGCGAACCTTGTCGATGTCGTCGACGTCGGGGTGGGCGAGCAGGAAGAGCTTGTGGGCGAGAGCCAGGTGGGGCTGCTGACTACCTTCTTGCTCTTCCATCTCCTCCTCGTTTACCTTCTCGCTGCCTCAACCCTCGCCTTCTCGGCCTCCTCGATCTCTTGGGCACTCGTCCTTCCTGCACCTGGCTTCGGCCGCTTTTTAAGTTTTCTTGCAGTGGGGGCTGCCTGCCACGCGGCTTTCCTGTGGACCAAGGCGTCGGTTTGCATTTTGTACTTTTCGGCCCAAAAAGCCCAGATAGATACGAGTAAACCAGTGGGCCGATTATCTTATCAAAAGGCCAGGTATCCAGCAAACCTTTGGGGCGGATTTGAAACTTGAAATCTAACCCAAAGTCTTGTTGGATCGGATTTTGATAGAGGTTTCCATATGGAAAACCGGAAAACCGACTTAAGAAGCCACATGCATGCATCCATCAATCCATCCATACATACATACATCCATATACATGTGTGTGTGTTGCATGCATGTGTTTTTATATACTGTTGCGGCATCAACTCCTGGACCGGGGCCGGCTGGATGTGCTGGAGCGCTCCTCTCCCGGGTGAACCTGCAACAAAGTCCCCAAGGGCGCCGGTGGTGTTCCGGCGAGAGACCCTCCGATGCCTAAGTTAGCAGGAAGTTGAAGGCAACAGAATTGAGGAATCAACGAAAGAACAGCATATGGAGAGGGAAGAGCCCTTCTACCTTCAAACGGGGTCCCCCAAGTACCTTATATAGGCGCGGAATAGTCCAAAATCCGTTAGGGAAGAGGCTGAGAAAGACCGATCTACCCCTAGGAGAATCTGGAGAGTGGCCACGTGGCGCGCAGATACGGCGACATCGTGGAAGTAGTGGAGCAGGGCTGTTGGGATGGCAGGATCCCGCAGTAACAGAAAGGTGCTTCTGGAATTTCCTGGATTCTAAGGCATGCTTGTCGGACGTCGGTCGAGGGAAAGTCGGTTGGCCGGACCAAAGGCCAAACCTCTGAAGGAGAGCGACGGGCCGGACCCCAGCAGGAGAGGGTCGGGCCGGACCCTAGCAGAGGAGGGTCGTTCAGGCCCCAGCTCCGGTGGGTCGGACCTCTGAAGGAGAGCGACGGGCCGGACCCCAGCAGGAGAGGGTCGTTCGGACCTCTGCTCTGGTGGGTCGGACCTCTAAAGGAGAGCGACGGGCCGGACCCCAGCAGGAGAGGGTCGTTCGGACCTCTGCTCCGGTGGGTCGGACCTCTGAAGGAGTAGCAGTCGGAGCCTTGAAGGAGGGCCCGGTCGGACCGCAAGAATGGGCCGGTTCTGGCTGAGGGTGAGCCATCAAGGTACAACAGTTGTCCCCCTTGTCCTTGTGCTTCGAGCGAGCCCGTAGGCTCGAAGGGCGAGGGCATTAAATGGCAGTAAATGCATCAATCTTTCAGACGATGGCAAATCCGATTCGACGTGCTGCGATCGACCGCCTTCTGCTCCGATTTTTGCTCCTGGACAGGTGTCAGCATCTGGTTGGCGAAGATAGGGGGAGCAGTTATTGCTGGTACGGTGCATAGCAGCTGTCCGTTTGAATTCCTGACGCGACGTGGGGCACGTAGCTTTATCAGAGTGGTTGGTGCACTTCCTGGAGTGATCCATCTACCGTTGCTTCGACAGTCACGCGGATCGCGGCCGAAAATGATCTGGCGCATCCCCTCGGATTTTCATCCAACTCGAAAACCGCGGTGCCAGCCGTCGGGTCGTGGCACGTGGGGAGAGGCGTTGGGAAGCTACCCCCGGGTGCCTATAAAAGGGGGGTAGCAACGCCCAGAAGGAGCCTTCCACCGTTCTTGTGCTTGAAGAGAAGGCAGCCTCCTCCCTCCTTCTGTTGCTTTAGCCCCTCTTAGAGAACCAGGGAACCAGGTTAGTTCCGTCTCCACCTTCCTCCGTCTTCTTTTTTTCTGCAACTCCCTTTAGAATGGCTTCTGGGAGTCGGAGTTCTGCTCGTGGACTTAGAGAGCCCAACCCTTTCGACATCCCTTCGACCATGACTCGAGAGAGGGTCGAAAATCTTAAGACGATGTATAGCATTCCCTCCACCCTACATCTGATCGTCCCCGGTTGCGAGGGTAGAGTGAACGGGCCTTTAAACCTAGGAGCTCTCTCTATGTATGAAGACTACCTGAAGGCCGGCCTTCGTTTCCCGATCTACAGTTTCTTTGTCCAGGTCTTCAATACGTATAGAATTCCTCCTTCCCAGCTGACCCCGAATAGCATTCGGGTTCTCTGTGGCTTCGTGGTTCTATGTCGGGAGGCCAACATCGAGCCAAGGGTGTCCTTGTTTTCAAATTTCTTCTTGTTGAAGCAGGACTTCCGGAGTCAGGAATGATGGATGTTCAGCCCACGCCCTTGCCAGAAGATACTAGGGGGGTTTCCGTCCGCCATTCACGGATGGAAGTCCCGATACTTTTTTGTAGATAGTTTAGAGCCGTGGGGCTTCAAGACGGCATGGAGGGAGCCGAGGCCGAACGCTTTGAACGGGAGGAAGGTCTCGAGGGCCGATGAGGCCGACTTCCATAAACTGGATGATGAGGACCCGAAGTTCGTCGGCTCCATGCTCCACGAGGGGAGCCTTCATCAGGCTGGACTCAGCCGGCACCTGATGTTGGATAGGACGAAAGCCATAAAAAGAGAGAAACTAGTTATGCTATTTTCCGTCAGCTTTATGACCAAATCTTACTTCAATATTATTTGTTGACAGGTGGGAAGATGAGGCCAGATCGGGCGACCCTTTCGACGCGATCAGCACAGCGGAGAGCTGTCCGCATCGCAGAACCGACCCCGCGGGAGCCGAAGAAGCGGGCGATAGAGCCAGCACCCGAGAGGCCAAAGAAACAATGGACGGCAGAACCATCCGCTATAGTGGTATCGATCGAGTCAGAGGACGACGTACCACTGGCCGATCGCCAAAGGCTATGGCGTCCAAGAGGTCCTCTTCGATCGAGCAGTCGATCGCCCGGGCATAGGAGAGGCTCCCGGTACTAATCGAGGCGGATGCGGCTCTTCCGTCTCTGCCGTTGGAGCCGACCGAAGAGGCTTCCCCGATAATCAAGGGAAGTCATGCAGAGGAGGGGCCGTCGATCGTTGATGAGAGGGCCAACGGTCTCGGCGGTGAGAACGAGTGCCAGAAGTGGCGCGATGCTGAGAAGGCCAAAGAGCTGCTTCAGAGGGCCACCCCCGACGATGATGGGCGATCGGTGAATGAGGCCTCTAGGAGTTCCCTCCACCATCTTTTAGGGGTAAGTGTCACATTTCATTTCTCCACTCCAAATTCACCGGTTGCAACTTTCTAACTATGTGTGTCTGTCGGCAGCTTGTCAAAAATACCCTGCTGATGGACGGTGGCCTGGGCGAGCTGCTCTATCTGAAATAGCACATGACCAAGAGGGCCGAAGCGACAGAGGTGGTGAGGGACAAGGCTTAGGTGGCACTGACGGCCTCCAGAGAGGAGGTACTTGGCTTAAGGGCCGTAGCAGAAGAGGTGTCCACCCTACGGGCCGAGTCGGAGGCCCAGAAGAAGCGGCTTGAAGTCTTGCTGGCCCGAGAGGCAGACCAGGAGGCTAGCTTAAAGAATAAGAAGAAGAATATCAAGGCTCTGACTCGTCGACTAGCCATCAAGGAGGGGCGCTTGACCGAATGTGAGACCCGCTCACAAGGCCACCAGGCGGTGGCGGAGAGGTACAAGGGCCTGTTGAAGACGGCCCAAGAGTTACTGAAAACGGTCGCTAAAAAGGCCGTTGACAACTATAAGAGCTCCGAGGACTTCATCGAAGAGATGAACGAAGCCGGGACAGTTGGCTTTGACTATGGGTACGACGAATGTCTGGGGAAGGTTAGTGCAGCCTTCCCAGACCTCGATCTATCATTTCTTCAGCCACCGAAGCAGGCAGAAGAGGAGGACTTGGAGGCGGCGGATCCGACTGCCCGAGCGGTCGATGTTCCAGTGGAGGCCGTCGTAGAAGTGGCCGGACCGGATGCCCAAGTTGGAGCCGAAGCAGAGGTAGCCGAAGGGACCGAGGGGGCTAAAGCGGCTATTGCTACTGAGGGGGCCGAAGCGGATGTTGCTACTAAGGGGGCCGAAGCGGCTATTGTCAGTGTACCTCCTGAGGGTCAGACCTAGTCGTTTGTAAAGGTCTGACCTTCAATTTTGTAAAGAAACTTTTTTAGAACTAATGAAGAACCTTTTTCATAATGCCTTATTTTCATATCTTTGTTGCCGAATGATTAGAGTGACCAAACTCACTTTTCTTTGAAATTTCACTAAGTGTGGACTAGTCGGCCAATCTGAGCGGGCAATTGGACCTCCAGGGTGAGCATCGAGTAGTGGCTCATATCGAACTAGGTTCCCTTAGGATTTACACTCTAAGTGTAGATTCGTCAGCTTCTCTAAACTCAGAAGCAGTCGAAGTAGCGGTCGGACTGTAGCTCAGGTCGGAGCAACGAGCTTAGGAATTTTAACCTAAGTGTTGGTCCGTCGGCTTGTCCAGATCCAGGAATAGTTGAGGCAGCGATCAGACTGTAGCTCAGGCCGGAGCAACAAACTTAGAAATTTTAACCTAAGTGTTGATCCGTCGGCTTGTCCGGACTCAGAAGTAGTTGAGGCAGTGGTCGGACTGTAGCTCAGGCCGGAGCAACGAGCTTAGAAATTTTAACCTAAGTGTTGGTCCGTCGGCTTGTCCGGACTCAGAAGTAGTTGAGACAGCGGTCAGACTGTAGCTCAGGCCGGAGCAATGAGCTTAAGAATTTTAACCTAAGTGTTGGTCCGTCGGCTTGTCCGGACTCAGAAATAGTTGAGGCAGCGATCGGATTGTAGCTCAGGCCGGAGCAACGAGCTTAGAAATTTTAACCTAAGTGTTGGTCCGTCGGCTTGTCCGAACTGGGCTGCCCTAGAGCCTCTGCCGACTAGAGTTGGACTTTCGGAAGTGGGCTGCCCTAGAGCCTCTACCGACTGGAGTCGGACTTTCGGAAGTGGGCTACCCTAGAGCCTTTGTCGACCGGAGTCGAACTTTCAGAAATGGGCTGCCCTAGAGCCTCTACCGACCGGAGTCAGACTTTCAGAAGTGGACTGCCCTAGAGCCTCTGCCGATTGGAGTCGGACTTTCGAAAGTGGACTGCCCTAGAGCCTCTGCTGACCAGAGTCAGACTTTCAGAAGTGGGCTGCCCTAGAGCCTCTGCCGACCGGAGTCGGACTTTCGAAAGTGAACTGCCCTAGAGCCTCTGCTGATCGGAGTCGGACTTTCGGAAGTGGGCTGCCCTAGAGCCTCTGCCGACCGGAGTCGGACTTTCGAAAGTGAACTGCCCTAGAGCCTCTGCTGATCGGAGTCGGACTGTCAGAAATAGGCTACCCTAGAGCCTCTATCGACCGGAGTCGGACTTTCAGAAGTGGGCTGCCCTAGAGCCTCTACTGACCGGAGTCGGACTTTCGGAAGTGCTTCGTAGAAGAATTATGGACTTTATTGATAATACTTATGGAGGTTGTCTACATTCCATGGACGCGCCATCCGTCGTCCTTCCAAATATTCAAGTCGGTAGGTGCCGACTCGAACTATTTCAACGACTCGATAAAGTCCTTCCCAATTTGGGGAAAGCTTGCCTTGCTCGATCGGCCTCAAAATTTCTGTCCTCCGCAAGACCAGGTCTCCGAATCGGAAAGCTCGCGCCTTGACTCATGAGTTGTAATATTTCGCCATCTTCTGACGGTAGACCGTCATCTTCATGCTTGTCCGAAGTCTAGTTTCTTCGAGCAAGTCCAGGTCAGCCCTTCACTGTTCGGAGTTAGCCGGTTCGGCGTAGTGGTCAATCCGCAGAGATTGAAGAGAGGTCTCAACAGGGATGACGGCTTTGCTTCCATAAGTGAGGTTGAATGGGGTTTCGCCGGTTGACATTCTGGCGGTCATCCGATATGCCCATAATATTGAGTAGAGTTCCTCCGCCCAAAGCCCCTTAGCCTCATTCAGTCGGATCTTTAGCCCGTGCAAGATTATCCGATTGGTGACTTCAGCCTCTCCATTGCACTGAGGATGGCCAACCGACGTGAGTCGGTGAGAGATATGATATTGCTGACAAAAATTTTGAAACTTAGAGTTGTCAAACTGTCTTCCATTGTCAGTAATAATCATCCGGGGAATGCCGAACCGAAAGATGATGTTATTCCGGACGAAGCTCTCCACCTTGACCTCTGTTATCTGTGCGAGTGGTTCGGCCTCCACCCATTTGGTGAAGTAATCGATGGCTACAAGCAAAAATTTTCGTTGCCCGGATGCCGGAGGAAAGGGTCTTAAGATATCCATCCCCCACTATGCGAACGGCCATGGGGCAGTGATCGGAGTCAGCTGACTGGCAGGCTTCCTTTGAATAATGGAGTATCTTTGATATGCGTTGCACCTTCGGACGAAGTCCGACGCGTCCTTCTGAATGGTAGGCCAGTAGTACCCCTCTCGGATGATCTTGTAAGCTAAAGATCTTGCTCCGAGGTGATCGTCGCAGATACCTTCATGGACTTCTCTGAGTGCATAGTCGGCGTCTGTCGGCCCCAAGCATTTCAACAGCGGCTATGAGAATGACCGCTTATACAGGACATCATCAAGGATGACGTACTTAGAGGCCATCGAGCGCACTCGCTTGGCCTCCATTAGATCTTTCAAAAGAGTTCCCTTAGTCAGGAAAGCAAGGATCGGATCCATCCAAGAAGTTTCTTGTTCCACCTGGTGGACCTCGGTCGGTTCTTCCATAATACTTGGGTGCTGCAAATGCTCCATAAAAGTTCGGTCGGAAGTGCTGATGGCAGCCGTAGCCAACCTTGACAGAGCATTCGCCCGAGAGTTCTGCAGACGAGGTATGTGGAGGATTTCGAAAAATCTGAGCCAGGAGATAAGGTTTTGTTCCTTGTTTAAGTATTTTGCCAGGGTCGGATCCCTCGTTTCAAATTCTCCCTTTACTTGATTAACCACCAGTTGGGAGTCGGAGAAGACTCTGAGTCGGCTGACGCCCAGTTCATTGGCGATTCGTAGCCCCGCGAGGAGGGCTTCGTACTCCGCCTGATTGTTCGACACCTGAAATAAAAAATGCAATGCATACTCCAGGTTCTTTCCATCCGAGTCGGCCAGGATCAGTCCGGCCCCGCAGCCCGCAAGGTTGGACGCTTCGTCCACATTGAGGGTTCAGGCTGGTTCGGCTTCGTAGATGGCATTGGCTTCAGGTACTTTGGCCATTTGAGGAGATGTCTCATGTCTCCATGTACAGTCTGCAATGAAGTCAGCAATTACTTGGGCCTTCAAGGCAGATCGTGGCTGGAATGAGATGTCGAATTCGCCTAACTTGACAGCCCACTTGGCGAGCCGACCAGATATGTCTGGGCTCCGAAGGATTGCCTTGAGGGGTTGGTCGAATATCACCACAATCGGATATGCCAGGAAATATGGTCGGAGCCGATTGGCGGACATGACCAAAGAATATATCAACTTTTGCATCTTGGGGTACCTTGTTTCGGCGTCGTGGAGGACTTTGCTGATATAATAGATAGGCTTCTATTGTCCGTCCTCTCTGACTCGCACGAGGACGGCGCCGATCGCTTCATCCGACGCCGAAAGATAGAGGTACAAAGGTTCCCCCTCCGTTGGCTTGGCCAGCAATGGAGGGTTCTTCAAGTACTGCTTCAGGGCTTCGAAAGTCGACCGACATTTGTCGGTCCAAACAAAATTTTTCGACCGGTGCAGGGTTTTGAAGAATGGCAGACTTTTCAGCCGAATGGGAAATGAAACGGCTGAGAGAGGCGATTAGGCCGGTGAGCTCTTGCACCTGCTTTTTATTGGTCGAATGTGCCATCTCAGTGACGGCCTTTATTTTGTCGGGGTTCACTTCAATTCCCCTCTATGTGACCAAAAAACCAAGGAACTTGCCAGAGGTTATCCCAAAAGTATACTTCGTAGGGTTCAGCTTTATCCGATGGCACCTGAGTGTGTCAAAGGATTCCCGCAAGTCCCTGATGTGGTAAGCCTTATGGAGACTCTTCACTATCATGTCATCCACATAGGCCTCCATGTTCCTGCCCAACTGACCTTCAAATACTCGGTTGATCAGCCTTTGAAAAGTGGCACTGGCGTTCTTCAAGCTGAAGGGCATCATCCGATAGCAGTACAGACCCTTGTCGGTGACAAAGGTGGTCTTCTCCTTATCTTCCGGATGCATCTTGATTTGGTTGTAGCCGGAGAAGGCGTCCATAAAGCTGAGAGCTGGTGGCCGACCGTGGCATCCACCAGCTGATCAATCTTGGGCACTGGAAAGCTGTCCTTCGGACAAGCCTTGTTGAGGTCGATGTAATCTACACAGATCCTACACTTCCCGTTGGCCTTTTTCACCATAACCACATTTGCTAGCCACTCAGGATAGTGGACTTCCCTGATGAAGCCAGCATCACAGAGCTTCCTCACTTCCTCATTGATGGCTTTCTGCCTTTCAATGGCAAAGCTTCTCTTCTTCTATCGGACAGGTCGGTAGGTCGGATCCACCTTGAGCTGGTGAGTGATGACCTCTGACGGTATTCCCGACATGTCCAACGCCGACCAAGCAAAGACGTCGGCGTTACTCTTGAGGAAGCCGATCAGTTCTAACTTAATGTCTTCGCTGAGGGAACCTCCAATCTAAAGGACTTTGGTGGGATCGTCCTCCCAAAGGGAGACAAACAGAATCCTTTCTCTTGGCTGACCAAGGCCATCGGCCTTAGCCCTCGGGTCAAGTTGCTCCAGAGTGGGACAGCCTTCTGACTGTTGGTTCAGAATGGTCAAACACTGCCTGGCCATCCGACGGTCTCCCCTTATCACTCCGACCCCGCTCCTGGTCAGAAATTTCGCCAACAAATGATAAGTGGACACAATGGCTCTGAATTTGTTAAGGGCCGGTCGGCCCAGGATAGCATTGTAAGGTGAGGTCGTCCGAACGACCACAAAGTTAATAGGGATGGTTTTCTGAAAAGGCTCCATCCTGATCGTCACAGGGAGAACTATCTCCCCTTCTACTCCAACGGAGTTGCCCCCGAAGCCTGTCAATGGCGCGGGGGATTCCTGCAGCATGGACCTAGACAAATTCATTCTCACAAAAGAATCGTACAGCAACACCTCTGTTGAGCTTCCATTATCTATAAGTATTCTCCTTACATCGTAGTTGGTAATCACTGCCGACACGACTACCGGGTCATTTTCAAAACCATGAGTCTCCAGAAGATCTTCATCAGAGAAGGTGATCGCATTAGAGCCCCTGGACCTTTTAGCAATATCGGGCCCGTCCTCGTAACTTCCTCCAGACCGTCGATGCAACATGCCGACATCCCTGACAGTCGGCCTCTGATTGGGGAGCTCCGTCTCCTTTGGAGGGTTTCTGGTGTTTGATGCTTCGGCCCGATCCCGATGGGATCGAACGTACTTGCACAGGTACCCCCTCCGGATGAGGTCTTCAATGGCGTCTTTCAACTGCAGGCACTCTTTAGTACTATGCCCGTGGTCCCTATGGAACCGATAGAATTTATCTTTATTTCTTTGGGCATGAGGGCCCCTCATCGGCCAAGGCCTTTGCAAAAAGGTCTCGTTCTCGATCTCCAGAAGGATGTTCTCTCTTGGCAGGGACAGAGGCGCATAAGTCTCGAACCTCCGGGGGAAATCCCTCGGCTTCGGACATCAGTGTTGGGCCGACCGTCGGCTATCACTCAGAGGTCGGACTTCAGGAGCCTTATCGCTACGCTTCTTGGGGGTCGGCCTTCCCTCTGCTTGACGTCGGCCGGTTGCTTGCTCTTCTGGCAGGGCGTACTTCTGCGCTCTGGCCAGGAGTTCGCTGTAGCTTGTCGGAAGTTTCTTGTCTAGGAAGAAAGTCAGCCTAAATGAGTGGAGCCCTCGCTTGAAGGTTGACATGGCCACAGCCTCATTCAAGTCCGGGACTTCCATGGTTGCTGAGTTGAAACGAGCCATGAAATCCCGAAGAGTCTCTCCCTCCTTTTGCAGCATGAGGAAAAGGCAGTCGGTATTCCTCGGGGTCCGACTGCAGGTCCTGAAATGGGAAAGAAAAAGTAATTCGAGTTGAGGAAAGGAGTGGATCGTACCTGCCGGATGGCGGAGAACCACATCCGGGCGATCTTCTTAAGGGTGGTAGGGAAGGCGATACAGTGGAGGGCATCGGAGGTGCCTTATACCATCATATGGGCTTTGTATGTGCCCAGATGGTCCATCGGGTTGGTGGTACCGTCGTAGGGGTCCACCTGCGGAATCTTGAAGTGGCGGAAAATCGTCTCCGCTAGAATCTCGTCAGAGAACAGGGGACAGGAGTCGTATACCTGTCCCCCTTCGACCTTCTACCGGAGGGCGATTACAGCAATGCACTCCTCCATGCGCATGATCTTGCTGACATAGTCCCTCGGGGGTTCGGCAGCAGGCCGATCATCGATCGGGATGGATTCGGCGCAGGAAGGCGAAGCAGACCTTGCCCTTTTGCCGTCGGCACAATCGCCCAATGACCTTCGGGATCCGCGGTGACACAAGAACAATGCTGAGAGACCTCCGGCCATCGGCTTCCCTCAGCAGCAGTTGGAGGATTGGTGTAGGAAATAGCTGGTAGTTGCTGCCGGTTGTTGGCTGCTTCCTGGAAATGCTGAACTGCAGTGGTAAGCGTTTCGATGCGATTCACTAACGTCTGGAACTGCTGCAATCCCAGTGTGATGGTAGGTTCAGCGGCAGCAGCGGCGGTGGCAGCGATATCATTCTCCCTGAGAGGTTCCTCAGACCTGGAAGGGGAGATACCTCTTTTGGCAATGGCATTTGGAGCTCTTCCCTTAGCCATTTTGTAGCAGGGGTGATGGATTCCTCCTTTTAGAGAAGGGAACAGGCCCTTCCTCTAGCGCCAATCTGTTGCGGCGTCAACTCCTGGACCGAGGTCGGCTGGATGTGCTGGAGCGCTCCTCTCCTGGGTGAACCTGCAACAAAGTCCCCAAGGGCGCCGGTGGTGTTCCGACGGGGAACCCTTCGATGCCAAAGTTAGCAAGAGGTTGAAGGCAACATAATGGAGGAATCAACGAAAGAACAGCGTATGGAGAGGGAAGAGCCCTTCTACCTTCAAACGGGGTCTCCCGAGTACCTTATATAGGTGCGGAATAGTCCAAAATCCGTTAGGGGAGAGGCTGTGAAAGACTGGTCTGCCCTTAGGAGAATCTGAAGAGTGGCCACGTGGCGCGCAGATACGGTGACATCGTGGAAGTAATGGAGCAGGGCTGTTGGGATGACAGGATCCCGCAGTAACAGAAAGATGCTTCTGGAATTCCCTGGATGCTAAGGCATGCTTGTCGGACGTTGGCCGAGGGAAAGCCGGTCGGTCGGACCAAAGGCCAAACCTCTAAAGGAGAGCGACGGGCCAGACCCCAGCAGGAGAGGGCCAGGCCAGATCCTAGCAGGGGAGGGTCGTTCAGGCCCCGGCTCCAGTGGGTCGGACCTCTGAAGGAGAGCGACGGGCCGGACCCCAGCATGAGAGGGTCGTTCAGACCTCTGCTCCGGTGGGTCGGACCTCTGAAGGAGAGCGACGGGCCGGACCCCAGCAGGAGAGGGTCGTTCGGACCTCTGCTCCGGTGGGTCGGACCCCAGCAGGAGAGGGCCAAGCCGGACCCTAGTAGGGGAGGGTCATTCGGGCCCCGGCTCCAGTGGGTCGGACCTCTGAAGGAGAGCGACGGGCCGGACCCTGGCATGAGAGGGTCATTCAGACCTCTGCTCCGGTGGGTCGGATCTCTGAAGGAGAGCGACGGGCCGAATCCCAGCAGGAAAGGGTCGTTCGGACCTCTGCTCCGATGGGTTGGACCTCTGAAGGAGAGCGACGGGCTGGACCCCAGCAAAAGAGAGTCGTTCGGACCTCTTCTCCGGTGGGTCGGACCTCTGAAGGAGTAGCAGTCGGAGCCTTGAAGGAGTGGCCCGGTCGGACCGCAAGAATGGGCCGGTTCTGGCTGAGGGTGAGCCGTCAAGGTACAACATATACATATGTATGTGTATATTTGTGTATAATGTAACATATTTAATATATTTTCTTGTTATTTTCTTGTTCCGGTTGAAAAATAGTTCTGATTTACTGTGAGATTTCTTTAGGCAGATGTGCAATGCAATTGTATTTGTTCTTTTATTTTTCTTTTTCTTTTCCTTTTTTAAGTTTTGACAGTCATTAGATGTGAGAAAAGATTTTAAATGATGTTTTAATTTGATTGTTGGAGAAGTTCTTCATTGGGGATGAGTTTTTCTTATCCTTTTGGTATGTTGTTTTCTCTGTTCTTTGTTCAGTGCTCACTCGCATCAATACAATAGCTTTGGAGCAATATTGTAGAAGGGGATTTATACGAGACGGTAGGAGAGAAGCTTTAACAGATGAACTACTTTAAAGACATGTTTAGCGAAGTAAAGCTAGACCATGGACTGAAAATGAGTAATTTTTATTCCAACTATTTAGTCAGGGGAATGAGTAATTTTTATTCCAACTATTTAATCAGGCAGAATGAAAATGTCTTAATTCTCTAATGGCAATCAAGCTGGACATGGAAAGAGCTTATAATCGGGTTAGGTGGACCTTTCTTCAGAGATCTCTGTATGATTTTGGTTTCCACCCACTGTGAATTTCCAGGATCATGGACTGTATCACGTGCCCGTCTTTCTCTATCCTTCTTAATGGCTTACCTTCGGAATTCTTTCATTCGACAGTTGGCCTCCGACAGGGTTGTCCGCTATCTCCCTCCTTTTCATTTTGCTGCCGATGCCCTCTCACGTGGCCTTCGAGATGCGGTTAGAGAATCATCTATCCATCCTTTCTTTGCTGCCCTGACAGTAGTCCCTATCTCTCATATTCTCTTTATCGATGATTGTTTACTCGTCGACAGGGCTTCGGAGGCTAGGGCTCGGAGGTTCCGGAGAGTTATTATGGATTACTGCATCGCTTATGGTCAGTCGGTCAACCTCGAAAAGTCGGAGGTCCATCTCTCTCCTAAGATAGCAACCCGCACCCGCTCTTTGATCATCTCGATTCTTGGGATTCGGGACAAGGACGGGCCTATTCGCTATCTCGGTGTTCCCATCTCTGGCGGTCGCCTCCGCAGAGATGAGTCTCAGATCTTGGTGCAGGATGTTCAGGAGCGGATCGAGGGTTGGCAGGGAAGGGCTTTATCCCCTTGATCAGATCGGTATTGACCTCGCTACCTATCTACCTTTTAGCTAATGCTATTATTCCAACTGCTACGGTGGAAAAGGTGGAGCAGATTCTTCAAGTTTTTTTGTGGAGGTCCAATGCGATGCCCAGGGGTATTAACCTGGTGGGTTGGCAGTCAGTGTGCCAGCCAGTCCGGGAAGGTGGCCTTGGAGTCTATTCGCTTCTCAGCATGAGGGAGGCTTTGCTGGCTCATCATGTTACTAAGTTATTCCTCAATCCAACCAACTTGTGGGCTTCCTTTATGAGAGCTAGATATAACACTACTTTCCTGGAGGAGGGTGACTTTGTCCCCTCCTCTCGAGGGTCGGCTATTTGGAAGGAGATCAAGAGGAGGACTCCGGAGGTCTTTCACTACTTCAGATGGATAGTTGGTGATGGAAAATCTATCAGAGTTTGAGCTGATGTCTGGATCTCTGAAATTTTCCTTCATAGATGGCCTACATTTATTTCCCCGGAATTGCCGAATTCCTGGATGGTCAGTGACCTTATCCTCTCGGGGACGCAAACCTGGAATTCTATGATGATCTCTCGATATTTTAGGCAGCCTCTGAAGGACCGTATACTCTCCATTGCTTCACCTCTATCACCCTATCCGGATACCAGAGTTTGGGGGCCCTCTTCATCCACCTCTGCCCCTTTGTCGGACCTCTACTCTATCTATCATCCTTCTCAACAAGGGACTGATCAAGTAGGCTAGATCTGGGCTCTCCCGGTGCACCCAAGGGTCTGTCTCTTTCTATGGAAGGTGATGCGGCGGCACCTGCCCACGAGGTCCTTTCTTAGCTCGAGGGGAGTTCATATACCTCCATCCTGTCCATTTTGTGATGACCCGGACCATTTTGTGATGACCCGGAGGAATCCTTGGACCACACATTATTTCTTTGCTTACGGGCAAGACGTGTGTGGACTCAAGCTGGCTATAATGTTCTATTATACATGGGAGACGATGCAGTGGGAACCTTCATTCGCACCCTTGACTCTCCCCCTGCCACAGTTTCCCGGAGCCTGCTAGCTTATCTAGCTTATCACTTGTAGATCACTCGGAATGCCATGATCTTTAGGTCTGAGACTTGCTCACCTATCTTCATTGTAGAAAGAGCTAGGGCTCAGGCCAAGGAGTATCATGGATCGAGGGTAACATCGCCTGAGTCCGGTGCTCCGGTTCTGCTCCTCGAGCGCCTCACCGGATTCTGGTCTCTTCGGAGCCCCCTCCTCTGGATTTTGTTACTATCAGCTTTGATGGGAGTGTCAGAAGCCGGATGGCAGAAAATATTTTTGTCATTAGATCTTCGGCTACTGGCTTCATAGCGATGGGGGGGGGGGGGGTTCTAATCTAGTGTAATAGACTGTTTCCCTAGCGGAGCTTGGGTGGGAATCAAGTTTGCCACGAGGATCCTTAACTTGGATCACCTCGTTATTGAAAGCGATTCCTAGTTATTTCATGGATCCAAAAGGCTATTAGGAACACTCCCACCCTTCCCCTGCTACGGGATATAGCGCTGATGCTCCGTCACTGCTATGGGCTGATCATCCGCCACGTCTACAGGGAAGCCAACTCCGCAACGGACTGGGCAGCCTCTTTTATTGCACATCATTCGAGAGGGTTCATCTGTACCTCTCTCAAGGATATGCCTCTACAATTTAGACATATTTTGTATGCTAATAATTTAGACTGTACTTTTTCCTGGAATATTTAATGAATTATCCGGTTTACCAAAAAAAAAAAAAAAATGTCTTAATTCTCCCAAATCCAATCTTTTCTTTTTTAATTCAGGAACACAATTCTTATTTTTCCTAGTATTCAAACTTTATTCTAATTTTGATTCCAAGAACCAAAGATATGATCATTCTGATTTCCATTCCAAAATTCCAATCCCAGCCACAGAGCAAACATCCCTCATGTTTCAAGAAGCAGGCAGCTTCTCTCTCGCCTGTATTGGTAGAATTGGCTTGAGTTTATTTGATGATTTGCAAACCTACAAACTGTTGCAAGAGCTCCAGTTTTCAGCCAGCAATGGAGTTGTTGATATTATATTTAAGTGAAGAAAAGAGATACCCTGTAGTGTGCTGCACTAGCTGGTTAAAACCAGTGTCAAGTAGGCAATGTTTTATTCACTACACTGAAGAATTATACCTCCAGAACAAGCAGACATACAAGAAAAGGGCTCTGGCCAGTGTCAAGTAGCTAATGCTTTATTCACTGCACCAAAGAATTCCCAGCACAAGTAGATACCTGGTATACAAGACAAGAGCACGGGATTTCCTCTCAAAATCAGTATTTTTTTCTTTTCTTTTCTTTTCCTTTCTTTTCTTTTTTTCTTTTGAGATTAGGGAGTGCTAATCCCAAAAAAAAAAAAAAGAAAGTCTGCTTAGCAACTTAGCAACTTAAAACAGCAAGGCATAAGCCAGGACTTTGCCAGCAACATGAATCCTCGTCCTCCAGGTCTTATCGTTCAATGCAGTGAGCATGTGAGATACTTTGGGACTTTTTATGCGATAAATGCGTACATCACTGAAGGTTTAATGCCTAAGAATTGATTTGTATCACATTTGGATGTTTCAGCTGTATCTCAAGTTCATCACCTACTCACCCAGTCCCAAAAAAACAAAAAGGAATTTAAACAAAAAAAAATCTGAAGATCCATGAACTTGGTTAATATGCATTTAGAGCTAAAAATAGACTGTATATGTTCTGCATGCCATTTTGAAGGTTTACAACGCAAGAAAGGAGTCACATAATGTGAGGTGGTCCACATCTGATCACAAAAAATGATAAGATTAACTGGCAGTTTTATCTAAACCTGTGACCACAAGTCACTTGAATCATGATCAGGATTCATCAGTGGGTCTATGAATGCACTTGCACTTCATTTCAGGGTGATGAATCTAATTTTCTTAACTTACCATAAGAGGCTGTCTGAATGAGAACAGGAGTAAAAATGTTATGAGATGCTTGTACATGTGTACAAATCATTTAAACATCAAAATTCAAATCCCATGTTTGAGAAGGGTATAATGATGTTATCTGTCTTTGAAGGCAGTGGACGTGTTCGTGCCTTGTAATTTTCAGCAGATTCAAGTGCTCGGGATGTCTGTAGAGCCATATCAGCATGGAGCTGGAGACATGTCATGGCCATCTGCACATGATGACAGTTAGCTTTATGAATGAGCAAACACATGCATGTGGGTGCATATGATGATAACAATTAATTTTATGATCACAAACAATGCATGCGCGCACATATGCACCAAAAATTTCAGTCTACGAAGATATTCAAAACAAAAATGAATAATTAGACAACAACATATTCATTGAATAAGCCTACATGTTAGGTCATCCACATGAAGATATTACACCACTAATCATGAGAGACACCCATAAAACAAAGAACCAAAATATGAACCCATTTATCAAGTTTTCGCCCATTTGGGAAAAATGTCCTTTATCAAACTTGTAGATGAATTGGTTAGGAACTCTAAAAGCATGTGATTCTTGATTTAGAAATTATGGACATAGTTAATCATGATCTATATTTGGATTCATATATTTGAAGGCTAAGTATGAATTTTCATTAATACTGGAATACATTTCCAGCACCAGGGATGATATAGGGATGGTTAGTTTTGGGAAAGAGTTTTTCAATTGATTGGGTATCAGTTAGCCAAACTAACATGATTATAATGGGGTCAAGTATGGGTTTAGCCCTCCAACCCAATGGGTGGCCATGGGTTTGAACAAACCTTTAAAATCCATCCCAAAATCTCTAGGATAGTGGTAATTAGGTGATGAGCCATGGCCTAGCAAAGAATTGGTTTGGACAATAAAGAAGACTAGTTAGTGATTATAGAATAAAGAAACTGAAGGAAGAGAGAATGGCATGTTAAAGAACCAATTTTAATTTCTATTCCTTGCTTTTTCACCTTAGTTGTACCCAAATCCTAAATCGCCAATCTTTGGCTATATTTCATTTTAATCTACTAAGATAAATAATGGATAATAGAATGCTAACTGGGTTTATAGGTTTGGTATGGGTCCATCTAAAATAAATGGGCTGTGTATCGGTTCACATATTTCCTCTGATTATGGGTTGGATATGGTTTAAGCCTTTAAGGACTTTTTCACCCAACCAAACCTGATCCATTGCATCACCCCCTCCCCCTCACCTACAAACATGAGACTATCCTAGAATGGGAAACTGATAGACATTCCTGATTTATTCCAACGAACCAAATGTGATCTGAAGGTTTTCTTCTGTTAAAACAAACTTGTTGCAAAAAGAGGGGAAAAAATGAATGAGCTAAGCAAGTACTATTTGATAATATCATTCATTAGAATAATGCTTATGCTATAACCCAATCTCAATTCTTAATATTGAGGTTTTTCTTCTGTTAAAAGAAACTTGCTTCAACAATAGGAAAAAAACAAGGAAAAGTTAGACACAAGTACAATTTGATAATAGAATTCACTAGAATAATACTGATGTTATAATCTAATCTTA
Source organism: Areca catechu (assembly GCA_021397845.1). Lineage (NCBI taxonomy): Eukaryota > Viridiplantae > Streptophyta > Magnoliopsida > Arecales > Arecaceae > Areca > Areca catechu. Next base: position 88,560,320 of record CM038048.1, on the reverse strand, counting down.
ATTCTTAATATTGAATAATTTGATAGGAAATTTAAAGTGTGATATTATATATTCTTTTCTTGAATTTATTTACAAGGATATCCTGTCAATGCTAAATGACAAAGGAGCAATGCTGAGGTTTTTCTTTTGCCTTTTAATTTTTTCTGATTAACAAATGCTGATCCTTAAACTGATCTGAGATTTAAATAATATGGGGAATCTAGAAGTAGATTGTGCCAAAAATTTAAACACAAGATATTTTAGAGAGACTACAGGGAAACTAACATGCATAAAAGAAATAACTTTTCATGGATTGCTGAATACCATAAAGCAATCAGGGAGTTTTAGTTCTATACCAAGCACAAACAAAAACAAAGATGACCTGCATGAACAAGCTCAGCAAGCAGCAATAAAGCAGGCGAGGTCAAGCATACAGCACCATGTTATAAAATATTGGCATGGTAAAAATGTCATGCTGGTTGACATGTACCTTTTTCTTAAGTTAGCAAAGACAGAGTCCTGAATATGCACAGGCCAAAATCTACTTAGAAACCAAGCATTTACCCTACTGGTTGATATTATATGGTACGTGGTTACACACACAAAGAGATCTAGTCTCATCTTCGATCTTTTCTGAGGTGGCAAGAGAAACTTGTTCATAAACTTTGTTTTCTGGATTCAAAGGAGAGAATTCGACAAGTCAATGTAATAATAACTCCTCATTCTAAATAGAATATCTGAGAGTTAGTTATTCAGCAATTCCTTTTATTCTCGCTTTGATTTCATCAAGCAAGTTCATCTCAATATTGCTTCTTATTTGCATCATCAATATGCAGGCCAGGATTTTGTATGAAATTTGGAGTGATCCGATAATGGTTTCTGATTTTATAGATATTAGAACTGATTATTTATTATATCTGAGCAACATGGAAGAAGGAAAGGAAGAAAACAAAAGGATTTTAGGATCTAAACACCCCCACTACCCAGGAAAAAGATTACAAGATTGGTAAGGGATCTACCTACTGCCCACGAAAAAGATTACGAGATTGGTAAGGGATCTACCTGACAAGAGTAATTGGTGTACTTTAACAAACTAAATATAACCTTGTTCAGCTTGAAGTCCATCAAAATTTCTTGCAACAAAACTCTCCTTCCTAAACGAGTCCTCCAGGGAGAGATAGAAATCCATGTCATACCTTTTATTTCCTTAATGGAAAATATTTATTCCAAGTTCCTACCATAACAACCATAACCATCAAGCCTTGCCTCAAATATTTGCAGTTTGGTTTCATGAATCCTCTTTTGCCAAGCATTTCTATTTAGGATCATATCTGATGATATTTTGAGTTATTGCAGATCCTTTTCACAACTTCCATCCATGTTATTTTAGGTCTTCCACTCTTCCTACATCCTTCGACAAACATATTCTGAGTTCATGCCAAAACATGATAACTAATACGCCTAAGCTCTAAAGCCTAAGACTTTCTTAACATGAAGCTGAATATGGTTCTCTCGAGACTTTTCTATCTCACCACTGTATCACCAGTGACCTTTGCTCTCTAATATCACCAGCCCTGCATATGCTATACCAATACAATCCTAAACAGATCCTTATGCTAGCAATTTTCTATCAGTAAGGACTTCATTTGAATGGCCCAAATAATGCATCTGAATAATACATAAAAAATGATATACAACAGGTTATGGACTTTGACCAGGCCTAGACTAGGATTTCCCACCTTGCCTCAACTCCAAATATGCTTGGAGCACATTGGAAGAGCTAACAAAAGCAGAGCAAATAGGATCTCCAGCGTGGCTCAAAATAAGTAGGCGTAAGGATATATGAAGCAAGTCCCTATTCAGGTCTTAACAAAACTTACTGATGAACATTCTGTATCAGGGTCAGCTTCTGCAACATGAAGGGCCCATGTGCGAATCCACTCGAGCCCAACGGAAATCTCCTGATTGCCTTCGATTAAAGCAGATGCAACATATGATGGATGTAGAGCTACAAGTATGCAAGAAGCTGCAAAGAGAACAGATCTCCTGACATATGCTTCTGCGTGATGTGAGACCACCCTGGCACAAACAAAAGCCAGTATTAAAATATTGCAATCAATCTTGATGGGACAATAGACCTGTAAGTTTATGGTACCTAGATCTTATCATATCAAGAAGGGCAGGAGCCAGAGCTGATGCTTCTGGATGCATGGCCATGCATTTCATGCAAACACCTAGCATGTAGATTAATTTTCCAAGAACAATGAAGTCCCTATTGAGCAGGTCTACTCCATGTCTTATTTTGTCAAATCCTTGCATAGCAGGGAGCATAAAAGCAGCAGCATGCAAAGGAAATCTGTTTTTTGACAATTCCAGTTGGCAATCTTTTGCTTTATGAAGACTCCATATACGCGATTTTCCCGATTTTGTTTGACTAGGTCTGGAAGGAAGTTCTCTCTCATAACGATGAGACCAACTTAAAAATGTTCCTGGTTCTGCAACCTCCTTCCAGGGACCAGCTCCAGGAGGCCCTCTGCTACTAGGAATGAACCATGGTTGACTTCCAGAAATTGTAGATATCAAATCCCTCTGCTGATGTTTTGTTCTGATGATCTTAGAGTCAGCAAGCTCTTGTGCTGCCTCAGTCATGACATCAATTATCAGAATACGTTGACCAACATCCACACTTGGTGAATATAGTAATTTGGTTAGAACATCCAAAGATTCAAATGGGCATGTGACAAGTAATGCAACCAGTGCCTTTTGCCTCTTTTCTTCAGCAGAATCCTCCTCTCCTTCTGTTGTCATGTCTGAGCAACGTACATGAACAAGTGCTTTAACAAGATCACCTGAATAATGTGGGAGTTCATCAGGCGATGCTCTTACAAGTTTTTCAGCAACATCAAGTGCTTTTTCCACCTATAAGTAGGTCAATGTAAGAAATCTCACAGAAAGAGCTTACAATTGAAATTCCTCCTTTTAACATGATATAGATTCCAGAATAGATACCATCACGACATGAAAGTTTTAATTATGCATTAAGAACTTACACCATCTGGGTCATCAGGTTTGCATAAAGCTGCAGCAATCTCACCCAGCTGTGAGAATTTCTTCTGCAAATCTGTATCATCATCTGACAGATCATATGGTTGTAACGATGAGTCATTGGAAGTCTCAGAATGCCTGCTTTCATCATCTTGCTCCTCTTCATCCCAGATGTGTTCACTGTTTAGTGTAGCTGGATCGATAACTTCATCAGGATCTACCAACCTAAAGTCTGAAATCACAGTACCATCATGGACAGTTTGATATTTCATATCCTTCTTTTTTTTACTGGATCCACATTTCTTTTCCTTAGTAGATAAAGAAAATTTTAATTCCTTATCTATGGTTTCATTGTTATGAGAAGCAGCTGCTATCTCTTTCTTTTGTGATAAAAGCCCAAATCCCCAGTCAACAGTCTCACAACAATAATCATCAAGGTAGAGAGGATTTTTAGGATCAACTACTTTGGAGAACACCAATGCAATAGAACTAGCCATTTTCCGAACAAGATCGATGGGGCTCTCCAGTCTACCTATCAACAATAAAAAACAAAGGTTAGAGACAAAAGAGGTTGTCAGGACAAAGCTTTCTTGATTTAGAGACAAAATATTACAGCTAACTCCTTGGAGAATGGAATGCAAGACATCCTTGGTTGTCTCTAATTCTTCCCTGGACATTCTCTCTATGCATAGACCAACAGCTGCAGTTACATCTGAATTTCACTTAAGGGAATACAAATACCAGATGATTAAACGTAATGTGCATGCTAATGGCCATAAAGGATACAAGCTTGCTGCTCCATGGGAGATGATTGAACAAACTCACGCCTGGACCAAATGCTAACCAGACGTTGCACCGTATCTAGAAAATGTGATGTCTTTTGACCTTCCATTTGTGTATCAGCATTTGGTGGGCATTCAAAAACAGAAAACTGAAGAATCCATCTTAGGCAAGAGATAGGAAACACTTTCCAAATTAGAAATTTATCAACAAACATGGCCCTGAAACAAACAATCAATCAATTGAAAGGAAAAAACTGAATTAGATCCTTCCAAAGAGAACAGAAAAAGGAATTTATAAATTGTCTAGCTTCATAATTTTCAGTAACAGGAGTTCTGGGTAATGACATACAGAAGAGCTCATAAAACATAGCAAGAAAAGACATGAAGATGCATGAGTACGATAGTCAAAACTCAAAAGTGAATTTCGCAGGTAGTTAAAGTAAGCTATTTCACTGATATTGGTTCAAGTTAGTGTTTCAATCTGAATTCAAGTTGAAGCTAAATGTGCAAAAAGGAAAGCTTAGTGATGAGTTGTGTATTCAGTCAGCATTCAGTAGGCATGGGAAGTGCGCTGCAAAATTTTGTCACCATCAGGTAGGAAGTTCATATACAGAAAGCAGAAATAGGTATTCATATAGAGGTACACTAAAGGATTTTTTGACATTGTTTCAAGAACAATAAAAAAGACGAAAAGAAATTTTGAAAATATTGTAATTCAAGCTGGCTGATGTATCATTTAATATTTTGACTAGTTTACTTCATCTATCAGTGAAAGAAAAGGGAAACAGCTGTTATACAGTACTAAAATTGCTATTCAGCATAGAATCTGAGGAAGGTGAGCTCACCTCATTGCAGCTTTTTGTTTGAAAGTCTGACCAAACACCAACCAAAGCATCCAATAGGCTTCTACATCACTTACATTTTTGGTGGCTAGCTGGCGCAGCAACTCTTCAGACATCCTTTCCACAGCATATTGGTCTTTGGTTGCTTCCATCAAGTTTAACCAAAACTGGGATTCGGATTTGGATTCGATAAATTCAGGAGCCATATGATCAACATTTGATGATAAGCAGCTACAAACATGATCAAGAATCCTAGGTATCATTTCAACTACAAGAATATCTGAAAACAAATATGGCATTAGTCAATGAGTAAGGAATTATATATTACCATCCAACCTCCAAAAGTGGAGGATAATACACTGAATACTTTAAATATCTAGCTGTTCCAAATTCAAAACACTGTGAATCTTAAGAAATAAGTCTAGTAGTATATCAAAGTCAACTTAAAACAAAAACACCTCATGTATAATCAAGCAACGTTAGGTGAATGAATGGGTACATTTGATGCCAAACCATGTGGCATTGACTACAATCATCTCTTATTTCAATGGTTAGCTTCCTTTATCCACTCTTACAATACATTCCCAAATGCAAGGGAAAAATGGGCACAACGATTTTCATGTATATGAGATTAGCATCTTGAGGAGTTTTTGTCACAAGCTGCACTCTGTTTCATCTCACTTCCATTAAACTAAATTTGAATGGATAGGCAAAGAAACTTTTTTTCCCATATATGGTGATATAATCTCCTGATAAATGCAGGAATAGATATTTTGTGTAAATCCCATAAACTCATGACAGAATATTTCTAGATTCCTATACATCCACTGCCAGATAGCTGCCAATAAGCAGAAGCCAGAAAACACAATTTGTGCCCCTGCAACACCTTCATAACTCCAAATACTCAGATTTGTTATAGTTCCTCCTGAAATACACCAACCACCCCACAATGACTGTTTCTATTGCTCTGCCAGATTTTGGAGGACAAAAATGTCATACAAGTGAGGTCTAGGATAGATCTATGGATAACCATCATACCGTTAGTCAGCACAATCCTCGATATAGTGTGTATTGTAACCCCCTTTTGGTTGGTCGGTATTAATCCACAGTATTTTGAACCTTGCTCCTCTGTTTAACATTATTCCTCCATTATATCCTCTCATTATAATCTCAACACACTTATGTACCTATCTTTGTGACCTCATATCTTCAATTTTTCATGGCATCTTCTTAGTAACATGAAAGCATACTTCTAGTTGTTTGTAGTTCATCCATGGCTGGTGTATCTTGGTATATCCTACAAACTCAGCTCCTCCACTGTTCCACATCCACTATAATCCGTACTACTGTTGAAATGCTACTTCTTCGTATTTTTCTATTCATTGCTTCTACAAGTCTTCATAGTTTGTATGAGTCTGCACATCAATTATATATTATATTTGTATACAAAATAATTGTCTTATTATCTGTATACACATCAACTTTATATTATATCTGAATATTCATGCATGCCTGATTTGGTTTTCTTTTCACTAGAGTTGACCCAGGTTCTAGTGTATATTTGGTTAGCACCCAGAGGGAGAACATTTGCTTTCACAATTGGTCCTGATTTTAAGTAAAAAAAGGGTGTAGAGGAAGTACAACCATATCAAACTGATAATTCTCTCATACAGTCCAAACTGTAAGTGAAGATAAAGCTTTCCTAAAAAGTTGGTAACTGAAAGAAATCCTTCATTTGAGGGAATCAGTAATTCCCTGAAACAGCAATGGGAAATCAAAGAAGTCTGCATACGGTAAAAAATCCAAACAAACTGATATTAGATAGGCAGGCTTAAGCATCTCATCGAATTGTAAATACTGGACCACATCCTCCATGTAGAGATGGATGATAACATCACCTGGCTTCATGCATGATGGAGGATGACATCCATCATTGCCCAAGGAAACAAAAGCAGCAAATGGATAAGGGAAGCTCCAACCTTAACCCTCTGTTTGGTACAAACTATGGATTGGCAGAAGGATGGATAAGAAAGAAAGGTTGGATGAGGGAGAGGATAGTTAATCTTCCATTCATCCTCTCGTATGTGTTGCGAAACATGTAAGGATGAATAGGAATGATTCTCTCCTCTATTTAGTATAAGATGAATGAAAAAAAAAGGATGGATGTTATATGATATTTTTACTAGCCTACACTTTGATTAAAAAAATATTCTTATTATCAATTTATAACACTTATCTATACTAAAGAAGTAGAGCGATATGTAAATTTATAACTTATAATCTCTATAATTTATAAATATATAAAAAAATTATATAAATATTTAATTTTATTTTAAATTAATAAATAATTTCATAGATTAATTATATATGAATAAATTTATTTATATACTAATTATATAAATAAATAATTTACTTATAATTTAATTTAAATTGTTAATTAATTTTACACAAATAGCTAACTAAAATTAGTGAATATAAATAAAAACAAAACATAATTCTAATTATTTACTTATAATTATAAAAATTATGTGCTAAATAATTAGTAATAAAATTTCATAGTATAAATAAAATTTTATATATATATGATGAACAAGTGAAGAAGTATTAGATTTTTGTCAAAATGTTAACAAGGGATAATTTTGTCAATATAAAAATCTATTCTTTACATGCTTCATCTATCCTTCTTTGCATCCTCTCAATCTAGGAGAATGCAATTGGTGGGCCTAGGCAGATGCGCAATCCCTTCTTTTCATCCATCCTTTTTGAAATTTTTTGAACCAAATGATGGATGGAGACCATCCATCCTTTCTCCCATGACCCCAATCAAACACACAGCAAATACACCTGCAACTGCTAATAATTATCTTTTGCCTATTAATATTTAAAGAACCATATAAAAAGGCATGTTGACACTGTAAGGGAACAATTCTAGAAAATGAAAAGGAAGTTATTTCTATGACAAGGAAATGACTGCATGACAAAAAAGGCTCAATGCAGAGGTACATACTCATAAGGATTACTTCCTCAAAGCTATAGTTTGGACTCTCAAGTACACAAGAGATATCCGACAACTAAATTCTGAAAGATGGTTAACACTTTTGGTGTTTGGCTTTCTAGTTTTGTTGGCATATAAGTGAGGCTTGCATAGGATGTCATGGCAATATCGATAGTTTATAATCTATGTAAAGCATAAAACATTGTTTGCCACGACACTTGCTGTCATCCATGCCTGCTCAGTTGTGTGAATCTGGTGGACACTCTAACAGCTCAATGATTTCATTCTACCAATTCAATAAATGATATATATAAGTACAAGAAGAAGGCATGTGCATTTCTTTTTTATTAGGGGCAGTACAAAATTCTGATTACCTGTAGATCCACGTCTACAAATCCGTGAAAATGTTTCCCCGACAAATAAGAATGATCCATCCAGAACACTTCTACATGAGGCATCTTTCTTATTAAGTAGTTCCATAGCTCTTTCTTCTGCTCCAACCAGAAGTTGTTTGGTAATTTGTTGGAAGAACAAGCTTAGCAATATGGTCAAGGTTAAACACAAAATGAAAAATGACAAACCACAAAATAACTTAAAAGATGAGTAGAATGAAACACACCTTTTCTTTTACAACAGACAAGACAGATTTGGAAAAGGAAAAGAAAGAAACTCAACTAAACCAAAGATAATCTAGAAAGTTCAAAATCCATTATTGTAATGATTTGTACAGTGCAAATTGCAATCATGAATGTTCATCAAATTACTTCAAAGGGGTATTATTCACAGAAAATTAAGAGGTAAAGATAGATTATTGACAAGATATCCTACCATTTAAAGGTTGTATTGGCAAATTAAGTAGAAAATGACAAATTAACAAAAAGAAAGATTCCTCAAACCACATCAAACCAATCAGTAATCAAGTCAGTCATGTTAAATTGCATGTGATTACATGATCAATTTTATGGTTAATTTTAGGAAATTAACTAAATCCCACAAGTTCATGGATAATCTTAGTTACAGAGGGATTTTTCATTCCAGGGAAGTCAAACAGGGGACATGAACCTTAGATATTCTATTTCTCTTTTGGGATCCATAAATTCTTATATGCATACTGATATGCATGTATGCAAAGAACTTTAGTTGAGGACAATGCTGGCTTAATATTTTCAAACCAAAGATGATCTTCAAACTCTTCCAGTGCATCAGTTTGCTAGGACTTTGTTCTACATTAGTATAAAGCTTTCATTTATAAATATTATTAAGCAAACTGTAGCATATTTTATATGAATCACTTGGTCTAATGATAAGAGATTTCCTTCAAAGGTCAAAATGGTAACCAAACAAAACAACAGAAGCACAAACCAAAATGTATATATAGTTTTAAAACCAAAATAAGTTACCCAGTATTTTGGAAATGTATTTTTCCAAAAGGAACCATGGAGGATACTGTGATGAAAGTGCAGGTAAAGCCTCCAATCTTGCTTTGTCAGGAATTGATGCTAGTAGTTGCGCCACCCTAGATATCAACATTGACATGTCTAGTTTAAGCAGTACATCACCATATTCATCACTTGAATATGGGAGTCCAAACTCTCCAACCATGGAACGCACTCCTTGATTCTTATGCAAGCATAGTACCAATAACCTGTTCAAAGTTCAGTGGGTAATGAGTTCATGAAATCTCATACAGCAAAATGTAAATGGAAAAAAGATGTGGTAAAGGGTTCATGGATTACAAGTTATTAGACAAGAGTTAAGGCTTGTCTAATCTATATGGAATCAAAGTTTGAGAATGTTTTGCCACTGGCTACCAATAAATTCACATCAACTACCTCGCTAATGCACATTAGAGAAGAAGAGATGCCTGCTAATGAAACCTTCAAGACCGGTTGGCAAGGTGAACTGTCTTCTTGGTTAAGGATTCAGGGTTGCAAAAGCAGAAAGTAATCATCCAATGTTCCAGTAGGCTTGTAAAGAATCAAGACAAGAAGGAAGAAGGCTAGGTATGATATGAGAAACTGCATATTTCTAACTTCTAAGGCACAAATTATAAGCCTTGGATTCTTAACACAGTGCCCTGTATGAAGCAAATCAAGCAATACAACATGATATAGAGAATGACCTTAATAAAAGGAAAATGCATATGGAGCCACATAAAAAGAAGTACACTCAGCTTCTAAGCTTTATATGCAGATCCAACTCCAAGCAAGTGGGATACACCGCACATGCATATGTACCTACATACATAAACACGAGCATATGTACATACATACACACAATGATTCAAATACCAATACCATGGGTGGAACTGGTTTTCCCCGGTACCATACCGTCACATACCAACTCTTGGGACAATAGTGCATACCGGTACAATATTGGTACTTTTTTTGGATTTTTTGTTTTTAATTTTGGTTTCACCAGCCTCTCATACTCTCAAATCCTCAACTTTCTTTTTCTTTTATTTTGGTTTTGATCCCACCATCGATGTAGAGAGGATGGAATAATAGTATTGGAGAGGGAAGCCACAGACAGGGCTACAATGGGAGGAGAGGATTTGGGAGATTGGATGGGCAAACTAGATGGAGTCAAGAAGAGAATGCTTTGAGGGCCCTTGAGGAGGGGGAACTCATTGTCATGGCTTGGAGGGGGCCGAGCATTTAGAGGTGATGCCACCGAGAGGATAGGATGCAAGCAGTGGTGGAGGAGAGTTCAATGGAGAAAAAGGAAAGGATCAAGAGAGGTGTTGAAGGGAGTTCAAGTTACAACCCAGATCATGTTTGAGTTAGGTTTGAGTTGGCACCAATTTATGGTGCACAAAACCCAGGTTAGGGTTCATGCTGTTGAAGAGGAGTGATGGTCATGGTTCACCAAAACATTCCAAATCGGGCAGTTCGGGATATTTTGAGCCGTACCAACTGCCAACCAGTCCAGTTTGGCCTTCCAAATCGGAACACTGAATGAAAGAGAGAGAGAAAAGAGGGGAGCAAAGGAGGTGGAGGCCGTGGAGATGCGAGCTGTGGCCACTAGAGAACCATCGAGGCCTCTGATTCCTCCACGAAATTACGAACAAGAGAGAGAAATGGAGAGAGGGGAGAGGACAAGGCGGCGAAGAGGCCACCTCTCTCTCTTTCTCTATCTCTCTCTCTCTCGACAGCGATTTCACGGAGAAATCAGAGGCCTTAACAGCCTTCCAGTGGCTGCCACCGACATCTCCGCCGCCTCCACCTCCTTCCCTCCCCCGTCTCTCTTTCTCTTCCTCTCTTTCTCCCTCTTCCTCTCTTTTCCTCCTCCCCAATTCGTCCCTTCATTTCTATGTTAGGTCATGCCAGTCTAGTCCGGTACAGACCATACCAACTCATACCACCAGCAAGCTAAAACGGAATCCAGGTCTAGTTCCACATTCCTTAATGACGGTAATATTTTTTGGGACTAATAATATCAATACTAATAACAATAACAAAAATCTACGCTTATTATTTAATTTGAAACTAATATCTAATCTAACCATCAATTTTGACATGCTCTGTCAACACAGACCCACATAAGTGCACCACAATATTTGGCCCCATAAAGCTACATGGGCCACATATGCAGCTAGAAAATGCTAATTGAGCCACATGTATCACTACATAATACCAAGTGGATTGAATTTCTGTTCGTACGTGGTATGACCACATATATTGATCTCATAAAAGCAATACAATAAGGTCAAGAGACTGCCACCACATATGCAGCCTCATCCATCACATTTTAAAACACTTGAAAATGGAGTTTTGGATGACCACCAACTAAAATTGGAAAACCTACATTTCAATATAGGCAAGGGGCACATGACCAACTTGTTTGACCAAACAACCATCACCCTTTATTTCCTTTTATCCTCTCTTTCATCTTGTCTGCCTCCTCTCCTTTATTTCCTTTGCTTCTCTCAAATAATCCATTCTCCAATTGCTTGAAGGAATATGGAGTTTGTGGGGAAAAAAAATGCAAGCAAATGAACTGAGTTGCTTTATCAGATCTCATAGATAACATCATTACCAAGCTGGATTTAATTCTTGGTGCCAGAAGAACTCAAAAAAGTCACAATCCTGATATACTTTTCACATGGTAAATCCTTGTCATTCTAGGAAAATTGCTCACATCAATAACATAATACTAAAATCAACATCACTAAGAAATTATAAACTCCCTAAAAATATAGCAATTATTGAATTTGAATTTTCTAATGGGAATGCACACAAAAAAATGTGGGTTTTTCCCACTAAACTTAACAGTAGCCATTACCAAACAACTTATCAAGTTCTCCAGCTCACATAAAGAGAGGGCCACTCAAAAGACTTTGGAGTCAGGGTCGACCAGTCTAAAAGAGGGTAAAAGAATAATAAAACCGATGAAGAGAGAAAATAAAAGAAATAAAAAATAAAAAAGAATCACAAAGCAGCAAAAAAAGAATAAAATTAAACCTTTTTTTCTTCTCGACAATGAATAAATAATATATTAAGAACAAGAAAGATAAATTTGTAACATACATCACATTATCATGTGCCCTCATGTTCCATGAAATTAATTACAACCAGCCATCATGATTACTTTTCCAAACTTAAACCATGCTGCATGCAGTCAAGCTTGACAGATATGTGCTTGAGCAATTGTAGTAGTACAGAGACTCAGAGAGTATCTCTACATGATAAGGATTTCCAAATAGAAGCTCAATATATGAAGCAGAATACCTTTCGATATTTGAGCAGATAGAATTAAGATCAGCATCTCTATTGGTTCCACTTTGCTTTAGAGCAGGAACCAGGGCTTGAACTATTTCAGTTGGAGGTCCTTCAACAAAAAATGAATCATAAACTTGTTTCCTTGCTGATCTAGGAAACAAAGGGAGCCAATTTAATGCAACATCTGCACATTTCAATGCGATTCTGGGTCATTGAATGGTTAAAAAATTTATGTTGTCAACAGTACAGTTATTTGCTAAATAATATATAGCACCCAACTGCACAGCATATCATTGTTAAAATTTCTAATGCAGGTGTCACAGGAATACTTCCAGAAAGATCAAAATCAAACCTATGCTCCACAGCATACATGTACTTAAGGTAATAACTAACCTATGCTTCAAAAGAATAACTAACCTCAATTACTCAGGTAATAACAGATCTCAAATACCGGATGCCATCAAATAGACTGACGCTGGATTTACATCAAGTTTTATGCACCAAATGACTATCTTGTTTACCAATAAAGATTAAGTCAAGAATCATAAGTTTTCCCCCAAGATATTGAACTATTTGAGTAAAAATAAATTAAGCTAAGTAAGAAAGCTAAAACGAATTTCACAAGTTTGCAATAATTTTCAAAAGCTTCAGCAGAAAGAAACCATCAGTATCACTAAGTAAACTAACCAAAGTAAACTTATATAAACACTGACTTCATCAACCAAAATAAATTAAACAGCAAAACGACACCATTAATTCCTCAATCAAGTTAATGTTTTAATTAACACTGAAGTAAATTGCATTAACATGAATTTAAACCTATAGCCAAGATGCACATAGCCTGAACAACAGATTGCCATGTAAACAAGATGATCTATCAACTGAAAACAACAAAGGATCTTCAAGAGAAGAGGGAGGTATAAAGCTAGAGAGACTGTTAGTTGATGAAGCTTCTTTGAATTATGGATGAAATATTGATTAAGCATCAATAGCAGAGTTAAATATGTGGACTTGCTGCAACAAGCATATTCTCCAAGTCCAAGGAGCACAAAAAATGAGGCCCAATAAACAGTAAAGACTTAACAGTCTTGAAATCCTTTACCTAAATTTGACAGAAGAGATGATTTAAATGGGCTGTGGTTCAAGCGCCATAATTAGCATTGATGACATCATAGGCATGGTCGAAATGTCATGATGTAGCATAAAGAGAAGTGAGCGAAGAAAGCATAATCAAGATGATCGCATTCATAATGTAAGTGATCCATCGTAGCCATATGACTTCGTTGCACTTGAGGCAGGCACCTAGGATCCAGACTAGCTCATAAAGGAAGCACAAAGCACAAGCTCTAATGTCACAAGTTGATACTAAATGAAAAAAGGGGTAGCAGTGAAGACCATGATGATGACAATGAATTTTGTTACAGATAAGGTGTTCAAGGCATTATAATTTGGCATTAGCTCCACGGCTACAATTAACACATGAGGGTAGTTCCAAAAATAAAAACAAGTTTACAGGTTCCATAGATAGTATTTTTGTGATGACTTGCATCCAGGAAGAACAGCACATACTCTCATTTGTCACATTTAAATGGCCTGTATCTGGTTACAATCTTGATGATGATGACAGAAACAATGACAACAATGAAGATGATACAGTCACAGATGGGCTGGTGTTTCACAGTTGCAGTGTGGTTTTAGGATATTTGCCAAGAAGTTGGACATCAACCACTAGACTCTGGGCAAACATAGTATAAAAGGCACTCATTGTTTCCTTTATGGAAAGGAAGAATGCGGCTATTGCAATGGCATTCATAACAAGCATCACAGATACAGAGCCTTAACAAGGAAATGAAGATATGAAAAAAAAGGCCACAAGTCATTTAACTTTAAGATTGCTAGAGGAGGTGCAAGGGTTTTAATGTTGATATCAATTATTGTGCTCGTCATTTTTGGTGCAAAACAAGTAAAAATTACAAACCAACTAATTATACTACTTGAGATCTGAGACATTAAAAGTTTTAGATGTAGAGAAAAAAACCAAAATATAGAAATAAAATGGTTGAATAACATTCAGTTTGTTTGAGGTGCATACAAATTACTTAGAACCTAACATGGATAGGTCCAGCATGTATGAATCCTCTACCAAGTGAATCAAGAAATTGCTTTCAGTAAATCTCGTAGAGTGTTCTAAATAAAGTCAGTCTTTAATGGAATAAATGCATTTTCCTCTATAAAGGGAATACAAAAAAGCATGCATACATCTTTCAAAAGAAACTTAAAAAGTGATTTCACTTTTTTTTAAACCTCCCTATTTCTCCTTTTCTTTAACTTCATTTGGTGTTTCAATGAAGAAAAAAAAGTATCATTTGCATAAACTGAATTGCATTAAGCCAAACAGGCTCACTACTGGACTCTGCGTTTCAGTAAACCTCTGACAGGATTGACCACTTCTTCTCATGAATTGACCATCCACCCTCAAAGGCAAAGCCCAACCAACTACTGCTGGCAATAAAAACCAGCCTGTAGTCATGGGAGCAACCAATGGTTGGACATGACCAATGAAATGAAGCACAGCTGCTTGATCATCATCATAATTTTCAGTTCTAGGAATTCAGACTCTCATTCCATCTATGGTTCATCCTACCCATTAACTGATAACCCACATATCTCCTAGTGCACCACATTCAGAGATCGACACATTTAAAACATGCCAATAACACATCCTAAAGCTGTACATCCTATTAGTTGTAGCTCAATTAATCGATACGCTGTCATTTACAATACCAAAAAACAAAGAATTGGATGAACTTCTTAAGACAGCATGAAAAGTGGTATAGGTCCTACACCAGCAAGATGCAGTATCATCACTATACATGTAATCTATGTTTTCTTTTGGGTAATTGACATTGATAGCCAGAGCTTTTTAGAGTAGTATTTTGCAAGTAACATAAATCCAGGATGCTTATTTAAGGATTCTTAAGTTGTGTATACAAGTCAAAAAGTAATTCACTTCGAAACAGCAAGCTAAAACAGTTTGAAGAAAAGACATATCTTACTATCATTTTTATAGTACCTCCATAAAGTGTTATATAACTTTTGGTGCCCATTTGTACTATTAAGCAGTAACATATACCACAATCGGTCGTGCTCTGTCAATCCTAAAGAATAAAGGATTGATTATGTTATAGTTATTACTTAAATTTTGCATTGATAAAATATTTAGTGTAGAATAGTGATTCTATGATTACATATTAAAAGCATGAAGACTGCAAACATCGCCAAACTAATACAAGGTTATAAATAAATATAAAGAATGATATCCAATAAAATGTACTATTAAGTAGTAACATATACCACGATCAGTTGTACTCTGTCAATCCAAAGAATCAAGACATGATTATGTTATATTTATTACTTAAATTTTACATTGATAAAACATTTATGTAGAATAATGAAATTATGATTATATATTAAAAACATGAAGAAAACATATCCAATCTAATACAAGGTTATAAACAACTATAAAGAATGATATCCAACAAAACAAACCCATAGACTATTACTTAAATTTATGGCATATGAAAATGAAACTTCAAAAAACTTATATGACATAATTAATAAAATCTCACATAGACTCATTTTGCTATACACA
The DNA here is from genome assembly GCA_021397845.1 of Areca catechu. Lineage (NCBI taxonomy): Eukaryota > Viridiplantae > Streptophyta > Magnoliopsida > Arecales > Arecaceae > Areca > Areca catechu. The sequence goes on along the minus strand of CM038048.1, from coordinate 88,544,304 downwards.
GATTGAAGCGCACAGAATAGATATGACTAAATTTTTAGAACAAAAAACCTTGATTACATACATAACTTCTAATTAAAGGAAAAAGGTTGCAAGTAAATGTGCAAACTTACCATAAATTAATATTCTAGACATTGTTGGAAATGCAGATCCATGATAGAAAGCATGTCTCCAGTCACTGCTTTCAGCTTTAGTTGAATGCATAACATCCAGGACCTAATAAAAAGTCATAAGTTAATCATAACACGAACCTTATTATGGAGGAAGTCAACTTCCTTGTAACCCATTTTCTCATAAAGAACCTTACTTAATTATACATTATTTATACCAAGTGACAAGTTTTGTTAATGTTTGAGTTGAAAGACTTTCACATTGTTGTGGTGCCTAGAATAGTCTAAATTTACTCTCTGCCAAATGTTACCAAGCTAACTCTAATTGGTTAAGCTAATGGAAAGAATCACCACTTGACCTATGAACGCTTTCACTTGCCATGATATGTAGCTTTAAGTGTTATGAATTCTCAGTAATAAAACCATAGGTCCATCAAAAAGAAAGCTACAAACAAACTACTCAATCAAAAAATGGGCTTCCTACATTGTCCTGATAATTTCTAAGAGATAGAGAGTTTTAAGTCAAAAGTCTTTCTTTCTTCTTTTTTTTCTTTTTTTTTTTTGTGGGTGTGCGAAAGGGAGGGAAGAGACCTCAATGTCTAACATAACAAGAACCAAATAAAATAATTTTTAAAAGTAAAAAGAGGCCAAAAAGGATGACCGTGGCTGGTTCGCAAAACATCCATCTTCATTAGGTCACAGTTATCTTTTTCTAGCTCAACTAGGCCTGTAATGACACAATTTCTATGTGGATCTAGTACATATCAGCTCAACTAAATCCAAGCCAGCTTGATTTTCAAAAGTTGTAAATGGAAATACAGATCCACTTCCACCCACAGAATCTTTTTTTCCTTTCCTTTTTCCCCACCTTTACCTGTTTTCCTCCTTGTCCTCATCTTCGCTTTGCCCTTCTTCCTCCTCCCATCCCGTCCACATATTTTCACTCTCCTCTATTTGACACCACTCCTCCCTCCACCTCCTTTACCCTTTTTTCTCCTACTCCTTTCTTGGTAGTTGTCCTTTTCCCTCTTACTTCCTCCTACTCCCTTCAATATACTCCTCTTCCTAACCATCCTCCTCTTCTTCCTCCTATCCCCTTTCCTCTCTAATTCTACCTCAGCATCCTCCTCCATCCCTTTTTTCCCTTAGATGAACTACTAGAGAATGGAAGTTATCCAATCCTAACCCAACCACATCACCTTGGAACCACCTTGCACCAATTTATATGGTGATCTCTTTATCTAGTGGGTGTGGCCTAATATACAGATGATCTGGACCTGTTTCTATCACTAAGCCCGAAGTTGAATTACTTCAAGCCTTGGTTGCACTGGACCTAATTCAATGCAATGCATTTGTAGGCTATAAGTAACAATGAAACGACAATTTTCAACTGACCTCTAAAGAATCCATTAAGGTTATACATTCCTGAAAATGCTGCATGCTAACAAGAACCACCAACATAGTCTGAAACACAGCTAGTTTTCTATGTTCGGCAATTAGGAAAAGAAAAGAGTAGGAATCTTGTAATGACGATGATAGTTCTTCATTCTATGGTAGAAATTAGTATTACAATATGCCAATCAAAGTGATAATGGGCCATTGGATTGTTAACATGAGCAGTAGTCAACAATCAACATGTTTGTTTAGGATGCCTATATGTTCACAGGATTCACCATGGGAGACTTTGCACCCCATCCAAAAGCTATTTTCTGATCCTCGATCTTCGAAGCATGTAGACCGCAAGGGAGATATGTTACCTAGACACTTCAATTTTCAGAATTTCTATGAGAATACTTCTATGGATGGATGTTTGTTCCTCATATTGAGTAATTAAGCAAAAGAAAGGGATAAGGAATACTAAATTAAGATAGGATATAGACAAATTTTCTTGTCAAGCGTCTTGAAACTTACATGAAAAGTTTGGTGCATTTCTTGAGATCGAGATCTTATATTTTTTTCATGATTCAAAAAATATAGTTACTCTAGCATTATGTTTAGTGAATTTCTACAAACATACAAAGAAGGTTCTAAAAAGCAGCCACAAGTATGTAGGTGATTGGGGCACCACATGGTACCTAGGCAATATGCGAGCATGCAAGCACCTAGGTGGAAGAGGAAAACAGGTGCAGGATGAGGTAGCAGATATGCAGGATGAGGTAGCAGATAGAGTGCAAAGGATGGAAGACAGAAGAGGAGGGTGCAGGAAAAGGAAAAGAAGGAAGAGGAGAGATCATTGAGAGAAGATTAAGAAAGTAAGCAAAGAACGAGAGAAGGCAAAGCCAGAGGAGGGCAGATATGTCTGTCTAGGCTGCATATATGGACCAACTATGTCTGTCTAAACACCTACATGACTGTTGTATAGTCTGGTGCTTATACAGTCCATTTAGCCAATATGCAAGGAAGCCAACTGACAGCATACTTATATGCAACTGCATGGAGTTCCTTTAGAATTTTTAGAATATTGTACATATAATTTGTTATTTTTGAATCTGAAAAAGATATGTTTTGGGATATGGGATATCTAAGATGGAGAATCTTGACTCTTGAGTGTGGGCATTAAGCAAGATATTGAAGGAATACTCCACGAGTTAGTTCCCCTTAAAGTGAACAACCCTTGTTTTCCTATTCTTCTCTGCCCTGTAAACCATTGCTCCAAATACATACAATGAATGATCTAAGAAGAAGATCCCAACACTTTGCTATTTTTATGAATTGGATTATCTAGTTAAAGGAGGGCTTGTTAGGTGCCACATTTGGTGGATTTTATGCAATTTCAATAAAAAATTTGATTAAGTTATGGGGTTTTCTTGCAGTGGAAATTCTGGTACACCGGGAATATGCAAGAAATTGCTCAAGAATTCTAGGTGGCCATTCCCCTCAAAGTAAGTCCGATATCTTTCTTCTTTTGCCCCGCTTTTCCCAGACTAAGTTTATAGTAGTTGCATCCATAAATCCAGTAAAAACCTTGCAGTTTCTATCTATGAAAATCTTTAGATAAAAAATAATAATAAGTTTAAGTAATACCTGGCTTCTGTAACATGGATCCATAACATCTGCAAATAAAAGCAACGAGATAAATGAGAAAATCTAAAACACACTCATTCATTTTCTTTATCTGTTAAAAAAAAAAAGTTGTTTACTGAAATTTCATATGACAACAGTTTTAATTTGCCGGAATAAATTCATATCTTTTAATTAAATTAATGAACTGAGACTAGATTGAACCGTAAGAAAGAAGAACCATACAAATGATTCTTACTATAATTAAGAACCTAAACAACAAAAAGAGAAGAATGAGAAGGCGAAGAGAATGGTTTGCAATCGAACCCGATACGCGAGAGGAATCGACGGAAAAAAGGAGGACAGCAAGCGAATGGAGGGCACAAATCACTTCGTCGACGTGCCTCGCAGCATCGATCGCAGAGGAGACATCCCCAACCTTCCGAAGGAGTAGGTTTTCCAGCTCTCTTCTTTCCCTGCTTCCACTGCCGCCCTTCTCCTCTTCCATGGCCAAAGCTTGCTGCTTTCTCGCTTCCCACGTAGTTAAAGACCCGAGCTTGGGTTCCCGAAGTTGAGATAGGTTAATTAGCTCGTACCGAAGCGTTCCGCCGGAGCAAGTTGACAACCCAATACGGGAGTGGCGGATGACGGTGAAGATATTCTGGCTTGCGGAGGAGCGATAGTTTAATTAGCTCGTACCGAAGCGTTCCGCCGGAGCAAGTTGACAACCCAATACGGGGGTGGCGGATGACGGTGAAGATATTCTGGCTTGCAGAGGAGCAGGTGGCGGCTGATGGTGAAGAGGTGGTCGTCGGCGGAGGAGCGGCCGGGGGTGAGGAATGGAGAGCGTGCGCGAAGAGTCCGACGATGAAAAGAGAATTTCGTGCCGCATTTAATGTATTGGCCAATTTCTTGTTTTGGTTTCTCTACCACTCGTTTACGATCTCCGCCGAAACGAACCGTTACAAAATTTATCAAGGTTTCGGCCATCCGCAGGAATAAAAACGATATTCTTAGCCAACTTGAAAGCTCCGGTCGACTCTGACCGACCTTTTTCAAATTCCTCCCTTTTATTTCTTCGATGAATGTTTGATATATGTATATATCGATGTATATATATATATATAGAGGTATGTATGCATTTATGAATGTATGTATTTACAAACTATTTGTTGATGCTGAATCTCCGTCGATCGGATGGAGTGATCCTTCTGCTAGACCGCCGCGAACCAGAACCTGCAAAACAGATCCCTGACTGGAGGTTTTTCGGTGGGGACATTCCGATGCTAAAGTCAAAAGAGACCCAAGCAACAACAGAATTGAAAGCTTATCGAAGCAAGGATGGGAAAGAAAGAAATCGAAAATGATGTCTAAGCCCAGAGTCCGGATCCCCAGAGTGTCCCCTCTTACCAGTATTTATAGGCTCCAACGTAACTACTTATGGTTATGGAGGTTGTCAAGCGCAACCACTTCTTAACTGCAAGTAGTGGCTGTCGGAAAAGCCGTTACACCCAGGGTTTGTTTAATCTGAGATTTCAGACCACGTGGGTGGTTGCAACAACCCAAACAGATTTCAACCGTTTGTCCAAGAACCCCACGTATTCCAGAATCCTCCTTCTTTAAGCATAGATCCGAAGTGATCTTTACATTCTCTTTAGTAGTACTCCTGAAGGGAATGTTAGCTTTACACTTTGGATCTTACTTAGACGTGATAAAAATAAACACTTACAATCTTTATGTTGTAGAAATAAAGTCGAAGATATTTGCCCGAGAGATCAAGTCTTCGGATCGAGACAATTTCACAAAGCTGAAGATATTCAACATCATCTTCGGACTTAGATAAAAATACGAAGCCGAAGACCCAGAGTATAATCTCCTTTAGACAATAGGCCAAAGATAATAAGCACGGTCTCCGGACAAGAATAATAATATGAAGCCGAAGACAGAGAAAGCATCCTGGATCATAGATACGAAACCGTATACTTTAGGCATAGTCTTTGGATTAATGTGGATACACGAAACCAAAGATAATAATCAGTTTATTTCCCAAACAATCAAGCATGGTCTTCAGGTCGAGATAATAATACGAAGCCGAAGACTTAGGGTTAGTAACGAGAAGATAACAGTGTGAAGCCGAAGACTCCTCTTGCCATCTGATATAATTTATAAAATAAAAAATGATTAATTAATTGAAATAAAATAGGGATATCATAATAGCTGTTCCCCACTTCCAGTTTCGAAATGATTATATTTCGAAAAATGGGAGTATTTTAGTTTTGTCTTTTAGCGATAACCGTCAAATAATGATGGCAAAACCCTGACACGTCTTTTCGCCATAACTGTCTGGTGGCGCAACAAAACGTGGCAAGGACACGCATCACTCTACCATAGGCGGCCTCAAAAGAAAACACCTCGATTCTGAAAAAATCTTTAAAAATTTCCAGAAAAGGGGTTTAAATTTGACAGGGATTGGACATGTGATGGTCATCCTGAACGTGGAGATTTCATTGGCATGATCTCAGCCAATACCACGGTTTCACGCGGATCGTCACGACTTGTCCCATTAATGAACCATACCAAGGATCGAAACCGCCAATACGGCGCACAACCATTTAGTCTTCCGAACCGTCTCGAAGGTCCCTCCCTTCTTCACCTATAAAAAGAGAGGAGAATTTGAGAGAAACTTTCTTTCGTATTCGTGCTCTTGGATTTCCAGTTCTTACTGCAGTCCTTCGTCTTCCCTAGTGGTCCAGTCCACCATCTTTGTCCTTTTACAGGTTAGAGGTCCTTCTTCCCTCCTGTTTCCTCATTCCTTTCAATGTCGGGGTCCTTTGGGAATTCTTCCTCCACTTCCGGCAATGGTTTGTTGGTAAGTAAAGCGGGTAGGGTTCTACCCGAACGAGAGGCCGTCAGGATCCCATCAGGAGGTGGTGTCAGTAGGGACCTTCAGGGTGAATCCAGTAGGGGGAAAAGTTCTCGTAGGAAACGAAGTCCAGAACGGTTACCGGATTCCGTTCAAAGCTCCTTTACCCTTGCCAAAATAGAATAAATAAAACAATGTTACCACATTCCACGCACCTTCAACATGATTCTTCCACAACCTGAAGAGAAGGTAGATAAGCCTCACATTCGATCCATAGCCATATACGAAGACCATCTTAAAGTGGATCTTCGACTTCCTCTTCATCCTTTTTTTGTGAAAATCTTTAACTTGTATTAGATAGTCCCGGCTCAGCTGACCTCCAATAATTTTAGGAACATCTGCGGGTTCTTGGTGCTTTGCAAACTTAGGAACGTAGAGCCGAAGATATCCCTGTTCACTTCCCTATTCATGCTGAAAAGAGACTTTCATGGCAAAGGGTGGTGGGTCATAGGTCCTCGGCCTGGCTGAAGACTACTGAAGGGAACCCCCAGTGCGATACATGGATGGAAGCCTTGCTTCTTTTTCGTGTATTATACTCATTGGGGTTTCAATATTAAGTGGTCGGCCCCGCGCTTGGATGCGAATGCCGGCAAAAGGATATTAAAGGTCGATGCCAAAGATTTTGAAACCTTATCATAACCGGAGATCCCTTTCCTTAAGAAGCTGCTGAGGGAAGAGAATCTTCATCGCGCTCATATCAGCGAAGTCCCAATATTAGGTATAGAATAAGTGGTCTTCGGATTTTTCTTGCTTCTCTTCTTTATTCATATATGCATTACAATTTTCTTGTTTCCAATTGCAGGAAAGAAAATGAAGCCTCAACTTGACAAGGTTAGGCAGGCTTTTAGAAAAAGGGGGTAGCCGCTCCCGCAACAACCGAAGTTCGAAAGAAAAGAAGGGCGGAAGATGGTTCTAGCACGTCTCCGATAAGGCCCGTACTAGATGAGGACAGTCCCTCTGCTTCTCCGGTGCCAGCTGGTTCCACCAGAAGCTCGCCTTCAAGGACATCCCCTCCGAAGAGCCCTCAACACGCACCATCCACGAGCGCGAGACATAAATTTCAACAAAGAATCTGTGATTGCCCTTCCAGAAGACAGAAGTCAAGAGAGGGCAAAATACCGATCCGAAGAGGACCCTAGGTGGAACGCCACTTCAGAGGGAGGGTGCAACGTGGATTTCACTACCTTCTTGGATCGAGAAGGTTTAAAAAATCCTAAACTGGTGAGAGAATTATTAAAGCGCACTCTACTCCCAAAGGACTGGGACAACGTCAAGTCCCGATGCATCGAAGAAATCTCAGACTCGGTGTCCTCCTCTGCTTTGAAGGTAAATACTCATACTGTATTATACTTAGGTTTACAATTACTAATCCTTCTCCTTGTTCTTGCAGATGATGCATGACATTACTCACATGGAGGAGAGCATCTTCGATTTCCGAGTGACTTATAGGAAGATGAAGGAAGAGATGAAAACGGCCAAAGCCAAAAAGACCATAGCCGAGGAGCAAAGACAAGCTATAGAGGAGAAACTCGCCCGAAATGATGCTTCGATTCAAAGTTTGAAAACCGAAGTGGATAAACTCCGATCAGAACATGCCGAACAAGAGACGAGATCCAAGAAGAAGAAGGCCAAGATTCGGTCCTTGGAGGCCTCACTTAAGGAAGCGAACAAACGTTTCGAAGAAGCTTCCAAAAGAAAAGAAGAGGCCATTGAGGAAAACCGATTTCTAAATGATCGATTAGAGAGAGCCGTAGAAGACTATAAGGCATCTCCGGCCTTCGAAGCTGAAATGGTTGAGGCCGAGACTCATGGCTATCGAGGAGGCTTCAATAACGGAGTAGAGGAGGTACAAAAACTTTACCCGGACTTGGACATTTCAAGCATCCAGCTATTTGATCTTGAAAGTCCAACTACACCTGAACTCCAGGCGGACTCCGAAGCACCAGTACTGGCCAAAGAAACAACGGGTCTGATAGATTTAGCCGATGAAGCTCCTTCAGGAAATTTGTAAAAAAAAAAAAATTTCTTCTTTTTTTTTTTTAGGAATGTAAGAAGATCATTATCAATGAAAATTTTTTTGGAATTTTCACTTGCATGTAATAGAATAGAAATTTTCTCAAGTACAAAGTCTTTAGACAAATAAGAACCCTGAAGCATATAATACGAGAAATTATTCTTTATACGGTCTTCGAACTTAATACGCGAAATCCAGATAATAATTTTCTCAAACTTGAATCTCTACTAGGTCTTCAATCTTAAGATCCCCTTGAATCATTTGGAGGTTAAGATAGGCTGATCGAACCAATCTCAGCAATTTGTAAGGTAGATCCAGAGATCATCCTTATGTCATTTTGTATTAAAGTTAAGACAGGCTGATCATGCCCACCTCGGCATTTCGGGAAATAGATCCCGAGATCATCTTCATGCCTTTTTTATTAAGATGGACTATTTTGAGCCCAACTCGGCACTTCGTGAGTAGATCCGGAGATCATCTTCATACCTTTTAGATTAAGATGGACCATTTTGGGCCCAACTCGGCACTTCGTGAGATAGATCCGGAGATCATCTTCATGCCTTTTAAATAAAGATAGACCATTTTGGGCCCAACTCGGTACTTCGTGAGGTAGATCCGGAGATCATCTTCATGCCTTTTAAATTAAGATGGACCATTTTGGGTCCAACTCGGCACTTCATGAGGTAGATCCGGAGACCATCATGCTGTCAACGCAATTTTGAAGATTGACGGCCGGAGGGTGAAACTGCTGGAGGTGGTGGCTGCCTTTGAGCTGCAGCCTCATGTAGATGTTGAACCAAAGCTGTCAGGGCTTCAATTTTGTTCTGAAGATCCTCAAACTGTTGCTGGCCCACCATTATCATAAGAGGCCCTCCTTGATCTGCCAGGAAATTACCTATTGGAAGGTCATTTCCTGGTTGCTCCTGACTTGTGGAAGCATTTCGGGCTTTCCCTTTCACCATTTTTGCTTCGAGTAAAGCTTTTCTTTGATCAAGGAAAAAAATCTCCCCCTTCCTGGCATGCCAATCTGTTGATGCTGAATTTCCATCGACCGAATGGAGTGATCCTTCCGCTGGGCCATCACGAACCAGAACTTGCAAAACAGATCCCTGACCGGAGGTTTTCCAGCGGGGGACACTCCGATGCTAAAGTCAGAAGAGATCCAAGCAACAGCAAAATGGAAAGCTTATCGAAGCAAAAATGGGGAAGAAAGAAATTGAAAATGATGTCTAAGCCCAGAGTCCGGATCCCCAGAGTATCCCCTCTTACCAGTATTTATAGGCTCCAACGTAACTACTTACGGTTATGGAGGTTATCAAGCGCAACCATTTCTTAACTGCAAGTAGTGGCTGTCGAAAAAGCCGTTACACCCGGGATTTGTTTAATCTGAGATTTCAGACCACGTGGGTGGTTGCAACAACCCAAACAGATTTCAACCGTTTGTCCAAGAACCCCACGTATTCCAGAATCCTCCTTCTTTAAGCATAGATCCGAAGTGATCTTTACATTATCTTTAGTAGTACTTCTGAAGGGAATGTTAGCTTTACACTTCGGATCTTACTTAGACGTGATAAAAATAAACACTTACAATCTTTAGGTTGAAGAAGTAAAGTCGAAGATATTTGCCCGAGAGATCAAGTCTTCGGATCGAGACAGTTGCACGAAGCTGAAGACATTCAACATCATCTTCGAACTGAGATAAAAATACAAAGCTGAAGACCCAGAGTATAATCTCCTTTAGACAATAGGCCAAAGATAATAAGCACGGTCTTCGGACAAGAATAATAATATGAAGCCAAAGACAGAGAAAGCATCCTGGATCATAGATACGAAACCGTATACTTTAGGCATAGTCTTCGGATTAATGTGGATGCACGAAACCAAAGATAATAATCAGTTTGTTTCCCAAACAATCAAGCATGGTCTTCGGGTCGAGATAATGATACGAAGTCGAAGACTTAGGGTTAGTAACGAGAAGATAACAGTGTGAAACCAAAGACTCCTCTTACCATCTGATATAACTTATAAAATAAAGAATGATTAATTAATTGAAATAAAATAGGGATATCATAACACTATTTTTATTTTAAAAGCATGAAAGCAAGAAAGAAAATTTGAAGAAACAAAAAAAAAAATTGCTTCCACAAAAAGTGATTATTTTTAATTTTTTTGATTTTTATTTATTGCTTTTTGTGGTATTACCAAATATCATTTTTAATTTTTACTTTCAAAAATTCAAAAAGTAAAAAAAATTACTTTTTTTTAGTAACTAACCAAATGCATCCTAAATTTACACAGCAAAGTCTTTGACAAAAACCAATTTCGTAGGTTGGTCAAATCAAATTATTGAAATAATAATTAAAACCTTAGCAGATTTGTATATCTATTTTGTATTTTTTTGGAATAATTAGATTCTAATTATTTTAATATAGTTCTTTCTCTAAGAGTTTTGTAAGAAATATTTATTGATTATGTGTGCATTTGCACGTGCGGGTTTAAGTAGTTAATGGTAAAAATATCATCTATATTGTTTGGATGAGTGATGAAACAACAATTATTTTTTGTATTTTTTATATTATAAATTTTCAAACATTTAAGCAATTTTGCAAAACAAAAAATTTCTCCTTTCAAGCTCTTAGATTCACAAAAAAATTGCTATGCACGCCTCTTTGTATTATCTAAGCGTTTTTCCAAGAAACCTTCATCTTTTAAATCTAAAACATTTAAGAAAATTATAATAATAATAAAATATTTTAAAAAGTTTAAAAAAGAATAAGTTTCTTTTATTAACATAATTCTGTATCGGTTATTATTATTTTTCTTGTATTGAGTCTATATACCGATATAAATAACCTCTGAGATATATTAAATCAAATTGAAATGAAGACAATAAAGCATTTTTTCTCTATATTATTTTCCCTTCTTCACAAATATTTTAATATGATATCGAGCTAGTTAAAATATGACATTATTATCTCTTTCACCTTTGCTATGTGTTGCCCAGGTGGCTACCCAAGAGGGGGGTGAATTGAAAATTTAAAAATTTAAAGCAAGTAATATGCAATTACAAATTCCTTAGAAGGTGTTAGGTGCTGTGACAGAGTTATAAATTGCAGAAGCTAAAAAAGGAGTAAAGAAGCACAACACAAACACACCAAATTTATAGTTGTTCGAAGCAACCCAGCTCCTACGTCCACTACTCAAGATACCACTTGGGATTTTCACTATATTCATACTCGAATACAGTATGATTGTTTTGCAGAATCACAATCCAAAACCTCTACACTTTGGTTTTACGAGATCACCAAAGAAAACCCAAGACCCTTTGGTTTTAACAGGCTCACCAAAGAAACCTAACTTGGTTTTACCAGGATCACCAAGAACCCAATACTTGGTTTTTAACAAGGCTCACCAAGAACCTATTTGGTTTTTCAACCGAGCTCACCAATAACCCAATAATTCTAAAATGAATTGAAAGAAATACAACAAAAATGACAAACTCAATTTGTCAGATAGTTGCCGGTGCAGCTTGATGGAAGTCCACTTGAATGCACTTGAATAGGCTTTAATTGCTTCAGTGGCTTCTTCCCAAAGTTGCTTCAAACTTCAAATTACAGTTGGTGAAGTCTTGAAGTCTAGCTTGAATGCTCTTGTGCTCTTTGCTGTTGGTAGGTAGAATATTCAATGAAGCTCTCTTAACTTTGAAGAACTTTTCAAAAAACTTGTCAAGTATATATTTTGGATGCTCAAATCCTTCAAATATAAAGTCTTCCATCACTCCAAGGCAGTTAGAGACGTTTTTGACTGTTGGGATGTGACTTGTGACCGTTGGAGCACTTTTTGGCATTCAAAAATAAATTCTGGAACTAGCTATTAGATACCCGGAAATGACGTTCGAGTTGGCTCGAATTCGTTCAAGTTGGCTCGAATTCGTTCGAGTCAGCTTGGATCCTTCGAGTCGATAGGTCAAGTTGCCAAATCTTCAGTGCAGTCGGCTCTTTATCTCAGGGTGCAAAACATCACTCTGGACGAATCGGCTCTTGATAGCTTGGGTCAGCTCGAACTTCTTTCTTTGAAAAAATTGAACTCGAGGAGTCGGCTCTTTTCAGCTTGGGTCGGCTCTTTTTCTCAAGTTCAGAAATCCTCACTCTAGAAGAGTCGGTTCGATGCAGTTCGGGTCGACTCGCTTTCTCAGGCTTTCAGAATTAGGTCTGGCAAAGTCGGCTCTTTCTGGTTCGGGTCAGCTCGCCTGGCTGTTCTCAAAAATTTTCAGAAATTGGACTCTAGAAGAGTCAGCTCAGACTGATTCCGGTCGACTCGAATTTATTAGAGTCGACTCGGTTACCTTCGAGTCAGCTCGGATTGCTGTATTCCAGAATCCTTGCTGCGTGTCAGTAAGTGGAGTCGGCTCTTCAACAGGTTGGGTCGGCTCGAGTATTTTCTTTAGGATTTTTACATTTGAACTTAAAGAAAAACTCTTACCAACTCTTTACATTTTCAAGCATACCAACTCAAAACTAATTTCAAGGCACACACACAGAAGTAAACCTTTTTATATTATTTTTTCTTAGCTTTTTCATTGGGTTCTTCTTTACAAAAACACATTACAATACAACTCAAACAAGAAAATAAACGTGTAGAAGTTAAAGTTTGAACATTTAATCCATCATACAAAAACTTGTAAAATACTTGAAGAGTTGCCAGAAATAAATATATATGCTCCAATGTTTGGTTATCATCAAAATCACTCATGGGGTCAACAATCTCCCCCTTTTTGATGATGACAAAACACTAGGCATGAAAAATCAATATAACACTTTACAATTGCTTGTATAATTATATTTGCAAGTATATATGAACAAGTAAAACAGATTGACTTCAATTGGTGCCAAATAATGAAAGGAGAATTAGGACAAAGAGAGGTAATCTCCCCCTCAGTAAGATATTCCATGTTTTGGCTCACTTTCTATGTATTTTCAGAGCTCACAATGTTTCAAGGGAACATTAAGCATCAGAGTTATTAAAAAGTCAAAAGTTAAAACATTATGTATCACAAATATGTATCATTATGTATCAGAGCCTCTTAAATATGTATCATGATGTATCAGAGCTTAATTTGAGCTTAGCTTTTAGGCTTTATGCATTAGAGCAAATATATAATCATGAATATATTTTCTCCTTTTCATTCCTTTTCATGCAAATATTTCACATTATACTATTCTCTTCCTTTTTGTCAATCAATCAAAAAGGTAGAGTACGAATTATGCTTGGATTAAAAAGAATGAGAAAGTATTTAAAATTTGTTTGAGATAATTTCATTTTCTCATATTCATCTTGAAATTCTAATTAAAGATTAGTCACTGAATGAACAATTGAACATAAACATTCATAGAGAAATATAACAAAATGTGTACTTTTCATTTCATTTAAAAAAAGTTCAGTACAAAGTACAAAGTGATGAGTAACACACTTAGTCACTATTTATGTTTACCCTAGGATGTGAATGTTGACCGGGAATCTGAATACCAGGTGGTAGAGAATCAATTGGGTCAACAAATTGTGGTATATCATGGGTTCCTTGTGGCCTAAGGTATGGAGCAAGTTGTCTAAGATGAGTAGAATGACGAGGAAAGGGTATAGAAGAAGAGGGAGGAGCACTCTGAGCAGCTTGAATTTCTTCAATCTTAGTCATTATCTTCCACAAGAAGCTGTTCATAGATTTAAGTTCTGCTTCCATTTTCTTTGTTCTTTTAGAGGCAATTAAATCTTCTATTAATTCCTTTATTTGTGCCACTTCTTTTTGCAGTGTAAACAATTCTGTGGCTTGAACATTGGCAAATGCCTCTGCTAATCCTCTTAATCTGCCAAACACACTTCTAATTATACCAATACCTTTGATATAATCATCCTCCATCCTCTTTCCTGCTTCAACTGACCCCATTCTTATTCTCAAGTTGTCCATTTCAAATATATATGCTTCAAAAACTTGAGTAATTGAGTTTTTAGTAGATTCAGAACTTGATGCAATCAGTTGAAGGATTGGCTGTAGATAGTTTTGGTTGTACCGGTTGTAGTCTTGGAGGTTTCAAGAGTGTTTATTCTTCTTTTCAGATCATCTATCTACCCCCCAAATTGAGTTAGTCTATCATCAACCGACTTTTGAAGTTTTCCAAACATTGTAACCATAGATGACTTGATAGTTTCAGTCATGTTATTCATTTGTTGTGTCAAGAAGTCTTGTAACAATGAATTGTCTACAGCAAGAGTAGTAGTAGTGTGACTTTGAATTGGAACATCAGTAGACTAAGTAAAAGTAGCTGTACCACATGGTATATCAGGCATATCTGGTACTGAGATGTCTGGAAAAAAAGTGTCGAAGTCTATTTGTACTGAAGATCCCATCTGTGGCTGTAGTTCTGGAATATGCACCGTAGTGTCTTCACCAGCCTCTAATTCTGCTTGTTCTTGAATCTCTTCAGTTTCTTCAACTACCGGGACATCAATTTTCTTTCTCCAAGTGCCATCTGATAATAGATATCCCATTCTTTGAAAGGTTTTTGCAGTGTATGTATCAGTATGGAGTAATGTATTGCTGTCCTCTCCTGTCAGATCTACATTTGCATTTTGAAAGAAGAGTGATAGAACCATTCCATAGGGTAGGCAGGCCTTAACTTTTCTTACTGCCTCCTTCATTTGGCAAGTCATAATAGCTGGCAAATTGATCTTATCACCGTTAATCAAAAGCTCCATAAAGCACAGATCATTTTCACTGACCCAATCAAAAAGGTCCAGTTCTGGGTAAGAAGATCCTGCTAATAAAAGTGTGTAGAATTTTCATCTCAATAGATAATATGCTTGCTTTGAGAATTCCTATTTCATTTATCTCAGATCTTTCTAAAATTGTTTGTAATGCTTTGGTTCTGTCTTTCAGTACTAGAGATTTTGTCCCTTCAAAAGGCATTTCCAAAACACTTCCTAGAATTTCAGCAGATATAATTATCCTTCTTCCCTTAACAAAAGATTCAATAAAGTTCTCTCCAAACCTTAAATTTTCATAAAACATCCTTACTAGGTTTGGATAGATTTTAACATCTAAGGAACACAAATTCTTCCATCCTTGATTTTCAATAAAATCGCCAATCACAAAGCCTATCTCCTTCAGATATTCAAATAAAATCCGTCTGCCCATGGTGATTGGTCTCATACCTAAAGAGATTTGGTGACTAGGAGAAATTGGACCGGCTTCTTCTTCGGACTGAGGTGGATTCCGGGAAACATGGTCTTCTCGGGATTTCGTCCTCCTTTCTTGCGGAGCCGCTTCACCAACTCTTCCTGATTTCTTTTCAACAGCTCTTTTTGGTGCCATAGAGTGAAGAAATTCAAATTCCAAAGTGGTTTTTGGAAGTTGGAAGTATTTGGAAGGTTTTTAGAGGAAATAGAATAGGGTTTAGGAGTAACAATGGGAAAATCAAACCCTACGGCTCGAACTAAAAAGAGACGGCTCGACATCCGAGTCGACTCGACCAACAGTTCATCTGCTCGAGTTAGCTCGAGCAGAGGGAGCACAAAAAAATAATAATTTTGGATTTCAATTAAAGCTCATTTTATCACAAAATTTGAATTAGGAAGTTATCTAGATAATTTGTCCTTAAGACTATGGAAGTATTTCTAGAGAGGGTCACATAATCCTAGTTCACTTCTAATCATTGTAAATCTATCAAATTTCAATGGTTTGGTAAAAATATCAGCAAGTTCGTTTTCAGTTGGTACATATTCAAGAAAAATATCATTATTCAATACATGTTCTCTTATGAAATGGTGCCTAATCTCAATGTGCTTGGTTCGTGAATGCTGAACAGGATTTTTTGTCAAATTAATGGCACTTGTGTTATCATATTTGATTGAAGTTTTAAATAGTATAACACCAAAGTCTTCTAGTTGTTGTTTAATCCATAACACTTGAGCACAACAACTACCAGCAGCAATATACTCTGTCTCAGCAGTGGACAATGCTACGGAGTTTTGCTTCTTACAGTACTATGAAATTAAATTCAACCCTAAAAATTTGCATGTACCACTAGTGCTCTTTCTATCAATTTTGCAACCAGTATAGTCAGCATTAGAAAAACCAATTAAGTTCAAAGATGATTCTTTAGAATACCAAAGACCTAAATTACTTGTCCCTTTCAAGTATTTAAGAATTCTTTTAACAGCAAGCATATGTGTTTCTTTAGGATTGCATTGAAATCTAGCACAAACACATACACTGTACAAGATATCAGGTCTACTGGCTGTTAGGTATAAAAGGGATCCGATCATACCTCTGTAAAGCTTTTGGTCAACATTGGATCCACTTTCATCTTTGTCTAGTCTACAGGTAGTGCTCATGGGTGTGTTAGCCTCTTTGCTTGTTTTGATGCCGAATTTCTTGATCATTTCTTTAATGTACTTGGCTTGGTTTATAAAGATTCCTTCTTTCATTTGTTTGATTTGTAATCCAAGAAAGTAGTTGAGCTCACCCATAAGGCTCATTTCAAACTCACCCTGCATCAACTCAGCAAAATCTCCATAGAGGTTTTCATTAGTTGCACCAAATATTATATCATCAACGTAAATTTGTACAACTAACATATCATTTCCTTTGTTTTTAATAAAAAGGGTTTTGTCAACATTTCCTCTTTTAAAATTATTTTCAAGTAAAAATTTGCTCAATCTATCATACCAGGCCCTAGGTGCTTGTTTCAAACCATATAAAGCTTTGTTCAATTTAAATACATGATTTGGAAAAGCATGATTTTCAAAACCTGGTGGCTATTCTACAAAAACTTGTTCAGAAATAAATCCATTTAGAAAAGCACTTTTGACATCCATTTGAAAAAGTTTAAAGTTCATGTAGCAAGAAAATGCAAGAAGTAATCTAATGGCCTAGAGTCTTGCTATGGAAGCATAAGTTTCATCAAAATCAATACCCTCTTCTTGATTGTATCCTTTTGTTACCAACCTTGCTTTATTCCTTATAACCTTACCATTCTTATCTAGTTTGTTTCTATATACCCATTTGGTTCATATTATTGGATGGTCTGTATGTCTACTAACTAGTGTCCAAACATTATTTCTTTCAAACTGGTTTAATTCATCATGCATGGCCATCATCCAGTTATGATCAGTTTTAGCATCTTCTAAACTATGTGGTTCAATTTGAGATACAAATGCTAGGTAGTCATGTGCATCTCTATGTGCTGACCTAGTCCTACACCATGAGAAGGATCACCAATCATTAAATCTTTGGGATGTGAAGTTACATACCTTTTCCTTTGGTAAATCAGCATGATCCTTGCTTACCATTTCACTTCCATCTTGCGTTGGCTTGTCTTGTATGCTTAGATCTTTCATTTTCTTTTGTAGAGTACCTGCATCATTATCTATGCACTCATCTTTTCTAGATGGTGAGAGATTAGCTTCATCAAAAATAACATGAATTGACGCTTCTACAGTAAGAGTCCTCTTATTAAACACTTTATATGCTATGCTATGTAAGGAATAACTAAGGAATATAGATTCATCAGATTTTGCATCAAATTTTCCTAGGTTATCTTTGTAATTATTTAATATAAAGCATTTATACCCAAAAACATGAAAGTAATTGATATTTGGTTTTCTTCCATTCCAAAGCTCATAGGGGGTTTTCTTTGAAATTGGTCGTATTAAAACTCGGTTTAATATATAACAGGCAGTGTTCACTGCTTCTATCTAAAAGTACCTTGGAAGATTACCTTCATATAATATTGATCGGGCCATTTCTTCTAAAGTCCCATTCTTTCTCTCTACAACACCATTTTGTTATGGTGTTCTAAGAGTGGAGAAGTTGTGATCAATGTCATGCTCAGTGCAATACTCATCAAAAAATTGATTTTGAAATTCAGTTCCATGATCACTACTTATTGAAATAACGGAAAGATTTTTCTCATTTGAAACTTTCTTATGAGATTTTTTAAATACATCAAAAGTTTCATCTTTATATGCAACAAATAATATCCATGTGAATCTAGAAAAGTCATCTACAATCACAAGGCCATATTTCATACCTCCTAGGCTTGTGGTCCTAGTTGGTCCAAATAAGTCCATGTGAAGTAGCTAAAGGGGTCTGGTTGTTGAAGTAACATTTTTTATTTAAAACTCCCCCTAGTTTGTTTGCCTAGTTGACAAGCATTACATACATAATCAAGATCTACTTTAAAATATGGCAAACCTCTAACTAGATTCTTCGAGATTAATTTGGCAATTGTATGCATGCTAGCATGACCTAATCGTCTATGCCATAATAAACATGACTCCTTGGTCTTAGCATTCATTGCTACTAGACTGGAGCTACTGGACATGGCTAGATCATTTAGATCTACCACATAGATATTTCCAAGTCTATGGCCAATGAATTTGTTGCTAGAATCAAGAGAGTTAGTTATTATACACATAGATGATTCAAAGATAACTTTGAAGCCTTTATCACATAATTGACTAATACTCAATAAATTATGCTTCAATTTATCTACTAGCAGCACATCTTCAATGAAAGTACATGGGGTTATTTTGATCTTACCGATTTTGATTATTTTTTCCTTGCCATTATCTCCAAATGTAACCAATCCTCCTTTCATTTATAGGATGATGAACTGATCTTTGTCACCCGTCATATGCCTTGAATAGACGCTGTCAAGATGCCATCTTTTCTTTAATTTGTGGGCTGCAAGACAATCCTGCAAAATAATCAAGGAGTGATTTTAGGTACTCAAGCTAACTTGGATCCTTTCGGGTTAGCAAAATTGGTTCCCTTTGGAACCCAAATGGTTTTATATTTCAATGCACCAATCATGGAATTTTTCAACGAATTGCATTGATAAGATTTATGCCCAAATCTATGACATGCATAACAAATAAGTTTATCGTTTTTGAATGATGCATGCTTTGAAGCTATGAAAGATGCAGAAGCAGAAATGTTTTGTTTGAAAGATTTTTGCATAGAATTCTTAGGAATATATTTCAAGCCATTTGAAATATATTTCGATGGAAAAGCTTTTTCAAATTTAATATTTAAAGCTGAAGCTTTTAAAGCTATAAATCTTATTGTTGAAATTCCTTTATCATTTAAAGCATTAAATCCAATTCCAGCTTTAATTTTAGAATCCTTTTGTTCTTTCAAATTAGCTCAAGCTTATTAGAACTCAAAGTAAGTTTTTCAACTAAAGGTTTAAGCTTTTCAACCTCCCTTTTTAAATCTATATTTTTGGCAACTAAAATTCTGTTTGTCTCATTTAAAATACTTTTCTTATTTTTCAAGGCAATAACATTGTCAGAAAAGTTATTCAATTCTTTTTGCAAAATGTTATTCTTTTCAAAAGTTTCATCCTTGTCTTTTGATAAAACATCATTTTGTTTTTTCAAGGATTTAATTTTAACCCCGGCTTTCTTGAATTCGATAAGTAAATCATGAAATGCAGAGTTCAATTCATCATATAAAAACTCAATTTGCAGCTCAGGGGATGATACCTCATTTTCAAGACCCATCAGACATAGATTTGCAGAATTCATGGTCTCTTCTTCTTCACTTGATGAGGACGCTTCGCTGTCGCTCCACATCGCTACCATAGCTTTCTTTTTCTTTTTCTTAAACCCCTTTTTCAATAATGGACAATCTGGTTGGATGTGCCCTGGCTTTTTGCATTCATAACAGGTGGGTACTTCTTTTTCTTTTTCTTTTTCTTTTTCTTTGTCCTTCTCCTAACTGAAATCTTTATTCTTGTAGAATTTTCTGAGGTGTCTTCCTTTTTTTCTTTCCAAGAACCTTCTAAATTTTTTGACGACCATGGCAACATCTTCATCTTCCATGTCGCATTAGTGGAGGAGCTTTCTTCTTCCGATTCTTCATCCTTTCTAGAATCCATAGCAACTTTGAAGGTGATTGATTTCTTCTTCTTTTGATCATCTTCAGTTCAGTGCTGCATGGTTAATTCATGTATGATGAGAGATTCTAGCAATTCATCCAGTAATAGGGTATTCAAATCTTTTGCTTCCTGGATGGCAGTCACTTTCGGATCCCATTTATCCAGAAGAGATCTCAGTATCTTCTGCACTAAATCTGCATTAGTATATATCCTGCCAAGACTTTTTAAGCCATTAATAATGTCAGTGAAACGTGAAAACATGGCAGAGATTGTTTCATTCAGTTCCATCTTAAATAGTTCATAACTGTGCACAAGAAGATTAATTTTAGAAGACTTCACTTGAGAAGTTCCTTCATGGGTCACTTCGAGTTTATTCCAAATTTTTTTACGGAAGAGCAAATAGAAATTCGATTAAACTCATTACTATCCAAAGCACAATATAATAAGTTCATGGCTTTGGCATTTAATTTGCCCATCTTCATGTCATGTTCGTTCCAATCCTCTACAGGTTTAGGAACGTCCACTCCATCAATTTTAGTCATGGGGATATAAGGATCCTTTAGAATGACCTTCCACAACTGAAAATCAACAGCTTGGATATAGATTTTCATTCATGCTTTCTAATAAGCATAATTTGTGCCTGTGAACAGTGGAGGTATATTAGTTGACTGGCCTTCTGCCAGAGATGTACTCATGGGATGAGCCATCAATCTTTACTCCAATGTATTCAGAGACTTTGCTTTGATACCAGTTGTTGCCCAGGTAGCTACCCAAGAGGGGGGTGAATTGAAAATTTAAAAATTTATAGCAAGTAATGTGCAATTACAAATCCCTTAGAAGGTGTTAGGTGCTGTGACAGAGTTATAAATTGCAGAAGCTAAAATAGGAGTAAAGAAGCACAATACAAACATACCAAATTTATAGTGGTTCGGAGCAACCCAGCTCCTACGTCCACTATCCAAGATATCACTTGAGATTTCCACTATATTCACACACGAATACAGTAGGATTGTTTTGCAGGATCACAATCCAAAACCTCTACACTTTGGTTTTGCATGATCACCAAAGAAAATCCAAGACCCTTTGGTTTTAACAGGCTCACCAAAGAAACCTAACTTGGTTTTACCAGGATCACCAAGAACCCAACACTTGGTTTTTAACAAGGCTCACCAAGAACCTATTTGGTTTTTCAACCGGGCTCACCAATAACCCAATAATTCAAAAATGAATCGAAAGAAATGCAACAAAAATGATAAACTCAATTTATCGAATAGTTGCCGGTGTAGCTTGATAGAAGTCCACTTGAATACACTTGAATAGGCTTTAATTGCTTCAGTGGCTTCTACCCAAAGTTGCTTCAAACTTCAAATTAGAGTTGGTGAAGTCTTGAAGTCTAGCTTGAATGCTCTTTTGCTCTTTTGCTATTGGTAGGTAGAATAGTCAAAGAAGCTCTCTTAACTTTGAAGAACTTTTCAAAAAACTTGTCAAGTATATCTTTTGGATGTTCAAATCCTTCAAATATAAAGTTTTCTATTACTCCAATATAGTTAGAGATGTTTTTGACCATTGGGATGTGACTTGTGACCGTTGAAGCATTTTTTGGCATTCAAAAATAAATTTTGGAACTAGCCATTAGATACCTGGAAATGACATTCGAGTCGGCTCAGATCCTTCGAGTCGATAGGTCGAGTCGCCAAATCTTTAGTGCAGTCGGCTCTTTGTCTCAGGACGCAAAACATCACTCTGGACAAGTCGGCTCTTGATAGCTTGGGTCGGCTCGAACTTCTTTCTTTGAAAACTTGAACTCGAGGAGTTGGCTCTTTTCAACTTAGGTCAGCTCTTTTTCTCAAGTTCGAAAATCCTCACTTTGGAAGAGTCGGCTCGATGCAGTTCAGGTCAGCTCGCTTTCTCAGGCTTTCAGAATTAGGTATGGCAGAGTCAGCTCTTTCTGGTTCGGGTCGGTTCGTCTGGCTGTTCTCAGAAATCTTCAGAAATTAGACTCTGGAAGAGTCGGCTCGGACTGATTTCAGTCGACTCCGATTCATTAGAGTCGACTCGGATTGCTACGTGCCAGTAAGCGGAGTCGGCTCTTCAACAGGTTGGGTCGGCTCGAGTATTTTCTTTAGGATTTTTACATTTGAACTTAAAGAAAAACTCTTACCAACTCTTTACATTTTCAAGCATACCAACTCAAAACTAATTTCAAGGCGTGCACACACACAGAAGTAACCCTTTTTATATGATTTTTTCTTAGCTTTTTCATTGGGTTCTTCTTTACAAAAATACATTACAACACAACTCAAACAAGAAAATAGAGGTGTAGGAGTTGATGTATGAACATTTAATCCATCCTACAAAAACTTGTAAAATACTTGAAGAGTTGTCAGAAGTAAATATACATGCTCCAATGTTTAGTTATCATCAAAATCACTTATGGGGTCAACACTATGGCCACCGTTGTCAATTTAACATTTTTTATTTTTTTACATATCCTTTATTTTCAATGAATCAACAAATTCTCTATTTGTTGGTAGATTAATATTTGAAATTTTCTTATTTTTTAACGAATCTACTCATCTCTGTCACTTTTCTTCATAGCTTCAGATCTTTGGTTGTCTCTCTTTATCATTGCTTGACAAATTTTTCTCTATTATTGATCTTGGTTACCTTCTCTTTGAGCACCGACTTTATATTTTATAATTTTTTATCTGTAAGGATCATCGACTTTTAGCTACCTTATCGTTAAGTGTCAGGCTGTCAGCCTTCTCTTTTACAGTATTTTTATCTGAGTATCATCAACCTTCAGTAATCTTTTCTTTTGAGTGCCTACCTTCTTTCCTATGATATTTCTATTTACAAGAATCATCAATCTTTGATTATCTTTTCTTTAAGCATTGACCTTACTGCAACTGCCACATTTTGTGTCTTTTCATAGTCATATCATCTAAATTAGCCATGGCAGTGGATATTCCAAATCTCTTAGAGATGGTACTAACTTGGGCTTGGCTTGGACAATGGCTGGAGCAAGAGTAGCTACTGGTATAGAGTTAGGCCTTACAGGGTCCTATCACTACGAGTCGGTCTTGCAAGATAGAGAATACCATAAAATTCAACACACCAGGAGTAGGTTCCTAGTGATGGACCCTCCAATACCTAGGTCAATCTCCTAGAGAGGCAAACAGAGGAGGCTTAGAGATCCCTCTAGTTTTATAATATGAATGGGGCCTTGCAAGGTCCTATCGCTCAGAGTTGGTCCTGCAAGATAGAGAAGACCAAAAAGTTTGACAAATTAAAAATGGGTTCTTGGTGGTGGACCCTCAAATGCCTAAGTCAGTCTCCTAGAAAAGCAAATAGAGAAGGCTTGGAGTCCCCTCTTGTTTTAGAGTAGAAGTGAGAGAGGAGCCAAAGAAGAAGTAAAGGGTGAAAGAGAGATGGAACGGGATCTGTGGGAGAAAGGGAGCTAAGTGCATGTAAGTCCCTCTTTCCTGGGATCAGCACATAAATGAGTGGAGTCACGAAGGTCCGAGCACTCTATGAGCAATGGAGAGTACATAGAATAGCCTACAAGGATCCCACTTTGGTGGTGAGCTGTGAAAGACTCAATTCAGAGAACTCTAGATGCATATTCTCAGGTGAGAGCAAAAAGAGGGTTCCTTTTCTTAGTGGAAGGAGGTGGCTCTTGGAAAGTGTAGGCTCTCAGTCCCATCTCCATTCTCTCTCCTTGTTCTTCACCTTGTATCCTTACCATCTCCTTGTTTGACTTACCCGAAGAGTTTCCAGGAACCAAATTTGTTGACTAGGGTCAGCTAAATGCCTTCGGGTCCCAGGGACCACGTGCCAGCATGGTGCGGGCTTGGTTTGATTGGGTCTAGTCATAGTCTGGGAGGCCAAGTTGGTTCCGTCCGTCCGGGTCGACTAAATGAGAAAAGCAGCTCAACTCGTGCGCCCCAGTTGCTGTGCTGCCGGTTTAAGAGAGTTAAACATGTCTCTTATAATGGAGACATTCTTTTTGTAAGGTTGGTTAAGGGCGATGATCTAACAACTGGTATCAGAGCCAGAGGTCACGGGTTCAAAACCTGGAGTTGGCAGAATTCCTCAGCCAAACACCTTCGGGTCCCAGGGACCACGTGCCAGCATGGTGCGGGCATGGTTTGACTGGGTCTAGTCACAGTCTCGGAGGCCGAGTTGGCTCCTTCCGTCCGGGTCAACTGAATGAGAAAAGCAGCTCAGCCCGTGTATCCCGATTGCTACGCTGCCGGTTTAAGAGAGTTAAACTCGTCTCTTATAATGGGAACGTTCCTTTTATAAGGTTGGTTAGGAGCGATGATCTAACAAAATTATAGACATATACCTGATGCCTAAGGACGGGGAATAATAGCTGACATGTTCCAGCTATTGCAAGCACATTCAAGATAGAAGATCATGCCATGGTAGTGTTGGAAATTATGTTCCAAAGCCAATCATCTAGGCTGTACATGGTTGTGCTAATTTTGTAATTGTATATAAATTTCTTAATAAATAAAAGTTATTTTTTGGACTGTTCATCACATCTGCATTTTCCTGAAAAGAACTCTTGTGTGATGGAGCCCTTAGAAGTATATTATTTTGATATAGAGAGGACATATCAAGTAGTTCTTAAACTAGTTCACAACCAAAGGATACATTGTTATGGGACGACGATGTATCAAGTATAGGTTGTTGTATCTCACATTAATTGGGTGTCTTCTTGACCAAGGACACTGATGTGACATACAAGTGAAATGTATGACATCTTACTAAACGTGACCATCTATGGAGCTCCATTCTATCAAAGGGTTGCTCGCGAAGGGATATGGGTATATATGTGTTACAGCCGTGACAGTGACGTGGCCAGGCTCAGGTATCGTCGAATACGAGCGAGCCACATGTAAGTTTCCTTGGCCTAGTCAGCGCCACATCCTCAAAGTTAGGGTTGGCAAGACTACACTACACGACGACTGCCTAAGGCAAACCGCCCTCGCCGAGGTCGAGCTCGGCTTGGAGTTCCTATACCACCTCATTGGCGCCCAGGACCGGAGGGGTCCGCTTAAGTGAGGTCGGCCAAGGTCGGGCGACCTCTTGCCGCCTCGCCAGGTGTCCACCCAGGAGGGGTCCACCGAAGCCGAGGTCGGCTGATCCTTCGTCCTTCGCCAGGTGGCCACCCGGAGACGGGCCCACCTCGGCCGAAGCCAGGCGACCTCCTGCCACCTCGCCAGGTGTCCACCCGGGAGGGGTCCACCGAAGCCGAGGTCGGCTGATCCTTCGTCCTTCGCCAGGTGGCCACCCGGAGACGAGCCCACCTCGGCCGAAGCCAGGCGACCTCCTGCCACCTCGCCAGGTGTCCACCCGGGAGGGGTCCACCTAAGCCGAGGTCGGCTGATCCTTCACCCTTCGCCAGGTGGCTACCCGGAGACGGGCCCACCTCGACCGAAGCCAGGCGACCTCCTGCCACCTCGCCAGGTGTCCACCCAGGAGGGGTCCACCTAAGCCGAGGTCGGCTGACCCTTCGCCCTTCGCCAGGTGGCCCCCAGAGACAGGCCCAACTCAGCCGAGGTCAGACTGCTCGTACGGCGAGGGCCCGGGGGAGCGAGAGACGGGCCCCGAGGCCGTCCCTCGGGCCATACGAATCCCAGACGGCGTCCTGTACGGAGGGCGGCGGCACGCAGAACATCGCTAGCATCGGCCCGACAGACCCCGCAGCCGAGAGACGCAACCTCGACGACACAGGCCCCATAGATAGATGGCGCCCACGCTTGGGGAAGAGGGTGCTCTCACCGGGCCCGAGGCCTGACCGGCCGCCCTGCCAGCGCCGCCCTCCCCTCTCTCTCTTCTGTCCTTGCCTCTCTCATGCTGGGCCCGGCGGACGAGGTCGGAAAGCCGCCTGGCACCTTTCACCAAAAAGGGAAAAGAGAAGAGGACGGAGGAGGAGGGTTCCCGAGGCAGAAAAAGACAAACGCGCGACGGAAGGGGATAAAGAAGGAAGAATCTGGGGACGACAAGGTAAGCAAAAAATTAGCCTGGGGACAAGGAGGAAGCACGGGCACAAGGCCTGGCACCGAGAGAAAAACCAGAGATCCCGAGAGGGGAACACTGGGCGTGAGTTCGACAAGCAGGCCCAGCCGAGATTCCGATCCCCAGAGCGTTTCCTTCACCAATTAACTCTCTAAATCTGGGACCCTCTCGAGGGCTCGGGTGGGAGAGTCTGTTCCTTCTCGTCGTCTACTGACTTGACCGTCGGAGCTCCCTCGCCGGGATCCCCGGCCAGGGTCTTCTAACCCCTTTGTTGCAGGTTCTCCGCAGGAAGGGAGGCTCCCTAGCCAGGCGGTCAGGAAGGATCGGCTGATCCGTGGCACGGGCGCGGCGATGAGAGCGGCAACAATATGTCCCTTAGACCTGAGGTCATCATGATAGCTTGCAAGCAACTCACTGTACTTTGGTACCATACTACCTGGATTTCTAATCTAATGATGAAAGGTTTATGGGTACAGTCAAGTACTTATAGAGTGGTGGTGGATCAAGATGGAATAGACCCCTCCAAATAGTTTGGAGTGATGACTCGCTGTGTCTCAATTTAGCAAAACCTTGACCAGGATAGTTCTTGTGAAGAGTCACAGAAACTTGTAAAGTTGAGACACGATCTAGATGAACCAAATTAGAATTGACAATCGAATCCTAGGTCATCCTGAGCATTATGAGGATAAAGGGATGAATTATGCTATAACCATATGCCAGAGGTTCTAGAAAATTGCTTTACAATCTTCGACCTATCTGGATGTCGGGTATCATTGCTAGATGGGGACTTTGACTGGTATTGAAAGTGTTCTAGTGCTACTGGCTTAGTGTTCGAACCTATAGGGTCATACACCATAGGGATTTCTATCTTATCTAAAAGTTGATCAACGATTGAGAATCGTTTGCCATCACTGGAGGTCAATGTGATTGACCATGTTCGAAGTGTCGACACTTGGAAGTGTCAACACTTGCAAGTGTCGACACTTGGTAAAATGGAAGTGTCGACACTTGATTGACGAGCAGAAATTCTGAAAAGTTTTTTGGAAAGGTTTTGACTTCAAATTTTGAATTCGAATTTCAAATTCTGGGCATTTTTGGCTCCAAACTTTCATGGTATGATGGTCATACTTGCCTTTTTAGCTTGGACCCATTTGGTATGGCCCTTAACCTTCTCCCCTAATTACTCCTCCTTCCTCTTTCTCCCTCTCATGGCTGCCCCTATAAATAAAGGTTGTTTTAGGGGCTGTTGGTTGGTTGAAGAACTAGAAGAAAAAAAGGAGCATTGTGAGGACTTGGAATTGGGTGTGAGAATACCTAGCACTTAAGCTAGGTCTTGGAAAGAGAGCTAGTTAGGAAGGATTCCACCTCTCCTCCTTGTCTTCCGAGAAGAAGAAGATCGGCCCAAAGGATCCCAAGGAGCTAGCACTCTGAGAGAGTTGATCAGAGTAGAGCCCCGGTGTGAACTACTCGTAGAGACCAGACGCGTGTGTGGCTTGAGAGCTTTTCACTACCTCCATCTTTAAGGTATAGCAGTAAGGTACCTTTTTGCCTTTTGACTATTTTCTTGCTGTTGATGTTTTAGTGCATTCTACATTATTATGCTAGGTCCTGTTGCAGGCAGATCGGTAGATTGTTTTGATCTATCTACCGAGCCTTTCGCTACATATTTTAAAATAAATTTAAAATACCATGTTTCTGCCTTGCTTGCCTGCCTTCCTTTGCTTTTCCTTCAGGTAGGTGAGACAAAGGGGTGGCGGCTGACATGGCACATCCCTATGGCGGGGTGTTCTTCAGGCGGCAAACATTAATGACCATCACACCGGGAGCACACGTGGATTGCCCGCTACTTCAATGCCCTCTCCTCGTTAGAGCTTGGAACAAGGTCCGAGGCGGGAGACAACCATTTGCTCTTCACCTTCCTCGCTCCCCTCGTAGGAGAGGGGGATTGTGCCCTCTTCCCCTTCGAGTTAACCAAAGGTGGCAGAGAAGGCTCGCTAATGACCCATGAATGCAACTTGTCATGGATTGTCAAGCCCGCACCAAAAGATAGAGCTATCATGATTTTAAAAAGCAGAGGACTATTCATCAAACGATTGGTGGGGGGCCTACCTTGGGACAATAAAATTTTCATCGCATAAAGGGCCTTCAACTAGTTCTCTAAAAGAAAAACATCATATGGTGAGACCTATACGATGATAACTCACCCACCATGATATGCTCTGATTCTTGTAACATTGGAGGATCTAGCAATCATAAAGGTTTCATCTCATCCTAGCATCCGAGAAATAGCCATGAAGACGGGGAAACCGTGAAGAAGAATGGTGACTTCTAACCCTGCAGTTTTGTCGAACTAGCGAGGAACCTAAACACTTTACTAGGGAAGACAGCACCATGAGATGCCTTTACCTGGAAGAAATAACTAAACACCCTTGCTTTGGGCTCCATGCCATGATGAACCATCAAATTAAACAAAGCTGATGATAGCTCTCTAGACATTGAGGACCAATTGTGCTAGACACAGGTTGTACCATCATAGCAGTTTTGCCATCACTGGGAGCATGGGAATCCTGAGACTAGCATTCAGAGATTCTATGTGGAAGGCGGTCTTTGTTGCCGTCCCATCTATAATCCACTCGTTCTTCCCAGGAACCTTCAGACGAATACCCACAGTAAGGATGAACTTGTTTTCCAACTTGAGAAATTTCTCCTCCATCAGAATGAAGGCCATAGTTTCAGGTGTCAAACCCAATTCCTCCACTCCCATGATCGATGCACGTCGGATGTAAGAGCAAGAGAAAGAAAGAAGGGAAATCTACCACAGATAGCCGCTGGTATGCCTCTTCGATTGGTTGAAAACTCCTCTCCTCTTTCCTGCTACTTTGCCACCAGGATGTCGCGATGCGAGGGGCCAAACCAACCCCTGTATACTCGTATATGTACTCATCAGAAGGATCTGTCTATTCCTTGATGAAGGGATGCTAATTTTGATCTTGATAATCAATGCATCCCACGTCGATTCAACCTTAAAGGCACCGTCCTGGGGGGCATATCATAATGTTCTAGATGCCTAACTTGCCTCGGTGACTTTTGAAATTGCAGTCTCTTTGAATGATATCACCTCCCAGGAAGCCATGCTGGATCCCTTATCAGTCTGCAGCAAGCTACCTTTCCCAGCGTAGCCTTGCCATGCCTACCATGAGCTGCCTCGCACGGTGCACCTAGCCATTATGTCATAAGCTATCTTATCCAATGCAGCCTCGTCATCTCTATCACGAGCTACCTCATCTAGTACAGCCGCGCTATCTCTGTTGTGAGTTGTCTCACTCAGCATAACCCCATCATCTCTACCATGGGCTACCTTGCACAGCGCAGCATCGCTACCTTTTCTGCAAGATGCCTCATTGCATGCCTTGTGTAGTGCCCGCCAAGTCGATTCTGCCCTAGCAATGGTGGGCCTCTATGCCCCACTGAACCAACAGAGTCTTTAATTCCTTTGCCCAAGACTATGGAGGCTAGACCACTTAGACAGTGAAGTGGGGGGCATATGATATATTAGGGTTTGGTGGTCCAGTATGGCAACCAGGCTCCAACCCACTCTAGACGTGTCAGCTAACTCAAATGATGGCAAGAGTAGCTGCTGGTGTAGAGCCGAGCCTCATAGAATCCTATTGTTGGGAGTCAGCCTTGCAAAATAAGAAGACTAGAAAGTTCGATACATTGGGAGTGGATTCCCGGTAGTGGACCCTCTGATACCTAAGTTAGTCTCCTGGAGAGACAAACAGAGAAGGCTTGAAGTTATCTTTGGTTTTAGAGTAGAAGTGGAGAGGAGCCAGAGAAGAAGCGAAGGAGAGGGTGAAAAATGGATGGAACATGATTGAGAGCCTACACTTGCCAAGAGCCACCTCTTTCCACCAAGAAAAGGAATCCTCTTTTTTCCTCTCACTTGAGAATACGCACCCAGAGCTTCCGGAATTGAGTCTTTCACAACTCGCCGCCTGAGTGAGATCCCTGCAGGCCATTCCATACACTCCATTGCTCATAGAGTATACGGACCTCCGCAACTCTACTCATCTATGTGCTTATCCCAGGGAAGTGGAACTCATATGCACTGAGCTCTCCTTCTGCTAAAGATTCCATTCCAGGATATGATGAGAAGAACAATGGAAGACAACAAAGATGAAACTGAGAGCCCACTCATCTCAAGAGCCCCTTTCTTCCACTATAAAGGAACTCTCTTCTTGCTCTCACCTCCAAGCACATCCGGAGCTCCCTGGATAGAGTCCTCCATAGCTCGCCACTTGAGTGAGATCCTTGCAGGCCATTCCATGTACTTCCTGTTGCTCACAAAGTGCCTGGACTCCCATAACTCTACTCATCCGTGTGCCATCACCCGAGAAGCAGGACTCACATGGACTGAGATCTCCTTCTTTCATAGATTTCGTTCCATCTCCCTCCTTTACTCCTTCTCCAGCTCCTCTCCCGCTTTTACTCTAAAACCAGAGGGGACTCTAAGCCTTCTCTATTTGCCTTTCTAGGGGACTGATTTAGGTATCGAAGGGTCCACCACTGGGAATCCACCCCTGGTGTATTAGAATTTCTGGTCTCCTTTATTTTGTAGGTTGACTCTCTACGATAAGACCCTGCGAGGCCCAGCTTCACACCTGCAGTTACTCTTGCTCTAGCCATCGTTTGAGTCGAGCTCGAGTCAACACCATCTCTAAGAGATCTGCAATAGCAAATGTCTCAATTTGTCATACTATTTTCTAAGTAGATTCATGATCTAGTTTCCAAACTCAAGTTGGTGCCTACAGTATCACCTTGAGTTTGAGAGAAAGTGTTAGCATAATTTTAGATAATCACATGATTCTAGAGATCATATGACAATTCATAATATTTTTTATTAAGTGATCCCATAATATTTTTCTTTATTAATATATTCTATATTATTTTTTTATTAGTATGATTCTATATCAGCTATTATTATTTTTCTTGTATGAAGTTTATAAATTTGTATACATAATATCTAAGATATATTGAATAAAATTAAAATGGAGATAATGAAGCCTTCTTTTTCTCTCTTTTGTTTTTCCCTTCTCCACAAATATTTTAATAGAGTACATGATTTTTTATGGCCATAATAGACAATATGGGAGGTCACTTTTGATTATTTGATATGACTTTGGGGTTTCCTTAGGAGACAGATATTTTAATAATGTCAATCTTTCAAATAAATTTGTTTTGGTAGTATTATCATACTCAAAAGAGATATTTGCAGGTTTCAAACACCTTTGTCATTTAATTATAGATTTTAGTATCACATAGCTAAATGGTTATATTATGAAGAGTGCATTATTAAGGGATTTTTTTTATGTACAACTTGATCATCTCTAATTGGCTTCACCACACTTAAATATGTTATCATCTATCTTTAGATAACTAGCTGAAATTGGCATATCATCCTTGAGAGTGCAAGGCCCTCCTTTCCATGTCCATGACCACTCAATCACTTGAATTCTTAATTTCTTTTTAGGATCCTATCAGCTATATATTTTCTTTTCCTATTTTATAAGAATGTTGCTTTAGACATGGGCAATATAAATGATATCTTTTACATTCTTGGCTAAAATTAGTATTAGATCTTTCATGCCTATGAGTTTCTTAAATTTTGAGTTTTTAACCAAGAAAAAGGTTCTTTCGTATCTTCTATAAATAATATTGTACATCCAGAATGTAAGAAAAAAATGTACCGAATTCAACCACATGAGTGATAATGCAAAATAATAACATAAATTAATCTTTGTTTACAAACTATACAGGAAATGAGTTTCATGCAAGATACAAGTTTGATATAAAATATTGACCTAGCAATAGATATAAAGTGATCTCCAAGATAATTAGCTAGTGTGATTGGTAATTTGAACAGTGCACAAAAGGATGCCATGAAAGAGAGAGGATTTGCTGGTATATTATATATGCAAGTAATTAATCTCCATCGAGCACTTTTGGCTTGGTTGTTGAAAAGCTTTGATCCTATTAAAGATTGATCAAGATCAACAACATGGATATCCCTATCACAGAATGAGATTTACATTGTACAGTAGGGTTAAATTAATGATAAAGAAGAGGAGATATTAAGTCAAAAGCACAAACCCAATCAACTATTAGTGGATATGTATGATGTAGGTGACATAAGGAAAAATCACTAAAAATCACATAGTTTCATGTATCAACAATAGTAATGATGGAGATGAACATATTAAAAGAAGGTTTAAGGTTTGTACTTCTACTAATAGGAGTCTTTCTTGTCCCAATCACAAGAATTGATATTCCCTTTTCCGACTTTAATATAGTTAAAAATATCAATCATATTCCTACATATAACTGGATAAAATTTATGTTAGATTTTTTCATTTTAAATATTATAAAGGTGTAATCTGGGAAGGCAAAACAACTAAAAGGGTGCCTTGCATTTTTTCAGGTTTGAACATTGATATGATATTCAAGTAATCTTATCATTATTCTAAATTTATTTCACTTAATTTTTTGGCTTAGAATGTTTCATATGTAATTTTGGTACTATGAGTATATTTGTGTTTCTCTCCCTATACCACCATTGTTTTTTATGCATAACATCTCATAGCTTACTAGATATGGATAGAGAAGCATTGTAGACAAAGAAAGGAGTATGAGATGGAGCCTAGATGGGGTGATGAAGAGGTGATCGAGCAGTTAAGGCTCTCGAGAGAGAAGAGCCTTTGTGGCTAGGAAAGAGATTGGCAAGTGTGATGGCAAATATTATGGGTCTCCAAGTAATAATAACATAAACTTTTGAGGGTTTGTATATTTATTATGTATGTCAAGGTAATAAGATATACAGTAGAAAAAGCAGGTAATGTTTAGATCAAATGAGTCACTACATAATTTTAAGTTGAAAGCCGCCATTAAGGAGAGTCCTTTTGAAACTTGTAAGGTCCGGTAGGGAAAAACCTAAGGTACAAGGCTACAATCATCTTTCAGAGGTACTTATAATTGAATTTATTTTTTATTGTGATTGTTGATTGGGTATTGTTCCAAATAATAACCTTTTTGGGGTTTTTTTTGTAAAAGAGACATAAAAATCTTTTTTTATCTCAGACTTCTTCGTGAGAGGTTATTTAGGACTCTTCTTCGATGGATATTGGGAATGGAAGACTCCTTCCATTAGACTCCTCTGAGATAATTGGCATGATTGTGAGGCGGTGGAGTTCTGATGGCTTGGATTAGTTCTCTATTTAAAGGATTATGTTGTCTTCTTTGGAGAAAAAAACAGAGACCCTTTGTTTAATCCGTTCTTAGTCCCATTCGGTTTGTTCTCTGGCTACCTTCAGTGACCAAAGGCTTTCGCTGTTTGGCATGATGGTGATCCCTCCTATGCCCAAGCAGCCCTGTTTTTGGTTTGGTTTGGTTATATTCTTCTCTTTGAAATTTATACCGAGAGCTCTATTTTCTTTGGTTCTTGTTCATCACCAGAAAGAAACTCATTTCTTAATCCATTGCAGAGGCTGAGAAGATACTGGTCCATCTCTTTCTCAAGTACTTTCTTGATTCATCTAGAGGCCAAGAAATGTTGGTTCGATTTGGTTTATTTTTGCCTCCTATTCAGTTTATTCTCGCCTCTTTGTAATATATTTGGCAACCCTTTCTATTAGATATTTGTATCGCCTTTGTATCCAATTTAGGATGGTTATATAGTAGATTGCTCCTCCTCCTTGTGGATGTAGGTAGATTTATCGAATAACATAAATTGGTATTTTCCTTGTGCTTATTTATTTATGCTTATGATGTGTTCGATGAAAAGCCTGAATGAGAGAAAATATTAAATTGAAAGCTTAAAGAAATCCAATCCACTGCACATATCCTAACAACTAATATTAGAGTATTTGGATGGCAAGTGACGAGCAACAAAGTTCCTTAATAGCTCATGAGATGGTTATTTTTCATTCTACCATCACAAGGCATGAAGTAGTTGTGTTTGATGGCACAGATGATTTCACATTATGGAAGGTGTTGCCGCCAAAATCGCCATGGCTCATAGCTGCTGCCGGTGCCAGAGTACGCTTCCTTCACTGCCTGGCGGTCCTTTGGTCCTGGACCTGTAAAACAGGGGTTAGTGACCCGGACCGGGGTTTCCGGCGAGAGCACTCCGATGGTCAAGTCAGTGACGATCCAAGGGAACAGATCCTCCTGGTCGAGCCTCTTTTGATGGACTCCATGCTAGGAGGAGTGAATGGTATAGAATGGAAATGAAAACGTAGCAGGGAGAGAATGACAGCGGGAACAGAGGGATTCTCTATTCGGCTGCTTCTCCTTGTTCTCCTGCTTTGTTTTGGTGGTGGTGGTGGTGGTGGTGCTTTACCCTCTTGGTTGAGCTTGCACTTGTGTTGGTGTTGGTATTGTTGTTACCTTCCCCCTTTCGGGGGTGTCAATCATTTTTTGTAGTCGAAAAGTGACCGTTGGATGCTTGCCTCGGGATCCTCATTGGGCTGGCTGGCGTGTGCGGCAGGATACCGTGCCGTGGACGGGACGTCTTTCCTGACATGCGGTAGGGAAAACTTCTATTCGTTCTGACATCCTCTCCGGTCGTCCCATTCCGGGAAGCTTGGCAGAGCCTCGATCCGAAGGCCGCCGGCCCCGGGGTTCATGCTCTCTGACTGGCCAATCCTCCTGGTAGTACGGGTGGACAGGCAGTTATTACGATATGACGGGTGCTACTCTGTAGTCCTTGGGATGATAGTACCGTCCTCCCGCCTTCATTCGGGCTGGAGACCGAGCAGGGGAGGCAGGGCTCGATTCGACCTAGACATCCCGAGCTTGCGAGATTGCCTCAGTGGAGGAGAGCAGAGGGCGGGCCCTATCCAGAGGGCTCGACCTCGGAGAGGCTCCACGTGGTGGAGAAGGGCTGAGCTCGACTCCGCCACGGGGCTCGATCTCTGAGGGTCTCACTCTGGAGGGCAGAGGGCGGGCCCGATCCAAAGGGCTTGGCCTCGAAGAGGCTCCACGTAGTGGAGGAGGGCTGAGCTCAACTCCGACCACGGGGCTTGATCTCCGAGGGTCTCACTCTGGAGGGCAGAGGGCGGGCCTGGTCCAGAGGGCTCGGCCTCAGAGAGGCTCCACGTGGCGAAGGAGGGCTGAGCTCGACTCCGACCACGGAGCTCGATCTCCGAGGGTCTTGCTTTGGAGGGCAGAGCGCGGCTCCGGCCTAGGCATCCCGAGCTCGTGGGACCGACCTGGCGAAGGACGGAGCTCAGCTCGTTATCCCGAGGGAGCTCAGCTCAGCTCGACAGAGGAGTTCGGGTAGGAGAATTGACATGGCATCTGACATGGCGGCCTCCTTTGACGTGGCACCTGTCAGCTCCCCCATGTCAGCGATCTCGTCACATCATTTGCCTCCACTCCCGAGGCTTGTTAGTGCGCGGTGCTCGGGCCGAAGGGAGAAATTGTGATGCTGACATGGAAAGGCAGAGATCTGGTGCAATGATGGCCATGATTCCTAGCGCTCCGTGAGATGGTCCTGTAGGCCAATACGGGGGTGCCACGTGGCCATGTCTGAGGAGCAGTTAATGTTGGCACAGAATTCAGAGCGGTCGGGACATCCTTTTCATCGATGGTCAGCACGTGACGTAGATTCGTCGACGGAGGAGTCGTAACGGTATGGATTTGACGGGTCTTTTCGAAGTGAAAAGAAGTTTGTTACCCAAAACTTCCATTCTTTCAAATCCTTCGTGTCTGCTGCAGTGCTTGGACTCTTTCTCCTTCATGATCCACTTCCGCCTTTCCTCCCTTTAAGGAACCAAGTCAGTCCCCCCTTCTTCCTCCTTTCCCTTTGTGGTAGGGTTCCACTTCCGAGCTTAGGGCCTTCCGCAAACCGAGTCCAGTCTTTCTTTTCCCTGGGTCTTTCTCATAGGATGTCTCATTCTGGTCCTTCCATGCGGGGGCCAGTGTCTTCCTCCTCCGATGAGGAGTTGGAGGGGGTGCAGTTCGAGTTCCATAGAAGGCCAGGCCTTCCACTTCGCCCCATGTCCATTAGGGAACCGGGGGCTGCTTCTTCTCGTCCTTCTCGCCTTCCTCCCCCATCCAAATCGGTTTCTGAACCTGTTCGGTCAATAGGTCCTAGTGGGATCGCTTCGACGATTTCTACTATGGAGCTGGGGACCATTCGGGATGTCTATGGCAAATACATTTCTCAATTAAAAAGAAAACTTCTTTCAGTGCATGCCCTTGACAGTGCAGGTTGGAGGGTAGCTGGAGTAGTGGATCTATATCCATCAATAAAGGAGTATTGACTCTATTGAGAAGCAAACTAAATGGCACCCTTTACTATTTGAACGACAGTATAGTGGTTGGACAGGCTTCGGTACTAAAGTCTTCAATTGATCAATTGATAAAGTTGTGGCACCAGAGGTTAGGCCACATATTAAATAAAGGTTTATAGGAGCCGAGCAAACAGTCTACTAAATGGTCAGAAGGTTGATAAAGTTGGATTCTATGAGCACTGCATATTTGGAAAATAACATAGAGTAAGCTTTTTTATATGCGTGCACAGGATAACTAGTATATTAGATTATATTCATTCTAACCTATAAGGACCTATCTCGGTTACATTCAAGGATGGATCTAGATACTTACATTTATTGATGACTATTTTTACAAAGTTTGGATATATACTATCAGGAACAAAAGTGATGTATTTAACATATTCAAGAAGTGGAAGGCTATAGTCGAGAAGCAGAATGAAAAGAAGGTAAAAACTTTCTAGACTAACAATGAATTAGAATTTTGTTCTGCAGAGTTTGATGACTTTTCTAAGTTTGAAAGCATTGCCAGACATAGAACCATAGTCGGTACATCTCAAGAAAACGATATGGTGGAATATATGAACTGTATACTATTAAAAAGAGTCAAATCTATGCTATCCAGTTTTGGATAGAGTAGAGATTTTTGCATAGAGGTTACATATATAGCCTGCTATATAATAAACCGATCTCTAGTATCAATGTTGAGCATGAAGACTTTGGAAGAAATGTAGATAGGAAGACCTGCAGACTATTTGGTACTTAGAGTCATTGGCTGTCTAACTTATGTACATGTCAGAGATTAAAAACTAGATCCCAAGGCTAAGAAGTGTGTATTTTTTAAATATGCATATGGGATAAAGGACTACAGACTATGGTACACAAAGCCTAGATCTCAAGATTTTCTAGTTAGTAGGGTTGTGACATTTTATGAGATAGCCACTCCTTTACGGTAGCTACCATCTAATTCTTCTCAGAGAGATCAGGTTCAACAAGATTGGACTATTATGGATATTAATAAGACTATTAAATTATAGCAGCAGTAATCAAATGGAATGCTCATATTTAGAATGAACAGTTACAATGAACAGATATAGAGATACAAATTTAGAAGGAGATTACCATATAAGGTCAGGTTTAGGTTGATAGTATTGCCACTCAAAGATCCTAGCACTAGATCAAAGCATCTCAAAGATATAATTTTGTGAATTCTATTTGTGCTAAGTTAGTTTATTATGCTTTAAATACTACAGATACCATTGATAATAAGTTGACCACATATCAAAAGGCTCTTGATAGTTCATAGGCTGAGTTATGGACTATGGCTATGATTAAAGAGCTTCAATCTCTAAAAAAGAATCAAACTTAGAAATTAGTCAAATTACTAGAGGATAAGAAGGTAACTGGCTACAAATTGATCTTCAAAAAGAAAGAAGGAGCCGATCCTCAAGATTTTAAATATAAAGTTAGTTTGGTGGCTAAGGGTTATAATCAACAAGAGAGTATTGACTACAAAGAGATATTTTCTTCTATAGTCAAATACTCTTCTATTTATGTATTACTTGCTTTAGTTACTTCTCAGGATTTGAAGTTAGAATAGCTAGATGTAAAGATAGTTTTTTTACATGGTGATTTAGAGGAGCAGATTTATATGCAACAGCCATCTGGTTTCAAAGTTTTGGATAAAGAAGATTATGTATGCTTATTCAAGAGATCATTATATAATCTTAAGAAGTCTCCAAGATAGTAGTACCATAAATTTGATGGTTTATGATCAGTCATGGATTCAATTAATCTCCATATGATAGTTGCGTGTATCATCAATAACTTTCAGACGGGTCCTTTTGTTATTTATTACCATATGTAGATGATATGATGATTGCATTCAGAGATATATTAGTCATCCAGAAGTTGAAAACTGAGCTTAGTACTGTATTTGAGATAGACCTTAGATCGATAAAGAAGATATTTGGAATGGAGATTATTAGTGATAGACAATCAAGTAGACTTTTTCTTACTCAGCATGGTTATATTAAAAAAGTCTTAGAAATATATGGTATGTTTATAGCTAAGCCAGTCACTACTTTCTTTGCTAGTTATTTTAAATTATTTATCAGGCTCTCCTTAGATTGAGGATGAGGAGAGGTACGTGTCTAAAGTGTCATATGCGAGTGTAGTAGGTAGCATCATATATGCGATAGTTTGCACTCGACTTGATATTTCATAGATAGTTAGTATGGTGAGCAGATACATAGATAAACCTAGGAAGGCTCATTGGTTAGTTGTGAAATTGATACTTAGATATCTGAAAAGTACTTCTAATTTGGAAATGGTATTTTTTCGGACATAGTAGTTACAATAGTATAAGATTTCAGGATTCTAATTATGCTTGTGACTTGGATAAGAGAAGATCATTAACTAGATATGTATTTACTCTTTCTAGTTGTGCAGTCAGTCGGAAGGCTACTTTACAATCTATAGTTGCTATGTATATGATAGAAGCAGAGTATATGTCATTGACAAAAGTTGCAAAGAAAACTGTTTAGCTAAGAGAATTGGTGCAAGATTTATATCTCAAGCAGAATTATTTGGATATTTACTAAGATAGTCAGAGTGCTTTACATCTCGATAGAGATCAGATGTATCATGAATATACTAAGCCTGTGAATATAGAGTATCACTTCATAAAAGATTTGATGGAGGACAGTGGCATCCGGCTTCAGAAAATTTGCACTGCTTATAAAGTTATAGTCTGGCTGAATGCTCACTAAACCAATTCCAGCGGTTAAGTTCAAAACTTTCTTGAACTTAATTGGTGTAAGCACATGGTGATGCCCTTCTGGGTTTGTGATAGAGGCATATTAATTATCGCAAGGAGGAGGATTGTTGATTGTATATTACTGCAAATAATAACCTTTGGAGGGATTTTTGCAAAAGAGACATAAAAATCTTTTTTATCTCAGACTTCTTCTTCCTGAGAGGTTATTTGGGACTTTTCTTTGATGGATATTGGGAATAGAAGACTCCTTCCATTGGACTCCTCCAAGATAACATATGTGATGGCGAGGTAGTGGAGTTTTGATGGCTTGGTTTGGTTCTCTATTTAAAGGATTATGCTATTTTCTTTGGAGAATAGAACAAGACCCTCTTGGTTCATCTCTTCTTTGTCCCATTTGGTTTGTGCTCCGGCTACCTTCGACAACCAAAGGTTCTCACTATTTGGCATGCTGGTGACCCCTCTCATGCAAAGGCAACCTTGTTTTCGGTTTGGTTTGGTTCTGTTCTTCTCTTTGAAATTTATATTGAGAACTCTGTTTTCTTTGGTTCTTATTTATCGTCGGAAAGAAACTCATTTCTTGATCCATTGCCGAGGCTGAGAAGGTGCTGGTCCATCACTCTCTCAGGTACTCTTTTGAACCATCCAGAGGCTAAGAAAGGTAAGTCCGATTTGATTTATCGTTGCCTCATGTTTGGTTTATTCTTGTCTCTTTATAATATATTTGGTAGCCCTTTTTATTGGATATTTTATCACCTTTGTATCCAATTGGGAACTGGATGTAGGCAGATTTGCTGAACCATGTAAATTTGTATCTTCTTTGTGCTTGTTTATTTTATGCATATGATATGTTCAATAAAATGCCTGAATGAGATAACATATTAAATTGGAAGCCTAAAGCAATCCAATCTACTGCGTGATCTTCATTAATAGATGGGATGAGAAGTAGTTACAGTCATTATATTGATAGAAAATAATTCTTCTCTTTTCATGAATTTGTGTGGAACAATAACAACATTGCTTAGAGCAAATTTAATCAAAGGATCTCACTAATACAAGAAATGTTTTAGATACCATAAGATGTTTAATATTTTAATTATTAATATATGTAGTGAAAAGGATTTTGTACTATGCATAATTAAGATCTTTATGAATTCAATTTATTTTTTCATAAAGGATATTGAGGAGGCTAGGTGACAAGAAGCAAATTCAACCTATGATCCGATACCAATTGTATAGAAAGATTCAAAATTATAATATGATGTTTCTCTAGCATACCATAAGACTACTTTCATATTGGCAGTGACATTGATTTCACTTAAGAGAAGGAAAAAAAGAAAAATACCCTCTTACACAACTCCTACAACTTTGTCATCTACCATTGCTCAAAGAGTAAAGGCTAGATACTGGAGGAAACTTGGTTCATACTAAGATCTTCCTGGATAGTAGAATCCAAATATGGTAGCTAGAGAAAAAAGTTGACAAAAGTATCAAAGAAAGATTGATTACAATGTGCTAATGGTAAAGTTTCACCATCAAGAAGCACTTTAAAAATAGCAATAGTCAATGAAAAATATCCAATGATCTCATTAGGATACTTGATAGCATGTAAGTTGGTTTAAACTTTAAGATTCTAACATATCTAACTATAATACAATTTACATTGCTTGAGAGAGCCTCTTTTAAGTATATGAAATTCCATGTATCATCCATTGGAAAGATAATAGTGTCTATAGATGATGTTGAAGTCAATGGAGAGCA
Source organism: Areca catechu (assembly GCA_021397845.1). Taxonomy (NCBI): domain Eukaryota; kingdom Viridiplantae; phylum Streptophyta; class Magnoliopsida; order Arecales; family Arecaceae; genus Areca; species Areca catechu. The sequence goes on along the minus strand of CM038048.1, from coordinate 88,503,423 downwards.
AATATCCAATCTAACCAAGATTGCATAGTTGAATGACAATGTATGTTATTATTATATTTATACTTTCAATCTACAATGTATACTATTATTACCAATGTCATGTAATTCAAGCATGGATGCATATACAAGAATGTTGGGGCTCCAGTGGTAACATTTCTTGGGATATGACAACCAAAAAGATTGGATAGAAAGTGTACATATATTTCAAATGCTATCCAAAGTGGGTAAAAGAAAAGAGGACATTGTTAATTTTTTTGATCATAAACTCCAAAGATTTGCACAAATAGGATTAAGATGGATAAATTCAAATATGGTAAAATTTTTTCTTTATATTTGAAATTCTATATATTTTCAAACAATGAATATGTTTTTATATTTATAGGCCCTATTCCCTATGAATACTATTGGTAACCATTGTTGTCTAGTTGTGATGCATGTGTGTAAGAAATTTTTTCAAATTCTGAACTCTCTAGACTAGATCTCGATCAAGTATCTACATACATTTTAGAATTGGATAAGTTTCATTACCTGTTGCAACATGTTATATGCTATGATAGTTATAATTCATGAATTTGATAGTCTTGGTTACCATTATCATGATATCAATGTAGCATCTAGGCATACAATATTATATCAAGATTATAGTTAAATATTTACTTGATCCAGTGGTACATTGGCTTGATCTGAATGTTACATCATGGCCTCTTGAAGTGATTGATTCTATCTTAAAGCGGTATGATCGGTAGGCTTGCATTAAATATATCTTATATATACGTATATGCATAAGCTTGTAATCTATAGTTTTTTCACTTAGTGCAGGTCTGCATGTGATGTATTTACCTTCATGTACATGCCTATTGGGATGGCATGAGTTTAAGACATTCGTTCTCACAAGTACCGATACTTTGACTAACATAAGCCAATAACTTGTCTAACATATTCCAATACTTTAAATTACATTTGCTGTAATTTTATTTAACATGTGCCAAAACTTTGACTAACATGTGTACTGGTACTTTGTCTTAACATGTACGATACTTTAATATGTACTGATATTATTGATAATAGGATGACATTCCATATTTTCGAACCCATATACTAACTGAATTGATTTTATTAGAATTCAACGGACAAGATGAGATCAAAAATGATGTGCTTCTATTGGTCAACAATGATAATAATCAAACTTCTAAAACTAACTTTGGAATATAAATAGTGGTCAAACAATATTTAGACAAGTTTTAAATAATATGCATACTTTTTCAAAAAGCCTTATGCTTAGCTTGGTTTTGTAGCTATATAAATTATATGTAGTTGTTTTTTTACTCTTATCAATATCAAAAACCAAGCTTGCTTTGCTTTTTAGTAAATATGAACAAAATTTTGATATGTATATTTTATGGATTATAAAATAATTGATTGTAGTGACTACGATAATGTCATAAATTTTAATTCATCCAATTGAAAGCCAGTGCACTGCTTCTTGTAATGCAATTCCACCATATTTGATTGATGCCTAATTGTTATATGTATATATACATGCAGTGAGATATCCTTCTTCAAGGATAGCTTATGTTAATGCATTAGCTTCATGAAATTATTTTGTGAAAGATACTATCCCACTACTTCTATGTACACACTACCCTACTGCTTCTATGTACTTTGTCACTTCTATGGGTTAAGATGAAATATAGGATTTGCATGGTATAGTATGGTTGAATGATAAAGGAGAGACATTGCTTAATTTATCTTTTTGTTGTAATACCTTAAAGCGAGTAGCGATGATATGTCACTATCTTGTTAATATGCTCTAATATATATGCTTGTGCTATATCCTTGTAATTGATCCATTTTTGTTCTTCAATAGCCATCCTTCATGTAACTGGCACAACTTGTTACTCACATACTACTAAAATCTATTTTCTCACACCTATATTTTGTAGACATGATCTAGCTATAACATTTTCAACAGGACTACTTGAATGGCCTGATTAGATTTGATCAATTCTTATTCATTGGGTCTTTGCAAGCCATATCATGGATGTCTATGTAAGCTATGAGCAGAAAGATATGACACATGACATGAGAATCGTATTACTCAATAATTTAGGAAGGGTGATGGTCATCCTAGCTAGCTAGAACATAGGTGATTAGTAGTTACATATGCTGGTTATAGTCTAATAGAAAATGAAAAAAAGTACATTGCTAGGTAGTATAATAAATGTGTAGTTTATAGGATAGTTTTTATGCCTAGAATATTCTATGGGTCATACTCATGCATTAAACTACTCATACCATAATTTTTATGGCCATTATAGGTTGATGGCAGAAAATAGAAAATGAAAAGCATCATTGTCCTTGTGGAAGAGGTATAATCTATCCTATACATTAAAGGAGAGACTAGTGCTACCTAGGCACCCTTTGTCAGTCGCTGGTGCTACCACATGTCAAACATAAGAATGCCACGTGTGAAACATCGAAGATACCATATGTCAAACATCGGAGATGCCATGAGATATTTGTAGGGATGCCTCTTACTGCTCAGAAACAGGTGGAAAGGATTCGGAGAAAAAAAAGATGGGAGCTTACCTCATTAATGCCTAAAAAGATTTAGATTGCTGCAAATAATGCTTAATAAGGCTTACAAACTATAAAGGATTGGAAGACAGGGTACATAAATTTATGTACCAAAGGAATGGAGGAATAGTGCATGTGCATTGGAGAGTAGATATCACTGTTTAGATCACCGAGTCATCTATAAAACTTGGTTGGCGATGTTTCTTGTATTGAGAAAAAAACATCTCGATTCAGCCTGGAAGAGGCCCACTAGAATGCAACCCACCAAAAGAAGCCCAAAACCTAGCCTAAAGCATGAAAGGGGGCCAAGCCTAGTGCACGCGATCTGTAGGCATGCACAGCCCAGCCAAGTGCATGGCCTAGCACATGCATGCAGCACATGCAACCTGGCCTACAGTGTGCGGTCCATGGTTTCGTGCGGTCTATACGAACGGATACATGCAGGCATTGTGTGGCACGTGGGATTTGGCCGATTCATGCGAGGGCGGTTGTATGGTAGTTTTAGCATGCATGGTTTACGGGTTTGGGATGCATTTCTGGCCTCATTTGGACTCTATTTTCAACACAAATTGGACATCTAGATTCCTGTAGAAGAAGACTTTGATACAAAAAGTAGTATGGGGTGTTAGAGTCTAAAAAAGAGTGACAAAGAGCCAAAAATATCGATGTATGAGAATTTAAAAGGCTTCCGGGAGGTGTGGCTATGGTAGAAAAAGCTTGTAGAGTTGAGAGATGAGAGCTCGTGAGAGAAATTTTTCATAATGAAATCTTGCATGCTCCATTAATTATGTTCTCTATTTTATTTTTTCTTCTTCCTTCTGTTGCAACATCAACAACGACATCTTGATCTTGGGCACGTGAATCCATATTCTGCACAAAAAATTTCTTAACAAGTGGTATTGGTATAGATGGTACCATAATAACTGATATCAAAGTTTAGATTATCCGTGTTGATCGAGAATGAAGAAGATGATAAGCACAATTAAAGTCAACATCAACCAGTTCAAAAGAAAAAGCAATTTCTTCCTATGGCAAGCGGGAGTGAAAGACGTGCTCATCCAATAGGGATTGATCGATACTTTCAAATGTGAGGAGAGACCGGCTACCATGGAAGAGAAAAGTTGGAGGTGGTTTCAAATGCAAGTAGTAAGCATGATCTGATACAAGAAGTTTATAATATGATCCCATCTTCTAGGATATATGATTTCAATGGTCCAGCTACAAACTCTTGAGCATTATCACTATGTGTGTATTTAATATTAGCATTAAAATAATTTTTTGCCATAACATAAAAATTAATAAGCATTAATATGCCTTAGATATTTTTTGTAATAAATAAATTCAAGTAGCCCTTGTATAATCATCAATAATAATTAGAAAGAAATGAACTCCTATGTGTGATGAGGTACAATTTGGGCCCAATATGTCAAGATGCACTAAATAAAGAGTAATTCTTTGTGCACCGCGTGCGGTGCAGCAAATCCAGCATGGCCCGCATCGCACGCAGCTATTGGTCCATGCTGGCACCGCGTGGCATGATGGATGGGACGAGATATGGCATGACGGGAGGGGTATACGTAAGTTGCAGACGCCGCCCTGCAGTCTTTTCAACCGTGCAAAATGACCATTCTGTCCTCATCATTTTCGGCATAGGAAAAATGGTTCTTATTCTGCAAACAGGGAAAAAAAACATATTTGCCACTACGAAGTCCCATCCCAGAGTTCGTCCATTGTTTTTGGACATCCCAGATACCTATATTTTATGTTTTTTGCTCCTCTTTGGTGGTCGAGAAGGCGTTGGTGATCTTCCTTCAATATTTGATATGCCTTCGAAATCTTGGAAAAATGGAGACAAGTGGTTTCGTCTTTAAACGCAAACGACGAACATGAAAAGAACGCAAGAAGGAAACGTAGATGGAGGAAGGAAGTACTATGATCGTTGTTTATTCAGGAGGTGATGAGACCCCCTTAAGATTCGTCCCCAATAATGCTACAAAAGCATAAACAGGTTAGGAAAATTTTTGATTCCTGCTTGGATTTGACATTTAGCATGTGAACTTTTTTTTTACAATTTCTGTAAGGGTATCAGAGTTTTTAAACTAGGGTGCCCCAGGTTTTGAACAAGGATGTCATAGATTTTGAACAACGGTGTCGTAGATTTTTAACAACGGTGTCGTAGGTTTTGAACTAAAGTGTCGTAATTTCTATTTTACTATTTTAATGTCAATCTTTGAAATTTATCTCTACAGAGGGATGTCACGATAATTTTTAAAAAAATATTAAGTCTTCATAGTATAAAATCATGACACCGTAGTTCAGATATTATGACATCCTAGTTCAAAACCTACGACACCCATGCAGAAATTATGGAAAATAAGTTTTTAACCCCTCTACCTCTAATACATGGCAATCGTGGCTTGTTTTATAACTCCCAGGGTGTAATAAAATTGCCACGAATACTGTAACATTAATCAAAATGGCCAAAACATCCTAGTTCAAACCTACAACACCCATGTAGAAATTATGAAAAATAAGTTTTTAACCCCTCTACCTCTAATAAATGGCAACTGTGACTTGTTTTGTTTGATCCCAGGGTGTCATAAAATTGCCACGGATGCTGTAACATTAATCAAAATGGCCAAAATAGTATTACGATATCCTAGTTCAAACTTACAACATCCTAGTTCAAAACCTACGACATCCATGCAGAAATTATAAAAAATAAGTTTTTAACCATTCTACCTCTAATACATGGCAACTGTGGCTTGTATTTTGACTCCCAAGGTGTCATAAAATTACCACGGATGCTGTAACATTAATCAAAATGGCCAAAACAGTATTACGACCTCCTAGTTCAGAACCTATGACATCCTAGTTCAAAACCTACGATACCCATGCAGAAATTATGAAAAATAAGTTTTTAACCCTTCTACCTCTAATACATGGCAACCGTGGCTTGTTTTATGACTCCGAGGGTGTCATAAAATTTCCATGGATGCTGTAATATTAATTAAAATGGCCAAAACAGTATTACAACATCCTAGTTCAAAATCTACAACATCTTAGTTCAAAACCTACGACATCAATGCAAAATTATAAAAAATAAGTTTTTAGCCCCTCTACCTCTAATAAATGGCAACCATGGCTTGTTTTGTTTGATCCCAGGATGTCATAAAATTGCCACGGATGCTGTAACATTAATCAAAATGGCCAAAACAATATTACAATATCTTAGTTCAAAATCTACGACATCCTAGTTCAAAATCTATGACATCCTAGTTCAAAACCTACGACACCCATGCAGAAATTATGAAAAATAAATTTTTAACCCTTCTACCTCTAATACATGGCAATCGTGGCTTGTTTTATGACTCCCAGGGTGTCATAAAATTGCCACGGATGCTGTAACATTAATCAAAATGGCCAAAATAGTATTACGACATCCTAGTTCAAAACCTACGACACCCATGTAGAAATTATGAAAAATAAGTTTTTAACCCTTCTACCTCTAATACATGGCAACCGTGACTTGTTTTATGACTCCCAGGATATCATAAAATTGCCACGGATGCTATAACATTAATCAAAATGGCCAAAACAGTATTACGATATCCTAGTTCAAAACCTACGACACATATGCAAAAATTATGAAAAATAAGTTTTTAACCCCTCTATCTCTAATAAATGGCAACCGTGGCTTGTTTTGTTTGACTCCCAGGGTATCATAAAATTTTTATTTCGAATTTATTGCTTGAATTTATTGCTTAACTTATATTTATATTTTTCTTATGTTTCAGGTGATCTTGTAATGCTTCAGCTGCCCAGATTAAAGGCTTCACAATTGTTTAAAAGTCATTACAAGCTAGCAGTGTATGCTGAACAGGTTTTGAAGATGAGTTTCTCAAGTTATCATTTAGAAATAATCCGAAAGACTCCTTTCAATGCGTTCGTAGACATGCAACCGTTTGTTGCCGACGGGCATCTACTAGCCGAAATTATTAGATGTTATAAGGGAGGAAACAAGTTTATTTTTTGTGGCAAGGAACTTATTTCAGCGTCGAAGACCTGGCCTTGATTTTGGGTCTGCCATGCCACAGAAAGAAAATCAAAATGGAAGATCAAGTTAAGAAGGGCCGGTTATTCAGAAAATTTGGAAGACAATTAAATCTACAAAATAAGGGGCTGGAGAAGTTAATTGCCCAACTTCATTCATCCAATTTACAAGAGGATGTCGAGGACACAGTGAGATTATGGATTGCATTTATGTTTGCAACGTTCTTGTGTCCAACGTCAAATCAAAGTTGCCCAAGATTTATCATCCCTTACTTGGATGATTTATCCCAGGTGGGTAAAATAGATTGGGCTTCCACAATAAAGGAGTTGACTTTTATGTCTCTCCCAGATACTGCTTTTTGCTTGAGATCCGACCAACCAGTCCTAACCAAGAGAAGTGACAAGGTTAGGAGGCAGCCAACCCTATATGGGTGTACAGCTGCTCTGTTGGTAAATATCATTAATATGCATCAAAAATATAATTACTTTATTTTAAATCTTTCATATATTTAACATACATGATTATTATGTACATGTTTGGTTCCTTGAGCATAGTACCTTGAGAGCCCCAACATATCCAAAAAAATCGCCTACGCTGTTAAAATAGTATGATAGCTAGGTGAAGACAAAGATTGTTGACCTTACAAACTTGAAGCCTCATGAGTTGGTAAATAAAAATATTTTTTCAGTATAATATTAATGAACAATATATTATTATGATTAATATATGGTTATTTTGTTATTGTTCTTGGCTCGCAGGTGGAGGGAGCTATTGAGCCTACGATAACGGAACAATGGCTTCTCCCTGAAGAAACAATAACATCAGCATCCTCCAAAAAAGAAAAAACTTGTGCAAGCTGTGCACAGGTGAAGGCTGAAGTTGAAGAGATAAAGAAGAGGCTTGCGATAGTTGAAACTCTTCTTGGTTCATTAGTAAATAAAGGTACCAATGCCAATAAAGAAGGGTAGAAAGAGGCGAAGGGAGAGGATACTGAAGATACTAAGGTTGAGGTGGAAGAAATTTTTGATGAAAAATTTAAGAATACCCTTGTAAGTGAGGAAGCTGAGGGAGAAAAAGAAAAAATCCAGATTCCTTCACTTATCAAGAGGGTAAAAAAAGAACTTAGGCTGCGGAAGGCCTCCCAAATCATAGTTGATTCTGCTTTCGAAACAGGCCCATCGAAAAAAAAGTTGAAGATGGTGGGCACATCTCAGCTTGAGGAATTAAATTTGAATCTTCAAATTGAAGATGATGAAAATTTGATCAATACATTTTTGAAAGAAAAGATGAACTCGTAAGTTACACCTATTTTTTCTAATATATATGCTAATTTATAGTCAAGAATATATAATATCTTTCATGTTTATTAATTTCAGAGATGTCATGTACAACAACAAATTCGGAGGCACTATCACTAGGAAAATCTTTTTGATCTCATAAACAATGACATGATAGTTGATGATGTAAGTAATGGAATATTACATCATTTTGTTGTTAATCTTTATGTATATACTGATATATTTTCTAATAATTATTATATTTAGTTTATAATTAATCAGTTTAAATTGTATTGACAGATAATTGATGCCGGGTAGGAGTCATTACAAAGAACTGGGCTGAGAATGCAGAAAGATATCATAAGAGTATAGTTGCTCCAGTAATGACCTCTGGCATGTGCCTAACCTCAGCATCACCATGTCATGAACTTGCTGGAATAGCCGGCAATATGATTTTTGATGGAGTCAATGATGCAAATAAGAAGGAATTTTGATTTCTCTTCACTATCATAAACTCCAAAAATTCCCACTGGCACCTGGTAGTGGTGGATATGCAAGAGAAGATTTTCATGCATTTGAATTCGATAAAGTGCAATTCCAAGTACAAGGCAAATGCAAGAAAGTAGTACAAGATAGTAGGTGCAATGTTCCATATATTTTGTGACAATAGTGAGGTATCCAAATGGTTTATGACAGAGAATAGTGAATGCCCTTCCCAAGCTGCAAGATCACTGGACCGTGGATTGTTTTGCTTGAAATACATGAATTTTATTGCTCGCAGGGATAGGCCTGATACTTAGGATTTCACAGAAAAAGATATCAGCGTGTACAGCCGCCAGTTAGCAGCAAGGATTTTAAGAGAGAGTATGAATCAAAAGATTGAAAGTGCTATTAAATATTAACCTATAAAAGCAAATTATTTGTTATGTACTCTTTCTTTTCGATTCATATATTTCTGTATTATATTACACAAATTTGTAACTAACTCGAGGATTATATTTTAAGTATCATTCTCAAAGCAAAATTCTTTTAATTCATTCAACCAGTATTGTTTTGAATATCATTATCTTATTACATGTAGTTTTATGTAATTCATTCAATCAATATTTTGTAATTCTTCATTGCTATGATGATGATATAAAGGAATGTTATGTTTCTTGATAGGGTGCCGTAATATTTATACTAGAGTGTCGTAGCATTTGAACTAGGGTGTCGTAGCATTTGAACTAAGATATCGTAGGTTTTGAAATAGGGTGTCGTAACTTTTGAACTAGGATGTCGTAATGCTGTTTCAGGTGATTTTATTGATTTTTAAGCAGCTGGGACTATTTCTGATTATCTGGGAGTCAATAACCAATCCAATGATGACATGTACCACAGGTAGAAGGAATTAGAAACATTTTATCTTATATTTTTTGCATGGTTGTATTTTTGAACTAGGATGTCGTAGGTTTTAAACTAGGGTGTCGTAACTTTTGAACTAGAGTGTCGTAATGCTGTTTCAGGTGATTTTATTGATTTTTAAGCAGCCGAGACTATTTCTGATTATCTGGGAGTCAATAACCAATCCAATGATGACATGTACCACAGGTAGAAGGGATTAGAAATATTTTATCTTATATTTTCTGCATGGTTGTATTTTTTGAACTAGGATGTCGTAGATTTTGAACTAGGATGTCGTAACTTTTGAACTAGGATGTCGTAACTTTTGAACTAGGGTATCGTAATGCTGTTTCAAGTGATTTTATTGATCTTATAGCACCCGTGGCATTTTTTGTCAATCTGGGAGTCATAAACATCCTGTATGAAATTTCATCTGATAATCTAAAAAAATATAGGACTGTACATATATAGGACTATTCACCGTATATTCAGCTATTTTATATCTGCATATGTTAGTTGACTGCATACATAAGCATCAAATTCATCTAAAAAATGATCCGAAAAAGGTACAGTGGGTTCAATTACTATTTCTGGTAATTCCACTATAATATGGGAAGTCTGCCTTTTGCTAGTACTACCTCTTCTCTCATTTTGCACAGGAGTGTCAATAGAAGCCTCATCCAAATTCTTCTTTGATCTCTTTGATTTCTTCTCGACTCCACTCTTAATTCTATTCTCTCGTGGACAACCTTTCGTAGTAAGTTGGTCAAGATCCTGAATTAGAAGTTCTCTGCTTTGCTTAGCTGCACAATTAGCATCAACAACTCTTCTGAATAATGGTGTAAGATCTTCCATCACTAAATTGAATGCATCTTCAGACATGGAGGCTATCTCTGCAAGCTTCATCATTCGATGACTCATCAAAGCATATCTACGATTAATAAAATATAATATTTGTATTAAGATTTCATAACATATAATAGGTTAATGTAAACTTAAAATAAGACATCTAAATTTAAATAATTTCTTGAGTGCGTACCATGATTTTCGCGTGCTTTTATCACAAAATTGAGTGTTGCATTCGAGATCGTCGAATTGATATTTCATGTCCTTGCACCATCTATTCAAGAAGTACTTATCTGGGATACGAAATATGTTGTTTTGATGAAGAACCAATAAGGCATACATACATAAGTAACCTTTGTACTCGAAGGATCTACACTAGCATTTAACATCCTCCAAAGTTTTGTTATATGAAACATCGTAATTTTTAATAATCTCCTTATTGATTCCATTAACTTCAATTCTTTCAAATGATTTAACAGAATATACATCACGATTATCAACTTCTTTAAGTAATCTAGCATTTGATGCAGCCATTTCAAGGACCTCATTCTGAAATTTTTTGAATATGCGCCTTGTATATTTTCCTGCTACTTGCTTCTCAAAAGGAGAGGATGTCTTTGAGAAAGCACTTGTTTGCAACGTTTTATTATCTTCCTCATTTTCTGCTTCATATCTTTTTTCCAAGACATTTTTGTACTTATCGATGAATTCCTTGAGCAAAGTCTTCGAGTTTATAAACCCATCAAAGAAGTGATTGATGCTCTCACTCCTTTGTGAAGTTGACATCCCTATTCATAAATATTCAAAAAATAGAAGCATATAAGATAAAAAGTTTGTTCAAAAATTTAAAAAATGAACATTAATCATTCATAATGACTAACAAACCTGCAAAAAATGTATCTTTAAGATAAACTGGAATCCATTTATCCCGACATTTATATATGTCATTTAACCAATATACGGCCTTGCATTCTATATATTTCTCCATTAAATGTGCCCATCTTTCCTCGAAAGATACTATGGTAACTGAATCATATATCGCATCGTCAAACTCAACCATAAAGTTGGGATTTGCAGTGCAAATATGGCCAATCTTTTTAGAAATCTTTTTCAAAATATGTCAAAGATAAAATCTATGTCGTGCATTGGAAAAAACATCCCTAATAGCAGCCTCGATTGCCTTATCTTTGTCAATTATGATGGCATTAGGTGGTTGACCACCATTTGCATCCAGCCATGATTGGAATACCTATTTAAATGTCTCAGTCGTCTCATCTGATAACAATGCGCAACCAAGCAATGTGGACTATCCATGATGGTTAACTCCGACAAATGGACAAAAGGGCATTTGATATGTATTTGTCAAATAGGTTGAGTCAAATGTCAGTACATCACTAAAGTAAGTACTTGCCAATCTTGACCTAGGATGGATCCAGAAGACAGTCCTGAGCTATCCATTATCATTCAACTCAAAAGTATAAAAGAAATTTGGATTTTTAACTTGCATTTGTGTGAAATGGATTACCATTGACTGTGCATCTCCTTCTTTCAGATGACTCTGATGTTCTCGACAGATAAAATTATGAGCATCATTTTTTGTGAAATCTAATTATTTTCTACCCCCTTTCCTTTTAGCCATGGTAGAGTATATTTGACTTGTAGGAACATTCACGGCATGTAAATTGCTGATCTCTGCCTTTTCTGGTGTGCTGATCCTCTTATGGAACCGTAGATAACCAGCTGATGATATGGACAGTTCATGGTTATGTTCTAGGAAAACATCAACCAATATCCACTTACCATTTTTAGAATTTAGTCTTGCTTTTATCGAAGTCTTATAATAAATTTTGCCAGTATCCCTAGGATTCATGGAGTTATCGATTTTTCTAGATTTTCCTTGCTTCCAACATGTCAGGTGCTTGAAGCATATTTCTTTGTTATTGTTGGACCTACTACACACTGTTGTGATTCCAAAACCTACTCTCATTGCATATCTATTGTAGAAATTGTATAAATCATTTGCGGAATTGAACTCCATACCAATTTTAGGATCAACAGACTCGTTCTCTATGATCGGGGTGATAGGTGAATGTGCATTCTTCTGAACAACATCAGCAATCTCATCCAAATTTCTAATTTCAGTAACATATGTAGAAATATCTGCATAAAAAATTATAAACATTGATATACATAGTTTTAGATGACATTTTATTTACAACAAAATAAATAATGAGTTATGTATTGGATAGAATATAATATGACAGTGCAATAACAAGACATGGATGCAAAAAATTTAGAAATATATGCTGAAACAGTATTACGACACCTCAGTTCAAACACTACAACATTCTAATTATAAAGCTAGACATCCCTGTACAAAAACTTAAACCGGATATTTTGATCCTCCGTAACAGAAGTGTTTCAGTATGCATTGATGATATATAATACCCCCAATATAGTAAAATGCTTCTGGAAAAACTTGGGTATCAAAAATATCGAAACATGAACAAATCGATGCAAAACAGAAAATGAAAGCTTTTATCCTCCATCATGGGACATTTCAGCCATGCATTGGCTTGAATAAGATTGTTGGATTATGATAAAAAGACCAGGAAGAAAAAAGATTTCAAAAAAAGGAGTTTTCAAGTTATGACACCCTAGTTCAGAAGTTACAATATCCTAGTTAAAAGATTACGACATCCGATCATGAAACATGAAACTAAATATACTAACCCTTACTACCTCGAGAACCTATCACTTGTGGACTGAGTTACGACTCCTAGGATGTCATAACATGACATGGATGCAAAAAGTTCAGAAATATATGTTGAAACAGTATTACGACACCCCAGTTCAAACACTACGACACCCTAGTTATAAAGCTACGACATCCCTGTACAAAAACTTAAACCGGATATTTTGATCCTCCGTAACAGAAGTGTTTCGGTATACATTGATGATATATGATACCCCCAATATAGTAAAATGCTTCTGAAAAAACTTGGGTATCAAAAATATCGAAACATGAACAAATCGGTACAAAACAAAAAATGAAAGCTTTTATCCTTCGTCATAGGACATTTCAACCGTGCATTGGCTTGAATAAGATTGTTGAATTATAATAAAAAGACCAGGAAGAAAAAAGATTTCAAGAAAAAGAAATTTTTAAGTTACGACATCCTAGTTCAGAAGTTACGATATCTTGGTTAAAAGATTACGACACCCGATCATGAAACATAAAACTAAATATACTAACCCCTACTACCTCGAGGACCTATCACTTGTGGACTGAGTTACGACTCCTAGGATGTCATAACCTAATATGGATGCAAAATGTTCATAAATATATGCTAAAATAGTATTATGACACCCCAATTCAAACACTACGACATCCTAGTTATAAACCTACGACATCCCTGTACAAAATCTTAAACTACATTTATTATCCCCTCCTACTAGGAATACCTGTAATCTGTGGACTGAGTTATGACTCTCAGAGTACCATTAACTTTCTCTAACTACTAAAACAGTTGGTGTAATAAAGGAACTATAAAAAGAAAACTAAAAAAGATGTTGTACTTCCTATTGGAGATGACATTTTATCTTGAACGTATAGAAGAACTCTTCGGTGGCTTATTCCAAACTCGGATCAAAACAAAGGAAGTCTTCGGTGCCTTATTCCAACCTCAGACCAAAACAGAGTACTTTTTTAGATAGAAGAAGAAGAAGAAGAAGAAGAAGAAGAAGAAGAAAAAGAAGAAGCTAGTTTTGATATTTTACCGAGGTTGATTTCTGCAACAGAACTCTCAGAGCAAATTTTAGCACGAGGGAGATTCTTCATCAACCTTTATTGATTTCTTGGATAAAAACTAGAGCATGTTTCAGAATGTTTCAGACTGAAATATTTTCATAAATCCAAGCAAGATGGCAGGTAAAATGGGGCTGGAGGGAATGGGCTAGATGAATATTTCAAATAAAAGCTGAATTCTATTTAATGCTAGTCATGCTCAAATTAAAACCTGTTATACTCCTCCCGTCATGTCATATCCCGTCCCATCCGTCATGCCACGCGATGCCAGCATGGACTAATAGCCACGTGCGGTGCGGGCCATGCTGGATTTGCTGCACCGCATGCGGTGCACAAAGAATTACTCACTAAATAAACAGTGAAGATGATTTCTTAATGCTTAAGGAAAATAAATAGTGACGATGATTTATTATTGCTTAAGGAAAATAGTTTTTTTTTATCTGTTTGACACGGTAGCAAATATCATAACAATTATTCATGGAATCAAAATGAGTATTTGAAAGAAAGGGGATAAGTTTCAAATGCTTGTAGAGCAATGTCCTAACTGAGCATGCTAGAGATCAACCGAAACATTGACTTTATTTGCCCATGCAGGATTTATTGTCAAGCTTTTAAAGTAGTAAAGATCATTCCGAAGTTCACCTAATCCAATCAGCTTCCTCGTAGCAAGGTCCTATAGAGCACAAAATGTAGGAAAGAAGAGAATAACATAATTAAGGTCTCGAGCAAGTTTGTTTATTGAAATAAGACTCCATATAAAATTAAAAGCATATAAGGTATGGCATAAGGTAATATCATTGGTTAAGGCAACATCATTGGTCAAGGCAACATCATCATATGAATGTACAGGCACATTGACTATATTATAGGTAGAATAACAGGGAATGAATTGTCAAGGGATTTCATATCATGAAAAAAAGGCTTACAAAACATCAAGTATTCGAAAGCACCACAATCATGAATCCAGGATTGATGACAAGAATCAAAGAAGGCTTTACCAATAAAAATTATGGCACTTTGAGTCTTATCTTGTCCTAGGAGAGAAATAAGTTGCGATATTGTATTGAAAAAAGATTGGTATTGGAAAGATTTCACTTATAATTAGTAGCGTGGTAGCATTCACGATAGCCCCTCCTTGATGCTCAGCAATTCCAAGATTCTTTGAAGGTGAGATGAAATAAGGAGATGCCGGGTCATGCACAACACTTAAGATTGATGATGAACCATTTACCATAAATTTGTTTGTGGTACTCTACCTAATTTGGTCAAACATGTTGACAAAGATAAGATATGTCAACTATTTATCTCCTGTTGCGTGCAAAGAAGATGTGTCAGCAATAACTTACTATAAGTGCTAATCAAAAAATAAATTCAGATCAATGATGATATGTTCTAATACCATGTAAAAAATATCAGAACGAGATAAAGAAAAGCAAGCAAGTAAAGAAGATTTCTTCCTTTTATTTCTTCATAATATGCACATCCTTATATGAAGGTGAAGAAAAGAAAATCAAAGATTATGGTATGATCCTACCAATCCCAAGGATCATGTAGAATATTTTATCAATTCCAAAGATCATGCAGAATATACTAGCAATTCTAAAAATCATACAGAATATACTAGAAATTCTTAAAATCATGTAGAATATTCTAGTAATCCCAAAAATTATATTAAATATTCCAGATAATATACTTCTTAATATTTAGGACATTCCTAATAATATTTAATCTTATAGGTAATTTTCAAGTTCTAACTTCTTAACTCTCTGTCCTTGGCATCACTGGGGTATTAATGTGTAGCATTAAAAAGATACCTTTTAATGCAGAAAAATAGATGTATGTAAATTTATAAATCAATAAATATTAAGCAGTATCTTAAATTATTTAACCTAGAGGCAATGAGCGAGTGAAGGAGGTGGCAAGGTTACCGGCATGGGGATGCAGTGGGCAAGAGGACAAGGACGACATGATGGTTAGGGTATATGTGGAGAGATGGCTAAGGCGATGCCTGGATGCGGCATGTAAGGAGAGGAGAGCAGCTCGATAAATGGGATCGGTGCAGAGAGATGGTTGGGCCGACACCTCGAGATGGTGTACAAGAGAAAGGGATGGCCCAATGGATGGAACTGGCATAGAAAGATGCTTGAGAAGACATGTAGTAAGGCTGTTGTATGTAAGGGTGGCAATGGGTTGGGTCACCCAAAATCCATACCTGCCATGCTAAAAAATTATCCATCCCATATCCGTCCCATACCCGTCTCGGGTCGGGTCGGGTCGGGTATAAAAAAATCATGTATGGATTGGGTCAAGTCGGGTATACCTGGTCTCATAAAACTTAGTTTATTTAAAAGCTAAACGGGTCGGGTCGAGTCAGGTCAGGTCGGGTATATCCGTCCCATATCCAATTTACTTAAATATTTTATAAACATAATATATATATATATAAACAGGTCAGGTTCGGATCGGGACGTACTACTACCTGTACCCGATCCGAACCCAAGTCGAATTTTTTTTATATAATCCATATCCGTTTATAAATTAGACGAGTCGGGTTCTACCCGTCCCATTAGGATCGGATCGGATTGGATACCAGTCGGATTGGTAAAAATTGCCATCCCTAGCTGTATGGTAAATGTATGGACGCAACAAATAATGGGAGGGATAAGTAAGGGGAGGCAAATTGAGGGAAGTCGATGCTCTTTCCCCTTCCCCAAAAAATAATGAATTAACTAATTTAATAATTAATTAAAATAATAATTTTTTCACAAACATATTTTAAAATATTTAATAATTTTGTATAAAATATATTTAAGGAGCATTATTTGTAACTTCCGGTCTCTAAATATCGTTTTTCTTGCTACTATTATGGTATGTATTCATGTGGCCCAGAGATCTACGGTACGACATCCACTCCTTCATGACATCGCTTTCCTTCTTCAGGACCATTTTATTTACATTATCAGGCATGTCTATAGAGAGGTAAACTTCATGATGGATTGAATAGTCTCCTACATTACACATTATTCTAGATCGGTATTATGGACCGATTTAAAGAATGTTTCATGATTTTTTCGTGATATAATTTTTTTTTTTGGTTAAACAAAAAGGGGAGGAGTTAGACCCCGGGCATAGCCATTCTCAGACGGTTCTCCAATCTCAGCCAGGAAGTGTTCAATATATGGCGCATATTAATTTTTCTGTAATATTAATTTTTTCGCAGCCGTTCTTCATCTGAATATGAGTACGTCAACCTGACTATATATTTCTGACTGTGAACAAGATTTATTATATATATCCCTGATTATTATTGATGAATCGAATCAACTAATTATAAAAAAAAAATATTACAACCAACTGCATTACTTACAAGTGGCGTGGCGTGATATAGTTATTCCAAACTTTTTGCATTGTATTCGCACCAGATCCTCACCGCCTTACCAAAAAAAATATTTTTATTAATTATATTATTTTTGTTCGGTCTGCCAAGTCAGCTGCAGACTGAGCCTATGGAAACCCCACCAAATGGAGCTACGATGCCTGGTAAATAAAATAAAATAAAATAAATAAATTAAAAAAAAAAAAAAAAAAAAAAACTTGGACCACCTGGTGCGCGGCCTCCCCTCCACCTCCGCCGCTCGCAACGAACTCCTCTCCTTCTCCCCACTCATTGAGGCCGTTGCCGCGTCTCCACCCGTGCTGCCACCACCCCTTCCACCTCTGCTGCCCGCAATTGCCTCCTTTCCTTCTCTCTGCTCGCCGAGGCCGTCATCTTCTCCACCAGGCCTCCGTCGTCCCCGCCCACACGAGTCTCCCATGTCCTCCACGCCTTCGGCCCTTGCCCCTCCAGGCGCTCACCTACGTCGTCCGTGCCCACCTTGGCTCCCCTCCCCAGCCTCCCCTCCTTGCCGTCGACACCAGCAGCAACGTCGCTGGGCTCTCCTGCTCCGGCTGCTCGTCCTCCTCCACCGCCCCGCCCTTTGATACCTCCCGCTCCACCACCTATCACTCCATCCCCTGCGACGCTCTGCCGTTCTGCCTCTCCCTCGCCTCTGACGTCGTCCCTGCCTGTGCGGCTGTGCCTGGTTACACCTTCGGATGCCTCCCTCCGTACCCACGCAGGCCGCATCCGCGGTTCACTGAAGTGCAAAGTCTTGTCCACATGGCGCGCCGCTATAGGCCTGGTATACAGCCCAGCTGGCAGACCGGTTTTAGGGAATAATTTGCTCCAGAGAAGAGATCCGCTTAAAAATCGACCCCGCGCGGAGACGCCGCTCTTTCCTTAGCTTCGCCTCTCCATCGCTGCCCCATTCACGGATGTCGAGCGACCTGGAGACTCTCGACTCCTTGGGGGATGAAGCCATTGGCGACATCCTCCGGAGCTGGAGCGGCTTCTGCGCCTGTACCCAAGCCCTTCTCGATGGCCGCGGCGACCTCTCCGTCGGCCCCGACCTCGTCCCCCTAGTCGCCACCCTCTGCCGTCACGGCCTTACCTCCCTCGTGCAGGATCACTTCCTCCATGCCCTTGAGGTTGCCTTCTTTCCCTCTTTTTAAGTAAATGGAGCTCCTTTTGCGCCCAAAAATTTCAAATTTTGCTGTATTGGGAAGTAGAATTCTGACCCTTACATGCCGCACATCAAATGTTTGTAAGAAGGCGCATATGAGCAGTGTTTTGGATGGTTAGTCGCTTTGTGAAATTGGTGCTGATGCTAAATCTCCATTCCGAAAGACATAGTGATAAGAATAGCAATTAAATGGTGAATTGGTGAGAAGAGAACAGAAAATGGGGTAAATGACTTCGCCAATGATGGCTCATGTTGATATCTTTTGAGAGGAGATTGGTGTTCGGAGGTATTGCAGAATAATTATAATTTAATTTTGGGAATTCAGGAACAAAAGTCCATCGTTTTATTTTTGCAAAAGAAAGAGGCCTTCTTTGCCTTTCACCTAAGCTCCAATCCTAGGAAATAGTAAAGCTTCACAGGGTCTTTCTGTCTAGGTGCTGGTAGTCTACATTTTCATATATATGTCTATTTTATCGAGCCTCTCTTTGAGAAAGTGCCCAAATTGTTATGCCTTTTGTATGGGTCGGAACTTACCTGTCAAGGAATTTTACTATCTTAGGGCTGTTTCAGTTATGGTCGTTGTTCACCAGGACTTTAGTTGGCTCCCTTGTCATCAAGTCATCAACTTCCTCATCTGTCCGACACTGGACGGGTGTTAGCCCCATTCATGGTCTTGCAACTTTTAGGAAACCTGTGTTTTTGGTAAATAGCTGCCTTTCTTTTCTTTTGTCCTTTTTCTTTTGCAAAAATGGTCCATGTTGGACTTTATTGGGCCAGTATACCTGCCTTCAGGACTGTTGTTGGAACATTGTTACATACTTACATTTCTGATGGCTAGTATTGTTTCTGTATCCATTACCAACATGTGTGAAACAAGTTAGTTAAATGTGTACATTTATTTTAAGGCCAGGGCATAATAGTCCAGTTGAGTCCAAAAAGGACCATTTCTACGAAAACATGAAAGGTAACCTGTTTTCACAAAACTGAAAATAAGGTGGACTTCATCTGCAAAATCCCTTTTCTTTTTTCATATCAAATTTATATTCCTTTTTATTTGGAGAAAGACTTTCTAAGCTACTAGATTAATGCCCATAATAGGGAAGACTCAAAAATAGAACTCATCCATTCTCTAAAATTTGAATGTCAGTTTCTTAAAAGCTAAATCACTAAACCAAAAGCCATTAAAATCTAATGGCCAACTGTAAGAAATCTCGATCCATCTAGGTAAGACAAGCAGGTGCTAAGAATTTACTATAAGGGGTGATTACCTTGAGGTTAAGGTGCATCACACAGAATTGTCATCCTTCAGAGTAAAGTGTCTTTTTAATGCATGTTTTGGGTATGAAATGGACATGTAAAAGTCAAGACTCAATGAACATGTGTACATTAGTGATGGACAAAACTAAAAAGCATTTATATTTTGTTCTACAAATTACATATGAATGTTTGAACAAGACCAGGAGCTTAGGGAATTAGCAATCCTTTCAAAGAATTAAGCACAATAAGCAAATGGAGAATCAAAAGCCATGTGATCATGTTTGTTGATTTGTTTTTCAGACTCAAGTTAATATTGGCATAGACTGTGCTCTTTAGCTATAAATTTTTATCATGTAATACAAAATTATTCAGTTTGTTTTGTGATGAAGTGCTTACCTTTTCTAGGGCCATCAGCACTTCATGAAACATATGTGGCTGTAGATCTTTAAGTCAAGCGATGTGTTATCTCCAAATGGCACCATCTCTTCATCTTTTGAGTGGCGAGTCCTGGGTGCATTTTACTCTAAACCTTGAAGATGTTGAAGAAATAATTGTGGACCTTCATAGTCCATATAGCTTAGTTTCAAGATCTTATTTTTTGAAAAGGTGTTGGAGAAAGTTTTTTTTTTTTTTTTTGATACAGCTTTTTGATGATATAGTCAATACAATGAATTTTAATGGGAAAGCAAGTGAAGCCTGATTGTGGGTTGTTGCAGAAGCACAGATAAAGAACCAAATACTATGAAAGCTGCTATTGGTGATTAATTGATTATGAAGGGCAGAAATGAGGGTGGAACGTTGAATAGGATGCTTCAAAGCACACTTAAAGGTGGAAAATTGGTTTATGTGTCAGTGATGTGTGTTATTGGTGATATCATATAAGGCATATGCTTTCACTAGTTGAGAAGGGTATAATAGTGAATAACATGTTGAAGATGCTTAACAGTGCTAAACCTTGTTAATTTTTTATTAATAATTTTTAAATTATTCTTTGATCTAAAATTATGTGAAGCATGGTTAGTGTTGGAACATATGATATTAAGAAATTTTCACAAATTAATTCCTAATGGTAGTGGCCAGATGGTTGAAATATTCTGCCCCAGGTATTTGAAACCCCACTGCCTCTGCACCCCTCTTCCCCTCCCCCAAATAATTGCAATTATCATAGGCGGTCATGTAGAACAGCACCACTTCAATCTGCATTCATCACTAGTATTATTTTTGTACATATAAGCAACTTGTATGAAATTCTAGTGACAAATAAGAACTTGATGACCTTAGCTACCATCTTCCTTGAATGTATATCTCCTCTTGAGTTATTTAAATAGTAGAACACATCAACTTTTTGGGTAGACAAAATATTGACGCTAATCAGCTTATACAGATAGGTATGATAAATTTCATTACCTTTTAGATATGAGGTTTGGGACAGATCTAGACCTGCATTCTGGCAGGATTTTTTTGGTGAAGTGACTTATGGCCTACTGATAATCATATCAAATATATACTTAATTACCTGTGCATTCTAGAGACATTTTCTGTAAAGGAAACTTGGTTTGTTTTATTTTATTGCTGAACTTATAGTTTTTGCATGATCAAACAAATAAACTTTTGGACTGATATGTCAATTTCTTATTGCAGGAGACATTCAAGAAAAATGCAGTCTTCAAATTTTGGCAGCAACTTGATGCTTACCATGCTGCTCTAACATTGGAAGTGAGTAAACTTCATGTATGGTTGATGATTTTTTAATTTTTTTTTTAAAAAAAATATTTATAATTGCAGTGGCATTTAAGATTTACCTTAGCTGAAGGTCACCAAACTTGAAAGCTGTGTCTTCTGAAGATAAATTCTTACATGAGGGTGTTGACCTTTGGATCCTTCAATTTTTGGTTAAATGGTAACTTGATCAGAATCATTGGATTATTAGTATCTTTTCTACATCAATTTGATCAAGTTGTTGCATCTCAATGATGTGAGAATCTCTTAAAAAATCTCTATATGATTCTGAAATAAGAGGTCATGCTCTCTTTGCTGTCTATTCTTTTTCTGTCCCTTTCTCACATGGTATCAGAGCGGTAGGTGACCTCCCTTCCCTTCCTCTTCTCCTTGGTGTCGAGATCTTGGTGCTGCCCTTCCTTTTGCTGCATTCTTCTGTCCGTTTTCTTTTCCTTGGTGCCGTGCATCGCATAAAATTTTCTGGTCGTGTGTTTCCTTTTCAGCCTCTTCCATGTATGTTTTCAACCTCTTTTGTGCGTGTTTTTCTCTTTCTTGGTACTGTGCATCACATAGAATTTCTTGGCTCCATCCTTTCTTAAGTCTCGTGCCATGTGGTTTAGTTTTTTGGCTGCTAGCTGGCTTATTAGGTCTTGGTCCCACTCGGTCTTCTATCTGGCGATGTGGTTCACTTGGTCTTACAAAGAATCCTAGCCACCTTTCTTTCCTTTCTGTTGTCCTGTCTTCCTTGGTGAAAAAATCCTAGTCATCTTCCCTTCCTTGCTGTTGTCTTGCATTCCCTAGTGCCTTCCTTACCGCCTTTTCCTGTCCTTAATGGCTACCTTCCTTATCTGGCCAACCATGAGTCCTTTCCTCAACTTGTCCCTAAAAAGTTAACTTTCTCCAATTATTTTTTATGGAAATGGCAAATCATCCCTTTCATTGAGAGCCTGGATCTTGCTGGGCATCTACATGATACTGACCTAGCACCATCTCAGTATCTAGAGAAAATACAAGAAGGTGGGAACAAGTGGGTTGCCCTCATACCTAATCCTCTTTACCATGCGTGGGTGAAACAAGATAAGGTACTGGTGGCCTATCTGCTATCTATTTTATTCCTAGATGTTCTCCTTGGGATTGGGGATGGGCTCACTACAATAGAATTATGGGAAAGCCTGTGCGATTAATTTTTTCAGGTCACATCTTCCAAAGCCATGCAACCCAAGGCAGAATTTTAAAACTTGCGAAAGAATGACATGTCGGTAATGGGATACTGGAATAAGATGAAAGAGATAGTGGATGAATTAGCCCTTATTGGTCAACCGATTTCAGATGTAGATAAAGTTTAGCAAATTTTGATGGGACTTGAACTGGATTTTGACATGCTGGTCATCTTCCTTGAATGCCAACCTAAGCTTCCATCCTATGAAGCACTACATCCTATGCTGTTACAGTATAAACAACATCATATGAACAAGCAAAAGAAGAATGAGCAGATCGAATTTAATGGTGGCCATGATGTGCTTAATGCTGGATTTGATAAAGTTCAGAATAATCAGAGAGGAGGATGTGGATGAAGATGTGGAAAATGGAATCGGAGGAATAACAATGGACGATGTGGACTGCTACCAACACCCTAGAATGGTGGACAAGGAAATCAGCCATGGAATAATCAAGGAAACAATAATCCGCAAAGACAATAGCATGGACCAGTATTTTGCCAGCTTTGTCAAAGAAAGGGACATACTGCTGCAAATTGCTGGGATTTGCCCATTTATGGAGCTGCTGTTGTAGTTCATGGGAATGCTAGAAATGCTAATTATATGTATACAAATGATGGTGGACAGCAACAAGTACAATTGGGACATAAAGCATTAGCTGCCACCTTCCATAACTTGCAAGTAAATAATGCTCATCGACAGCAAGAGATATGGTTTCTTGATTCTAGGGCAAGCAATCATGTTATTGGTAATGCAAATAAGATTTCTGATGCCAAACCTTTTGTGAATCTTGGCTATGTCACTATAGGAGAGGAAACCCCTCACACCATCACACATGTAGGCAATGCTTTACTTCCCTATTCCACAAGTCATCCCACACCTACACCTCTTGTCTTATCCAATACCTTTCTAGTTCCTGGCATTGTCTTATCTAATACCTTTCTAGTTCCTGGCATTTAAAAGATTCTCCTTTTTGTTGTCCAATTATGTGATCAATTAGATTCTTATGTTGTTTTACTCCTAATTTTGTTTTTGCCAAGAACCTCCGAACGAATAAAACACTTGTTAAAGGTATTCATGGGGGAAATCTATTTGTATTGAAGGCAGCTCGTAGTCATCCCTCTGTGTCTAATGTTAGTCCAAAAGTCATCATAGTTGCTATTTGGTACTGCTAATGCCAAGAGAGGAGATGCCTGATTGTGGCATCGACGCCTTGCTCATTGTGGTAATCACTTCTTGGAGTCCATGTTCAAAAGGGGTCTTTTATTCATGTTTCATATAATAAAGATTCACTTAATGAATCGTCATGTCTTGAGTGTCAAATTTGTAAGTCATTTCCTTTCTTTTTCAAATAATAAATAAACGAGCTTCTTTTCCTTTGGAGAATGTCTACTCAGATGTGTGGGGACCGGCCCCTATTCAAGCATATTCAGGATATTGTTTTTATGTTACCTTTATTGATTGCTGTAGTCGTTTTACCTGGATATTTTTTATTAAACAAAAATCTAATGTGTTCACCATATTTCAACACTTCCATTCCTTCATCCAAAACAAGTATGGCATATCTATTATTAATTTCCATAGTGATGGGGATGGGGAATACATCTCAAATTAATTTAAGAATTACCTACATAGCCATGACATACATCATCGGAAGTTTTGCCCACATATACTAGAACAAAATGGTATAGTGGAGTGAAAGCATCGGCATATAGTTGAGAGTGGTATGAGCATGATGAAAGGGAATTTTATCCATTCTGGATTATGGACCGAAGCTTTCCACACAATAGTCCACATTATTAATAGGTTATGTATGAAATTCTTGGGACACAAGTCACCGTATAAGATTCTTCATGGTATAGTTCTCATGTATGACTACATAAAAGTATGAGGGTGTAGGTGTTATGTTCATATCCCAGACACTCAAAAATATAAGTTTGCTCTTAAGGTTGATGTTTGCAGGTTTGTTGGATATGTTGATGACTTTAAGGGATATCGTTGTTGGAACCTTCGAAAATGGAGTAGTCATTCCAAAGAATATTATATTTAATGAAAGTAACTTTTGTTTAGATGATAAGCGGTCTCGTGCACTTGTGAAAGAAATGATTATCTCTAGCATAAATGATGACAGTGTCAGCTTTCGACCGTGGTTCGATGATGCATTAAGATAAATGCATGTTAGAAAAGTTGACTGCGATCACCGTGACAGACAAGAAGTCACTGTAAGGACAGATTCTCCATCCATTAATGCAGGTGAAAAACAACACGAAAATGATAAAATGTATGGACATTTTATCACAGGCATATTTCGATGAGTACTACTAAAGGGATCATGCCAAACTTGCAAATGCAGGTGAAATATAGCATGGAGAAGATAAAATGTATAGACAGGTTTATCGTAGGCGTATTCTGATGAGTATTGCTGAAGGAGACTATGTCAGACTTGCCAATGAGATTGGTGAGCAGCAAAAGCAGCAACTTCATACTTTACCCGAGGTTCAGCAAGAGTCTGTTATAGAAATAATTTTGCAGCATTCTAGCAAAAAAAGGCATCCAATTGATAGATGGGTCTCATATGGGACATTTAGTGTTGAATATCATCCATACCTTTTTGCACTTCGGCATGAGCATGAACTAGTCTCCTACAAGCAAGCTTCCAAGGATCACCGATGTATAGAGGCAATGAATAAAGAGATGGCTGCCCTAAATGAAAACTATACATGGGAGATCATGGATAGACCTACTGGAAAGATTGTTGTTGGTTACAAATGGATCTACAAAATTAAAAGTTGAGCCGATGGGAGTGTTGAGAGATATAAGGCTAGGTTGGTAGCAAAGGGATACATCCAAGAGTATGGGTTTAATTATGATGAAACCTTCAGCCCTATCATTAAGATGGAAACTATCAGGTTTATTTTTGCTCTTGTTGTTATTCATAGTTGGCATATGCATCAGATGGACATAAAGAATGCATTTTCCCATGAAAATTTAAAGGAAGAAGTGTATATGGAGCAACCATTAGGATATGCTATGGATAATCCTAGTAGGAAAGTGTGTAGGCTTTTGAGATCCTTGTATAGGCTAAAGCAAGCCTCCTGGGCTTGGTTCTAGAGATTTTTAAATGAGATTTGTAGTTTTGGATTCCAGCGTAGTTAGGTAGATTACTCATTGTTTATCCATACAAGCACCCATAATCACTATGTTGCTCGTATATGTTGATGACATTGTTATCACTTGGTCTTCTCAGGAGTATATCAACATCGTGAAGGATCATTTATTGCAAAATTTCTAGATAAAGGATCTTGGAGAGCTGAAATACTTTCTTGGTGTAGAGGTAGATAGAGTAAGAGACACTATGTTCTTATCATAGCAAACATATACTTTAGATCTACTTAGCAGGAGTGGAATGAGAGACTGTAAACCTGTGGCTACCCCAGCTATTACTGGTGAAAAACTTAAACTAGATGAGGGAGCAACATATACAAATCCACATGAATATTGTAGCATTGTGAGAGCCTTACAATATTTAATATTTCTAGGCCTGACATAGCATTTGCTATAAACCAGGTATCACAGTTCATGCATGATCATTGAGATGGACATATGGAGGCAATAGAGAATCCTTAGATACTTTAAGGGTATATAGGAGATGGGCTAAAGTATACACGATCATAGATAATCCCTTTATTATTTGTGGCTTTATAGATACTAATTGGACTAGAGACCTAGATACATGAAGATCAATTTCTGGATTTTGTATCTTCATTGAAAAAAATCTCAACCTGGAGCAGTAGGAAATAACGGATAGTAGCAAGATCTAGTACAAAGATAGAATATAAATCAATGGCATCTCTTGCAGTAGAAATATCCTAGTTAAGATAAATTCTTCATATTTTGAGATAGAGTATTGGATGGTCAGTCATCTACTGTACTAACCAGAGTGCCATTAAAATTTTCTTTAATCCGATTTATCATGGGAAAACTAAATACATCCAAATTGATTAACACTTTGTCAGAGAAAAGATAGAGGATGGGGAGATAGAGGCATGCTTTGTTAGATCAGATAATCAGGTTGCAGATATGTTCACCAAAGGACTGTCGAAGGTGATGTTTTGGTTTCTGAAGGGCAAGCTATTCATGTCTCAGACTCATGCATAGCTTGAGGAAGGTTGTTAGTCAGTATATGTATCTTATAATGTATATTACTGCTGTCCTATTGACTCCCAATGTTGGTGTCCTATTGAGAGTATGATTGCCGTCCTATTAGGAGTCATATATTACTATATATGATGATCCTGTCATGTATATTATTGGTGTCCTATTAGGAATCATATATTATCATATATGATGACTCTATCATGTATATTATTAGTGTCCTATTGGAAGTATTATCGTTATCCTATTAGGAGTTATATATTATCATATATGATGACCCTATACTCTATATATAATTCTCAATGAAAGTCCTAGAGAGTCATGCTCTCTTTGCTGTCTACTCTTTTTCTATCCCTTTTTCACAGTAGATGCATCGCATGTTGCTTTAGTTGAAATTAGAGGTCTTCTGTAAGATATACCAAGGAGAACCATCAGATTGGTTGAAATTCAAGCAACTTAACTTTCATTTACTCACAAATTATCATGTTAAGGAGCATTGTTTACTTTTGTGCATATTCTAGATGGTCATTAGTCATCACCTTGCCTAAATGAGAAATTTTATGGCGCTCAATTACTTGCTACACAAATCAATAGCCACAACCTACCTAAAGTATGGAACAAAGAAAAATGATGGGTCTAGAGAATGCTAGCCTAGCAGTGAGATCTGTTGCCGTCTAGGTCATCGTGGCCTATAGCTCTGATATGGCCCGAATGAGCCGGCCTTCCTGGGCATGTCGGATTCTTCTTTCTCTCGCCTTCGCGGCCGGTCGATCCTGCAAAAAAGAGAAGATCCGGGTTGGGGATCCCAGCAGGGACATTTCGATGGTCAAGTTAGTAGGACGATCAAGGAAAATAGATTTTCTGTAGCGGGAGCTTAGGGTGCTATCGCATAGAGAAAAAATAGAATAGAAGGAAAAAATAGGGGACTAGAGTCCGGAGGGTTATCGCTGTTTGGCCCTTTGCCCTTGCTCTTACCGTCGTCTCCCTTTCTGGAGGTCCCTCTTACCGTTATATGGGAATTGTTCCTTCCCGACGGAACCTGGAGCTTTGACCGGTGGCCCCTCCCAAGGTGTCCCCTACGGAAGGGGCATAAACTTATCAGAATTCTTCCTTGGACCAGCCCCTCCCGGGGGGGGAATCCTTGTGTAGGGGGTGCAGTCGACGCGCTGCAAAACCTGTATCCCTGGTGGAGTGATCCCTGCAGAAGGTGCGGGTAGCATGCTACAAGGGCATGTACTACGATTAAGCGCTTCCGCTTTCGAGAGATACAGACGATGTGTTACAGGATCTGGGGCCTTGGCAGAGCACTCTTCTTGTGGGAGATACAACCAGCGTTCTACAGGATTTGGAGCCCGATGGAGCACGCGCTTGCCAGAGGGTGCGGGCGGCGTGCTCCAGGACCTGGAGCCTCGGTGGAGCATATGTTATGCAAGTGGCACAGATGGCGCGTGCTAGGGCCTGTACCTCTAGCGGAGCGCATGCCTTTATGTGAGCGATGGCCTGCCCGGCGGTGACATCGCACCTTCATGTCGTAATTAAGGCTTCCCTATTCTTTTATCCTCCTAAGATCATATCTTGCTTCCGGGATCGAGCTCCTAGCTGAGATCGAGCTCCTGACGGAGATCGAGCTGCTGTCCGAACCCAATCCCCATAGGTAACGGGAGCTCGAGCTCGGACGGGAGCTCGACCTCAGTTAGGAGCTCGATCTTGGATGGGAGCTCGACTTTGGACGGGACCTCGACCTTGGATGGGAGCTTGACTTCAGCTGGGAGCTCGACCTCGGACGGGAGCTCGACTTCAGTTGAGAGCTCGACCTCGGGCGGGCTAGGTGGCGCTCCTCGCCGCCTCATCGCTTAACCAGATCCGATGAGGATGCCATGTCAGCGGCTCGTCACATCAGATGCCTCCCACTCTCAAGCCTCAGAGTGCATAATGGCCTCTTGGGTTCGAGATGGAGTAATGACGCCGCTGGTGTGGAAGGCCGCCATGTCCGAGTCATTAAATGCCACGTTTCTTGATGATTCGCGGATCGCGCCCGTGCCAACCAGGAGGTGCTATGTCAGCGAAAACGTCTATTCAAAACGACGCCCTTTCGTCTCCTGGCATGGCATGCCATGAATCGAACCATCCGGGCTAGCGGGGTCGGCACATGTCCAAACCCCCTTGGCCGACATAGTGAAGGGCCACATCGATCGACCGGTTGAATTTGAAAGGGGGTTTTGCCATCTCTTCCAGATAAATGGCCTGTCCTTTCATTTCCTTCTCAAAGATCTTCGATCGGAGAGGGAGGAGCGGAGAAGAAAAAGGGGGGAGCTCCATACCCATTCCTGGAACCCTCGACTTTGAGTCTTCTGTAGGTTAGTCCCCTCCTTTCATTTCCTTCCCTTCTGGCTCATGCTGAGAGAGTGCCCTTCGTCCTTAGGTTTCCCTTTTTCCTCTGCTACCTCTTTCTTCCTTGCTATGAGTTTCTCAGGAAGTGACCGCCATCCCCAAGGGTGTCCATCGACCCGCCCCGACCTCCTTCATCTTCAAGCCTGGAGACGGTCAGACCATCTGGGATTGCCTCGACAATGACGAGGATGGATGCCCTTAGGCTCCGGGGCATCTACGAGATCTCGAACTCCATCCGGATCTAGGCCCCGAACCCAGAGGAGCGGGTCACTTAAGGTGGGTTGGGTCGGGTCGCCTTGTACGAGGAATTTTTTCCGGCAAGTTTCCGACTCCCTCTTCATCCTTTTATCCTTTCCTTTTTAGACCATTACAGATTAGTTCTAGCCCAGCTAATCCCGAATTTCTTTATGGCCATTTCTTCCTTTATAGTTTTGTGCGATTTTCATGGCATAGTTACTAGGTACTCCTTGTTTAGTGCGCTGTTCACCCTGAAGTGCCACCCTACTGAAAAGGGATGGTGGTTGGTTGCCCCTCGGCCAAGGACCCTCAAGTTCGACCTGCCCACTTCCATAAAGGGATGAAAAAGCAGGCACGTCTTTGCTTCCGTCGAGGGGATAAACTGGGTGTGGAGCGACCCCGATCGCTCTTCCAATCAGGATGCCACGGTGGAGCTTGCTGACTAGGAGGTGTACGATCGACTCGTCACCTCGAAAGTTCCGTGCGGGCGGGACCTCTCCGAGCAAAATTTGTTCAATACTGGTATTAGTCCGATCCGGTTCTTAGGTAAGATTTGAAATTCATTTCTTCTTGAGACTTTCGGTGACTGACTGAGCTTTCCTTTGCTGATGCAGATATGAAGTTCTCCATTGACCGGCTAAACAGATGACCTGTAAGCGGTCGTCGTCAACAAGGCCTTGGGAGGAGCCGACGAAGAGGCCCTGCGAGGAGCCGGAGGAGAGGTCTCGTGAGGAGCCTCCGGCTCGCCCTCGGGAGGATAGGGCTTAGGGTGCCTCAGCGCTAGTCGCGAGGTTGGCCAGGCCTGCGACCCCGGGCCCAACAGAAGCGCCGAGCCGAGGGAGGGGACATCTTGGGCCCCTCCCCTGGAGGTCCCCAAAATTGTAGAAATCCCGCCGTCTCCCGAGGCTACTGCCATGCCTGACCAGGGAGGAAGTCCGGCATCACCCACGCCCGCCGCAGTGCCAGAGCCTTGCCCAACGGGTCTGGAGGCAGTGGGACACTCATCGTCCACAGCAACTTCGCCCTCGGGGATGGCTAGGGGACCTGTGATGCTACGGCTCGACACGGCGGTGACTCTCGATGCAAGGCTGGTGGAGAGGCTGCTAGGATTTATCCTTCATTCTCGGGACCGACGAGAGTGCCGGCCACACATTGGGGGATACTATCGACGGGGTCTTTCCCCAACTTCTCAAGGTGGGTCTCTCTTTTTTTCTTTTTTCTCTTTTTTTTACTCATGACTTTTTCCTGTGCTGCAGGTTATCCAGGATGCGCTTTTGATCAAGGACGCATGCCAGGCACTGCTTTGGTAGGATGCTGAGTCCCGTAACAGAGCAGAGGCCGTCGAGGCTCGGGCTAGAGTTTTGGCGGAGCAGCTGCTGGATATGGAGGCCCAGGTGAGAAGTTTGGAGGTCGAGCTCCGGGAGTCCCAGGATATCGTGGGAGATCTGGAGATGCACGTGGGGGGTCATGAAGCCATGCTGGTAGAGAAGGGGAAGTATATTGTTGACTTGGAGGAGCAGCTTGCCAGGTCCACCTCCATTGCGCTCCGCCTGGAAGGACGAGTGCAGGGCCTCCAGGTGCGGCTGAACGCGGTGGAGGAGCGGGCCATGGCGGTGGAGGAGAAAGCTGCTGCCGCGATGATGGTAATGGAGGTTGCGAAGGAGGCGACTAACTCTATTAGACAGTACAAAGCCTCGACTGAGTTCGAGGAGGTCCGGGAGGCTGTTTGCGACACATTCGTGAAGGGATTCGAGGAGTGCAAGAGAAAGATGGCGCAACTCTTCCACCTCCCCGACCTATATGATGTCGTGCCCATCGATCCTGAGGACGACCTTGTCGGTGCGGTGCCACCTGTCGAGGCTGCCCCAACGCTTCTCACTGCCGTGGTCCAGGCGAAATCCATTCAGGTCGCCCCTCCAGCTCTGCCCCTAGCGACCTAGATTGTCGCAACCGTTCCAACACCGGCTCAGCGGAGCTCGATGAGAGAAACCGTGAGGTAGATGATGGCAGAGACCGGAGCGCTGATTGAGGTCGCCATAAAATCCCTCGGGGCGGGCAGCACGCCGACCTTTGGTCCGCGGTCGATCTAAGGCTTCTTCGACCTCCGCTTCCTTTTCTTTTGTTGTAATGAAAAATTTTGCTGAATTCCCAGCCTGTTGGGAGGTTTACCTGTATGTAAACATGTTTTCAACAATGAAACTTTCCATTCATTAATTTCGAATTCTTCTTTTCTTCTCCTTGTGTGTGTGAGCATGCCCATTGCCTAATCCAGCGGTAAGATGCTACGGGAGTTGGATGGATCGTCAAAAGTATTGACTCCCAGCGGAGTCTAGTTGCATCCTACTCACTAGCTGGTTAGGTCTAGTCTTGAATTAGGTAGGCGGATGCGAGAGCTGTGGAACCGGCCACCGGCGAAGGTGAGGCTGTGAGGTGCCTCATCTTGCCCCCGCTAGGCCTGGGGCCTCACGGTGGGAGGTGGGGGCTTAGTGCCTTTAACCTTCTTCACCTAGTAGACAGGTGCGGGGCATTGAGGCTCCTGGCTTGCCTCGCTGGACCCGGGGACCGGCGAATAAGTGCGGGGCACTGAGGCTCTAGGCTTGGGCGCCGGTGCTGAGGCTCTCGGCTTTCCTCGCTGGATTTGGGGGTCGACGGATGAGTACGGGACGCTGAGATTACCGACTTTCCTTGCCGGAGCTGGGGACTGACGGATGAGTGCGGGGCGTTGAGGCTCCCGGCTTTCCTCGCCGGACCTTGGGATCAACGGATGGGTGAGGGGCATCGAGGCCCCTAGCTTGGGCGTGGGGCGTAGAGGCTCCCGGCTTTCCTAGCCAGACTTGGGGATCGACAGATAAATACGGGGCGCTGAGGCTCCCGGCTTTCTTCGCCGGACCTAGGGACCAACGGATGAGTGCGGGGCACTGAGGCTCTCGGCTTGAGTACAGGGCGTTGAGGCTCTCAACTTTCCTCGCCGAATCTTGGCATCGATGGATGGGCCTATTCCGGAGAGATAGGGTCGAACTGTGCTGTCGAGGAAGCATTTCATTTCATCCTTGAATATGGGGGTACATCATTGGTAGTATATCCTTGGGTTTATGGCATTTCACGTTCGGGGAAACATAGATCCGTTAAGGCTGGCAATTCGATATGCTCCTTGGGACATGGCTTCGACCATCCTGTAGGGGCCCTCCCAGTTCAGGGACAGCTTGTCACATTGGCTAGGCTGGGAAACTTCCGCATGCCTGAGGATGAGGTCGTCCGGATGGAAGGCCTTAGGTTTCACACGAGAGTTGTAGTAGCGGGCCACCCGCTGTCGGTACGCCGCCATGCAGAGCCGTGCCTTGTTTCTTGTTTCATCCAGCAGGTCAAGGTTGAGGAGAGGTGCGGGGTTGTCGGCTTTATCGTACTGATGTATCCGCAACGTAGGTAAGCCCACCTCAACCGGGATTACAGCTTCTGTGCCGAAAATCAGATTGAAGGGTGTCTCACCCGTCGCCGTCCGGGACATCGTGTGGTAGGCCACAGCATGCTGGGGAGCTCATCAGCCCATCGACCCTTCGCCTCGTCCAGTCGGGTACGGAGCCCTTGGAGGATGGTCCGGTTTGTCACCTCAGCTTCTTCGTTGGTCTGAAGGTGAGCTACCGACGTGAAGTGGTGACGGATGTTCAGGTTGGCGTAGAACTCCTCAAAAGCTTTGTTGTCGAATTGCCGTCCATTATGCGTGATGATGGTATGGGAAGTTCGAAATGGCAGATGACTGACTTCCAGAGGAAGGACCTCACCTTGTCTTCGATGATCTGGGCCAGGGGTTCCACCTCCATCCACTCGGTGAAGTAGTCGATAGCGATGATCAGGTACTTTCGCTGATTGGACGCCAGGGAGAAAGGTCCCAGGATGTTTATTTTTCACTGGACGAATGGCTACGGAGAAGAGAGTTGGGATAGCGGGGAGGCTGGCTGGTGTTGGATATGGGTGTGCCTCTGGCAGTGCTCATACTTTCGCACAAACTCGGCTGCATCTTCCGGCATGGTCTCCTAGTAATACCCCCGTCGGAGGGCTTTGTAGGCCAGCATCCTGTCCCCCATATGGTTCCCACAGATGCCCTCATGTATCTCCTGGAGGACATAGAGAGCCTCTGAGGGTCTTACGCATTTCAGCAAGGGATAGCAGGATCTTCGATGGAGCTGTTCGTCCATGGGCATGAAACGAGCAACCTTCTACTTCAGGAGGTCGGCCTTCGTGCGGTCTTCTGGCAGGGTGTCGTCAGTTATGTACTTGATATAGGGATCCATCCAGCTTGTCTCGGGGGCAACATGTTGGACCTCATCTATGACCTCATAACTGGGGACCTCCAGGTATTCGATGAAGGTACGTTCTAGCAATGAGTTCGGCAGGGTTTCAAGCTTAGAGAGTACATAGCGTAGGCGTTCTCCCTGCAGGGGATGTGTAAAATCCTGAAGTACCGGAAGTTCACCATGTATGAGCGTACTCGATCCAGGTACTTCGCCATCATGGGATCTCAGGCTTCATACTTGTCGAAGACTTGGCCCGCCACGAGTTGCAAGTCCTTGAGGACCAAGTTTGTCATGCCCAGCTCGCAGGACACCTTCAGTCCCATGAGGAGAGCCTCGTATTCGGCCTGGTTGTTGGTTACCTTGAAGAGGAAACGTAGTGCGTACTCGGCAACTATCCTATTGTAGTTGGCGAGAATGAGCCCGGCTCCACTCCCTTTAGCATTGGACGTGCCATCGATGTGGAGAATCCATGCCATTTCCCCTACGACCGGGTATTGCTCGAGTTTGGCTAGTTCACTTGCCTCCCCCAAATCCTTGCCTGCATAGGTGCATTCCACCAGGAAGTCGGCTAGAACCTGGGCCTTCTGAGACGGCCTCGGGTGGTAAATGTCAAACTCGTTGAGCTTCACCATCCATTTAGCTAGGCACCCTGAGGTATCTGGGTGGCTCAGAATGGCCCTCAGTGGTTGGTCAATGAGGACCGCAATCGGGTGAGCTTAGAAATTGGGCCTGAGATGCTGCGCAGATACAATAAGTGCAAAGATAATTTTTTCAGGTCGAGTGTACTTGGTTTCCATGTTGTGGAGCAGCTTACTGGTGTAATAGACTGGCCGCTGGAGGCCATCCTTGTCGGTGCGGATTAGCACTGAGCTGATTGCTTCCGGGGAGACCGCCAGGTATAAGAGGAGCTCCTCTCTAGGCTCCGGCCTGGACAGTAACGGGAGAGAGGCGAGGAGCTTCTTCAGTCCCTCGAATGCCTCCCGGTACTCCTCCGTCCAGGTGAAGTCGTGCATCTTGCACAAGGCCTTGAAGAATGGCTGCAGCGCTTGGCGGAGCGCGAGATGAACCGACTTAGGGCGGCAACGCGTCCGGTCAAGCGCTGGGCCTTCTTCTTGGATGTGGGATGCCTCGTGTCTGTGATTGCATGTATCTTCTTCGGGTTGGCCTCGATCCCTTGTTAGGTGACCATGAAATCCAGAAACTTTTTCACCGTGATGCCAAATGCACACTTGGCCGGATTCAACTTCATTCGATAGAGACGGAGATTATCGAAGGCCTCTACCAGGTCAGCGATGTAGTTCGACTCCTGGCCGCTCATGACGAGCATGTCGTCCACATAGACCTACATGTTGCAGCCTATCTGGTCTTTGAAGATCTTGCTGACAAGCACTAGCATGTCGCCCAGCATTCTTGAGGTCGAAGGGCATCACCTTATAGTAGAACGTATCTCTGTCGGTCATGAATGTCGTGTGCTCCTCGTCCTCCGGGTGCATGCGGATCTGATTGTACCCGGAAAACACATCCATGAAGTTGAGTAGCCTATGCCCTGAGGTCGCGTCCACAAGCTAGTCGATCTTCAAGAGCGAGAAGCTATCTTTCAGGCATGCCCGATTGAGGTCGGTGTAGTCCATTCAGATCCTCCACTTCTCGCTAGCCTTCTTGACTATCGCCACATTTGTTAGCTAGCTAGGGTACCGTACCTCGCGGACGAAGCCTGCGGTGAGGAGCTTCTTGACCTCCTCGTCAATCGTCCTCTGCCTCTCCGAAGTGAAGCTTCTCTTCTTCTGCCAGACTGGACGGCTGCTTGGGTCGATGTTCAACTTATGGGTGATCATCTTTGGGAAAATTCTAGGCATGTTTGTCGCAGTCCAGGCGAAAACGTTGGCATTAGCCTGTAAAAAAATCAGCAACCGAGCCCTCTCCTCTTCGACCAGTAGGGCTCTTACCTGCACCGTCTTCACAGGGTCCTTTCCCATGAAGAATGACAGCAGGGGCTCGACCGGCTCGCCGTTTGGCTCTAGCTCCGTCTGGCTTAACTGGTCGATTGTTGGACCTTCCCTGACCCCCCGGGCTCCAGGGATGGCCTGTAAGCAGTGCTGGACCGGCTGTCGGGATCCCCTCATTTTTTTATCTCCACGGGGTCGGGAACTGGACAATTAGCTGCTTGGTTGAGATGGTGGCATTGAGCTGGTTGAGCTCGAGATGTCCCAGGATCACGTTGTAATGTGAGGGAAGCCTTACAATGGTGAAGGTCGCCATTATGGTGCTCTGTTGGGGTGACGTTCCGGCAGTGACCAGGAGGGTAATTTCTCCCTCCATCCTAACTAAATCTCTGGTAAAGCCGACTAGAGGTGTAAACACCGGCTTCAGCAGATCAAGAGATGAGTTCATCCTTGCAAAGGCATCATAAAAAGAGATGTCGGTTGAGCTTCCACTATCAATCATGATTCTTTTTACAGGATGCTTTGCTATCGTTATTTCCACGACAACAGCATCATTGTTCGGGTTATCCACCCCAGCTAGCTCCTCCCCCATGCAGGAGAGTATATCCTCAGCTCTCTCCCTTCTTCTAGCCCTCTTTGACCCTCGCCTTGCCCCCAGGAGATCATTCCCACTGGCTTCTCTGTGGGCTGATTGTCGATGGCAGGGTGTTGGGCTTCCTCGCTCCGGATCCCGGGCTAAGCTCTTTCGTCCACGAACTTCCCGAGGTAGCCTTGCTTGATCAAGTCTTCGATCTCCCTCTTCAGGTGACGGCATTTCTCGGTGTCGTGGCCGTGGTCGCAGTGGAACTAGTAGTATCGGGATTTGTCGCATCCACCGGATGGCTTCAATGGGGGAGGATGGTGCAGGTAACGTTCGTCCTCAATCTTCATCAAGATCTTCGATTTCGGGGCTATGAGAGGTATGTACTTCTCATCCTTAGCAGGACCGTCCCTTGGTTTGGGACCCGTTCGAGGGGTCGAAATGGCCTTGGTCACAGGCGGCCCGCTCGGCTCCCCCTGGGCTTGCCTCTTCAGGGGCCTCTCGTCCAACTCCCTCATGGTGCGGTCAGCCTTCTCCGTACGTATGTACTTGTGAGCGCGGAAGAGGAGCTCCAAGTAAGACTTTGGAGGCTTCTTGTCGAGGGAGTAGGTAAAGCGGGAACTTTTGAGCCCATGCTTCAGTGCTAGCATGGCGACAGGCTCATCAAGATTGTAGATCTCTAGGGTGGCCACCTTGAAGCGGGCCACATAGTCCTGAAGGGACTCATGATCCTGCCGTCGAACAGAGAAGAGGTTGTCTGTCTCACATGGCACCTTTCGGCAGGCATCGAAGTATATCATGAATTTCTTCTTCAGCTATTCAAAGGAGTCTATGCTCCTCGGCTCGAGGTGGGAATATCATATCCGAGCCGCCTTGCGGAGCATGGCTTGGAAGGCAACGCAGAGGAGGGTGTCAGTGGCCCCCTGGACCTGCATGAGAGCCTTATAGCTCTTAAGGTGGTCGATGGGGTCGATGGTCCTGTCGTAAGGATCCACCTATGGCATGCAGAATCAGTTGGGAATCGGCTCTTCTTATATTCTACGGGAGAGGTGGGCAAGCGTCGTAGCCCACGTGCTCGCATGGAGAGTCCTGAATCTCGGCAAACTGGCAGGCTAGATCAGCTAGTCTGCGCTCTTGCTCCTCGAGGTGCTTCTCCGCTTGACGGTGAATGGCCTCATCTGTTGACCCTTCGGTAGAGGCCGTCGGGGGAGAAGAAGGCATTGACAGGAGAAACTCGCACTTCAGTTCCCTTCCATGTCGGTGCCGATGGTGTGACACCACGGCATGGTTCGAGACCGAGGAGCGACTCTCCCGGTTGACCGGACTACCCTAGTGCCTCTTCCCGGCCACCCGCAGGCTTCCCTGCGGATATGAGGCTGCTTATGATGGCCCTTCTCGGAAGGACCTTACACTAGCACAAGGATCGACGGCATGGGCCGCAGGTGTCCCTGGCTGTTGCTGTGTTGCCAGGAATTGGTGGTGGTGGTGCAGTTGATGCACCGCCGCAGCTAGGGTCTGGACCTGCTTTGCGAGCGCGGCGATCTGCACGGATTGATTGGTTGGATGCGGAGGTGGAGGAAGAGAAAGCTTTGCCTTCTGGCTTTGTCAGTCGTCGCGGTGGGATGGGTCTCCCATACAGCTGGCAGAGGCTTCCTGTGCATGGGTCACCACCATGGGGTCGTGGGAGGTTGGCAAGTAATCGCTTTGTAACTCTAATCTCTCCCTACTTGGCGTGCCAATTTATTGCCGCCTAGGTCGCCGTGGCCTGTAGCTCTGACATGGCCCGAATGAGCCGGCCTCCTCGGGCATGTCGGATTCTTCTTCCTCTTGCCTTCGCGGCCGGTCGGTCCTGCAAAATAGAGGAGACCCAGGCCGGGAATACCGCCAGGGACACTTCGACGATCAAGTCAGTAGGACGACCAAGAAGAATAAATTCTCTGTGGCGAGAGCTTAGGGTGCCATCGTGTAGAGGAAAAAGATAATAGAAGGAAAAAAATAAGGGACTATAATCTGAAGGGTTATCGTTGTTTGGCCCTTTGCCCTTGCTCTTACCGTCGTCCTCCCTTTCTGGAGGTCCCTCTTATCATTATATAGGAATTGTTCCTTCCCGACCGAGCCTAGAGCTTTGATCGGTAGCTCCTCCCAGGGTATCCCCTGCGGGAGGGGCACAAACTTGTCAGAATTCCCCTCGGACCAGCCTCTTCCGGGGGAATCCTTGTGCAGGGGACGCAGTCGGCGCGCTGCAAAACTTGTCTCCCTGGTGGAGTGACGCCCTATAGAGGGTGCAGATAGCATGCTACAGGGGCATGTACTACAATTAAGCGCTTCTGCTTTTGGGGGTACAGACGACGTGCTGCAAGTTCTGGGATCCTGGCAGAGGACTTTTCATGTGGAAGATGCAGATAGCGTGCTACAGGGTCTGGAGCTCCGGTAGAGCACGCGCATGCTAGAGGGTGCAGGTGGCGTGCTCCAGGACCTGGAGCCTCGGTGGAGCATACGTTACGCTGGAGGCTCGGGCGGTGCATGCCAGGGCCTGTACCTCCAACGGAGTACATGCCTTCATGTGAGCGATGGCCTGCCCGGTGGTGACATCTCACCTTCATGTCGTAATCCAAGGCTTCCCCATTCTTTTGTTCTCCTGAGATCTGGATTCAGATAGCAGCTCGACCTCCATTAGGAGCTTGACCTTGGATGGGAGCTTGACCTCGGCTAGGAGCTTGACCCGAGGCGGGAGCTCGACTTTGGACGGGAGCTCGACCTTGGACAGGAGCTCGATCTCAGCTGGAAACTCGACCTCGAATGGGAGCTCGACTTAGCTGGGCCAGGTGGCGTTCCTTGCCACCTCATCGCTTAACCGGATCCAACGTGGGTGCCATATCAGCGGCTTGCCATATCAAGATCTTTACATAATTTTTAAGATATGAAACTAATTTTAATCAATTAATGCAAATCCTGTCAACCCTAAACATGGATATGATCGGAAGGCTTACAAGTAAGATCTAATTAATGGCAGAAAATCTTATATAAATCAGAATATCTGCTCCTTTAATACCCTTGCCTTAAGCTTTCTTTGGTTCTCTATGCTTCCTAGCCTCAAGGGAAAGATTCTGCATCATAACTCTATATACCTATTTTCATGCATGTGGAATCTATTTTCTTCTTTTTTCTCCTCCCTATTTAACTT
This sequence comes from Areca catechu, assembly GCA_021397845.1. NCBI lineage: Eukaryota > Viridiplantae > Streptophyta > Magnoliopsida > Arecales > Arecaceae > Areca > Areca catechu. The sequence goes on along the minus strand of CM038048.1, from coordinate 88,463,941 downwards.
TTCTACAACTCAGGAAATAAAGGGATAGTTTCTAAAAAAGGTTGGTATTCCATTTGCCCTTAAGAATGAATTATATTTTGGCGAAATGCAATAATCTTTTTAATTGATTTCTTGTTGTCTTCAACTTTAGTGCAAGCTTATGAACACTCGATGTCATTAACTTCTTTGCATGGAAAACACCGTTGCAGAGTCAGGAAGGTTGGCCCGAGGAAATATTAAGGAAGTCATTGGAAGAGATATGCTCAGAAAAAGGTTATCAGGAAAAATGCCTTTTGATTCTTATTCACACTTTTCAGTCATGTGAGGAGAGTATATCATCAGAAAAGGTGAAATTAGAGCAATATGGATCCAATCTTATTTCTAGATACCAGTTGATGGTTTCGTCAGTTCTTCTAACAACACTTCCTTGGCATTTTCCTGGTACAATTCTTGGCTTCCTTTTCTTAGATATACATATCATATTTATTGATGTCATATGTGTTCATATTGCATAGAGGGTCAACTGATGCTGTCATTTTGGTTTCCTTTAGCATGATTTTTTCTAGCATACCATGCAATCTGTTGTTCCCTTATTTAAACTACCCTTAGTTGGTTCCCCCATTACATGTTACACAGCATATAGTCTATTTACTACGGGTTGTGACTTCACAATTAATAGTTTATCTCTGTTTTTAACTAATGCTGACATGCATTAAGATGAAAATTCTGTCTTGTCAATAAACTGAGCATTCCTCTTTCTTTTCTTCATTCCTGTTTATTTAGGAGCAAAGCAGTTTAAGTTAAATCATTTGCATGATTTATGGTCAGCTTATTGTCTGCGTGATTCTGTTTCAGAGCAAATGGGAATTTGTTCTTTAGAAGACATCAATGGTGACCCTACAAGGAACTCTAGGTAATTGTTAAGTTCTAGTCAATGTCAAACATCTATAAGCCTTAAACTCCTCGAGGAAATCAAGGGGCCCCTTGCATTCTAAACTCTGACCATCCCTAATATCATTTTAATTAGCAGACTTGCTTCCTTTAATGTTAGTATGGAAAGGGACTTGTACCCCTCATGGGAAGCACATCACTATTTGCATATCTTATTGGCAATCAGCAATGCCATTTGGAGTATTAATGAGTTAACCCCATTATCCTTGATCCTCATTTTTGAAATAAGTGCTTTTCCTTGCATCACACGAACATTGGGCAGAGTTGAATACATGGACATATGATTTCTTTTTTATCATATAAGGTAGGAAAATATTTTGGATATTTATGATATAATTTGCATGTATTCAAGAAATTCGCTCTTCTGGCTTACTTTCAGTAAATTTTTATTTTATGCCTGTAAAGGGTCTTATATGCTAGATGTTTGTTCAAATATTGGATACATAGTCTACCTATCAATTTAGCTCTATTTGACACTATATTCTAGTTCAACTTATAAGAATTTAGATGACTAGTAATATTAAGGGTACTTTGGGAGGCTTTTAAATTTTTAAAAATCATCTTTATTTGACTGTTATTCTTTTCTTTGATTTCATAGTTTTAGATATTTTGAATTGAGGTTTTCTTGGTAGTGTTCCATTGTGAAAAGGAGAATAGAAATGGATAGATGTGAGGTGAAAGGTAGGGAAAAATCATGTAGTTGGAAGATTTACACAACTGAAAATCCAACTGTTTAGATCCATTGTTTGTAATTTTGGAAAAAAGAAAAATCATCATCATGGTTTGCAATGATGTGATTTGAGCTTAAATTCCCTCTAAAGGACTGTAGTTCCCTTTCTTTCTGTCTCTACATACACAAACTTAAATACATAAATACTCAGATTTAAGGTAAAAGATGAGTAGAAAGGCTTCAATATCATTAGAACAAAGTATAGTAAAATATCACAATTTTAAGACCAATAGAAATGAAAACAAGACTTTGGTCAAGATTGATGGCAAAAGACAGTGCAATTTATCAGCTTAGGATCCGTTACACAAAATAATGGAAAAATTGATTCATTAGAATTAGAACGGTTCAATAAAATGGAGGGATGCTCTTGGAGTTTTATGTGATCAAGCATATCTTGGCTATGGAAAAATTCATATACCACAAGTAGGCCTACTATTATTTTGTGGCTCAACAATGTTTGACAACAAATGAGATCCAAGAAAAAAATTGTGTAGAAAAAATGAGAATATTTTTTATGGATGCATGGCAAAACTAGAAAGATTAGATAAGGAATGAGAATATTAGAGGAGTTGTAAGAGTTGACTTATTTTGACTTATTTAGGATAAATTGATGGAGAGTTGATTACAGATGGTATGCATGTGCGACATAGATCTGAGCAGGCTTTGGTGAGTTGTGGGGTTGGGTACTTTAGTCTTTGTTGAAGGTTTAGGAGGAGAAGGGGGAAGATCTAAGACAACATATATATCATTTATGAAGAATGATTTGAAAAGTCTTGAAGTAACATTTAGAGTTTGCTATAAGCGGGAAGATTTGTTGAATGAGAACTAATAAAGAAACCCTAAATAGTTGGGACAAAGCTTTATGGCATGCTTATGATTACCGAGCTAGATGACGATCTGATATCTATATAATATAAACTTAAGGGATCCCACTTTTTTGGCCATGTAGTTTTCTGTATGTGTATGCTACTAATTGCTAATAATCCTTTGCTCAGCAGTTTTATGTTTTTCTTTTCCTTAGAGATGCTGCGCTTGTATTTCAAAAAAAAATTGGAGGAGCTAAGCACTATGATGGATGAGGATTTTGAAGATGGACACAGATTCGAAATTGATGACCAAAAGAGCAAGAGTAACCTTGCAATTGGAGAAATGGATGTTGATGGGAGTAATCGTGAGACAATTGTTTTAAAGAACAATTCCTTGGTTAAAAACATTGGTGCTGTTGTTCATGATCTGAGAGGTCTTGGTTTTGCATCCATGACTGAAGATGCTTATGCTTCTGCTATCTTTTCACTCTTGAAGGTTAGTATCACTCTGTATTATATATAGGTGTATATCGATGTCATCTTGCTTTTAAGAATGTTTGTCCTATTTTATTACAATGGCTTTGGATATGTCTACCATAATTATTCTCCATATGTATGAGTTCTTTATGACATGCATGCATTTTGTCTTTGTTAACAGGCCAAAGTTCATAATTTAGCTGGTGATGATTACAGGGCTCCTGTTCTTGGATCTATTAAGGAGTGGATTCAGGTACTCTTTAGGCTTTATTTTGAATATATGAATTTTTGTTAAAAGTGCAACTTTGTTACGTGCTATGTAGTTATGTAGTTATTAATTAAACTAAGTCAACAATTTGTAGTTTAATAATACCCTTCATTGATTAGAAATTATCTCTCTGACACTTTTGTTATGATGGCATCACTTGTGAGGCCTTGATTTGATGATAGATTTGATGATAAATTTTAGCTTGCCGGCTAAGGTATGCACCTGGCTAGCTGTTGGCATTAAAGTCCTTGAGCTAGCAGAGCCAAAAAAAATAATAAAAAAAATAAAAATTCAAGGCCCCAAAGCATGTGCCTCTAACTAAATGTGCATTGGAGATTAAGGGCCTATAGTTATTTTTTTTCTGTTTGAAAAAATGCCTTTTTTTTGTCCAGAATTGTTAAGATGATGGTTTGAACAAGTCCAGTCAGAAAGAATTCATACTTGTACCTGCTGTGTCGGGTTTCCACTATTTTCCTTAATACTATGCATGGAAACAGTTAATTGTTAAGATAATCTTTACTTTCATGGGTGTTAAATTACCTTTTTGTCTTAGCCGTATCACTGCAATATCAATTAACATAATAAATTAATAATGATCCAAGAATGTAGAATTCACTGATGCATGACCAATGTTAAGCTTCCTCCCCTTCAAAAGTTAGTCATGCTTTCTAACATTGATTATTATTTTTCAACATATGCTCATGTTGTTATATCTAGGTTGATCAGTTCCTGATATTTCTGAGATGCATTTGATGATTACTTAAAAATGTTCACTAATTATTGTTGACCTTTTTCCAGGCTGTTCCTCTTCAGTTCTTACATGCTCTTCTAGCATATCTGGGTGATTCATTTGATTTTGATAGCATGTCATCTGGTCTTAAATCACCTTTGGCTTCACGTCCATCCTGTTACCCAGGGATTGATTTTCCTTCTGAAGGGCTTGTTAGATGGCAGTTGCGCCTTGAGTATTTTGCTTATGAAACATTGCAAGACTTGAGAATAGGCAAACTTTTTGAGATTATCGTGGATTATCCTGACAGGTCACTGTTTTCCTTTCTTTTTAAGTTTTATATGGAGTTTGGAATGGTTAACTTCTTGATTTGTTTTGAATTCTGATGGGCTGTTCCTTCTCCTTTGTTTTTTAGTTTGAAAATGATTTTGGCTGATAGTATTATGTTAGATGTGCATTTGGATGGGCAGGTTTCTTGGTTTTGAAGTTTTTGAACCACTTTATATATCTAGTTTCGTGCTATGAATGTGAGTGCTCTCTCTCATGCATATGTTCTCTAACACATGGTGCATGCATATATTTTCTTTTCTTTTTTCCCTTCTTATTTCTCTCTGGCCTTGTTTGCTTACATGTACATTAATAGGGCAGTTCTGTTTTTATCTCTTAATAGCCCCTGTATGTGCTGAGTAAACTTCTGCATTGTCCTGATTTAATGTTTATGTTTCTCTAATATAGATGAGAAATTCTTGTCTTGAGTTCTGGTATAAACTCTGTATTCTGGATGTGGACATTCATGTGTCAATTCATGCCTGTATGTAGTGTAGCTCATATTCCATTTTCTCATTGTAATTCTATTCTCAACATTTATTTTTTCCATTTTTGGTTTCACTTTTTATGCCAAGTTTTGCCTCTCACTGTCTTGCTGGAAGTTTATGCAGCTATCCTGCAATTCAAGACTTGAAGCAGTGTCTAGAATATACAGGGCAGCACTCAAAGCTTGTTGATTCATTCATTTCTTCTTTAAGATACCGCCTACTCACTGCTGGTGCCTCAACTCATGACATATTGCACCAATATGTGTCCACTATCAAGGCACTCCGGATAATAGACCCTACTGGTGTATTTCTTGAGGCAGTAGGTGAACCGATTAGGGATTATTTGAGAGGAAGAAAAGATACTATAAAATGCATTGTTACCATGCTTACTGATGGGCCTGGGGGAAATCCTAGTGGCCCAGGAAATGCTGGAGATAGTCTTCTTGAAGAGTTAAATAGAGATGCAGAGAACCGAGAAAGTACTGAGTATGATGACGATATCAATTCCGACGACAAGCAAGCATGGATAAATGCTGAAAGGCATGTTTTCTTAATGATGTTCAGAGCACAAATATGCTTACTGTTTATATCCTCTTTGCTAAGCATAGTCATATGGCACTGCTATAAGTTGACATATTATCAATCAGCTTGTTTTACCATCATTGCTGTGCTTCTTTTCAGCTGGGAACCAGATCCAGTGGAGGCAGACCCCTCAAAAGGTAGCAGGAACAGAAGAAAGATTGATGTACTTGGAATGATGGTCAACATAATTGGTTCGAAGGACCAGCTAGTTAATGAGTACCGTGTTATGCTGGCCGAAAAGCTTCTAAATAAATCTGATTATGATATTGACTCAGAGATACGTACCTTAGAGCTCCTTAAGGTGGGCTTCATGCATATAAATATAGTAGTAGTCCATCTTGATGTCCTAACAGAATCGTTGCAGCTTCACTTTTGCTTTTGTCAACTAATTATGTTGTCTTGTACACTGACATTTGACATTCTATGTAACCAGATACACTTAGGAGAGAGTAGCATACAGAAATGTGAAATTATGCTTAATGATATGATTGATTCAAAGAGGACAAATGCTAATATTAAAGCATCCCTACCCCAGCCATCTCTCAGTGGTATTTTGAACTCTTTTGAAAAATAATCACTGGCTAATGCTTGTTGCTATTGCTATGTAACTTTTAAGTTAACTTACTGATGTAAATGTTTCTTAGGTTCCAAGCAACGAGAGACAGACATCTCTCTGGATATTCTTGATGCAACAATAATATCTTCAAACTTTTGGCCAACAATACAGGTATATATAGTCTGAGATATCAACTCCTGGTTGTTTAGAAAATGGAAATAGAGTGTAGGCTCTGTTATGAAAATGTTAACATTTTCCTTTATCAGTTCTCTTTGAATAGAACATGCTTTGGTTTGCATCTGTATATCATGTTATATATTTAAGACACCTGGAGCAGCAGTATCTTTCTTCATGAATAAATACTTCTAAGAAGCTGACTAGGGCTTGTAAATTAAAGAGATTAGGGCAGATAAACAACAATTATTCATATTTCAAGTTAGATATCAAGACTCATTGGTGTAGGATAATAATGTAATCGGGGAGAATTGAGAAAAGTGACATGAATAAAGAGTAATTGTTTCTATTGAGTTTGAAAAACTATAAAAAAGAAGAATGAAGCCTATAATAAATCTAAAAAAAAAGAAGTATCTAACTCTGATAGTAATATAATCAGGTTGCTGGCAATTTTAGCAGAGTGTTTTTGCTGGTGTAAAACCATAACAAAGGATGGTTAGTTTGTGAGGGCGTTAATGATATTTTGAGGTTGATGGAAGAATCTATACTCTTAAATGGAAAAGCTGTCTGTGGCTGGACTCCCTCTATGTGGTCATATTCTTTTATAAGTTTGATGGGAAAAGGATAGAAATGAAACTGTCCCGTTCTCACATCTGAAGTGGCAACTCACACCCATTTGGCAAAGGGAATTGGAAAGAAGGGTACATAAATGCTAGGGAATGTCATGCAGCTCCCGTGAAAGAAGTGGGGGATGTGGTATGAGAGGATTGGGGTACTGCACGAGGGATTGGCAAACATTTTCACTTCAATTTTCTATTTTGCCTCTACCATGCCAGCATCATATTAGATGAGGAACTGGCTAGGGGACCAAATGGTGGTCGATAGCATTTTTGTAAACTAAAATAAAGACAACATTTATTGACTTTGCACTTTGTAATCAAGACCAATGGGAACACGGCCATCTCTCATTTCCCTCTTGATCTTGACATGCTACACTCAAATTCTTTGCTCAAGCTCTCCCTTGAATCATCATTTGCATTGCATGTGGCATGGTCTAGCATGAAGGGATAACTCATGAACCAGGAACAAATGCTGCTGCTAAACTGAATCTAGAACCTGTGGAAAAGTAGTTAACCATCAGTAATTATCTTAAAATAGATAACCAGGGAGGTTATAATCACCAAAATGCATCAGGAAAGGTTTTCCTAGAATACTTACTGAGCAGTAGATTATATTCGTATAAGATAACTAGTGATATTATCAACATAAATATGCTGTAATTGTAATTCACTTGGAGCTTTTAAGGAGATGTTACATAGAGTATAGAGGGCATCCTTCTGCACCTCAACAGTGAAAGGATTATCCATATTTATTGTTATGTATGTAGATGGGATTATGATGGTGATAGGCTATCATAAGCAATCCCCATAGATTAGGCTGCTTAACATTAAACTCCCTTTCTTTTTTTCTCTGTTTGCTACTTTCTGAAACTTAGTACGTCAACTATATGAACAAAATAGACAGATTGGTTACCTGATGTGGGTTCTGTACTTGAACTCAAGTAAAGAGATGCATGGTTACTTTTCCCATTTAACCGTTGAACCATTCATGGTATCTGTCACATGTGCCTATCATTAGTATATTGACCTGTGCATTGTGTGATTCTATCTAACTGCTTTCATATAAAACATGAATAATCACCCCTATAGTTTATTAATTCAATAGAACTAATTTTAAAACCATATATATGTTCCTTATGTTACGTATCGTTGACTATAGAATAATATGATTTGTACTTATTATAGCATTCAAAACAAGGTTTCAAGTGGAACCTGATCAGAACCTTCCTTGTCTTCCCTTGTTTTCTTTTCTTAATTTCAATACATTGCTTGGTTGTCAAAGTGGGAAAATAGTGGGATGGGAGAGAAGAAAATGGGGGATGGAATGGCATTACCTACCAATTTATGCTTGTATGTACTTTTTTTTTCAGAAAGCATGCTTACCAAGAATAGCCTAATTGAAATCAGCAACATTGTATTGTCTAAGATAAACCTGTACATGCTGCTAAAGTGCCGCTACTTGGTGTACAATGAATAAATGATACTTTTGAGGATGGTGGATTTATGTAAATAGTAACCTGGTTTATATAAATTTGTCTATGAGAAAGATATCTCTATTATTTGAATTGTTTCTATAATACAGTTAATCATTGATGATTTCTTGCTGATATCTTGTTGACCTTGAGAAAAATGCAGGCAGAGTCTCTTAACATCCCTGCTTCTGTCGATCAACTACTATGTGATTATGCAAAGAGGTTCCATGAGATCAAGACACCTCGTAAGCTGTTGTGGAAGAAAAATCTTGGAACAGTGAAGGTTAGAAACTTGGAAAAATCTGGGAGTACCCATCGCTTTCTCATTGTCTAGTAAAGCTTTTCTGGCTAGTTAGCTTTAGAAAATTTTTGGCTAAACAATTTTGTGGAAGATGTATTTCTACTAACAAGTAATGTAATTCGTGCAAGGGTAGAAGCATTTGATTCTAATGATTCCATCTACTGGATGTTTTGTTCTGATTTTCTGTTTCAGTTGGAACTGCAATTTGAAGATCGGAATATGCAGTTTACAGTGACTCCAGTGCATGCAGCGATTATCATGCAATTTCAGGAGCAAACAAGGTAAGGTCCTCAAGGTGTTTTGGTGTGTATATTTCTATGAGTTATGCCTTGCCTTTAAAAAAATTGCTTTCACTACAGTTGGACTTCCAAGAATCTAGCAGCAGCTACTGGGATGCCTGTGGATACACTTAACCGGAGAATAAATTTTTGGATTAGCAAGGTATGGAAGATAGGTTCTTATAAGACAGCAAGTCATGCAAATAATAGCTAAACATGTAGGACCTCCTATTTTGTTATTTAATACAATACATAAACTCATCCAAAAAATTTATATTTTCAACTTATGTTCTGTTATGCATTATTGCTGATGTTCTAGATGGTGGATTATTAAAGGAACTCGTAGATTATATTATTAAGAAAAACATGTAACAGTTTGTTTCTTGACAACTGAAAATAATTTCCATTTTCTTTTTCAAGCAAAAAGAAATTCCACAAGTAACAATTAAGGATCAAATACATGATTGCCTAAGTGGGTAAAGGAATTTGGAGAAATGGGTAGGACCTCCTATTTTGTTATTTAATACATTATATATACTGCTCATCCACAAAATTTATGCTTTCAACTTATGTTCCATGGTGCATCATTGCTGATGTTCTAGATGGTGGATTGTTAAAAGGTACTCAGATTATATTGTTAAGAAAATGTCAAACATGTAACAATTTGTTTCTTGACAACCAAATATAATTTTCATTTTCTTTATATTTTTCTTCTTCAAGCAAAAAGGAATTCCACAAGAAAATTAAGGATCAAAATACATGCTTGTCTAGTGGGAAAAGGAATTTGTTCTCCAAACAGTTCTCTGTTCTCATTCTCTTCATCCCATCTCTTTCTACTGCCTTCTTTCTGCTTCTATTTGTTTTCTGTATAATTTCTTTATTTCCTCTTCTCAGTCCTTGCCAAACCTTTTCTTTATGCATAGGATTTTATTTTTGCCTCAAGCTTGATCTTGGTTCAGCAATAAACTTTCTAAGGCTACAGCCCTAAAGGGCATCCTTCCTAACACCAAACCTTATTTTCTAAAACCCTAGGAAGACCTAGAAAGCTTCCTTATATTCTTTGACCACAAAGTCATTTATTCCTAACTTGTTTTCTGAGGTGGGATAGCAAGCATTATAATCGAGCAAGTCCTAGAACTTCCTATCCCTATCTGACCAATCTTGCATCATCTGATATAATAGGAGGTTAGGGACATAAAAAAACATCAATTCGAAGTTCTTAACTGAAAGAGAATAAAAACCACAAGATCATGATAGTCAAAATCAAGGTTTGCCATTTAGGTAATAGACCCTGCACTGGTGCCATCTTATTACAATGTCCATATGCAGTACAGTATGATATGGTGAGATGCACTGTGTATTAATATGGTACAAAACTGCATATCAGTTTAGTACCATTATGGTACGGTATGCCTAGTATAGTACAATATGCTTGGTATGGTACGGTATGCTCAGTATGGTAGGATACTGACCAGTATGGCAAACTTTAGTAAAATAATTCTTGCAAAAATCATCCATTGCACATTTGCAATATGCAAAGGGGAAATGTTGGAACTACCACTGACAAACAACTTCATTCGTAAAGTTTCTACTTTTCAGGTGTTGCCAATTTCTTTTTATAATTTCAAGTTTAGACCCAGGGCTTAATCTGGAACATTTTTAGCAAGCTGTTTTGGATATCTGATGTGCTCATCTAAAGCAGGACAAAAGAACATGCTTCTCTTTGCTCCAGATTTCTTCTTTTTGGATCACATTCATTCTAGCAGAGACCCAAGCCTAACTTATTTGGTTGAACTGAACCAAAATTTCCTAAGAAATATGATTTTTGCCGAAATTCTAACCAAGGATACCACTACCATAACTTCAAATGTTTCAGGTGCTAAATAATTTAATCTTCCTTAATGTTCAATGAATCTTTCCCAACTTTGTATATGCAGTTTGCATGAACTATAGTATATACCTTTTAATTTTGTTGCATGCTAGCATACACAATGACATACTACAAATTTAGGCAGGACAGATTCACCAGGCTCCTGTTCCCTTAATTTTTTTTTTCACATGTTTATACATTTTCTCCATGGATGCTTATATATTTATCCAATAGAAAGTTCTGTGTTACTAGCTATTATCTTGCATAGTTTTTCAGACATGTTTCTTAGTCTTATTGATTCAAAACTAATCCTAGCATCATATAGATTAATTTTCGGCGATGAGCTTGTTTCTATCCTCTTTTTCATATGTTCTCAGGGAATCCTAGCCGGGTCAGCTGGATCAGATTCTGATGATCATGTCTTTACCATTGTTGATGACATGAATAATAATGGCCTTTTCCATGAGAGTTCTGAAGGACTTTTAGCAGCAGATGAGGAAGGTGAGAGATCTGTGGCCTCTGTTGAGGAACAGCTGCGGAAAGAGATGACTGTATATGAGGTTTGCTCTGTTTCACTCTGAATGATATTGGCATCCATAAATCCAAGCAAAGTTCTTATTCATGGAAGATTTCTTCTATAAGAACATGATTTTTTTTAAAAAAAAATTGTTGGCATCAAGGATTCAGGTCCCTATGGTATTGGCAGACTGGCATGTCCTGCTAGTACCGTGCCATTCTGATGAGAGGATGGTACCTGGGATGGGTGCAAGACTCTGGTTCTCTCTTAAAGTGGGATGTCTCGACCATCCCATTTGGCATTGATTGAGATTGAGATGGTTGTCTCGGCACTTGAGATGGCCTGGTATCTTGGGATTCCTTTTTTTCTTTGCTTTTCCTTTCCCCCCGCTTTATTCTTGTTGTTGATGACCGTCCTTGTCTGTCCCAGTCCATCCTGACCCGTTCCAGTCCTGTACCAATGTGGGAGCAGGCTTGGATGGGTCTCAATACTGGGATTTAAGCAACTCATCGACTACAATGACCATCTGGTAAATCTGTGAAGTTGGAATTTACATATGATGTCAAATGGTTGTAATGTTACTACTGCCAATAAGCTGATACTTTCCTATACCCAACAATCTTTATCTTGCATAATATTCATAATATGAGTGAAGTAGATAATGCCTGATATAAGGTCAATGGACAATTTCAATCTCTCCTTTTCTTTAATGTCAATGTCCAGATTGCATTCTAACCTTTGCAGCTTTGAGAATAAGGTTTATTGAAGTTAACCTGCATAAGACCTTCAAAATATTAGTTGTTTTTCCATCGCTAATGCTATAATCTTGTCTGTTATAAAAGAACCAACATACTTTTGATGTTGTATGATTTTACCAACATGGTACTAGCTGCACCTGTATCCAAAAGTTGTCGATTATCAATGCATACAATGAGTTTTATGTGATACAGGAAAGGACATTCTCATCCTCATTAATTATGAGTCCTTGGTAAATCAAGTTGCATATGGTACATAATCTGCAACACCTTTTTTTTAAACTTGTAGTTCTGAATGCAGTTGACATCAGTTGGGAGCACAAAATTGTGTTGAATTTGCATATAACAGACATTAGAGAACAAATTATTTTTCTTCTCCTTTTGTGCCTTTGTGAAATTTGTTTTCTTTAACAAAAATTTATCAGCTCTTCTAACTTCCCTTGGATGCAGAAATTCATCATAGGGATGCTCACCAATTTTGGCAGTATGGCAGTGGATAGGATACATAATACTTTGAAGGTGACTGTTACAGCAGTTCATTATCAAATTTAACAAATTTCTCTGAAGCTGCCTATCTTGGCAAAGTTGCATATTTTTATACAACATCCCTGTATTTCAGATGTTCTGTGTAGCTGAACCTTCTTATGACAAGTCACTCCAGCAACTGCAGAGCTTTCTGACTGGTCTTATAACCGAAGAGAAGCTAGAAATGAGGGATGGATTGTACTTTCTGAAGAAGTAATTATTACTGCAACCTGTCAGTCTTGCATGTTCAAGGATGGCGGCTGGGTGATATTTACTAATGTTAATGAAACGACTCTTTTTTTTGGAAAGATGCTTTGGGCACCCTGGATGTGCATCTCAAAAGTTGCTTGTGCTCCAATGTTGAGCTGGCAACTCAACAACCACTACGTTATGTATCGTGCATCAATTCCCACTGGGACACCAACTTCCCTGTGCCAGATGGTGAAATGAGGTTTTGGGATGCACAAAACTGACTCCCCATAACATCAGTCTTTATTTATTTGTTTACAAGTATATATATTTCATCTTCCAGTGCACTTCGACTAAGTTGTGAATTTGTTGTTAATTAAGTTGTCTACAAACTTGACGAGTGATTACCTCTTCGATTTTGTGGCTTCATTTCAATCAAAAGCAATGGAGAAAGGGGGTTGTCAGAGGAAGGATTCCTGTGATGGTGCAATCAAATCTTTGCTGGATTTGCAAACATGACAAAATGACTGCCTTTTTTATTGTGGTGGCTATTCTGATGAAAGGAAGGGAAAAAAGAGGTCCTAATAGAAAGATGTCCTTCTATGTTGGAATCAAGTCTTTGCTGGCTTCCAATGCATGGTAAATGTGATTGCCTTTGTGGTTCTGGCAGCAACTTTTTAATTACAAAAACAGAAAAAGGAGTTGTTATAGGAAAGACTGCTGTGATGGTGAAATCAAGTTGTACCTCAAAGTTGTAATTAATACAAGCGGTAAATATTGATCTTACTCTTCATTTCTTCTCCCATGTAACTTGTCTTGAACATATTTGGCCATATGCTGGTTCCGTCAGCTTCATTTAGCTGAGCTCTTTCTGAAATTTCTCTTATTAACTAACTTCGAAATTTGTTGCACCCAAAAACTCTCAGTCCTGCAGAACATGAAGCAGAACAAAGGGGATTAAATAACCCGTAGGTGGAGTGCTTGTTGTGGTCTCTTTTTAACTTTCAGTGGTCCTTTGGGTCTTTCACTTGAATTACTATTGAAGTTTATATCTTGGGACTATTTTCTGTCAATTCTTTTTTCTTCTTCTTTTCCAGCATATATCATACTTATTTGTGGAACAAAAATACTGGCATTAAAGTGGAGATCTCATCTTGTATTTTATCACATTATACATCTTGTAATTTTTCGATTCTACATTCCATGGAGTAAACCTTGATAATATGTCTGGACTTTGTCTTTTTCATAGAAAAATCACAAGATATCTGATAAGATGAACCTATAAAAGGTACTGAATATAAGAAAAGGCAGAATTGTTCTCCAAACATCTCGAAATGTCATAAAATATGACCATTTGTGACTTGAAAGTTTCTTATCAAAATCCCACACCATTGTCTTTAATGACAACTTGCATAAGTGTCTCTTTTTCACTTATCTAGGAGCTTCTACTTTCTTTTCAAATCCACGTATCCAGAATTGTCAATAATATGTGAATTTTTTGTCATGGCTCATTGTAGTTCTGTCTATAATAATGTATTTTCAGCATTGTACAAGGTAACTTTCTCTCAAAAACGTTTGTATTTGTAGAATGACCGTTCATGTTATAATTGTATTGTCTGTGTACAACTTTCTGGCATCCACATAAGGTAAGGAGGATGCAATCAATTACTTAGCCAGCAATATCCCTGTGTGCAAGCTGTCTAACGCTACACTGAAATGGGACATGGACAATACTTTTTAAAAAAAAAAAACTTTTAATGATACTTATAAGCGTTACAAAGTGATTCCATGGTGCCTTTTTCAAGCATCATGAAAGTGCGAAAATATCACCCAATGATGCTCCCAGATAGCGTCGCAAGTTAGTGACTTGCTAGGTATCATGGTTTAACATCACTTTTAAGCATTTTAAATTACCTTTTGAATTTTAAAAAAAATCTTATATGTATTTAAAAAATTAGTATATAAATCCTGTATCATAAATCTGTACATTCTATAAAATTAACTTATACATAATAAATATTGAAGAACTCCAAATTTTTTTTTGTTATATACAAAAAGTCACAAAATAATATACCAAAAAGACATGTTTTTACATTGTGCAAGATATATGAATCTATACAACCAAAAAAATATAACAAAATACAAAACAATACATTATATATGAAATACAAAAAAAAGAGTGGGCTATCACTTATGCATGTTAGCATCATCATCATCTCAGCGATTACTTGAATAATTAGGAACCTATAAAAAAATAGAAAAAGACCGTAAAAGTTGATGGATACAGTAATCATCATGTATAAGTCATAAAGCTTTTACAATAAAAGTATATATGATAATTATATAAAATCCAGAAATTATATGTAACCAAGTAGTTGATGTGGGGCTAAATCCCATAAAAAAGATGTAATATGATTAATCTTGGTTTTCAATGACATTATCTCTATCTGATTACTTTGATTCAACTGCTCTAATTTTAGATTATAGCTCTATCTCATTTTTGTAACCGTGTCTCCTGGCTTTGCCTCATCTCTTGACCTTGTGTCTCCAATCAATGAATTTTTGTGGTGCCGCTGCTTTATCTATAATCCTGGATATATCTCTTTATTGCTGATAACTGTGTGGGATAACTCCAACTTCATGACCTCTCACTCAACTATAATGTTTTGGTCCTATAGGCTCAATAAAAACTTGGAGCTTGACATGACTGCACTTTGTAAATAATGATGAATCATCAATAAACTCTATAGTAAGAGTTGTTGCCCTATTCTATATATATATATATTTAAGAACATACCTACATATTAATGATAAAAAATAATAATATAAGTTCTATAGAATCCTCGTATACAAAGCTGCAATCTCGGCGGGTACGAGTCATTCTATAGAACTCAACCTCACCAAGCTTCCTCCCATGCTCTTCCATCTTAAAAATATATATATATATATATATATATATATATATATGCATGCTATACATGGTTCATCAGATATGATATGTAATACAAGATACATGGTTCATGATCTATATTATGTGAAATATGAAACATGGTAGAGATATATAATGCATCATGGTTTCACTATTATAGAAGTTTTTTTGAAGGATTTTTTTTGTGCTTTGAAATTTCTTCCTGATTACAGAATCCGTTTAGACCATTCATGTTCTTGTCTCCAAGTTGGCATTAAATGACTAATCTTGTATGATAACAGAATCCGTTTAGACCATTCATGTTCTTGGGGTGTGGCTGTGGAGACCTCTTTATGAAGATAAGCCTGTCCATCCAACACTTGCTCCCATGCTCAAGAACAATTGCCCTGTAACTGTTGATCCACCATGGCATCTTGTAACAGGGTATGGAAAGAGAAGAAATTTAAATAACAAGCAAAATAAAAACAGAGAATGCATATGTACAGCCATTTCTTCCTCCAATATCTAATATTACCAACAATACAATCTGAGTGTTGTCAGCAAGAAAATATGGCCATATATGCTAATGCATTAGATCTTAGGCAGAAAACAAGTTCAGTTATTCTTACTGCAATACAAGGATTTGAGTGTTTGTTCACCAGTTCATTCAAAAAAAATTCTCTTCTCTTAAGGGGGTTGGGGTGGGGAGGACATTGGACATAAAACCAACACAAGCAATATTGATCTCACAAGCAAGCTGCGATCGATCACCAGGCCCATTCCTCTTCCTTTGGCATCTCAAATACCATGGTGCTCCTGAGCACATTAAGCACATCACTGATGCCTCCTGCTGAAGGCAATCACTTATGATACTCCATATATAGACATTCTAGTTCAGGGTGGACTGGAGGGAAATGGAGGCACAAGCATCACAGCTGCATATAATAGTAGAGCATACACTTGACAGTCCTCAAGTAAAAGAGCACTGATGTACTATAGTCTTGTTATCAAACAGACGCATTAAAATTTCCTAAAGGTTTTTGATGTGATTTATGATGTGCACCCAATACTAATCAATAAATTATCACAAACATGTAATTTAAACTCCTTGATTTAAAATTTGATAAGAATGATTCAGACAAGTTAAAACAAAAATGTGTGGGGAATTAAAAAGTGAAAGAACAGATAACCTTTCAAGCAAATTGCAAATTTAACATCAGTGAGATTTAGGTGGAAGGTCAGACTGAAAAGGTTTGTTTTTATTGGCAAACATGTTTCTAAGAAGGTGCAGGAGCCCAAAGATTGCACCATCAAAATGAGCATACATGAACCTTAAATCCAGTTTCACCATCATTCCTGCTACCCACGACAATGCATTACTAGTGTCACCAATTGCCACAAGGAAACACTCTTCAAAAGTAAGTTTCACAGGAGTGGCTGCTCACTCATACATGTCATTACAAATATTTTGACATGCTTAAATGAACTCTAATACTCTATTACAAATGCAAATCAATATAAATCATTTGCAATTTTTCCTCTTACTGTGAATTGTTCGATTTGACTGGTTGGATAAGAAAACTGCCTCAGTGTTTCATCTTTTTTCTTGAGAGACAATTGGTATTCTAACAGCGGCATTGCTTATTATAAGCATTACCAAGCCACCTCTGAGTTTTACTGTCTATATTTAAATTTAAAAGATTTCAAACTTGGTATATCATAAGCATTAGTAGGTCTTTAAAACAGACATCTATATGCAGAAGAGGAGATTGAAAACTAGAAATCAAATGTTCCAAGCAAGCCTTATATTTTCTAACTATATTTTCTTTTTCTTCTTCTTCTTTTTGAAAAAAAGTTTAGATTCTTGCATTTTTGGTCCATATTCTATATATTCTAAATTATGTAAGCAAAATGTATGCAATGAGAACTCCAGGTGATCAAAATAAAGAGAAAGGGGAAAGCAAAAGCCTGGATGTCTGGTGCAGGTGTTGGAACAAAGTGAGACATTCTCATCTTCATGCGAAGTTGCGCATACATTCCAAGGAATATTGAAGGAAGATGAGAATAAAATATAGCAAAAGGAAACTACCAATTGATCTAATTGTGCTTCATAAATTCATGAAAAAACAGATAGGCCAACTATCACAGATAAGCCAACTAGGTAAGCACAGGAATAATCTCTGTTCCAAGATAAAAAGAAAATAAACACTGATCTATAAGGATACAGGACTTGGAGCACATGAAGGCATGAAGACAGCCACATATCACATTACTTATCAGCAATCAATGATATAATCTCTCATTGCATGTCTTTGGAGCTATTGGTGGACAACTCCTGGGGATTCCATACTAGCTAGGCTGGGGGTGCAAGTCTCCAAAGGCTCAAATAGCGCAGCAATACAAATAAATCACTAAAGAGAACCATAGCCAATATATAATAAAATCAGATATAACACAGACATTCTATGAACATGCAATATGTCCACATGAACCTGATACATCAATGTGTAATAGTTTAATCTTTATCACCAGTCTTTCAATGAAATTAAAATTAAAACTGAAAAGAAACATGTGGTTCACATCACTACTATCAGTTTAAAAGATAATATTGGTTGAAGAGAATCTTACAAATTCAGCTGGGTTGCTGAATTTCAAAGATAATGCAGGCTGGACATGGAAACTCGGCAAATGATAGAGCTGGGATGCTAAGAAGAAGCTGCAGAGAAGATGACATTTTCGGAGGGGATGAGACAAATATGATGATGATGACACCAGTCTAAAGATGGGAAGTAAGATGATGTCCAATATTTGATCTTACCCCACAATCGCATAAAATCTGTTTCTTATTTGTGTTGCTTGTAGATGATAAATTTAAAGATATGGTTCATAGCTCCTACAAGATCTCAATCCAAGTAATGTTCCAGAAATTCATCATAATCCATCAATAAGTTTCAAATAAAAACAAGAATTATAATATAGCTTACTGGATTGATTTTTTCTCGCTCTTGTGCTTTGGATGATCAAAGGAGGCTTAGATTTGAAGAAAAATGCTTGGATTTGATGAAAGAAGTTTCAATTTAGAGATTTGGAAAGGAAAAAGATGCAAAATTGAGTAAAAATGAATCCTAAATTTTTGTTTTCAGATGAATTTATTGCGTAGATGGGTAACGAAGCAAGATGGTGTCTAATAGATTTGACCACAAGTAGGTTAAGTGCTACTTTTCAAATCATAGGAGGCTTAGTAAAACCGGGCCTAATCTCAGATGGGTACTCTGTAATTATCCCTTAGTTCTTTTAAATACATATATGCATAGAGATAGAGATGGTCCTTATCTTCCTTTGTGAATTTGGATTGCATAGAAAAAACTCAGGTAAACAAATTTGGTTCTAGTTGATGACTATAACTGGTTTAAATTGTGCCCTAACCTTGACCTTTCGATTGGCCAATTGATTTCCTGGTATAGTATATGCTAGTAACCTCTTTCTAAATTTGATCTGTTTGTTCACTGTGAAATCATTGGCATAATTTTGGATCTTCCATGGACATTCTTCAATTCTTAGTCATGGACTTTAATCTTCAGGTGTCCAATGCACATCTTGCTAGAAGAGCAAGCAACCTGCTATAATGGAATAGTGATGGATTTTTTTGACAATAATATTTTTTTCCCCCTCTTCCCTCCATTTTCCATTAAAATGAATGATCCATGCAAAACTAGAGGGAAAAAGAAAAAAGAGACATTGGACATTAAATTGTGTGCTATAAGAAGTTTGATAGTTCAACTTTCTCTGAATCAATAAATGATTTTTTTTTTTTTTTTTTTTTGGGATTACTTCAATAATAATTTACAAAGTTCAGCATATGACACACAGCCAGAGATCTGGATGATAAACATTTTTGGCTGAAATGAAATGAACAATAGTAGAAGAAGAAAGAGAAATAAGTTCTCTCTTCCCTATGCTTTGCCTTAGCTGAAAGTTCAATCCTCCCCCACCACAAGCCAATCTTCTTCATCCAAATACTCCCATGCAAGTCCAACCACATAGAATCCCATATCACCACCATCTTCGTCGCCACTCGAGCTCCTCGGCCTAGCTTCCTCCTCTTCCTCCTCCTCTTCTTCTTTGATCATCAAACCAAAAGGCTCTGCATAAGAATCTCCATAGCCAAATTCTACATCATCTTCTATGATGTGATCATCATCGTCTTCGCATCCCTGGTACCAGCAATTGCCAGACAAATGACTCAAGATCTCGGTCGCCGAAGCCCCTCGGAGATCCGACATGCTTTCCTTGTCGACGTCGACGATGCGCCATGATACCAACTTGTGGTTCCAAGCAACATCACATGCCTTGAGCTTATACGTACCTTTGGCCTTGCTCCTGGACTTGGATATGGGGTGGGAGTGGCACTCTTGACACCTAGCCCGTCGACACTTGCCGGTGTATTTGGAGTGGTTGGTGGGCTTCGATGACACTTTGCTGTGGATTCCGGCGGTCGGAGGCGCGTCGAAGCCTTGGAACATCTTGCCATTATTGTGTCTTGGATTGCGTGGTGGTGGCAAGATGATTGCACTCCTAACCATTCCATGCTGCCATCCTTCTCTCCTCATTCTTGTAGGCCGGCAATGGAGAGGTTAAAATGGAGATCTTAAATTTTGTTTTCCTTCTTGCTCAAATAAAAGGTTGGTATTTCTTTTCTTTTAACTTCCGGCTGTTTTAAAATGATGGCAAGGTTTTTGTTTGGGATTGATTTATGGTCCTTATTTAGGACAAGGCCAACGAAGTTCGGTAGAAAAACTAGGCAAGTAATTCCTTTTTAAAGAAGCTAATACCTGTCAGAGATTGAGGAGGTATCGTGTGAAACTGATGCAAGGTTAGGGAAGGGATTTTTTTTTTTCTTTTTTTAAACTTTTTTTGAAGGGAAGGTTCCTTGAACCATGCTAAATGCTTGGTAAATTAGATCTCATCTTATATTACAACATAAGAGTAGTTTAACAGATTGGTCCGGATTTTGAGGTACAAACCAAAACTAATCTTTCTCTTAACAGCAACTCAACAAATTGACCTCCAATTAGCCATGCCACCAAACCTACCTTATTCTGATTTTTTTTTTTTTTTTTTGGATAAAGAAAAGGGATTGTTGGGGGGGGACCCGTGTAGCTACCCTTACAGGCCTTTGCTCCGCTAGGTAATATTCGATGCAAGGTACTTCGATTTTCGTAGCTTTATTCTGATTGACCATGGCTTGTTGTATCAAGGATCGTGTGGATTAGATTGTTTGGTCAAACTTCAAATGGCTTGAGTGAATTAGAGTGCTTACTTGACAATAATCATGAATAGTATCATATGGATTGGGTTAGATCAGTTATGTCTTTAGAAATTGGTTGATCAACTTCATCTTTTCTTTTTTTTTTTTAAGTCATCGAGTACATCGAGCCCCGTGCATATCGAATTAGGTTATATACTTAATAAGGATGGCTAAAATGAGGATCAATACCTTCCCTTGCTCTTTGTCTTGAGTGGCAGGAGGTCACACCATCCAAATTAAAGTTTGGTTCTTGATTGACCATTTTATTTTTAGTCCATCATGTAAAATTATAGGTCATGATGGAATAAATCTATATTTTACATGAATAAATGTTAGGGTGTCTTTTTTCTATCCAATGTGCTGCTTGCAAATCTAGAAAGGGATCGAGGTTTCGCCTAGTCATTATGTCATAAAAAGGTTTCAAATCATTTTAGAGATCATTCTACGTAGGGACGTTAGCAAGTTAGAATCCATAGAGTTAATCTTAAATAGTTTGAGAAAGGCTTGATAATTATGGTCAAGGTTTTGCATCAAGGAATCTCAACTCAATATCAAGTTTGTTGCAAGTCAAGTTTGTACTTGTTGTCGTAGCTCAAACTAAAAAATTTGATCATTGGTCCTCTATCTTGAATCTTTTAGTTAGGTTCAATATTTCGTATTCAATTGATAACAATACCAGGCATTCTCCATGTATCCCCAAAATGATTGTAAATCGATAATTGATCATTAGAACAACATGCTATATATTTTTACAATGAAAAATATATTAAACTTCCTTTATGTAAAAGGAAAAGGAGTACTTAAAAAATTGCTAAGAACCAATTTGAATGTTGACCTTAAATTATGATCAAAAGCTAAATTCTCTATTACACTTCCAGGATGGTGGTGTTAATTGGTTCTCTTTTATAAAGAAAAAAAAGAGAAAATTGGTAAATTACAAAATCCTTGCACTTATTATTTTGCATCCAATAATTTACAAAATCTACACTTACATCTAGCTAAATTAACAACGTTAATAAAACTATCTATCTCATATAAAAAGTCAAAGGGAAAGGGGACATGCATATTTTTTTTATATCTTTAGGTAGTTATTTTGTCACTTAAGATTATTTTGATCATTTTTTAACTTTTTGATATAGTATTTGGGTTCTATTCAAGGTTAATAATTTGACTAACATTATGTTAAGTTATGGACTAATACATCAAGAAGGAAAGTGTTGCGCCCATTCGGCTAGTCCCAAGTTGGACCGGCCCCAGGCGTCCAGTCGGCTGATCCCTGCACGGAGTCTGCCTCCCCGGTTCTAGGAGGGGACCCCGCGGCCCCCTTTCCCAAAGCGCTGACCCGAGAGCTTTGGAAGCTGGCGGGCGCCTCACCGTCCGCGCGTCGGCCCTTTTGACTGTCACGGTCGGTCTCTGGAGGTCTTGCCGAACGCCCCAGTCGGCTTCTGGGAGGCCAGCCGACCCGCCGCTGAAGGGCCGCTCGAAGTTTCAGGGACCTTTTCTCTCCGACAAGTTCTGACATTCTGTTGTAACGGATCCAGCGCATGGCCACCTAGGGACCATTTCTCTCTCCGCCGCCAGTCCTAGGGATATTCTTTCTATGCAGGTTGGCCGATCGGGGAGTTCTCCAGCGCACCCACCGAGCCCGATCCAGGAGGAAGCATGGTAACAGAAAGAATAAACTTTTTAAACTATTAGGTGCACATATAATTGATCTCTAATATCAAAAGAATTTTTGTAATTTATTCAAAAATATATATATATATATATATATATATATATAGTCCCAAAAGAGAGCTGTATATCAATGCTTTCATGAGAGCTTTATGGTATAAAGTATCAATCCACTCGTGACTCCTTTTATATTAAAGTTGGGTCTTGAAATATTTATATTTAAATGATAATTTTATCTTTACTTTCAGTATAGCACTCCCTGACTTTTTTTTAAAATGTTGCAGACGGTCTTCTTACTTCAAGATCAAGGAACCTAAAATTTGGCATTCTTCTCTTTTAGAAATAAACAAATAAACCAAGAATCATAGGCTTTGGATCCTTCAACTATATTCAGATTCCCTCTCTCTCTCTCTCTCTCTCTCTAATAGTACATGGAAACATTTCGGCTATGTGTTTCCTTCCGCGTGTACCCCCTTCTCCTCTTTTAAATTTGTTGTCATCTTTCAGAAGCAATGCACCACCAAGCGTGTTAGCAAGAGGTAGTTGGATGACTTGGATTGCACTCTTGGAGTTTGTTTTTTTATTTTTTATTTTTTTTAAAAAAAGGAAAAAAAAAAAAAAAAAAACAGAGAAGAAAAGTGGATTAGTCTACTAAAAGTCTAAAAAACGCATAAATATCCATTAAAATAGTCTACAAGAATCTGGCATGAGATGAAAATTACGAAACGTGCACTCATAAATCACGCTACCATTAATTTTATATACTAGGAATAGATAGAGAACTTGTCGACTAGTTCCTATAATATGACTGCTAACACATTACTTTTGATCTTTTATACAATGATAAACCTGCTTTCACGCACAAAATTAAGACTACTTTTATGCATCATTTGGCTGCTTCATGCACCGGCCATGAATTAAAAAAAAACAATAACCATCGAAACCAATAAAATATATCAAAATTTGACATCTCGGTACGCATCCTTGTGTCAGTACTATTCTATCATAGTCTATTACAATATTAATAGTTGGTACATAGATAGTATAAAATGATAATGCCTATCTCAAGATTTTAAATATCACGAGATGGGACCTATCCCGATTTTTTCATGAAACGGGATAACTGCATCCCATCCGTCTCGATACTTGGGATAGAGGATATCACAAGATATCCCGATTGGAATATTGGGATACTAGCAGGACGTTATGTCCGAATACATGGGATAGTATCCCGTTCTAGTGTCCCACGGGATGTCCTATCTATCCCGATTTTTTTATAAAACGGGATAACTGCATCCCATCCCATCCCGTCTCGACATTTGGGACAGAGGATATCCAAGATGTCCCGATTGGAATATTAGAATGCTAGCATAACGTTTTATCCAAATATTGGATAATATCCCGTCCCGGTGTCCAACGGGATGTCCTGCGATCTGAATCCTTGGTGTATCTAATGTTAGTATCATGTGAGACCGTATATTGGTTTGGTATCCTGGTTCGATACACTCCGATATGGCATGGTACCTATAAGTATGATCATAATTGTGTTCGAGATTAGTCACTCTCTTTCCTAGCTAGGTTTGTCATGTCCCAAGGTGGTCAAGTACATATTGAGATGCTGCAACGCATAGGTAAGTGATCAAGTTTGGTATGGATTTGGTTCCTTCAATTTGAATCAAAATCCAGTCCAAGAAATATAGCTTGAAGCTGCTCCCGACATGAATGGATTTGATATATAATATGTCAACTAGTTTTAAAGCATTGGCTTGATCTAATCAAGGTAGGTATGTCCTCACAAAATAACCAAATATGAAATATAATTATCAGGCTCAGGCACAGTAAAGCATAACCAATGGGTAGATCGCTACTAAATTTGTGTATGTCTTATAATAGGTAGATCACTACTAAATTTGGTACGAAGCAGATTCAAAAACAGCTCTTAAGCATGACTGCACGAGTTCCCACTTGGTACCCAATTGAATTTATTTATTTATTTATTTTGCGCATAGCATAACTAATCCACATTCTATATTTTTCCCCAACACAAATTATGAAATGATTTAAATCATTAATGTGGCTACTGAACACACTAAATCTATTTCCTGGGACCCGTAATGGGTTAGATTGGATCAGAGTTCCCCCTCTTTGTTCCCGTTTTACCAACCGTGTCTTAGTGATGTTTGGTTGACATACTCATCTATAGGTGAAAAAAAAATTTGAAAATCTAAGCGCCTTATATCGAACATTACCTGGTGAGACAGGGACCTGCAGGGATAGCTACACCGGGTTTAACCCCTCCCTATCCATTTTTCTTATTTAAAAAAGAAATACTAAATCTTGTTTGTCCAACATGCTAATTGGGTTAGGTTGTTGCATAATAATACGGTGGAGACAGAGTTTTGGCCTCCATTTAACTCGGTCATCCCATCCAACTCCATCCAATCTACCATCAATCTAACCCAACTTAAATCTAGCTTAGTAGGAGGTTATGGTTTGGGATGAAGAAAACCCAACATTTGGCAAGGTTGAGTTTAAGACACAATTGTTGGGTTGTGTCAGGTGGCAATTGCATGCTATAGCATTAACATTAGATGCAGACAAAATTAAGTCAAGCTTAGAATTTCCTACACAGTTAAAATTACAAAAAAAGATATATTACATGAGTATATTAGACTGAAAAAAATATGACATCTCAGTTTCTGTTAGATGAACTTTATATAATAGTTATAGGTTAATTGTATTATAAAAAAGTTGTTAAATTCATGATACAACAACATTTTTGAAATAAAAAAAATAATTATTTTCATTTTTGATGCAATTGATGCCAATCATGCATAGCCCTTTTGACATAATCCATAAACTACCAAGCAAGGAACCATAACACAATTAACTGTTGACCATGAAGAGAAGGCTTTTACCTCATGTCCTCTTTATATTCCTAAATGGTGATTCATCATAGGCAGCTCTGAAAAGATTGATGAAAAGTGTCATCCAAACCGGAAGATAGGTGGATTCAATCAGACCAACATCAGCCAACCCTATCATTGTGAGCTACATTTTCCATCAGCCCATATATACCGAAAAACATTCATGCTTTACACCTTCATACAAACTGCATGATGCTCATATTAATATATTTATCATCACCTGAATCCTGTGTTGAAAATAAGAAATCCTATTTAATGATATATAGATATAAGCACAAGAGTAGTTTTACCACATCAGATGCTAAGATATTTTATCCTGGGATTTTGGCCTCCATTCTATTCACAATAACACCCCCCCCCCCAAAAAAAAAAAAAAAGTAGAGAGAAGGCCCAGATATCCCTCTATGGAGTTGATTGAGGCTCGTCTGGAGACTTGATAAGTGGGGTGACACTCTCTTTCATAATTGTCTGATTTCTTTCTTCCTTATTGGCAGGGTAGAGTACGTAGTGCTGAAAGATGAAGAGAAGGTCGAAAAACACTACTTCCTGAAAAGAGAAAAATAAAAGACTATGAATTTGAGTATAAATTTATTTTGCTGAAAGAAGATTGACCTCAGCAACCAACATTGAACCTATCAAGTTTTGGACTCTTTTAAGAGGATTATACTGGGACCACGATAAAGATACTATGGTTGTAATTCTCAAGGTAATCAACCCATCTAGAAATACTCAACCTACTATGAGTGACTTCAATATGAACCAAATATGAGAGCATAGCTTGTTCACAAACATTAATATATCTAGAGCAATCTCATGCAACAAAGAAATTCAACTAGTACTTGCATTCAAAGTCTTGGTAAAAAACAGTGTCTTGTAGTGAAGCAAGGAGGACTGTATCATCAGCACATAAGAGTGCGCTAAGAATTAAGAAGTTGAGGATTTAATTGTATTTATAGAGGTCAGAAATATTTATTTGGGGAATGAGAATCAAACATCCGAAAAAATACTCTCTTTTTCACATCATGGCATATAAGGGTAGTCCTAAATGACATGTAGAAGCTGTTTACTTGTCTGCCAAAAGCATGCATTTCTTCCTTTTTGTTTGTTTGCCTGGTAGACTTGGAGAGGATAAAGGCAAGGAAATCAACCTGGCCTTTCTATAGTGCTCCATAAACAGACAAGTAGACTTCTTTCTTTCTTTTTTGCTTTTCCATTTGCATTTTCCTTTCCTTCCTTAAGAAGATTCTTTCCACAAAAGACAACCTTGGGCCAACAAGGGATCATCAAATGACGTAATCATTTTATTGTGTAAAAAGCATTGAATTAATAAGTAGATATTCTTTTTTTTTTTTGGGATGAACATGAGGCTAAGGAGAGTAACCCTCCATTAGCCACCGAAATAAGAAGAATTGTTGGACCATTGAGAATGGCCAGGACTAGTAATAGAAAACCAAATAACTATCCTATAATCTTCAGCTGGTATTATGCATGAAGTTAAAGTACTCATCATGTATCCAAGTGACAATCCATTCCAATATTGGTGACATGATAGCTACAAAGGATATAATATATTGAAAAGATGACAATACTCCTGCAAAAATACCTAGTTAATAAATCAGACAACAGTTTTAAGCTCGGACCATAGATGCAACTTTCAATTCAGATAATACGAAGTTTTTATAAATTTTGTAGCTTTTTCCTCTTTTACTGTTTTCCTGAAAAGACTGTTGACTGTTTGTTTCACCAAGTTCTGCTCAAAACAAGCAAGAGGCCTAAGAAAGTATTCAAATCAATCTATTCATTTTCTCCCTAAACTAGGTCTACTTTTTTTGCATACTGTCACGGTACACAGATAACGACTAGGCAACTGTCTTTTTGCATGAGTGCCCATAGTTCATCTAAGTGCAATGTAACTTTTGCTCATATGACTTCATTGGCAGTCACTTGAAGTCGCTTTGAGGAGTTGTGTAGATAGGGAACTTTATAGGTTGATCCGGCCGAAACATGCAATAACATCGTCATCACCTCATCCTATTGCTTTTAGACCTTTTCACACTAGCATTATGAATCACAATCAGTGGAATTGCTTCTTTCCCCAACAAACTCAAACCTAATGAGCAAAGGAAACTCTATGCTCATAGAATGGATCAAATGCTTGTTACATGTTTCTACCAAAAAAAGTGTTTTTTATATGTCAAAAATTGGTGTATATAACAAGCAAATATAATAATGGAAAGGACAGATCCTAGAAGATGAATATGCATGCCCCACAGAGCTGTAGGAAAAAAATGAAGCTTTCCTTCATATAGAAACTAAAACAAGAGTAGAGAATAGTATAGCATACCAATGAAAGCAGTGTTTTTCCAATGTTACCATAGAAGTTTACCAGTGTATCTGCACAATGTTAAGTTTGATCAGGAAAATGAAAACAACTACAAGAAATCTTTTGGAGCACTTTCTGTAAGAAACATGTAACACACCCTGGTCTATAGATTGTACACCCATCTGACCAAAGTTCAAGATGCCCCCCAATAAATCAAGTAAAATGTTGCCAATGCTCCAGCCAACCGTGCTCTTGCGCCTAAAGTTCATTATGGCCTAATAAAGAGAGATAGGTAATGTCCTAAATAAGACCAATTCAGAAAGAGAGCAATAAACCTAGGTCAGCATCAAAGAGCTGAACATAACAAATGAGATAGGCATATAGACCAGATAAAATATTTGTTTTCTGGTAAATAAATATCAATAACATCTACATGTTTTTTCCTTAAAAACAAAAAGAATACAATGTTTCATATATGGTCCTTCTACTTGAATTTCAATATCAAGTTCCAGATAATAATCTTACGGTCTTACCTACAGTTTCTATTTTTTCACTAATTTCATGTGTAACGAAGCCTTGATTTTAATTTGAATGGCTTCACATTTCATGAAGATGGATAGGTCTATATTGATGTAAGAAAATCACAATCAATAGAACCTCATTTTTTTAAATAGTCTGCTTGTGCATTTTGTGATGTCTTTTACTGTAGCAGATAAAAATATTTGTTATATTAGATGCAATTCGGCATAACCATAGAAATTTTGACAAAAAATATTTATAAGTGTGAAACTCAAGTTCAGAATTTCACAGAAAACACATTTCTGGAATTCTACATTGGCTCTTTAAAGCTTGGAAGCAACACTTAATGCATAATACTCACATGGTGATACCCACTGAAATCTTGACTTCAATCTGTTTTAATTCCACCAAAATAAATTCTGGGAGAAGCCAAAGCAGACTTTGATGCTAGCAACCTTCAACTAGCCGAACGCTTGAATACTCAAGTTTCTCTAAGTTGGCTTTGAAAAACTACTATCGATGTATTTTTAGCACTTTTGTCCCATTAAATGTGCCTGTAAAGAAGGTCTGATGCCTAAAAATCAAGTTGCAATGTCTAGGTATCAAGGTGTTCTAGCAATACCATATATCATATCCACATCCAAGGATTCAGGTCTCGGTGGAATATCCCATGGAACACCGGGATGGGGTACCATTCCATATGTTGGGACAGGATATTCCGTCATAGCGTTTCTATCGGGATGCCTTGGGACATTCCCTATCCTGAATGTCGAGACAAGGCGGGATGCCAGCACGTCCCATTTTATGAAAAACCGAAACATCCCCGTCCCACGGGATTTAAAATCTTATCCACATCTAAAAGGTTCTTATAGCTTTCTTTGTTATTTATCTAAAAGTTTCTTGGTTTATTTTTTTCTTGCTAACTCTTTCTGACAACTTATAATCCTCCAAGCTACATCAATTTCTCAAACTCTTAGATTTTCAACCTAACTTACCATGTTAATTCCCATACCATTACATCACTATTCTTAAATTTAAAAAATATGTATATATTTTCTTGTTGTATAACTTCAACCTGAAGATCCTTTTGTTCCATTAACAAGCTTATAAACCTCATTCAAGTCCAAGTGTCTCAAACCATAAAACCTTATCCCAACCAAATTTCAAATCTAAGAATTTAACAAATGCATTGTTTAGTTGACATAACAATTAAATTACCTAAAACCTTGTAGATCCTATTCCCAAGGTTTTAAATCTCATGGGATCGGGAGTCTCGATTTTTTCGTGAAATGGGATGTGCCGGTGTCCCACCCCATCCCGACACTTGGGACAGGGAATGTTCCAAGGTATCCCGATTGGGATGCTAGGATGTTGATGGGACATCCTGTCCCGATATATGGGATCGTATTTCATCCCAGTATCCCATGGGACATCCCATAGAGACCTGAATCCTTGCCTATTCCCATACATTACCTGTAAAGAGAACTACCAATTACCTAATTTTGGAAGAACCAAGCTAATAAGATGCTATTTATGCAAATAGAAATGCAGATTATATACTTTTAAAACATGGTAAGGCATTTGAATGTATGGTTTTAAATTTACAGCCATCCATAGCACAATTAACAATTTTAATGCATTGTTATCATATCAACTCCACATTGTCATGGTACATTAATGTGGGCTGGTCCCTAGGGTTTTACCTAATAAAGCATACAATCATAAGTACCGGGGCTTGGGTCACTAAAAGTTCCTTCACAAGGAGTATCCCCTTAAAGGGACGTTTGGTATGGGATGATGATCCCAGGATCAAGGATGATTTGGGTAGAGATGATGAAATTATTTTGTTTGGTTGCATCTTGATTATTCTACATGATGGTGATTTTGGATCACCCCCACTTATTAAATTATCATCCAACACGGTAATCGAAAACCGACCCTTGAGGATAGGTATCCAATATCACTCCATTGCGATGATCTTAGATTGAAATATATTAACCAAAATATCCCTCATGATCCTGAGAGACTCCATGAAAGAGGAAACTATGATTTTTTGCTATGACAATTCTTTCGCTTAAAGGTAGGCAAATGGGGCATCATCTCCATGGAAGAGAAGAAACCCTTCCTTTTCAAGCTATGGTGATTAGAAAGAAAAGAAATCTCTTCTGAGCATCAACCTCTTTCTTGAAGAGGAAGAGGAGAGCCCGTGGAAAAGGTGAAGACCAAGCACTTTAAGAAATCAAGGAAGAGGAGAAGAGAAGTATTGTCCCCTTTTTGGCCACAAAATTTTCTTGATTTCATGATGTATGCTTAGATCTAGTTTAGAGAAAGATATAATCTTTATTATTGTTATATTTACTACTTGATTTCTTTTGTTTCTTGATTTCTTGCCAAGAAAATAAAATGGTATTGATTTCTTGTCTCAAGATAAAGAAGACTTCTCCGTGTCTTTCCACTCAATCCCTATCACCAAAAGTTTTTCCTTTCTTTCTTTTTGCTGCTTCCTTTTCTTCTTCTTTTTTATATGATTTCATAATCATTGCCCTTTTTTTCTTGCCTTGTATTTCTTTCTTTGATTTCCGCTCATTTTTCTTCTATTTTTTCAAGAAAAAAAGTTGTGGAATTCTGATATGGAATCAAGAAATTGTGGTTTGGGATAGCAGGAGTATGTTAGGGGGGTGTTTGGTGATCCAAATGGAATCACTCCGGTGATCTAAGAACCCAGCAATCCAAATCCTAAGATGATCCGATTCCTAGTGATCTAAGATCACTGCATTTGGTCAACCATGGTATAGTGATTAAAGATCCCTAGGTATGTTTGAGTAACTTAAGTGGTATGCAATGGAAATCCAAGATCACCAATCATATAATACCAAAAATATCCTTGACAATGTTGACATATCTCAAATGGATTTTTTTATGTATTCTCAATTCTCATGAGTCAATAATATAAGCAAATATGATAATTCTTATAATGGCTCTATCATTTTATCACATTCTACTTCTAGCAGCCCCTATCTGAAAAAAATTAAATCATGTTCAGGTTGTATGAACAATACTCTTCATGATGTTAATTTTGAACAAATTGCATTAAAATTAAACATGGATCTAGAGAAGTTCCATTTCATTTGTGAGACCAGGTAAGATAAGGTCTTTCTTTGGGTGCTCAAGCTTACTTCAAGCTATAGATCATATTCAGCCTGATGGTCTAGCATATCATTTAAGTCAAGGTTCTCGGTACTATCCTGAACCACCCGGTTCAGGATGTACCATACCATACCGGTCCAAGAACCGATACGGTTCAGCCATGAAAAAGGTCTAGAATTCTAGGCCATTCAAAAAATGCCATACCATACCGGTACGGTACCGTACCCGTGCATTTTGCCCGGTTCGGTCCAGCTTGGGTCCGATTCAAGTTAAACAATATAGCGATTGAAAAGGAAAGATTTTTTTTGTAATTTCATGGATCTGGTATGGGACCTGATATGGTTGCTATTTCCATGCCAACCCTATTCAAACACTAATAGTCTAATACCATGAACCAAAAGCCAAGATGGTTGGCCAAACCCTATGATAACCTGTTCAAATACATTATAATGGAATATGCATCAACACTATATCCTTGTCATTCTTATATTTCTCTAAGTGGATTAGCAAGTATCGACCTCTTGATGTATTCCATATGGACTAGAATGCTAACAGCCTAACAGTACAAAAGGCAACCTTACAATCTTTAAAGACATGTTATTGTAAGAAATTGTTCCTTATTCATCACTAACATTCAATCTTTAAATAACAACAACTACTATTGAATAGAATTACTTTTTGGCATCTACAAGAGCATTATCGCATCATTCCTCCACCTTCTGATTTTCATACACCTCACAAATGTAAATATTCACATCCAAAATAGATTCTATTCCTAACCAACAATCCACAAATCTCATCCCACCAAAAACAATAATATTCAATACCACCCTAGCATCGAAAGACAAATAAAACAAATGAACCCATATATATCCAAATCTTGAAATTGAATCTAAGGAAAAAATAACAATGTTTAAAGAATGATCTCATAAGTTTCTCTACTTATATAAAACACAACCCCATTTAAACCCAACACAAGAGCTTTTATAGAGAATGTGGCAAAGAAAACAATAAAGCAACAAATTGATTCCCAAGCCACAATTTCTTGATTCTAGATCGGAATTACATAGCTTTTTCCTTGAAAAAACATCAGAAAAACAAGCAAAAAAAAGAAGGGAAATCAAATACAGGAATACAAGGCAAGAAAAGAAAAGGGGAATGATCATGAAACCATATAAAAAAGAAGAAAAGGAAGCAAAAAAAAAGAAAGGAAAAACTCTTTGGGATTGGCATTGAGTGAGAAAGACATGGAGAAGCCTTCTTTATCTTGAGACAAGAAATCAATACCATTTTATTTCCAAACAAGAAATCAAGAAACAAAAGAAATCAATAAATCAAGTAGTAAAGATAACAAAAAAATCTAAGATTAAATCTTTCTCTACGCTAGATCTGAGCATACCTTGCAAAATCAAGAAAAATTTTTGGCCAAAAAGGGAACAATGCTTCTCCTCTTCTTCTCTTCCTTGATCTCTTTAAGTGCTTGGCCTTCTCTTCTTTTACAGGCTCTCCTCTTCCTAATCAAGAAAGAGGATGATGCTTAGAAAAAATTTCTTCTCTTTCTAATCACCATGGCCAGAAAAAGAAGGGTTTCCTTCTCTCCCAGGAGATGACACCCTAACTACTCACTTAACATGTGGAAGAATTATTGTAACAAAAAAAGGACAGTTTCCTCCTCCATAGAGTCTCTTGCAATTACGAGAGGTATTTTGCTTAACGTATTTCAATCTAAGATCATTGCGATAAGTGATGTTGGATGTGTCCTCAAAGATTGGTTTCCGATCACCATGCTGGACAGTGATTTAAAAAGTGAGGGTAATCCGAAATCACTACCATGTAGAATTATTAGGATGCAACCAAACAAAGTGATTCCATCACCTCTACCAAGATTATCCTTGATCTTGGGATCATCACCTCATACCAAATGCCCCCTAGAAGTGTTTGAATCATATTTCTTGAAAGAATAATGTATGAGAACCAGTTGTGCTCATCGCTACCAAGGTTTGAGTCTTGGAACTCTCTTAAATGACGAGGGATGTCAACTAACTAACCCAAGGCTAGTTCATAAAGGAAGAGCTGAAGTTATTATGATTAGAATGGTTCACATCAAGATTCTCAGAACCGTCACGAATCATCCAATTCGAGATGCATCGAGCTGCCCGGTTCGTTGTGCATCATACTGTACCGGCCAAGAATTGATATGGTTCGGCCATGAAAAATGGTCCAGGATTTTTTAAAAATCCCGGACTGGATCGGTATGGTATGGTACCATACCGGTGTATTTTGTCTGGTTCAGGCTCGGTTCAGCCCGGTTCAGGTTCGATTCAGGTCAAACAATGTAGCCATCGAGAAGGAAAAGGATTTTTCTTAATTTCATGGGCCCGGTATGGTACGATCCATACCATACTGATCAGTGACCGGTACAAGGCCCGATACTGGTTCATTATTCCTTGGTTTACATACTTTCTATATTAAGCTATAGGAATTCAAATCTCTTGACATAAAAAGATATTATATTGTAAGTTAAAAAAAATCGTTTCTAGATTAAATCACCTAAGTTAGCCACATATCCTTCCCTTTCAAAGAATAAACCTTCACAAACAAAGTAATCTCTTGTAAGTAGAACTCAGTCTATTAAAGATCATTCAAATAAGAATGGTGAAAAGCATAAATTAACATATTGCTCGATTTCCAATGCATCATTAGGATGGAAACTTAAGCAGGAAATGATTTGTGACAATATTTAGGGTAAAATCCTTTTATTTCATCCTTTTCATTACTTGACTATACATTTTCCTTTGTGTTTATGTGCCCTGAATTTGGAATCAAAGAGAGGAATTAGGTTTCAGAGGGAGGAAAATTTGGAACTTCTGAGATAGGACTGCTTTATTTTCAGATTGGTAATTATATTAGAACTTCTCCTATAATGCTTGAATTCCTAAAAATCACTACCTCAATAATTCATTGATTTACACTCTGCAACTTTCAGATGAAAAATGTCATCTTATCTTATTCCTAAAATTGCCTGCTAAAATGAATATTTTAAGAACCAACACCAATCAAAGATAGAACATAGGAAATTTATGAAACTGCAGAAGTATCTTTACCTGTGGTATGTACTTGATTGCCGTCATGATAACTTGTATTGTGCTTAAACACACATGCCATAAGGAAAGATTAATCAGATTAACAAATTGATACAAGGAAAAAAATATACAAATCGAGGATATATTATATATCTGTGGTAACTTGTTGTTCTGACCTCCAAATGTCACAGTACTTATCCAAATGTTTATTTGGATAGCTATAGGTTAAGAATTTAACTTCTTTTCTAAAAAGACAGAATTACTTGAACACGGAGATGAGCCAGAGCCATGAATGCTTTGGCCAGGCTATGATCAGACAGACCATAGCAGAAGCCAGAACAGCTGTAGTGATTCCAATGCAAGTTTTTGAGACCTTCTGATTTCCACGCTGCCATTGTAAAAGATAAAAACAATGTGACAAGTGAGTATTTGCAATTGAGGGATTGGGGAGGGCAAGATTGTCACTTATCTAGAGGATAAAAGCAAGGATTTCAATCCCGATGGGATGTCTCATAGGATACTGACATGGAGTACCATCCCACAGGTTGAGACAGGACTATTCTATCATCATCCTAGTATCTCGTTGGTATATCTTGGGACATCCCCTGTCCCAAGTGTCCAAATGGAGCGATGGCAGTGCATCCCATTCCATAGGAAAACCAAGACAACCTCATCCCACACGGAATTAAAAACCTTGGATAAAGGCTCTAGGTAGTTCAAGATAGGATCACTTACTTCATAGATTAAAACTTGGAATAAAGTGAAAGCTGTCAATGCAACAGCATGTATTGAAAATGCGACATCATTTGCAGCCACAGGAATCATCTGCCATGACGGAAAAAAAAAAGATGTATAGATAATCCAGTTACATGTATTATTAGTTTAAACAGTGCCTAGAATGGCAATTCATGTAACCAAAAATCTGAAGTAATGTCATGATCAAATATCAGCATCACCATAATTAGTAATTCTCAATTTAAAGTGGCAAAAAAACAGATTCTATAGATTTAACAATGTGAAATATACAAGAAAGCTTCCTTTCTTTTAAAGAGGGAGGAGACTGGTCAACCTCCAAGTTTATAAATATGAAAGTTGAATTTATGTATTTTAGACTGCAATTTTAAAAATAAAAATGGTTCCTGAATCACTTTGCTACTAATTTTTGGATTGCAGCATGATCCATATATACCATTTCCTATTGGAATTAAAATACATAAATATATGAGCACCATGAAGAAGGCCAAAACATCATGCACAGGATTGAACATGCATGCATGTACAGCCTCATAAAGTCTAAAGTTTCAGTTTAGGTTTGACCAGATACCAAAAGGATTTTGGCAAGTTTCAAAGCAAACATATCAAAATCCCTAGAAGTAGCAAACAAGAATCAAATAAATCAATACACCCAAAATAATGAGGTCTTATACGGCAATCATCAGCAAAGGTGTCTTATTGATATATGTCATTGAGGAGACTTGTGTTACTGCTCACAACATTTTACACTGGCTGTACATGGTGACTGCAGAACCTCCACAGTCCATATCATGTAATTATGCGGATGATGTGCACCTCAGCATTTTCAAACTAATGCTCTATGACTAACATGAAATAGTAGAGCTCAAGTAACCCCCTGTATGCAGCAATAAATGACTGACAAAGAATGGATCTCGCACCTACCTTGGAATGGGCAGAAGTTGTGAAAATGAATACTCCTGGTAAAGCAATCCTTAAAATAATCGAAACATTTAGTAGCATAAGAATAATACAGTAGTTTGTTCTATGTTCCAAAACAATCCATATAGTTCAAAAAGGGACCATAACAAGCTGGAAACTAGAAGCTAAGTGTGCCATCAAAAGCTACCATAATCCTACTTCACATTGCCCATGAATTGGACTGGTAGAAGATGATATTATATAATATTACTAAAACTATATGCATGTAGATAATATAACATACTCTAGATTACAAAGAAAAAAAAAAGATAAAGTATATGGCATTACTCCCATTGCAGACTTGTGAATTAAGCATGCAAGGAGAAAATAGTGGAACCAAATTCAGAAATTTTATCAACGAAGATGCATAATCTCTTCTTAGATAATCCATTTCCTGAACAATGTGATAAATTGGATCAATCTTGCTATGTCGGTACCGGGGCTTGGACTAGTTGGTTGGCAACGGCATTGCCAATTTCATGAAAAAATGACAAAATAAAGAATGAAACAAAGGCCAAAGCCCCAATTTCGATCAGGAGCTCCCTCCGGTTTTCCACCGGGTTCAGCAGCGGCGTGGCGACCTCTAGACCTCTCTCTCTCTCTCTTCTTCCTCTCCCTCTCCTCACCAGTTTCTTGTTTCAAACACCAAAACCACCCTGGTCTACCACTGACATGGTTCGGTATTTCCCGATTTGGCCGGTTCAAGATGCTTCCACAAACCTTGAACTCGATTATACGTGTGAAGCTCTAGCAATTGTCAAGTGCCCTTTTTTGGGATCTAATCCCTCTCATTTTTCTTGACTAAAGAGCTAGTGTGAATATCAACCAGGATAAAAAATAAAGAAGATTTTTGTTCAGAAAAATGGTAAGAATTCACCTATGTCATTATCATATAATTGATTAATAATATTTATCTCATTTGTATCATTTCAACCTCAAAAGCACACCAAAAATTTTAACAGGAGACAGAAAAATCTACAATATCTTTATCCATTCAGCTCAACTAATCATCAAAACCATTAGAACCTCAACTCTGAAAAGGGCAACAGCATTTCAGGTTCAGAAACATAAGTAAATGGGCTTTTGCATCCAACTGACAAACTAATTAGACATCATAAGGTGGATATTTGGCGCTCATAACATCATATTAGTGATTATATATTAAAAGAAAAACACCATTACCACAATAACACCATGAAAGGGCCTACTTACATAAGGTTATGAGTTATGACCATAGGCTTCTACTTTATATGTATAAAAAATACACAAAGGCTAGTATAGATTTTGTGTTTACCTGGGGTGTTATCTTCCAGCTCCAAAACACGAAATTCCACAATAAATAATCAACTACAAGAGGCTTTTATTTGACAAGTTTTAGTGAAACAGGTTTGCAAAAAATTCACAACAAATGGGTTTCACAAATCTGCTTGTTTGGTTTCTTTCTATAAAATATGTTTCTGCCAAAGGTGACAAATCCTAAAACCTGAAATGTGAGTTTCATGAAAAAGAAGTCCCCCCCCTGTTTAACAAAAATCATGTTTTTAAGATTATCTAACTTTAAAAAACCTGCAGGCATCCGAACAGCCCCAAAGTGTTGCGATCTAAAAAAACTCAAACACATATCAAGAACCACCAACCTCTTGAAATCCATACTCCTCATGATACTGCCTCTGAACTGTGGCGCTGAAGAACATCGCCGCATTGTATATAAGATACGACGAGTGCTTCGTCATGTTCAGCACCAAGAAATCAAAGTTCAGACCAATGTTCAGCACCAAGAAATCAAAGTTCAGACAACCACACTGCAATCCCCACCAATCAAACCACAATACAAGTCATCCCGCAATCAAAACCTCAAGAAAATCACAAAAACCCTAACAAAACCAAATCTCCCCCCTAGAAAACATGATTAGAGTCTAAAATTGCTGCAAAAAATAAAAAAATCGAACCTTTTTTCGCCTGTAATTGAGTATGACTTGAGGGTAGAAGCTAACGGACCATGAGAAGAAGGCGAACCATCCAAAAACCTGGTAGGTGACCTCAAGGTATATAGAATTCCAAGATCCATTTTTGTTCTAATTTTACGGAATTTTGTCTCCTTTTTTTTTTTTTCCTTCGTCGCTCTTAGGTCGAAGATAACGTAGATTAAAAGCACGTTTGTTTTTATTCCTTTTTCTTAATTCGAAAGCCAGTAGTTAATAGGACGAAGTAACCCGGCGGATGAGGGGATTAAGCCCCTTCGATATGGCTAGGATTTACGAAAAAACCGCGTGAGTAGGTAGTGTTATTGCTGTTAAGAAGAGGGGTAAGTTTGGGAAATGGGTTTTGGAGTTTTAAGGATGCCGGCGTTTACGATGTTGGAAACTTGGAATCTGGACGGTATCTCGCCACAAGTACATCGCAAGGATGGACGTGGACGCTATATAAGTACATTAACGTCGGTCTTCAAGAAACGAATTTTGATTTGATCAGTCAGATAAATCTTTACAAAAAGAATAAATCAGATAAATTAAACCATTCAAATATATAATATATTATATTAATATTACAAAATATTAAAATTTAAGCAAGCAGTATTGCTCAAAGCTAAAGGATAATGATGTTATTCTATAGAATCTAGCTAAAATCATTATTAACTAATATAATGACTATAATTGTTATTATAACAATTGTTATTGTTCAAAATTATTGTTTACTTGATATTCGTTTTTAGCTTGATATTTGTTTTTAGATAATATTTTTTTTGGGAAGAAAAATAAAATTTAGAAATTTTTTTGAAGCTTGCTGTGAATAAAAGGTCAGGACTATTCTACTAGCCGGCGATGTCAGGTATCATTTTTAGATGGAGAATGATTGCGAAAATCTAAGTATTACTTACCTAGCGAGACAAAAACATGCAGGAGATAGCTATACCAGAATTTATCACCATTCTTTTGCTTATCAAAAAATAAAATAAAATTGAAACGAGAGTATAACATTTCAAATCTATATCATTCTACTCTGCAACTGCCTTTTTTTTTTTTTTTTGAAGTATTATGCTGCAACTATAGCTTGTCTTATCTGCAATGAGTTCATGACTTCTGTATTGTAGTCTCTATAAAACACGGCTTATATAGCTTTTGTGACGTTCATGGTTGGGATTTCTCCTGTCCTGGTTCTTTGCCGTACATATCATGTTTTCTAACTTCATATATATAAACTATGAATTTTATAATCTAAGCACATCATGCTCTCTCTCTCTCTCTTTGAAGCATGACTGCATCACTTGATCATGCGAACATCGAAGATCTTTTATTATCTACATCATTATTGTACCAAGTCGCAAACTCCTAGGTGACATCTTACATTTTATGGTAGTGCTCCTTGCACTACCAATTATCTAAAGAATAAACATCCTCAAGATCTATCTGACACCTTATTGGTTCACCAAACTCAATCCCATCCTGGTGAGTTTACCAATCACTCAATCTTTATTAAGAGAAAACAAGGAAATTTATTTTAAAAAGGAGAAAAAATGTTTGTTTCTTGCCACCTAATTCATTTTGTTTTTTTGTTTTTTTTAAAAAAAGAGTTTTTTTGTCAAAAAAAAAAAAAAAAAATTCAGAACATTCATTCTATGTAAATACCCTCTCATCTTCTCTGCTTTAATCTTATCGTTATCATTGTCATCTTTAAATCGTTGCCGTTGTTTTTTAACATACCAGTTCCTGAAACTAATAGTGGCTTAAGAGAGAATTTTGGGGTTCTTTGGGATGGTTTTATCTTCTTGATTAAAAGGCTTGTTTTGATGGTTGGATCCAAAATTCCTTAAAATTCCTAGTCCAATCATCTAATATATTGGATTACAAGCTGACCAGACCTTATATTTAAGATACCCAGAATTACATTTTGAGTGGACCAGCCTGAGTCCCATAAGAACAAAAACAAAAAAAAAGATCTGTGCCTGAATTCGATAAAAAAAAAAAAAACTTAGTTGACCATTTTTTTTCCTCCCTATAGAATTCGAGCCAGTCCATTTAAAAAATAATCATAGGTATCCCTAAACATAAAACCTAGCTGCTAGCTTATAATCCAATACTTTTAATGATTAGGTACAAATACTATGAAATTTTGAGCCTACCATTCAAACAAACCCTAACTTCTGAAGGCTACACTTGCAAGTAATCTATACAGTTTCTATCCAAAAAGCCAATTCTGTCGGTCATTTTCTTCTTTCTCCATAATTCCAAATGCAGCTGAATTTTAATTACTTCCCATCCTTCCAAACAGCCCCTTTGGACTGCTGGAAGGTGGAGGTTCCCAACAAACATTCTAAAGATATGAAAACATATTTCAGCAGAAAAAGGAAATTGGGACCTTGCCCGCGTATTCATCCATGCACAATCTAATTCATCAATTGACAAAGATCAGAGAAAAATGTGACTGCAAAATTCTAACAATCTGATTGGCCATTCCTAGGTATGGGGGGTCCATGGTGATGGCGAAGGATAAATCATCATGTGGTTTAAATGTTTCCCAAATGAAAAAGATTCCAACTGTGATGTTTTCTACACATTAAAATCCGGATCATGAATCTGTTGCCATCCATCATGTACATCACAACCCATCATTTACAGGAGACTGACAGACTTTGCCAAAAGATTTTCAAAGTACCAGACAACTCTAATTATGAAGTCACCTCCGGATAGCTAAGAAGAAATTAAAAGAACCATACTCCTATGGGTGGCCTTCAATATGACTGATAAGGAGTAACAACCAAAGTGGATTTTTGTATATAATATTTTCATTATACAGAAAAAAAAACAAAAAAAAAACAAGACCGCTACAGAGAAAATGTCAGGCTGAAAACTTGATTAGCACCTGATAACATGCGAGAATCAACCAGGTCCATTTGCTGGCGATGGCTTGTAAGCAAGCCTCACCATAGTATTTAGATCACGGAAGGTTCAGCCATTGCCCCATTTCCATAATCTCCACAAGCCAGCCTCTTTGTGATGGATGGAATCAAAGTTATACCAAGTTCGCTGATTGTTTCTATATGATGCTTTGTGAAGGGGTTGTTCCACATGAAGGTGTTCACGGCAGGAGCCACATAAAGAGGCTTGCTGTAATCCCAAGCTCGCACGATGCATGTTAGTAGGTTGTCACACAGTCCTCCTGCAATCTACTCGAGGAAAGAATATGCATGAATGCCACGGAAATCAATGTAACAAAGAATTGCCAGTAGATCGGTCCAGAAAGACATAATGATCAACAGAAATCAATGATAAATCCTTTTTGCATTGTTTTACTGCACGAAATATGTGTTCAAAACAATTCAAAATTCCCTTCAAAATATATCATGCAGGTTACTAGCAATTTCTTTTTTAATGCAGCTGCAAGTCTAGAGCTGAAGTTTGGTAG
Source organism: Areca catechu (assembly GCA_021397845.1). Lineage (NCBI taxonomy): Eukaryota > Viridiplantae > Streptophyta > Magnoliopsida > Arecales > Arecaceae > Areca > Areca catechu. The sequence goes on along the minus strand of CM038048.1, from coordinate 88,422,341 downwards.
ATCATACACATACCTTAGCAGGCTTAGGTAGGGTATTCGCCTGACAATGGGGCGATTACCATAATATCTGCCCATTTTCGTAGTTCAATGTGCAAGACTCATCTCCGATTTCCTTCCAATTAGACCATTCATCATCATCTGTGTAAAAGGAGTCACATCCCTTAGAAGTGATGCTTTATCTAAAAAATGCAAAGATGACTTTGTGGCCACAGCTCTTGCTTCTGCCACTCAGAAAAGACTACGGCCAAGACTCGAATTTTATAGCAGCTACACTTCCGCAAGCAGCCAGGAGAATCCTTGGCTTAACAGGCTCCTCGCTGTCATGCATCATATTTTCTGATGAGGACTCCACATTACCCATCACCTCCTCTTAAATGCAGGAAGCTGGACTGAGATAACCAGAAATAAAAGCAAGGCACTGCTTATTGAACAACTAATTAATGTTTCCATAGTTAATAAAAGTAAAGAATGAGATAACATGCAGTAAGGACGATGTTTTTGAACTTTTTGCAGAAAGACTAAATACATCAAACATGTGAATACTGTCTACTTTGTGGATCATCTCATTCAGATTCAGAATATAGCATAGAACTTTCCAAATGACCTGCTTCAGTATATTTCATGGTCGGGTGACATCGAATAAAATTATTACAACACACAAGGTATCATTAAAAGCAATTATCCCAACATCCAGAGCTATCAAGATCGAGATTTCTTTCTTTTTAATGTAAATTTTGGTCAAACTAAGTTGAATATGTGGAAGACCACATCATTCATTTTACATCAACACAGAAAGAATTCCCAGTTGACACAATTGTCATCAACTATTACCGATGAAGATGATACAGAAACAATTAGACAAAGCAAGAGTATAGCAGTAGGTGTTATAGGAGTAAAATTAGAGAGCAAAGAGTAGGAAAAAATATTTCATCCTGGTCTCAGAAGAATCCTATGTTGAAACAGCTATGACACATGAATTCTATTTTTACCTCCTCCATGTGGACTTGATGATTTCTTGAATGCAAATCCTTACCAAAAGTATTCCCACTTCCCACCAGTTAAACGCGCAACCCTGCCACAATTTATTCAAGTATGTGGACAACAAGATTCTACTTGAAACAACAATTACAGATTATCTATGCTTATATACATAGAGGTGATGATATATATATATATATATATATGCAAGTGTACAAAGATGGAAATCACTTTTTTTTTTTTTGGGGGGGGGAGGGGAGGGGGGTGTAAGAAAGAAATTGAAGCAATATAGCGGGTCAAGTTGGAGATTTCGATAAGTGCTGCCACAGTGTAGTTTAAAATGCACCATGATCGCAAGAAAATAGCTACACAGATGTTACACCACCATCTAAAATTATTCTGAAGTGATCTCAAAGATTAGATACTTCCAACCACATAGTTATCAGTGAAAGTGCGAAACAGATTACAGATTAGCACAGGCATGCCAGTTATCCTACAGCACACAATTTTAAATCTGATTAGGATCAAGTTTGCATGCCAGTTATCCTACATGTTCCACAATTTTAAACTGTTGGCAAGTTTGTTTATCTTTTTTTATTTGGCAAACCAGCTGAACATTTAAAAATATCTCTGCTATCACTGCATAAGCATATTAGTCTACCAATCTAGATTAGTAGGCACCATTTATGCAAATCATAAATGTATGTCATAATTTTTTATAAGTTTTCTCCTAATGCTTTTTCTGGTTTTCCACTTAACTCATCAGTTATGAAATGTAAATTCTACAGAGGAATCCTTTTCATCCTTCCACTTGGAAAATGGAACACTAAAATTTAATGGCAGCAAAGTAGCAAATACAACATGGGAGTTTTTAAACAATGGGAGCTAAATTTAACAAAATACAGATTTTTAAGTGGTTAGCTAATAGAGACTTTAATAACTGTTACACCACTTACTCGGATTTGTTGACTAAGAGAACATGGGTTTGCTGACTAAGAGCACCGAATGGATGACTCAGTATATAACAACCGAGTAACTCAACCCTGAATGAGCAAGGTCAAGTAACTATGAATCTAAAATCCGACTAACTATGAGTATTCAAGAGTTGGTTGGATGTTTGTTCTCCGTAACAAGATGCTTGAATAACTTACTCGGATCCGACTGATTGCCGAATAAGCGTAGGATAAAATGGCTGACTTCTAAGATGCTAAAGCATCATCGATGACTAAGGCATACGTGCCGACCATCCAGATGTCCAACCAAGGGATAGAAAACATAGGTGTCGTAACATAAAGTTGTTACGACAGGCTATTAACTATAACAAAAAGAGATTAGCATTAACAGAAAGCTGTTATGCCTAACAGAAGGAGGTTATCTCCAATAGAATTCAGTTACTATGAGTACTTATAAATACCGATAAGAAAGAACCTTCGAGGATAACCTAATTCTGGGCCAGAAAACTCTATCATGTTGTTTCTCCCGGTTAGGGTTGGCAGTGGGCCAAGCTGGACCGAGCCACACCCCTACCCGAGCCCAGCCCGAAAAAATATTTCAGGCTTCAGGCCAGGCTTATGATCAAAATTTTTTCAAAGCATCAGGCCCGAGCCTGACCCGAGCCCATTGGGCTGGCCCGAATAAAACCTAAATGATAAAAAAAAATTCGCTTCGTCAGAGCACAAGGGGCGTGAGGGCATTGAAATGGGGGAGAGTGAGATCGAAGCCGAGGGGGGGCTGCGAGGTCGCGGGGGGCAGGGGGTTCCGGGGCGGGGGGAGGCCGGGAGTGAGATCGAAGCCGAGGAGGGCCGCAGGGTTGCATGGGGGACAAGGCCGTCAGGTGCGGGCGCTGGGGCTGGAGGAGGGAGATCGGAGCCGAAGGGGGCCGCGGGGCCGCACGGGGGTTGAGGGCATTGGGTGCGAGCATCAGAGCCGGGGAACGGAGATCGAAGCCAAAGAGCGAGATTGGAGCCGAGGGGGTAGCGTCACCGGTGCGACCGTGTGAGCACTGACCGAGGAGGAAGATCGAAACCGGGGATAGCATCGCCGACTCGCCGTTGAGTGCCATCAAGCGGACCGGACGATCTGCAGTGGACTCGAAAATGTAAGAGAGAGAATGGAAGAGTTGGGAAGACGCCAGACGAGAAAGAAAAAAAAGAACCGGACTGGGCCGAGTTTGGGTCGAGCTTAGTTTGGGCCGGGCCGGGCCAAAGGTGGTGCCCGAGCCCGGCCCAAAAATTGAATGGGCTCTAATATAAGGCCCGAAGCCCGGCCCGATTTATTTAAAACCTGACCCAATTTCGGGCCAGCTCGGTCCGATTCCAGCCTACTCCCAGTCTTCTATATATTTTTCAAATTTTACTAACTAAGCAACGAAGAGTCCACTGGAGAAACTCCGGTCAAGGACTTCTTTTGCAGGTGAGGACATCTCCAAGACCCCAGCAACAGGTGCTTACGGTGGTCATGTAGTCATCTTTTATTCCCCACATTACTCGACCCATCCGAGTAAGTCCCTAGCAAACACCTACCATAAATTTGATAGTAACAGATTGGCACACCAGGTAGGAAGAAAAAGAAGCATCCCCTGACTGAAAAGGGAACTTGGAGAAGAATGGCAATGGCGAAAGCAAAGATATAATGCATCCACTAATAGGGACCGCGCAGTCATTAGACGGAATGGTCAACCCAACCAGTAGCCCAAAATTAATGATGCACCACCAATGATAGTGGCAGATCAACAGTAGTTCTCTACCCTAGTGAATCAAGTACAAGATTTGGTTATTGCAGTTCAAAGTCTTCAACAAATTATAGCAAACAATCAACAACAACCACTGGAGCTAGTGGCCCTAGCTGTTCCTTCTAGGCATAGCCGGCAATCTCCATCACAAAAATCTCGACGTCACCTCACTGCTCGATGATCCCATTATCGATGCTCTCCTACTTAGCGCTCTCTTACCCAACAAACTCTCTTGACGAACTCCTCCATAGCGACCAAGCTTAGAACGAGATCAACCAGGAGAAAATCGGCATAGGAAAAAGCACCCAAGGTCTCCCTCGGAGTCTTTAAGAGAAGGCTCCACTCCAATAGATACTCGGCGAGACTGAGAAACCTATCGTTTGATGACTATGAAGGAAAACTGCAGGAGCTCGACCGACGACGGAGCTCCAGACTGATAGCTGAGGATCTATTGACTCCCTCGGTTACAATTCACGCCCCACATTCTCTTGACGGATCATGGAAGAAGTGATACCGCCATACTTCAAAATGCTTTAACAAGAACTTATGATAGAACCACCAATCTACTAAATCATTTGGGTAGCTACAAGGTCCATATGATGATCCAAGCTATCAGCAATGCTCTTTACTGCCCATTTCTCGCAACTCTGAGAAAAGTTGTCCAAGTATGGTACTCGGGCCTCCAACTAGGTAGCATTTATTCTTTCAGCTAGTTGGAGGAATTATTCTTGGCACACTTCCGAACAAGTAGAAGGATGCCATAGAGCTCAGATAGCCACTTCTTCTTTCAGCAAAAGAAATGAGTCTTTGAAGGATTGTAGCGCGTTTCAACACCACTATGCTTTAGGTCTAGGATCTCAATAACTTTGTAGCCCTATCGGCCATGAAGAAGAGACTTCGATCATCCAGGTTCACTTTTTTGCTGAAAAAGTTTTCTAAAAATTACTCGAAGCTCCTAACGCGTGCTCAGAAGTACGCATTAGCTAAAAAAGGAGTAATTAGTCAGCACCAAGCAAAAGGAAAGTCAGCGCCAAAGAAAACTCAACAAGATACTTCTCAGCCTCACAATAACAAGGATGCCCAGTCTCAACAACAAAGCCCGAAGCCAAAGAACTTGACCTAAAGTTCGATCTCTCTCCCGAGAGGAAATTCTGATGGAGATAAGAGAGGGAAAAGTTCTTGCAAAGCTTCTGCCTATGCGTGCACCAACGACTTCCTAGAACAAAAATAAGTATTGTCGCTTCCATCGTGACCATGTCCACATCACTGAGAAATGTATTCAACTGAAGGATGAAATAGAAGATCTCATCCATCATGGCTACCTGGAGAAGTACGTGCACGGGAAAGAATGTCGGCAAGAAGTTGTTGCCTTAAAGAAGACTCCTAATGAACCTAAAATCAATAATTGACCCATTGAAGAAAGGGTCAACATGATATCTTAGGGAACAAGCTCAAGGGGGCGGGTGCCGGGAAAATGCTTCGAAGAGGCTTCAGAGCAATAATGTAATTAGTTTTTCTGATGATGATCTCCGGAAAGTTCAAACTTTCCATGATGATACTATCATTGTCTCAGCACAATAGCTAACTATGATGTAAAAATCTAATTGATAATGGAAGCTCCACTGACATGTTTTATGATGCATTTGTCAAGATGAATCTTTTCCTAACCGACTAAGAAAAGTATCAACCCCGTTAGTCAGATTTGTTGACAACTCAATCAGTGTTGAAGAGATTACTCTTCCGGTAACCATAGGTACAAAATCCCAAAAAAACTGTCTCAACTTTACAATTATTTGGGTTCCATTAGCCTATAACGTGATACTCTAACGACCAGCACGGAACAAATTCCAAGCAATTGTGTCAATTATCATCTCTTAGTACATTTTCTAACTAACTCTGGTAGGGCTAGAAGTGGGCTCACGCCGGCTCGATGGGCTTTGGGGCTAGCCCAACATCATGTCGGGCTTGGGCTTCATTTTAAAGTCCATTACATTTTTGGACCGGGCTCGAGCTTCTCTTTGGCCCAGGCCCGGATCGAACCGGCCCGACCCGAACTTGGTCCAAAAATGGCCCGAAGGGATCTGGCCCGAACCAGCCCGACAAAAGATCCGGTAGACCCAAATCATCTAGCCCGATGGATCTTATAAAGTTAAAACCCAGTTTAACTTGGCAGTCGGCACGGTCCCCTCCCCAAGTCATCATCTCTAGGGATTTACCATCCCCATCCATCGGTCCCCTCCCCGCATTCTGATCAAGCAAGCGATGAGCCGATCACCATGGCTGGCCTTTCGGCTTCCGCTATTCCAATCATCGTCTCCGACTCCAAGGTAAAATCTCCATTGCTTCACCGTGAGCCCAACCCAACCGCCATCCCCAATTCCGTGCAACCCCACTGCCACCTCTGGCTCCGTGCGACCCCCTTTGCCCGTGCGACCCCCCCGCTTCGATCTCCCTTCTCGGCCCTGGCGCATGCACCCGACACCCCTTCTCCCGCGCGTGACCCCGTAGCCCCCTCGGGTCCGATCTCCTTCCCCGGCCCCGGCGCCCACACCCACACGGGACGCCCTTGCGCCCCGTGCAACCCCGAGCCCCCTACTCCATCTCCTTCTCCCGGCTCCAACGACCGCGACCCGACGGACGATGCCTAGAGGCCAGAGTTTTTTTTGGGCTCCGAACTTCCAATGATCGAAGGGGCAACTTCAGTTGGGCCGGTCCATTCGGGCTCAGGCCAGGCTCAGGCTTGGGCTCGGGTAGGGGTGTGGCTCGATCTGGCCCAACCCACTTCCAACCCTAAACTCTGGAGTTGAAAAAATGAAAAAAAATCAATAACTTGCTTGGCAAAGTCTGACAATATAAGACAAATGGTCAAAGAACGAGTTTTCCTTGATCAACTAGACCAAAGAAAACCGAGAGACATGGACAGTCAGCCAAGAACATTTCTGTGCCTTTGGTAGAGGAAGATCCGACTAAGATTATGCAAATTAGAACTCTTCTGGAAAGAGAAACAAAAGAACAACTCGTTGACTTCCTACGAAACAACACCGACATCTTCACTTGGTTGGCTATAGATATGCCCAGAATTCCTAAAGAAATAATCACTCATAAACTAAAAGTTAATCCAGGATTTAAACCTGTTTAGCAAAAGAAAGGAACTTCGTCCATGAGCGACAAAAGCTATTGACAAAGAGAAAATTTATCTTCAATTAGGAAGGCCCATACTGAGTTACTAAAATATATGCCCCGGAGCCTATAGGATTGAAAACTTGGATCTCAAATTTCTCATCCATGGAATGCCGAGAATCTACACATGTATTATCAATGAATTAACAAAATTGCTCATAGCATTTTCATATGTCCAACAAGAGTATTTTGTGATTTCAATTAAGATAGTTAATTGATACCTAACTATCTAAATTTAATCGATATGCTCAACAATATCAAATAGAGTTGGCTAATATCCAACCATAATTGATATGTCTGACAATATTAAAGATAGTTGGCTGATATCCGACTATAATCGATAAGTCTGATAATATTAAACATAGTTGGTTTAATATCTGACTATAATCGATAAGTCCGATATTATTAAATATAGTTGGTTTAATATCCAACTATAATAGGTAAGTCCACAATATTCAAGATAGTTGGCCTAAATATCCAACTATAATCGATATTTCTGACAATATTAAAGATAGCTGCTTAATATCCGTCTATAAATTGATATGTTTGACAATATTAAAAATAGTTAAATCAGTATGTTCGACAACTTTAGATAGTTGGCCTAATTATCCGATTGTAATTGGTATGTCCAACAATGTTAAAATGACTAACTAATACTTTGGTTACTTAAATTCAATTGGTGAGTCCAACAACAACATTACAAGGGTTAACAACTAATTGATTATCAAAGATAATCGGATTCCTTGACCGGAATTCCTAAAAAGAAGCCGAAGGATGTTCAAGCAAAGCATGACAAAGCAGGAACAAAGGTTCAGTTATTCGGCCAATGTTAGTTTTTCGACCAAGGCTACACTATATATCGATGATTTTATACTTGGAAATTTTTTTAGAAAATAAAGACATTGATGGAAAAAGCAAACTTCATTGATATTCAAAAAGTTTTGCAAAAGTTTGGATGAAGCCGACAACCAAAAGGTTCTAAGAAGAAACTAAAGAAAAAGATTACACAAGGTAAAGTTTTAAGCTTCTTCCTCGACTAGCAGAGTTGCTTGGCAGGGTTCTTCAGTAGTTGGGCGGATTGCTTCTTTGACCGAAGCTTCCTCAAAGCAAAAGAAGCAACTTTTTAGGCCGGGGCTTCCTCAGCATCTTCCTAGATCTCCCCTTCTTCGACAGCTTCTTCAATAGTGACCTTGATGAGATCCAGATCTGAAAAAAGTTTTGCAACTTTGGCTTTGCAATCATCGTACGCGTACCAATAGTAGTAAGATGATGCCTCTGTTATTTCTTCATCGAAAGCTACCAACTTCTTATAGTCATCGACCACCTTCAAAGCATTAGCCTCTGCTAACTTAGCCTTTTTCTCGGCCTCCTCCGCTTGGGCAACGGCATTGCCAAATTTCTTGTTGAAGGACTTTTCAGATAATATTTCTTTTCTTTTGTAGCTTGCCTCCAAACTTGTTGCATGGTCTTTCGCCAAGGATAATTCCTTCTTGAACTAGAAAATTTCTTCAAGGTTCTTCTCTACTTGGACTTCAAGACTCTGCTTGAGTTCCTCAATGACTTCTTTTTGGGCTCTAGCAATTTGAAGCCAGTCCTCCAAAGACCGACAAAGCTCTACAAAGCCCTAGAAACCCTCCTCTATTATAGCCACCCCGAGCAAGCTAAAACAGCAAAATTCTCCAAGTTAGAGATGCTTGGCAATACCCAAAAAAAACGAAAAAGAATGAAATAAAGAATAGAAGATTTACCTTGAGGAGAGTTAGGTATAGTAAAGACACAATCTCGTTTACAAGATATGGTTTCCTCCCAATCTCTTGGGAGGAGGATTGCCTTCAGCAGCCGATAAGCTAGTTTGGGATTATGAAGCCCTATCTCGTCGGAATAGATGTTCAGGTCAATGAAAGACTCAGGCTCTCCAGTAGCCCGAGTAGTTCTCTCGGCCCCCGAGGAAGTTTGTAGTGCTTTATCTCGGTCGACACCTATTTGGGGGGCAAGAGTGGCCAACTGATGAGGAGTGGCCGACCGCCTGGGAGACAAAGTAGCCGACAGAGAAGACTCCGTCGGCTGAGGCCTAATTAGAGCTATCAATATGGACTGGCCCTAACCCATATGGGCTTGCATTTATGGACCGGGCCGGGCTAGGCCCACTTGCACAAATGGGCTAAAAAAATCCACCCGACTGCCCGCCCTATATGGGATGTGGGCTAGGGCCGGGCCAGCCCCCTATATGGGCTGTGGACTAGGGCTATGGACTTGGAGTCGTGGACTAGGACTACGGCCATGGGCTAGCATTAGAGCCTGGGCTAGGGCCATGAGCATTGAAATCATATAAGTAATATAGCCCTCACCTCAGCATGGAAGAAGCTCTGGTTCATCAATAGCAGCACGATGATGGCTATCGACATCACGAAAGAGCTACGGCGTCACCACCGGTGTCACCAGCTATTCCTTTTTCCGCCGGAATAAGAGAGCAGCAGCAGCAAAGTCCCGGTCGCCAGTCCTGAACTCCCGATGAATCAGAAATTCGAAAGAAGTTTGAATCGCGGAAGCCCGGAACTATCGAGTATCGTCGTATCAAGTAGAAATGGGAATGGGAACAGCCGAACACTGCGAACAGGGAAGGAAGTGGGACGGCGTGGAAGATTGAAAAAAAAAATCAAAAATCTTTTCATTTTATGTTTAAAATCTTGGCCCATGGATGACCCCGGCCCTAACCCGAGCCCATGGACTACACGGCCGGGCCAAAAAGCCCACTTACATAAATGGACCAAATTTTTTCAGCCCGTCCGGCCATTTATAGGGCCAAATGGACTGGCCCATGGGCTCTGGCCCATTTTGACAGGTCTAGGCCCAATAATGATAACATAATCGCTAGTTCAAGAAGTTGTGGTTGTTACCTCCACTTTTGCAACGGCCAGTGCAACAGTAGCAAGAGCTAAAGAAGCTCTTGGCACCGAAGAACTTGGTGCAGTGCATGGCTTCTTCAACACTTAAGAGGTCCGGCAAGTCTTTTCCGAATTGCTTGCCAAACATTTTGAAGGTTGGGCCTCATCTCTGTAAAAAAGAAGAAAAGCAGAGTAAGATACTCAAATAATTTTTTAAAAATAATGAAAAGGAGGAACTATGACTAAATTACTCAAACTATACCTAAACTAGTAACCATACTAATTTCTACATTAAAGAGGCACTGCTCCTTCAGCAGCACCCTCAGCAATGGGACTTCAACTTCAAAAAGCTTTTCAAAGTCCTCTTTGTTGGCTTTGAGGACTTTCTTGCCATCATTGAAAGTTAGTCGGGGCTCCCTCCATTCAAAACTGAAGGCCCAAGGATGGTCAGATGATAGAAAGAAGAATCTAGACTTCCATCCATGAATGATGGAAGGAAGATCCTTAATGAATGATCGGCCATGGCGTGGTCCAATGAACCACCACCCTTTGCCGTAAAGGTGCCTCTTGATCATAAAGAAGGCATAGAAGAGAGATGTCTTGAGTTCGATCTCAGGATCGTGATACAAGACAATGAAGGAGCGGATTATCTAAAAAGTATTCGGAGTAAGTTATGCCGAGACAACTTGGTACAAGTCAAAAATCCTAATGAAAAAAAGGATGAAGCGGGAAGTGAAGTCCCGCCCAAAGACATTCTTCATATATAGCAAAATGACCGGGTGAGGCATAGGTTACTCAATCGTCAGGACCTGAGATACATACTCGGATATCCTATGGAATTCGATAATAATTCCATAGATGGGCTATCTTGGACTCAAGTAGGACACTTTTTACCTGACTTGGATTTAAGTCCTTGATGTTTGGATTCTCTGAACACCAAGACCTGGAGTCCCCTTGGTGACACTGCGACATAGTCTTCCCTGCAAAAGAAGCCCTAACATTTGCCAGGACTTCTACAATCCTAACCATTCTAAAAAGTTAAAAATCAAAAGAGGAAGAAAGGAGGAAAAACCTACAGGAAATCCTTAAAGCCCTAAAGGAGTCAAAGAAATTAGCGGAAAAGAGAAAAACAAGTGAAAGAAAGGAAGCTGACCTTCAGGGGTATCAAAAGGAAGAAGAACTCAAAAAGACTCTAAGAAAACTTTCAGAAGCAAGGAGAACTCAAAGTTTGAATAGAAAAACCTTGAGAAAGAAGAAGATTGTCTTTATATAGTCAGTGGCAACAATAATGATTCAGTCTTCGAATGATGAGAAGCTCATCAAATTATGCCACAAGGCTCGATCATGGCTGAAGGAGTTACCCGATTTTTCATCGCACTACCTCTGTATGATGACACGTTGGTCTAATCCACATGAATAGCAAGTCTCCAATAGTGATCCAATGCGTGGCAAAATTGGAGAGGCTAGAGAAAAAACAACCAGATCCCCAGAATCACCAGCTATTTTTGCCATTAATAACTAACTCTTTGACATGATACCTGCTATAAAGGTGGTTCTGACACCAAAATGACAAAATGGCCTTTCTACGACTTTTTTGAGGAGATATTAATCACCAACATGAAGAAAAAGGTTGGCAGAGCTCAAGACTGGACAAATCATTAATGATACTCCCTCCTTCCAAGATGACAAAATATCTTGGAATCGAGAGTGGGGAGTAACTGTTACACTACTTACTCGGATTTACTGACTAAGAGTACCTGGGTTTGCTGACTAAGAATATCGAATAGATGACTCAACATGTGACAACCGAGTAACTCAACCCTGAGTGAACAAGGCCAAGTAATTATGATACTAAAATTCGACTAACCATGCATGTTCAAGAGTTAGTCAAATGTTTGTTCTCCATAACAAGATGTCCAAATAACTTACTCAGATCTGATTGATTTCCGAGTAAGCACGGGATAAAATGATTGACTTCTAAGATGCTAAAGCATCATTGATGACTAAGGCATACGCACTGACTATCCAAAGATGACCGACTAAGGGACAAAGAAGATATAGCTATCATGATAGAAAGTTATTACGACATGCTATTAACTACAACAGAAAGAGATTAGCCTCAATAGAAAGCTGTTATGTCGAACAGCAAGAGGTTATCTCCTAATAAAATTTGGTTACTACGAGTACCTATAAATACCGATAAGAAAGGATCTCTAGGAGATAAGCTAATTTTGGGCCAGGAAATTCTGCCATTTTGTTTCTCCTGGTCTCCTATCTGTTCACTAAACTCCACTAACTTAAACATCGAAGGGTCCTCCACCGGAGAGACTCCGATCTAGAATTTCTTTTACAGGTGAGGGACATCTTCGAGACCCAGCAATAGGCACTTCCAGTGGCTGTGCGGTCATCTTTTGTTCCTCACTTACTCGGCCCATCCAAGTAAGTCCCCAGCAAACACCTACCAGGGGTTTGGCAGCAACAATAACTAATATAAGCAAAGCATATGTTGAATAATCAGTAGAAAAGGCCAGAATCAAAGAAGTTTCAGGAAAATATAATGCACCGGTGCAAATTGAACATAAGAGAAAAAGAAATGAATTCATAAGCTTGAAAATTGATGTGTATCTTGGAGAAAAAGGCCAATGTGATAGAGTATGTGGAGGACAAATTATCAGGGGAGATAACTGTGTCATTCCAGAATTATGCACATCATTAAATGGTAATTCTGAGATGAAATGACATGACAATGTAAGGATAACCACAAGGGAAATGAATACTCATGGGTGAAGAATTGTTGTATAATAGAGGAAGATGAATTTAAATTTGATAAGAAATAGTAAATAAAGGGCAAAGGCCTGGAAGTAACAATGATACTGCAGAGGTAATGTTTGCATGTGCATCTGTGCTGGTGCAGGGATCAACATGCAATGAAATGGATGCATTTTGTCTGCCATAGTGTCTGATAAGTGGCTAGGCAAATGACTAGAATGACATAGCATGATGCATACCATGTTAACATGTGACAGTCTCGGGCACAGAAAGTGATCCTTCAATCCTTGTACAAGAGTGGATCATTAATTGAATTAAGTGGATACGAGGATAAAATCTTTTTGTATATCAAATCATATTGTTGGCAATATCACAATGTCCTTAGAAAAATACAATTAAGTGATCATGAATTTAAAATTGGTTGATTTGTATAAACAGTCAAGGTTGAAGGGAATGCTGAAGATTTCATGTTTATCTTTTAATTTATTAATTTGATAGAACTGGCATTTTTTGGACAATCTTAGTTGATCAACAATGTAGGTTGGCCAGTATTAAAGGCGAAAAAGTCCATTGGATGCAGCCTTGTTCATGTTGGCCGCTAAGTCCAGGTAGCCAGATACTTTTAGCCCCCATTTGTTTGCCCTTAATATGTGAGCAACAACACAAACTAATGACATACTTCATGGTCCCTCTTCCTCTCCTCTCATTCTTTCTTGATTCATCTTTAATCTTCCTGTCTTTTTTTTTTTCTCAAATTATTTTCTTTGCAACATTTCTACGGATGCAGTTTCTAGTGAGTGGGTGTGTGTGTGTGTGTGTGTGTGTGAGAGAGAGAGAGAGAGAGAGAGAGAGATTATTATTATTCTTTGGGTTCTACACTCTAGGTCTTGAATCCAAACTAATATATAAAGAGTTAAATTGGTAGCACATGGAAAGGATAATAAATGGGAATTAAGATAAATAAAGACAAGTTTATAGAGTATTAGAAAGTATGTAGACTATTTATGGAAAGATAAGGAAGTTCTTGGTGGCAATAAACCTTCAATACAGGTTGGATCTTGGTCTTACCTTTTCATAAACATTACTAATGCACTAACTGTCACTATTCAAGTGAGGATCCATTAGTGTACTTCAGTGTAGATGATATAACAATAGCCAACAAGATTAGAGAAGGAGGGAATGTCAACTTGGGATTAGAATAGGAGACTTAAAGAACACAAGCCAAATTTTAAATTGACCAAAATGGAGTACTTATTCTCATTTCAAATAATAACAAACAACAGCAATATTGCAACTGCAATTATAATTTTTCATCAAGAGGCAAAAAAGCCAACTATGATTATTAACATCTTCATTAAAGTATAGATGAAAAAGACATCTATAATAAAATAACACTGGTAGTGAATTAAAACGCTGATCTTGAGCATTATATGATCACTACATACCTTTGAGGCCAAGTTTGATAAGGCAAAGTATGAAAAACAATATTGAATAAGCCAGCAAAGTTTGATAAGGCAAAGTATGAAATGCAATGTTGAATAAACCAGTGCGTTAAGAAATGAAGAAGATTTGAAACATAAGAATATTAACATTAAAAGGAATACATTGGAGCAGAAAAATATGAGCTAGGAGGAGTTGGTAATAAGAAAAATACCTGAAAGTTAGTAGTTGAAAATATGGAGGTTAAAATCATTTAAAATAAATTAAGATGGTGGGAGTATATGCAACAAGGACATAGGAAGGCCTGGTATGAAACAAGTAGAAACAGAAAGGATTGCTTTGATTAACCTGAAAATAGGGGCTTGGAAAGTTATTGATAGTGTTCATTGATTATCAATGAATGAATAAGTTAAATGAAACTTTTTGTTCGGACTTAGTAACTTATGTTAATCACTGATAAATGTGGTTCCAAGGAATCAGATTTTGTTAGCCCTTCTTGTAGATTGTTGTAAATATAACAAGCAAAATTGTCAATGGAGCACCTTAACCTATTCCATACAGTTTTAGAGATTAATTAGATGATTCAGTCTCAAAATGGGTCATATAGATGCATGTAAGAAAAATATAGAGTATATGCCATAGGTGACTGGAGTTGAATTGCGGCAGATGAACAAAATGGCATCCCACCATTCTACCAAAAGACCTTGTCTCAGCCAATAGGGGCAATTATATGGATCAAGGCACTATCAATCAAAGACGCAAAATGAGGGCACCAATCAAAGGTGATGGCAAAATTAAAAGGTGCTTATTGAATTTCTTGGTTTTCTTTTGTAATTTGGAAAGATATTCTATTGTATAAGTTCATAGCACCATTTCCTAAAAGGATAAAAAATTACATCCTGGTGTAACACTTGCACCACCCTGGGCTGGATGTCAGTGCTTCTTTATAGCTGGACATGAGTCTGGTATCAGTGCAGCTATTTATTAGTTTATTTCAGTTATAAAAGAACATGACAAAGTATTTCCACAACTATACAGGCAATCTAGGTGCTAATTTTCAAAGTTTCTGTATTATTTGCCAAAACAAGCCCTTGGATTATCTGATGATTTATTTGGGCCTTTCTATGTTTCAGATAAAAATATCATAGCCTCATTTTCCTGTTTGAAAACTTAGAGATGTTCGAGTACTTTCTTTCAAATTTCATTCTTTTCATGTATCTAAACCTTATAAAAATTAACAGTCATTTTTATTTTATTCTGCTTTGTATTTATTTTTAAACAGTCTCAGACCATTAAATTCCTATCTGATTGGTCTATAAGTGTGTAATTTTTCTGTAGCATGATCATGAATTCACAAAGCTTCTCTCCCTGCCAAAATTTGACGATTTTCTCAACAATAGAATGCTTCATAATGAGACAAGCACACCTGACCTTGGTGATGTTTCATCCTTGACTTCAATCATAGAAGGATTACATGCTCAATCTAAACTTCTCAGTGTCAGATTGGGGGTTTGTCTAAATATATTGATGACCATATTGCACTTATATTGCAAGGTTTGCAAGCAACGAGGAATGTATTCATTCATATGGTTGAACTTGGTGAATCCTTGAAGTCAGACGTGGTTAAGTTGGAAGCTCATAACCAGGCTCAAGAAGCCAAAGTCGTTTCTTTACAAAAAGAGATGACTACACTTTTTTCAGCATGTGTGGGTGCTATGCAAGAACTTCAAATTGAATTCCATGATTTAATGAATTCAGAATCGAATAGAGAGCAAGACATAATGAACTCTAGTTTGCATTTGAGATCCAGAGAAGCTATTTCAAGTGGGGAAGAAGATGGGCATGCTGATGAATATGCTAAGGCTGCAGATGATTTATTATGTGGTGCCAAGAGAGTCAAAATTCAGTGCCAACAATTAGCAAATATTAAGGAAGTCTGGGTAACATCCATAGATGATCTGAAAGACAGATTGAAACAAGCTGAGTTGACTGCTACAACTGCCATACAAGATCGGCATATGAACCAAGATAAAGTTTCTTTAATGGAGAGGGATCTTGAAGCACTGCAAGAGATTTGCAGTGAAATGAAATCTAAGATAGAACATTATCAAGACAAAGAAGATATATTGAGGTATAAAGAAGAAGAACTTCTGTCTCTATAACACACTCTAACTGCAAAAGAAAGAGATAATTTTTGCAAGCTGGCACTTTTACTTTCCCTGGTCATCTTTCCTTACTAGCTTATTCAGTTCTCATCTCTTTTAAAACTCTTGTTATTTCAAGAATGGATGATCAACTATTCTCACAAGACCAACTGGAAACCCTTATTTATAAAATAAATGACATAGAGATTCCATTTAATGAGTTAGAAACACAGAGCCAAGAATTTCATTTCTCAAGTCCCATTGACAAGCTCTTTTATATTATAGATAAATTCAGCAAGCTGCTGCACAGGTTGGATACTCTTACTGATGAGAAGAAAGATATGTAGTTGATTCTAGCATCTCATGATCGTGAACTTGAACAATTGAGAAGGGCTGTGGAAGCTGTTGATACTGATTATCAGGAATTAGAATCAAAGAAGTCTGAGTTATTTGAGTTGACTGTTGGTCTGGAAAAAGTCATTCACATGATGGGAGGTAATGATTCAATTGAAGATCGGAAACCCAGGACAAAAACCCTTGTGACAGTTCTGGAAAGACTGGCAATAGCTTCAAGTATGGAATCTGAAAATTCGAAGACTAGAATACGGGAACTAGGAACTAAGTTGCAGGAAAAGGAAAGGGTTGTTGATGAATTATCAATAAGAATTAAGATGCTCGAAGAGTCAATTCATTCTCAGCTTGCACAGCCTGACACCATAAAAGAAAGGACCACATTTGAAGCATCTCCAGCAGCAATAGGATCAGAGATATTGGAAATTGAAGATGTGGTAAGATTAATTTTCTGTCCTTTCTGTTTTCAACTGGAGAGTCATATTTTATCTTTACTATTTAGTATGTTCAGTTTAGTAGATTGATGTAGGCATGCCATAGATTAATTATTATTGCATGCTTACTGGAACTTAAATGGATAGGAACATAGTTAAAAAAAATACTTTATCTTTGTGGATTAAAGCCCTTTTACTTGTTGACTCTTTGGCAAAAAAAATACTTTATCTTTGTGGATTAAAGCCCTTTTACTTGTTGACTCTTTAGCCATAGCTGATAGGGGTACAAGACTAATTCTGAGTGATATACTGGTTGCTACAAGATGAACTAGATTCCTTTAAACTTAGACATATAAAATTGATAAAAAGTTTAGAACTCACTAAAATCTGAACACAAAAAGATGTTGAAAACAGTAAATTGGTAGTCATTAATACTTGATTTCCTAAAGTTACTCTATTTATTTCTTCATATAATACAATAAAGCATTTTAACTCTGAAAATATGTATGGTGAAAGAAACTAGAGCAAAACTGAGATTGTACAAACATTAATACATTTGACAGTCAAGGCAGAAAAGATTTTTGAGGGGAAGTATTTACTTCCTCCCACTTACACTCATAAAAAGAAAGGCAGAAAATACTAGTATAGGGGAATAACAACAAGGGCTGATGAGAGAAGCTTGGGATGGAGGTGTATGATGCCAAATTTTCATATATAGTTCTGCCTATTGAGTACGTAAATATGTTCACATCATAAAATAAATGTCAATTTCTCATATATTTTCATCCATATACTTTTGAAGGAGAATACATATTTTGTGTGAATAATAACTCCCAGGTTGTAATCTAGAAAAAAAAATCATACATGCATAGATCTAACAATAGTTAATAAAAGGGTGTCCTAATGCATAGGGGTTGCTATTGCAGGGTCTAGGGAGGCCTAGATGTACATAGCCTTATCCATGTGCAGAATGGTTGTTTCTGTGTTTTGTACTGGTGGCACCGATATCATAATGGAGCAACCTTACCATGGTATCAAGGCCCACCCTTAGGTCCAACAATAGTAACACATGTATTAGTTTGTGATTCAATGTCATTGAAGGCAACTATATTTAATAATGGAAGGATGGATAAAGGCCTAATAGTGAAAGAGTAGGGTGGATGAACTAGAGAGGTGTTTATGAAGTATTAAGTAATCCTTGAGTACTGTTGATACTGCTGTGGGTTCCGCCCATGTTGTGGGGCCCGGCCCTATTAAAGAGGCTTAGGGCCTTGGGATGAAAAGGGAGGTGTTTGCGTGGGAGCGAGCGACAGCGAAAAGGAAATGGAGTGCGACGCCATGAGAGAAAGAGGAAAAATATTTTGATCTTCCAGATCTTAATCGGATGGTAATTCAAAACCCAATCAAGATGAAATTTTATTATGTTGTTCACGACAGCGAGCTCTACAAAGTGAACGGTTTGGATCGCCGTGATTCCTCTCGTGTAATCAGCAAATATTTGACTCTGGTGAAATCTTCCCTGTTTTTTTCCTGTATTCCTCAGTAATATTTATAATTTATACTGAGATGATCATCATATGCTGTTTGGAGAGCCTCTAGTTTGCTAGAGAGAAAAACCTTGCTGTACCCATTATTTGATTATAGTGAAAGTTTGATCTGGTTCCAGGCCCCGTGATTTTTACCTCCACATTGGAGGGTTTTCCACATAAATCTGATTTTCTTGTGCTTGGTTTGATTTGATTTTGCTGATTTGATTTGACTTGATTCTAGAAAATCCACATCGGGATACTTGATGACCTTTTCAGGGGGAGCTATCTCGTGGCAGTCCAGACTGCTGAAATGTGTTGCTCTGTCAAGTATAGAGGCTGAGTATATTACAGTGACAGAGGCCAGCAAGGAGCTATTATGGATGAAAAAGTTTATTGAAGAACTTGGTCTGAAGCAAGAAAAATTTATCCTGTATTGTGACAGTCAGAGTACAATTCATCTCAGCAAGAATTCGACTTTTCATTCGAGGTCGAAGCACATTGATGTGAGGTATCACTGGATACGAGACACTTTGCAGATGAAGTTGTTACAGTTGGAAAAGATTCATACAAATAATAATGCTTCAGATATGTTGACTAAGCCATTACCTACAGAGAAGCTTGCAGAGCTAGTGCTGATTTGCTGGTCCTCCCTACATGGACGTGAGGGGGAGAATTGTTGTGGGTTCCGCCCATGTTGTGGGGCTTGGCCCTATTAAAAGAGGCTTAGGGCCTTGGGATGAAAAGGGAGGTGCTTTCGTGGGAGCGAGAGAACAGCGAAACGGAGTGCGGCGCCGAGAGAGAAAACAAAAAAGAGAAAAATATTTTGATCTTCCAGGTTTTGATCGGACGGTAATTCAAAATCCGATCAAGATGAAATTTTAGTATGTTGTTCATGGCAGCGAGCTCTACAAAGTGAACGGTTCGGATCGCTGTGATTCCTCTCATGTAATTGACAAATATTTGACTCTGGTGAGATATTTCCTGTTTTTTTCTGTATTCCTTAGTAATATTTATATTTTATACTGAGATGGTCATCATATGCTGTTTGGAAGCCTCTAGTTTGCTAGAAAGAAAAACCTTGCTGTACCCATTATTTGATTATAGTGGAAGTTTGATCTGGTTCTAGGCCCCGTGATTTTTACCTCCACATTGGAGGGTTTTCCACATAAATCCGGTTTTCTTGTGCTTTGTTTGATTTGATTTTGCTGGATTGATATTGTTAGGTTATTACCTATTTTAATTAGCACACAGGGGTTAAAATTTATCCTGAGTATAATCTTTTGTGATCGTGCTTTAACCTCAACAGATACTTGCGTGTTAAAGTCTGTAAATAAAAAGATTAGGCCAACAAGTTATGGATCAATTTGTTGAGCAATGTATTTATCATGTTCCAAGCACCTAAGTGTGGCAAAGTTGACCATGCTGCATTGGATGTATATTAAGATAAGAAAGGATACATTCATAAAGGGAATACACTAAAAGAGCATGTGAGATGATGGTGAGTAATTAAGCACTAATTGCTGTTATATGGGTGTATCCAATGTGAGGAAGGGGTTGTGGCTAGGATGTTGTTCAACTTCTATTAGAGTTTAGAAAGGAGGGGAAGACGTAAAATCACGCGGAAGAAATATCATAAAAGTTACTGATAAATTTGGCTATTATAAAGCTTGTAGTAGTAGAAATAACTGACAAGGTGAATTCTATAAATAATTGGGATGGAACTTGTCGGTTGTGGATTAAGTCACAGATGATAAAAAATAGAAAAATGAAATAGATTAATTAGTTTTGGTGGAAAGGCAATTTGTGTATTGCTAGGTTGGATTGGAAGATAAGACTAGAGGCAGCCTAGATTGAGAGGGATATGAATTATGAATTGGTCTTCAATTATCACGTATTAGAATGAACAAATCTGATCCTTAAACTGATCAAGGATTGGTGGATTGGCCAATCTTCCAATTCAAATACTTAATCTGCATATTCTCTATGTAAAA
Source organism: Areca catechu (assembly GCA_021397845.1). Lineage (NCBI taxonomy): Eukaryota > Viridiplantae > Streptophyta > Magnoliopsida > Arecales > Arecaceae > Areca > Areca catechu. Next base: position 88,401,909 of record CM038048.1, on the reverse strand, counting down.
GGAAAAAGCAGAAATCATCAGTGTCTAGATGATAATCTAAACTTGTTTGTAAAAAGACTAAATAGCTTGAAGTCATAGGGATTTGACCTGTCCTAATAAGCATACAAAAGATATGTTGTTATATCATCATACTACATTAGAAAAATGGCTTTTAATCCTACTTTTCTTCCATTGCTGAACATTTTCCTCTCCATTTTGGTCCCATTCCTTATTCTTTGAAGTATAACTCCAACTTGATTAATAAGATAAAGCTATTGCTATAGGATGATGAAAAAAAAGTATTGAAAAATGTAGATGAAGTAATAAAAAATTATTAACAAAAACAACAATACCATCATAGAGAAACACAAGTTTTTAAATCTCGTGGGACAGATGTTACAGTTTCTCTATGGAATGGGACACCCCGTTATCCTATTACGTCCTAATGGCACTATTGGTCATGCATCCCATGGATATCCTCCATCTTTTTCCCCTTCTATCCTTTCTTTCTTTCTTTTTTTCTTTCTTCCTTCTTTTCTTTCTTTTCCTCTATCTTTCTTTCTTTCTTTTTCTTTTTCTTTCTTTTCCTTCTGCCTTCCTTTTCCCTCTCCCTTCCTTTCTTTTTTTCATTTTTCTTCTTCTTTTCTTTCTTTTTTTCCTTTTCTTTATCTTTTCTTTCTTTGCTTTTTTTCCTTTTCTTTATCTTTTCTTTCTTTCCTTTTTTTCCTTTATCTTCTTCTCTCCTTGCATGGATGGGTTTCGAAGTTCCGAGCTTGTTCCGGTCCCATTTTCTTATAGAAATATGACGGGATGGCCGAGATGCCCTCGTCCCACTGAGACATAAAACCTTGGTGAAACATATATGATAAAAGATGCATAAAAATCATATTTAAAAAGAAAAGAGAAGATAAAATAGTTGGGAAGAAAATAAAATAGAAGTATAAAGAACCAGACAAGGATTTAGGTCCCGATAGGATATCCCACGAGACATTGGGACGGGGCCGGGATGGAGTACCATCCCATATATTGGGACACGACATCCCGCTAGCATCCCAGCTTTTCAATTGGGATATCTTGGGACATCTCATGCCTCGAGTGTTGAGACAGGGCAGGATGCCGGTGCGCCCCGTTCCATGAAAAAATCGAGACATTTCCATCCTATAGGTTTAAAACCTTGAAACCAGGGTCATGTACGGGGGATGGGAGAGTTGGACTAGGTAAAAGATGCATATGGCAAGAATCAAAGAGGATAGGAAGGAGACCAAGGTTAACTAAACCAAACTGAACTACTGGTTCAAGATGTACCAAATCAAACTAGCCGGTTATCGACATGCATGGTTCAAAGTTTTGGTTCAGAATATAAACTTTCTCCTCTCCCTCCCTCCCTTGGTGATGATGGTGGTGCTCTCCCTCTCCCTCTCTCTCCCCCTTCCTCTCTTCCTACCTTCCTCTCTCTCTCTCTCTCCCCCCTAACAACGACGATGATAGCTCGAGCATCTTTCTCTCTCTCTCTCTCTACTTCTCTATCCCTATCTCTCCTCCCTTCTTCCTATCATTCCTCTCCCTCTCCCTCTCCCTCTCCCTTCTCTCTCTCTTGTCTTCTCTCCTCCCTCCCCCTCCCTCTCCACCTCTCTCTATTTCGGTACACTCTAGGACAGCATGGTATGGATCCATACCATCCGAACTGGCTGCCTGCCCATCCATTTGACCTCCGATGCTAGTTCAACAAATCTCGAAGGAAACAACAAAGGGAATGAATAAAAAAAAAAAGGAGGGAAAAGGAGGAAGGAGAGAAGAAAAAAGAAAGCGAAGAAGAATATGAATCTTTTGAAAAAGGGTTCGGGGGTAGAGACAGGGGGATACATTTCTAGGGGCCTTCGAGCAGTCAAATGGTTGTTGGTGGTTGTATGGCCTGCCCAAAGCTCCCCAGTAGGCAGCAGAGTGGTAGAACTATCGAGGGCCATCGGTGAAGTGGCAGTAGAACTACCATTTGCCTTAAACTTTTGATGGAGTGAAATGCTTTTGGGTTTGGATGATTTTAGAATGAGGGTTATAAATTCTTTGATATGCTTTTTTGCTTTCCCTCCTGCTTTTGGTAAGCATACCCTATTTTAAGAGTCACATCAAAACCAAAATAAATAAAAGAATGAGAGTGTAGCTTCATATTAAAAGCATGCACATAAAATGGATTACAAAAAAGGCTGACCCAGACCGTCAAGCTTGACCAGGCATCTAATTGATTACAATGATGGTTCCTGTTTCGATTATCATTGGACATCGCATGCATCTGCTCTTCTATGCAACTACTGAAATACTAGAAAAATGAACTCTGAATGCATGCCTTCAGTTCTGAATACAAAGAGAAGACAATATTCATATCATTAAAAATGTGAAATAAAAGAAAACCTTATTCTGTGCTTGGCCATCTCCATTTAAAGCTTGTGGCTATATTCATTACAATACCAAGCCTTTTCAAGTACTCTCATTCACAAACTAAGTATAACCATAAAACCATAACTAGCACGACTAATCCTTAGCTATTTGTTCCTACCAAGTCTTCATCTTTTCTTACAACTTAAACCATCTCTTTTCTTTCTTTTGGCCTTCCTATCCCACCACATATCCGAGTCCTTCCAAAACTGGTGCCCGTGGTCATTGTCCCTATGCTTATAGTATCTTTATTGGGCCAGTATTAGTTTATCCATACTTTATAAATCATCAGATTTGTAAAACTAAAAACTGCAACACAGTAATATTGATTTATCATTGAAATACTAACCTGAATGCAGTTTAGAGTATTCATGGTGGAGATCCTGAACTCATGTATGCATATATGCAGGGGCCAATTGGAAAGAACTCAATAATGCCCGTCTCCACTGCTGCACTTGTGAGAACAATGCGGAAGGGTCCAACCGACCACACTGTTCTTAGTATTGATTCTGAGTCGGATCGGTTAATTGCTGCTCAGGAAACTGACGATAAAGGTTTGATATTGTCAGACTCGATCTTAATGTAGTTCTAGCTGCCATGGAATACCGATTTGTTTCTTGGCAGGCCACAGTTTCAAATCTCTGAACACATCTGGTGTCATTCCAAAGAAAGGAAGGTGGATTGCAGATAGAGTTGATGGTATCTGATAAGATGTTAAATGTGGCATGGCTTTTTACTTCTTTTTGTATAATTAATGTTCGAGAACTAAATCTACAGAAAATATATCATTTCTTGAGATGTTTGAGCACGAAACATGACAATCAATCATTTGATAAGATTGTCTATCACTTTGACTGTCATTTGAATATTAATTTCATGAACCAAACTTAGTTATTAAGATAAACATGCCTTGGTTTAGGAATTTCATCTTCATCCAGCATGCACAAGTAGGTCTATTTCGATGTCCAGCTACTATCTTATCTCTGTGTATCTCCACAAAAATTGGAAGGTGAAGACATGATTAACATATTAAAAATAGGTTGGGGGTCATTGGAGTCCATGTATCCTTCAATCCCTTGATTTTTGGGATTCTAGAATCACCTATTTAGGTGGATTCCAATGTCATGAGCAACTCGGATTTTGCGGTAAAATGTATGTTATCCATCTCCTCTCATCTCCCTTCCTGCCCTGTCGGTTTTGCAGCCCCAGCCTAGCATGGGGCCATTCTAGTCAGTCCCACATCTGTTTCCTCTTTTTCCCTTGTTTGCCATTCATACCTTATATTATCTGGGCATGGGTGTGTTTCCAAGTGTTCGATCCTTTCAATATCTAAAAGTTTCTCCTCATGGAGCCATTTCTAAGTACCATACCAATATCGATTTTCAAGTGTTCGATGCAGGTATTTTAGGCTAAATCTAATGGTCCAGGTAACCTAATTCACTCCATGATGGGGGATGACTTACATATAGGTGATCGGGCATCAAAACAGTCCCCTAGTTTACTTGCTAAAGGTAATAGCTTTTCTAAGTTTAAGCAGATGAAATCATTCTAAATTTCTAATCTGTACCTGGTTCTTTTGCAGGGTTTCTGGAGGTCGGATATTGATGAGCCGCCCAAGAGCAAGGCTAGGCCTCAATAGTATATTGGATCTTCCTGCGTCTATGGCTGTTTGGCACCATTTTGAGTAGTGGCCCCCACTTATAGCTTGCAAATCGTACCATAGAATGTACAACTATGGTTTTATTTATATTATATATATATATATATATTTTCACTTGTAGTCCATAGGTCATTCATTTTTCTCTCATCCACGTAAATCTGTATTCGGTCATTCATTTAAAATCAGACAGGGAGATAATTTGATAAGATTTAATATCATTCTTGAGTAGATTCGAGCTGGGAGGTATTGCTTTGGTTACATCTAATGGTGATTTACTCATGATTCTGGCAACCACTCTATATGTGATGCTGAAGTCAGATGTCTGGACTCCAATGTTGGTGATTTACTCATGATTCTGGCAACCACTCTATATGTGATGCTGAAGTCAGATGTCTGGACTCCAATGTTGGCTTGGAAAAATATCAGGTAGGTCTCATGGGTGAGACAAGGCCTCTTATGTTTCAGGTTTCTCTGGCTCCATCCAGTTTCGGTCATGGAGGTCCTGACCAGGTCTTTTCACTTGACTGTGGCGGGCAAATGGACTGCATCTCCATGCAAACATTTAAAAATGTCTAATTGTATAAGGGTTTGAAACACTTTTATGGTTTGTCTACCCATCTGATTCCTCTAACTGAACTGGATTGACTTGTTTCGTATCGCAAACCTGACACCAAAAATAAACTGGTCCAGTCCATAACCTTCTGAAACCCAACCAAAATTAACACTCTTTTCTTGGGGGGTGGTGGTGGGGCATAGGGTGTTAAAGGGACAAAAAACACACTTAATCATTTGTTTAGATTAATAGTAATATTTTAAATATTCTTGACTAATCTTACGTATAACGGCTAGTTAATATCTACACGTTATAAAAATGGTTTTGTGGAATGATATATTTATAATACAAAAGTAATCTAATTCAATCCGAGGGTTTTTTATGGGTTTTTTTTCAAGCTGTACTAGGAGGGATTTGTCTTTATGGATTCCTCCGGGGTGACCAAGTCTCCTATTGGCGAGTATCCATCTTCAAGGTGCTCTGGTTCATGGATCTAATGATATACATAACTGCAGATTGTTGATGTGACAATAATGATGTTGATTTCCATCGAACTAGTAAACGATACTTTAGCTCATGGATAAGTCACCTATAAAAGCTTATCTTGCTCCAGACTTCCAACTTTGCCAATTGGTGCCAGATGAAGTTGTTACAGTTATTAATGATAAGTTTTTGATGAAGAAGATCCTTCCACTGCAAACATGATCCTTTCCGATATTCTTCTGCACTCTGCATTGCATCAATGCCTTGGATTTCAATCTCACAAATTCAACCTGCCTGCTTGGCCCAAGTTTTCGAGAATTTGTCACCGGAAGCACAGCTCCCAGAGGAACAAATTTGCTCTTGGCATACACAGGTTGCCCTTGCTTTTTTTGATATACAACTAGAATAAAAATATGCCCACCATATAACAAAATAATGGCTCATATATCAAGAAAGAATTTTACAAAAATAAAGATGGCAAGTGATGTAGCACATCCTACATATCAGAGGGTCTTATATATTAGCTGGCAACAATAGATGCTGTCTTTGAATATGTTTGCGGGACTGCATAGCCACATATCAGGAGCGTAACGTTTGAATGACAAATCTCAAAGTCCAGTTAGGAAAAGCAAAGTTCAGTTGTAATTAGGGCACTTTAAATATTGGTAACAAAAAAAAAAAAAACAATTTTTTTGTACACAATGAGCAGTATCATGCAAGTCAAATGTCACAGCAATTCTACATAAGGAAAGCTCACACTGCGTTATGGCTCTCAAAAGTTGTAGCTACAAAGAAGGACAAGCCTAAAGAGCCTAATGCGGTATGTTCCAAAAGGACAGCAGTGTGGTGTGTGAGTACCATGACAAATCTGGCACCCTATCTCAAATTCACTCTCCCGAGGAGCATCAGCTGGCATTAGGTTCTAATGTTTCTGGTGAAAGCTCAAGTGAAACAGGACAGTGGTCACTTCCATAAAAACCTGCAGCAAAAAGAAGAAAAAAGAAATGCTGGGTTACAACATTAGATCAGAACAGTGAAACAAACAGCTATGTAGAAAACCGGTAATATACATTCAAAATTGACCAAAAGTTAGTAATATGGTGTGGGTCATATAGAAAACAAATAAACATAATTTCTGGGAAATGGATAAATTGAATGTTGCAAGAAATTAGAGGGCAAGGATATTTGCAGGTGATAGATTAAATGCTCATAAAAGAAGCAGCAATTGTGGACATGAGGCATACATAATGAATATCAGTTTATGGAAGATTTGATATAAAGTTTGCAAAGCCCCAAGAGGTAGCATAGCAAAAACATATAAAGAAAACATGATAAGCACTTGGTGACTGTTCAAACCTGACTTGAATACATGCATATAAATTACAGGAGAAGAAACAAGAGATGAACAAGAAAAGCAAATATAAGAAAGTGATACCAAAGAACGTTGACCCGCTGTACCATCTGGTAAGAGGCATACTGTAATGTACAGGTAAGATACTGATATGGCATGGGAGCTCGATTTGGGACTCCACCAGCACATCCAATAGCTGTCATCTCACCTCCAGCAGCATGCCATATTTCTGTACACCCCCTTAATGTATCAACCCCTCCCATACTGGTAAGCTATTGGTGCAATTGTCTACAAATGTCTATATCTAGGTGCAAGGTTTAAGCATGCTTGATTTCTGTTACAGTTTTGGCTGGATGCAACGGCTTAGTAGTTTCGGTAGCAGTACTTGCAATAGTTTTGACCAAAAGAGGGCAAAAAGAACAAAGCAGTAGAGGAAATCTTAACAATAAATAAATAAATTAGATATCATTTAAAGTTTTTGGTTACTTTGGTACCACTGGCTCGAAAAAATATGGTAGTTTTGATGGTTTTAGATTGAAACAACTAAAATAGTCTGTTTTGAAGCTATTAAATAAAAGAAACACTAGCATGTTACCCACACTTCATGGCAGGCCTGAGGTTGAAACAAAAAAAATTAAAATATATTATTAATATATAAATTTTATATATAATATAATATATAATATTTTTATTAATTAATAAAATTTACATTTATCCTAATGTTTATCTACCATAATCTTTTCATTTAAATTAGGAATACAAATGCTAAAAAAATTTATTAGAGTATTACTGAATTGAGTTCTATAAGAAAATATGAATCTAAATGATTAAAGAAATAAGTCATAATGTTTGAAATTAAATTGCCTTCAGAATAATAAAAAGAAAAGAAAAAATATTAATAATTAAGGTAGGATACCAGGTTGTGCTTGGTGATTTTTGAAGAGATATTTTTGAAAAAAATCAGTATGAATTTGTTTCTCAGGATTTAAAATAATATATTCTTACTGAAATTAAGATAAAAAATATTTGGAGCTAGAATTTTTTGACAAATTATCAAGCCAAAATCTAATTTCTGAAAATATATTAGTAACTTTGAAATTATACTGACTATCATTGAAACTTTGTGAACCAAACATAATTTAAAATATGTATGTATCATTGAGAATATTTTTTATAACAACTAGTAAATTAAATATATCATATTTTGTGTCAATTATAAGATTAAGTGCTTGGACACTAATTAATTGTTGAGCTAATTTTTCAAAATTATAAAAATTATTATACCAGTTTCATAACAATAGATGTATCAAAATTAATTTTTTTAAATACAAAATAATGTATTTGCATTTTAGCAAATAAAATAGTGTTAAAAAATGGATTGCAATCTTACCATGACATGGGACGGTGATCATTTTTACCATGTTAATTGTACCAAAAATATAACTATA